>JAEIHA010000152.1:3600000-4200000 GCA_018904595.1 Zaprionus indianus
CCTAGTTATAAACAGCTAGAGATTGGAACTGACATCATTAGGGAATATCTTTGAAACTATATATTACAATGCGCACTGGCACGCAAAGCTGACACGTTGAAAGGCTACAGAGAATATGGCACTAGGAGGAGTTTACAGAAGTGTTTAGTTAATTGTAGAATGGTAAAATATACAATAATTTATAATGATACTTTGTATATTAATATAGTTACATAAAATATATTAAAAGTAAAACACTTCTTTGTTATCTATCACTTATCAAACAACACTTCTGAAGCATAGAAGCCTCTCTTGGGCTGCTACAACCCAAAGCCGATAGTGATTTAATAAATCCATGCAAGAAATCTATTTGGACTTTGTAGACTTGGGGTTGTAAATAAGGAACTGAAACTGCAGAACAAACCATCACAGTTTGTTCGGCTTTGGCTTGTATTCGATGTGCAACACTTGGAATAAAAGAGATAAGGTCAATTAGTCTAGAAAGAATCTTAAAATTTTCAAGAAACACTGAAGTGCTAATGGAGCAATAAGCAGGGATTAAAAAGATGTCTCACTACAGTAGTAATAACAAAGTACACAATTTGCACTGCTCAATTCAAATTGAAACCTCCCTAAACTTCTTTTCTCTTCTGCTCATAATAAATGCTTCAATATGTAAACTCCTTCAGCAATTAATATAGATTAAAATCCCTGCCCGATTAATCGCAGAGAATATTCAACGAGAATTCCATCAAAGTGCACAGGAAATTGAAAGTTGCCTAATCGCTTTAGCTTTAAGACTCGCGACCAACGAGTGGGAGTGGCAGTCAAGTCAAGGCAAGCAAACTATGTTATTGATACCCAACACAACTAAAGCTAAGTCCGTTCTGCATGCATGTGTGTGTGCTTGCATGTGTGTGTGTATCATGCATATTGGTACCCACCTTGCGCTGTGGGTATGAGCAACTGGGCACCCTGCACGCCCTGCACCAGCTGCCCGGAGGCAAGTATCAGTTGCGGCATCTGCGCGCTTGCCGGCGGTGCTTGGAGCGCTGGCGGTGGCGATGCGGTCGCCGCAGCCAGCACATTGGCCAGCGTCGTTGCGTTCAGTGAATGAGCATGGGGCGAGCTGCTGCTGCTGGGATTATCCTGTGGCTGCTGCTGCTGCTGTTGGTGCTGCTGGCTGCCCGAGTTGTTGCCAGCTGAGTTGTTGCTGTTGTTGTTGCCACCGCCACCGCTGTTGCTGTTGCCTCCTCCGCTGTTGCTGCTGCTGTTGCTGCTGTTGCCCTTTGACGTCTTGTGTTTGTTGCCATTGTGGCAGCTATTGTTGTTGCCGCTGCTGCTGCCATTGTTGTTGCTGTTGCTGCTGGGCGAGCCAACAGCTGCCGCTGCCACCGAGGATGAGTTGACTCCAGCTGCTGCTGCCGATGCTGCTGCTGTTGCAGCCTCCGCGCCGACGCTCAAATTCAACGGTGAGTTGAACACGGAGGCCGCTAAGCCCTGAAGACTTGCCAGTGCGGCAGCCGTGGCAGGATGATGATGGGAATGATGAGAGTGCGGATGTTGCTGCTGCTGCTGTTGATGTTGCTGCTGCTGTTGCTGTTGCTGCTGTTGCAGTGTGGCCAAATTTTGTAATTTTTGCAAATTTATCATGTCTTGCACTGTTGGTTCGGGTCGGGGCACATAAACAAAAGGCACACAGAGAGAAAATGTTGTCATTAGTTTTGGCTGAAGCAGTTGCAAAATTAGTAGAAATGTCAAAGGGCAAGGCCCGAGGGGGGGAGGAAGGAGTGGGGCTGAGGCAGGCAGCCTTAAAAGCTGCCAGCACTAATTGCCAGTTTACTCAGTTGCGGACGAGCTGGGACTGCGTGGCTGTGTGTGAGTGTGTGTGTGTAGGGGATGGAAACTGCCGTTAAATGTTTAAATCAACTGAAGCAATTAACGCGACAAGAAGTTTTCCCTAAATGGGTTGCGACTTGAAAAGCCTTCAATTGATTTAAGGATCGATACTAAGTAGCCAAAACTATAAACTCAGTTTGAAGTGAAGGAAATTTTATATAATTTCATTTATAATTTCTATAAATAGTCTTCAATTAATTTAGATCGAAGTTAATTCATAAAACTCTCATCTCATTTTAATGTCAAGGAAATCACTGATTCCCTCTATTAATCATGTTAATCATTTATTATACTTTAATTTAATTCCTTCTTCATTTAACTTGACAGTTTCCTCACCCCTCTTTCACTTTGTTTCGTTTGGCTTTCGATATGTACTCACTAGTTCCATTCAGATGTGCCGCAAACGCCTTGGCCTGTGCCTGTTCCTCACGCCTTAGTCGCATTGCCTGCTCCTCTGCCTCTGCCTCATCATCGTCGGCATCCGCATCGATTTGCATGGGCAGCGGCGAGGCAGAGCTCGACTCACGTTGCTGCTGCTGATGGTGATTGGCCAGTGAGGCAGCCTTGGCGGCCAAGTTCTTGTAGAACTCGAGCTCCTTCACGTGCTCCTTGCTGTCGTAGGCCGAATGATTGGAATGGGCAGGTGAGAGCAGCGTTGGCTCCATGTCGTCTTCGTTGTTGTTATTGCTGCTGTTGTGATTGTGCAGCGAATGGTGATGCGGGTGGTGGTGCTGGTGCTGGTGGTGCAGGGGTAGATGAGCATGGCTGCCGCTGCCTGGCGAGTGAATCTTGTGGCAGCTTATCTCCTTGTCGAAATCCTGCAAAGATTCGAGAGAGAACACAATGATTAGTAAAGATTCCACAGCAAACTGGATTTAATTGTGAGCCGCCTGAGCAACTGCGTGAGCAAATGCAATGTGACATAACGCATACGCCACGTGCGCCATAAATCACAGCTCTGCGATTGCATTTATTAAATTATATTTGCATTTGGTAATAATTACATACGAGGGTCGTTTGATAAGTCCGTGACTTTTTGAATAAAATATATTTTTTTCGTCAAAGAAGCGTTTTATTTCTCAACATAATCTCCTTTTAGCTCTATACATTTAGTCCAGCGTTTTTCCAATTTTTTTATTCCTTCCAAATAATAGGTTTTCTCAAGGCCCTCAAAATAGTCGTTTGTTTCTGTGTTTCTCTTCATTTGACCCGAATCTCTTACCGCCGAGCCATTTCTTCATGTTTGGAAACAAAAAATAGTCACAGGGGGCTAAATCTGGAGAATATGCTGGATGGGGTAGCAGTTCGTAGCCCAATTTATGAAATTTTGCCATGCTGACACGAAATTCACTTTTTTCCATTTTCGTTAAAATTCACGAGATCGTCTGCTTTCAATGCCTATAAAACGCAAACCAAAAAACGCAGCTTTCTCAAAATTTTACAGTCAGCTGTTAATCGATAACTGCTGACAGGAGCAGTGTTGTATTTAGAGCAGGTGCGCGGCAAATACAAAAAGTCACGGACTTATCAAACGACCCTCGTAATACACACAGCGCTGTCAATTGTTTGACTACACCCCAGGGGGGGAAGTAGGGGCAAGGTGCGGGGGGGGGGATACATTGTGCCACAGGGGTTCGAATGTTTGCTGATTGGATTATTATTTAAGCGACAGACAGAGCATTTACTCGTATTACATTACATTTTGTCAGCCGACAACGAGTTGCGTGTTCATTTACATGTTTAAATATATCACACACCCGCAAACACACACACACACACACCCGCACACACACACACACTCATGCGAGTTAATAAGTTAATTTAATTTTTGTTGTAATTGTCAACGCACTTTTATTGTTTGACACTTATTGTGTGCTCGGCTCATCTGCGAGCTTGTGGCGCAATTTATGCAAATTTAATTGGTTGCAATTGCAAAATGAGTGTGAGCAGGGATGGAGGGGAAATGGAAGGGGGCTATTGGTTAGCTAGAATTACTGCACGAGGATGTGAACTGTATTTAATTGCTCTTAAAGTCGCGAGATATGTTTATAATACTTAATAGGAATATAGTTTGACTAGAATAATAAGGAAACAGGGGATAATTAAGTTAAGTAGAAATATGTTTTAAGGATCCCCAAGCAAGTAGCCTTACAAATTCCTCAGCCTCCAGAAAATATAATTAAATAAAGTATAAAATTTATTAGACTTAAAATAGGTGTGGGAAGAGTTTGAAGACTGTCTATTAAATAACTGAATATTAACAAAATATTTAATGTTATAATGATAGATTAAACTATCAAAATATTACTATTAAAATAATTATCAACTTAATTTCCTCATTTTCTTAATGATATATTAATTTTTCAACCACAAATAAAACCCCACAAATTAAATGCCAGCTCAATTTAAAGCAGTGCTGCCTGCTAGGTAAACAGCAAGTAAAAAAAGGGAAAACCAGGGAAAATAAGGGAAAATATTTATAAAAATGGTAGAAAAAAGTAACGCAGAAAGCTAAACCAATATAATTATTGGCAATTAATGCTGGCGACGTTCTCTAAATGCGCTGCCCGTCGCAGCCTGCACAGCGACTACGTAAGGACAGGAAATGCGGCAGTGGCAGGGGGAAAGTTAGGGTGTCGTTCCTGTGCTTGGACGACGAAGTTCGCTAAGTGCGGGTTGTTGTCGGCGTCTCCGGTGCCGCGACGTGCCCCGCCGGCCAGCCAGAGCTTCAATTAAATTTTATTTGCATAGGAAATTAACATAATTGTAGTGCAAAATAACAACCTAAAAACAGAAAACAGAAACCAAAAAAAAAAAAAGAGGAAAAAGGCGAAGAAAGAGAGCTAAAAGAAAAAAAATACAGGCAATAAAAATAAGCAGTCGAACGTGACAGTGTAGAAAAAGTGTGAAATGCAAATAGAAATGTGTGTGCGGGTGTGTGTGTTGGTCAGTGCGGTAATTAAATGAAATTTTATGGACGTGTTAAATCGAATTGAATGAATGTTTGTAATGTGATTAGGCAGCAAAGGTGCTGCAGCAGCAGAGAGACCCTTGAGAGATGTTCTTAAATGCCATAAATTATGCTGCGATTGTTCTCTTCTTTATTTGGTCACTTTGCAACACTTTTCGCGCATCTGCCCGTAAGTATGCAATGCAATTTGCCATATGCCAGCAACGTTAATTAAGCACTTGATGAATTTCATTGCCGCGTGCTAAAACTACATTAAAAAATTGACATTTATTGGCGCCAACACCCACAACTACTTAAGCACCAGCACAGCACTGTCCACAGCACTGGGCCACCTGCTGCGACTGCAAGAGGGAAGTGGGAAGGGGGTGGTTAATGTCGTTGAACAGCAAATCGAACTAAATTTATGACACACAGCGAACCAGAGCAAAAAATGAGAAACTACTGGGAGAAAAAACAGCGGGTACTGCAAGGGATGAGAAGGGGGGGGGGGGAGTGTAGTAGGGAGGGGAAGTGGCAAAATGAAAAGCAGGCAA
Organism: Zaprionus indianus; assembly: GCA_018904595.1. Classification (NCBI taxonomy): domain Eukaryota; kingdom Metazoa; phylum Arthropoda; class Insecta; order Diptera; family Drosophilidae; genus Zaprionus; species Zaprionus indianus. The sequence continues at coordinate 3,605,383 of JAEIHA010000152.1, forward strand.
CGTAAATGTGCTGTGTGCATGTCCTTTATGCAAACAGGCGGCAAACAGACGGCACTGGACGACGACGACGCTGACAGTCACTATATGCCACACACTCACACACACACACACACACCATAGTTGGACCCTAGTGGAAGCAAGTTGGCTGAGGTAAGAGGAGGCAGCGATGCACTGATGTGCAATGAATTAACTTTTCAACATATTTACACACGCTCAATTGAATGGCCGCGTCCATGTGGCGAGTGCCACGCCCCATTTGGAGCATTACAAACGCCTGCGGCAGCAAAGTTGAAGAACAAAACGGCGCCTATAATGAGGCGCTGACGCTGTCTATTGTTGCTGCATTCGCAACAGTTTTCGCAAATGAGCGGAAATTAAAAACTGATTTAGCAGGTAGATGGGAGGAATGAGGGGGAATGGAGAAGAAGGTGAAAAGTGGAACAACTGTGTGAGTACTTGGCAGAGATACCTGCTGCATATCTTGAGTTAAACATAGATTAAAGCTTGTCATGGCTGGATTTCTCAATTCTTGCACTCTTATTAAAGAAAAACTAATCAATTTTAATTTAATATTCAAAATGTTGATGTAGTTGAGATCACTACAAGTAAAACTTCAATTCAAAATTGAATAAGTATTTTATATCTTCTCTTTTTCAGTTCCGCAATATAGTTAGACTTTATCATAGAAAATCTCCCTCTTCTCTACGTTTTTCACTTTCAACTTTTCAAGTATTCCCTTCTTGATTATTTTGTCTATTCGGAATGCGAGGTACACAGAGGCCTCTCATACTGTGACAGCCCGTGGCTGGCTGTCTCCTACATCGCACTTGAACTGCGCCTCAACGTATGCAATAAAAATTTTTACAAAAGGTAACGCGCCAAATTTATAGCCGGGACGCCACTTGTGCCGTGTCCTGCACAACTCCAGCAGGAAAACCAGCACCAGTAGCAGCACCTGTACCCACTCTACCCCCTTGCCACACTTGCGCCCATATCAGGCATCCACTTGCAGCCGCCGAACGATGAATGTCCAACAACTTTTACTTCTTTTTTTTAATTGTTTCTTTTTTTGTTGTTTCTGCGACGCCATCAAATGAAAAATAAGTCAAAAAATAGAAAATGAATTGAATTATTGCAAAGAGCGCGGACTGCGTGGTGGCAAAGGAGGAGATGGGGCCGAGGTAGTGGGCTGGTGGTAGTGGACACGGTGTAGGATGCTGGGCACTTGACAGTCCCAGTGATAAGCAAAAGCCCCGGCGCGAAATGGAAATGCGACTACGACGGCGCGGCGACTGCGCCAGCAACAGCGACTGCGACTGCGAAGTCGGGGTCTGCTGCGATGGAAACGAGGCTGCTTTTGCGCTGCTCTTCTTATTATGCGCCCGGCACTTTTTCTCTGTGTTTGCACTGAGCCGGTTGTGTTTCTTGTTTTGTATACCCTGTAGCGGGGCTGTGAGCTGCAAAGGGTTGCTTGAACGTGAAGAATATTGTAGAGAAGGGTTCAGTTTTATTTATTGAGTGCTGTCTTGTTTTCATTTGTGGAAATTCTCATCTAACTAAGTAAAACTGTTTAGTAAAAATTGAATTATAATTTGTAATAGTTTGAAAATGAAAATTCTATGCTGACTATGAACAGTTTTCTAACAGTTATTCTAATATCAAAATACTACTAATATTCCTTTTCTAAATTTCCTCGACCCCCATAATAGAACTCTCTATTACTCCACCATAACTTGTAGTCGGTCAATCGTAAGTAATTTGTTACTGTTTGTTTCGTTTTATGCTTTTGAACGCGACGCCGAATGCGAAATTATAATTCACACATGTGACCAGTGCGAAGGGGAGAAGGGGAACAGGGGCAGGGGCAGCGCGATACAGCGCTGGGTGCTGCGAGTGGAGTGTCTGAGCATTCCGGGGGCTGCTCGGCCATTTGCAGGGTGCGCGTGCGACGCCTGTTAAAAAATGCAATTGCCAAAAAGTAGCCAGCAAAAAGAAAATAACCAAAGAAAGCGTCGGCGTTGGCAGCGAAGGCAGCGCGACTGCAGCGGCGACTGCGACGTCGGCAGCGTTGCTTGTTTGCTTTAATTGCAAATGGCATTTTTTGGGGGGCACTCGCGTTACAAGCTGACCAACAACCACCCAGGGAACCCTACCCCCATACTCCACTAGCCCTTACGCCCGTCCACAGCCAACCCCATTGAGTGGACATGCATTTTGGTCGGGGCGACAGAGGAGGCGACAGCGGCGCAGGGAGAACAGGCTCATAAATTGTCGAAAAATATTTGACTTGTTCTATTTTTGGTCGCCTGCGCCTCCTGTGGCCGGCAATATGCCATATGCTATATGCTGCCCCTCTCTTCCCATCTCTCTCTCTCTCTGTCTCTCTCTGTTCACCCAAGTCTGCTTGTCTTCCCCCATCTGCCTCTTGCCTCCTCCTCTTCCCGTTTTGTTCGTGTGCATGCAAACATATTTGGTAGCTGCAGCTCCTCTGTTTTCCTGCACTTTTGCATATTTAATGTTTTGCTTAATGCAAATGTACATAATTTCATCAGTGAGCATGCGTGTGTCTCTCTGTGTGTGTGTGTGTAGTAGTTTCTTTTATTTCTACTTTTGTGCCTGTTAAGTCGCAGAGAGATGTGAAAATATTTTTCAATTAATATTTATGTTGCTTTATATGCCTGAATTGTTAATGTGCAACTTGGCATGGGCAATGGCTGCATGGGCTGGTATTGAACATAAGAGGGCGTGGTCCAGTGTTGACAAGGGCTATGTGTGTGTGTGCAGTTAGACAACTGCTTCGATTTGCTATGGCAAAGCAGCTCAATTGATGGCAGTGTGTGTGTTTGCTAGGGTCAGTTTGGAAGACAGAGGAACAAGAAGAGAGACAGCAGAGAAACAATTTGCAAAGAACTCTTTTTAAAAACGTATATAAATATTTTATTTCATGTATAAATATTGTTATTTTAATTGCAATAAATTAATAACTATTATTATTATATTTTATATCACTTTCAACATTTTGTTTGCTTGTTTTTGTTCGATAAAATATTGTTAAAGTTGTTTCAATAAAAGCAAATTGAATGAATATTTATTTTAATACAAAATAATGCCAATAAAATACCTCATTCCTTCAATAACCCTTTTAAATTTATATATATAAATTCAGCATCGTATCCCCTACTCCCTTCAAGTCTCACTTGCGCAGTTAATTGCTAAACACGCCTCAAACTCAGCTGCAGTTGGAACAGTTGCTGTGCATTGACCAGCTCCAATGACCTGAAGCGTCACCCGAACGTGGGGTAAACAAAAAAAGTGACACACAAATAAAAAGATCGAAACAAACACAAAGCAGACAAACCGAAAGGCAACAACAAACAGCAACTGAGCCGCCATTTGCAATAGCCAAAGGGGTGAGGGACGAAGGGAGGCAGTGAGCGATTTCTTGCACAATTTCCTCGGTACACACAGTGTGAATAAAAATTTAAGCTTCACTTGCAGCCAAACTGAGGCCCATTGCTCGCACCCCTTCCCCCCTTCCTGTCCCCCTCTGCAGTTCAATCAGTCCACAACAAACAAAAGCTGCAAGCTGCAGACATTGCAATTTTCACGAGCATTTGACCGGTTCTCTATATACTCACGCACACAGACGCACACACAGACACAGACGGAGCGGCACTTAATGCCATATAGCGGGTATATACTCGCACAACATATACACGTATGTTGTGCTGCATGTGGCACGGCGGGGTCGAGTCGCAGCTGAGCGTCGCATGGCGAATGGCCAAACGAAAACAAAAAAGCGTGCAAAACAACGAAGCGAAGCACAAAAACCAAAACAAAAATGTGTAAAAAATAATGGAGAACAGTGTGGAGAGAGCGCAGAGCGCATAAAAATGGAACAAAACACGGAACACACTGGCCAGATATCGAGCCGGCATGGAGTTACTCCTCATCAGCAACGACAGGCGCAGCAGCAGCAGCAACAGCAGCAACAGCAACGGCAGCAACATCAATGGACGCGCCACTCAATCAACCCCACACGCAGCACGGGCATCTCGTGCGGAGATTGGGGGGTGTGCGGGCGTGGGTGTGGGTGTGGGTGGGCTGCTTGACAACAATGAAGGCCAAGTATTGTCCAGGCAGTGTCCCAACCCCGAGAAACATTTTTTTCTTCCTACTATTTTGCTGAGTATTTTTTATGCGCCGCTTCATTTAATTTTTTCCTCCTCTTTTTTATTTTTCCTCTGCTTTCTTTGCGCTGTTCTCTCCTTCTCTCTCTCTCTCTCCTTCGCTTTTGGCCTCCCACACTCTACGTGCTTGGGCATTTTTCATGGCCTGAGCGCCCAGTTTGCCTGCTACGGCTTTCTGACTGCTTGGTCGCTGGTCAGCCGCAGTTATTCTTCGGCCCCTCTGGACACGCGCTGGTCAAATAAATGCAATTTTGACCCTTCCCTACCACACTACCTCCCTCTCTCCCTCTATCTCTCTCTGTCTCTCTCTCTTTGAGTAGGCGCAAGGCAACGCCCTTACGCGTGTGCGAGGGCGGTCAGCACTTTTGCTTGATTTTCACTTTTGGCGGCACATTTCTTTTTTGCCGCCCAAAATAAAAGTAAAAGTTCCACGGCATATAGATACAGACTCCCCTCCCCCTGCTCTGTCTCTTCTCCATAATCGCACAGCTTGCCCACTCCCTTGAGTGCTGCTCTGGTCTGGTCTGGTCTGGTCAGTCTGCTGACTACCGCCTCAGCCTGCTGCGTTTCTTTCATTTTGGGCGCCTGTCGCGGCATTTATTGCCACGCTGAAGCCCCCGAGGGCGTCTCGTTTGACTCTGCTGCTCATTTGCATCAAATTTTTAATTGGAAATGACACTGGAGAGAGCAGTGTGAAAAAACACAAATGAAAGAGAGAAAAAAAAGGGAGAGCGGGCTACACTGAGTGAGACACAATAATCCAGAAGCGGATTAGAAACATTGATTGGCTTCTGCTGCGCCTATTGGCTAGGCAACACTTGTTACAGAGGCACAGAGTTGCCTGCGTGCTAGGTTGATGAGGAAGGGAAATTGTGGGAGAGAGCATATTGGGACTTTTAACTAGTTTGTACTCTGTTTTAATGAGCTGATTTCTGATACTTCTGCATTATATACTTTAACAGTAGATACAGTATACTTTTATATGTGCAGTGTATACTTTTGGTATTTTAAAGGTTTCCATACTCAACACTTCAACCTTGATTTCCTTTATTGACTTATGCAACTTAAAATATATTTATTCCTCTTAATCGACTGTTTCTGTTTCTTTTATCTATTTGAAGTAAGTCTACTACTCTATTCTTTTACTGTTCCTTCCTATTGTGCCTCTGTTTCTCTGTCTCATGCTCTCTCTCAAATTCTCCTCCTTTTTCTTTCTCCATTTCTACCTCTTGCCCACTGCTTTACCTTCTACGTTGAGCTGCATTTTTTGCTGTCAACGTTAGCGACGCAACTGCAGGCAACATCCTGCTTTCCTCCACTCTCCTGCTTTTCATCTCCTTCTCTCTCCCTCTCTCTCTGTCTCTCTTTCTGCCTACTGCTGCCTGTTGCCTGTTTCTGCTATTTTTAACAATTTTTTGTTACGCATTTTGTTTACTTTTTAGCTGCGCCCCACCCCATCTTTTCTCACCCACGCACCTCCTGCGCTGCAGCTCTCTCTCCTTTGACGCTGCTGCTTGACTACCGTTATGTTTGTTGTTTGTCTGCCATTTTCTTTTACGTCTTATTGGAGCTTTGCTTGTTGTTGTTGCTGCTGCAGTGCGTATTTTTATTTTAGGCAAGCGCTGAGAAAACACAAAAGCTTTGCATTTTCATGCAATTTTTTTCGCCCACTCTCACATGTGCTGCAAGTGTGTGTGTGAGTCGGAGTGTGTCTGGCTGTGCGAGTGTGTGTGTGTGTGTGTGTTGGTCTACGCTCTTCTCTACACTTTTCATTCGCTGGCGTCGTTGCGTTCTTATCAAGAAAACGAAAAAGTAACATTTGTGCGGCTGCTGCTGATTGGTTCCCCCCTTGGGCAGGCCCCTTGGACGGGCGGCCCCTCTTAGAGCCCATTTGGTGTGCCCGCTCCCTAACAACCCCAACACACACACTGACGACAGGCAGCGAGCACAGCAGAAACACTTTTTGTTTTAGCCGTAGCACAACACACCCATTTTATTGTCCTTTGTCCATTGTAGTCTTCCCTCCCGCACTGCTATTGAAGCTGCTCCAACTGCGGCTCCAACTTCAGTGCCAGCCACTGTCACAGCAGGAGGAGCAGGCAGGCAGGCACCATCAGAAATATCCCGTCAGGTGAAGTGATAAAGGGCTTTATGCGATATGCGAATGCGTAGCTGTCAAATATCTCACAGGGAATGGAATATGATAAGGCACAATCAGCGAAGGTATCACAATAAAAAAACATTTATTAAATACTCCGCTAAAAACTATTTAAATGATATGGAAACTTTTTCAATATTTTATATATATCTTGCTTGATGTTTCAGTATCTCCAGTGTATATAAAATTTGTGGACTGAAATTCCAGCTGAAATTAATTCATCCTCCTATTTAAAAGGTTTATCTCCTCATAATACTTTCCTTACATCTTTAAAGTAGCTTTTCATTACTTTATAGCCCAATTTCTTTTGTACTTATATTAATTTTTCTTTTATATAATACTTTCCAGTGCAAGCTTTAAATACTCCCAAACTTTTACCATCCTGCATTGTCATTCTCTTTCCACTATTGAGCGAATGAATGTAATTACTTTGCGTTGAATATTTGCAGCGTGTCTCGTGTCTCAGTTGAACATGTTACACTTTCGTTGGCAGAGTCCTAACAACAGCCCCGCTTCTCTATCCCTCCCCTCACGCCACTGCAACTACAACACTTTAAAATTAATATTCCTATTTTTCAATTACAACTGACACTTGTCTATGGCAGCCGGGCCCAATGCCCCAACGCCCCCTTGAACGAACAGCGCCCACCTATAGTTCTCCCTCTCTCTCTCTCTCTCTCTCTTTCTCTTATATTTCCCCTGTCTCTCTCTCTGTTCGCATAGAGCCTACCAAGAGGCGGCCGCATGAGTTGCAATTGTTGCCACTCGGACGTCGTCGGCGACGTCGTGGACGGCACACACCCAATGTAAAATGTCATTACCGTTGACATAAATGAATAGCTGCATTCATTGCATTTGGCACCATTGTGGCTCGAGCAGAGGGTGGTCGTGGGGGGAAGGGGTGCGCTGTACAAGATTACCGCCTGCCTTGGCGCGGGTGCGACACGACACTCCACTCTGCATTAGTTTGTTGTAATTTCGCATTAGTGATTAGTTAATTAAAGGCAAGCGCCGTTAGCCCCCGAGTGCCTGAGCACCTGAGTACCTGAGCACCAGGTGAATTGTGTCCGAGTGTCTGTCCGTCTGTCGTTTTTATCGATGCAAGCGAAATGGTAAGCAAATGGGCGCTTTGCTGATAATATCTGGCATGTTTAAGTATGGCTAATGAGAGTGCAGCAACTACGGGTAACTGGCAGCGAGGGATATAGACGGGTAATTAAGCTAATCGAGGAAGAAGTATTTTTCTTGAGACAGCTCGATTGGCGATAGATCTAGCAGTAATATACGATAATTGTAGGGAGACATACATTGAAAGAAGATCAAGTTGGCATAAGACGGGAGATATAGCTAAAGATATTCATAATAATAGAACATGAAGAATATGTTATATAGATTTATCAAGTATAAACTAACTCTGTTTATTGGTTTCAAAGTAAGTTAAGAGATCTTTGATTTACATGTTAATATTTGTATATTTTTGTTTTAATATATGTATTATATAAGAATATATATGTGTAAATATGTATATTATAAATTATTTGGCAATCTTATGTAATCTGAACCTTCTTGTATATACAAAACTTTCCAACTAAAATCATTGCTTCGCTGTGGAGTTGCAAATGAGCAGCGGATGCTCCAAGCTGGCACTCCCTTCCCTTCTCTCTCTCCCTCTACCACACTCTTCCCCCTTCTCTCTCTCTCACTTCACTGGCTATTTGCACATTTAACCCTAATGTTGTCTAAGCACTGACCAGCCTTGGAGAGGGGCGTGCGAGACTAAAAACGTGCGCCTCATATAACATTTCTAATTAAAATTTTGTACCGCCTTCCCCTAGCAAAAGGTTATTAACATATTTGCCATAACGTGGCCCATTTGGCTGGGGGTGTCGCCCTACCCTGTCCTGTGCTGGGCCATGTCTGCGTTATTTGTCCCAAAACTGTTGGCCATTAGTTGCCATGCAATCGAGCAACTTGTCCGAAAAGCATGAGCTGCCCAGCGCAGCACAACTAAGTAGGAAAGTTCTATAACCAGATTTCCAATGCAAACAGCGGGAGACAAGAGAAAGAAGGGAGGACAGAAGGGAGAAGGCGCAGAAGAAGAGGAGGCGACATGCATGCATGCATGGGCGCCTAAGTAGCTGCGCTGTCTTCATTAAAAGGCGCCCCCAATTGCCCCACCATACATGCAGAGCACCAAACTGGACCCAGACCTAGCATGTAAGCATGTAACGCGCTGGAGCTTCGCTCTGTCGGCCCAGTCTGCAGCAACAAATCGAGCTTCATTCCTAATTTAAATGCAAATGAGATTCATTTGGCGTCGTCGGGGCGGGGTCAGAAGCAGAGGCGGAGGCGACAACAGTGCAACATTGGGTAAGGCCAGGCCAGGACAGGACAGGCTGGGCCGGGCACGGTCAAAGCCGCAGCAAGAGGAGCGCACTCATTACCCCTAAAGCTCATGCAGGCGTCCTTAGATTGTCGAGTCGCCTACCTTGGAACTCGGCTCAGTTAGTCTGTGTTTTCTTTCGCAGTGGGGATTGAGAGTGGGGGAGTAGAGGGAGGGGTGCAGGGTGCAGGCTACATTTATGCAAGTAGCTTAAATGGCTACAAAATGCGTTGCTTCGGCGAGATTTGTTGCATACATTAGGGCCAGCCGACTGTTGGCAACGCTTAGGCGCAACTTAAGCCCTACAATGGGTGCGAGGGAGAGAGAGAGTGGGCGAGAGAGAGTGGGGAACAGACAGCGCTGGCAGGCACTGCTAATCATGTCTGCTGGCTCGCTAGGGTGACTGGCGATTGCGCCTACGCTTCGTTGCTGGTTCAGGTGCAGGTGCAGGTGCCGACTGCGGACTGCAAATATAATCAGCCTGGAAATATGCTATGCTTTTTGGATTTCTTGATTAGTGCGACTGCAGCTGGTAGATTTGGCTCTGGCTCTGGCTTTTTCGGGCCCCAACTGCAACTGCAACCGACTTGGCTTCAGCATTTGCTCTACTGCGGTTAGCAGGCGCATTCATGTTGCCAGGTTGAGGCAGTAGCTGAACCATTAAAGCAACTAACTATACTGCACCCTTATGTGCTATGTAGCCTGCAGTATATAGTCGAAAAAAGTAAATGGATAAATTTATTACTCATGCGCCACGTTGCACTGAGCACCAATCAATATGCAAGCCATCAAATATTTAAACTAAAAGTGCAAAATAACAAAAATGGCTGCGAACATTTAACACACAATATCAAAGAGGCGGAGAGAGATAGACAGAGCGAGATGGCGTGCGAGGGAGAGAGCATGTGTGGCAAAAGTATTTGTAGACACAATGACAAAAGTCTTCTAATTGAGTGCAATGGCGAGATAGATAGAGAGAGAGAGAGAGCAAGAGCGAGACAGAGTCGCATGTGTAGCTTAGAGCGACTCAAGGCAGCTGTAAAGTATGCAACAAAAACCCAAAAACCGAACCCTTGCTTTGCGGTCAAAATGCATTTTCAGTTATGAATACGCACATACTCACACACACACATACACATACATATATCTATTTGTAGTATATCTGTATCTTGTTGATTTTTGAAATTATCAAGCTCCGACAAGTTCGGTGCGGGTTCGAGTCGTTCTGCTGGCTCTGCCATTTGCTTCTTCTGTTGCTGCTGTTGATGTTGTTGTTGTTGTTGGTCATGTGCTTGTGGCCATTTTTTGAATGAATTATTAAATGCTTTGTAATTTATTTGATTGTGATTGTGTTGGCCTGCAACGTGTGTCTGCCTGCCTTAGTGTGTGTCTGTGTGTGTCTGTATCCGAGTGTGAGCTATGTATTTATTGCACTTAACTGTTTAGGGTTACATAACCCAGCCCGCTTCCTTGGCCACACACACACACACACACTGCGCTCTATTGTTGAAATCTTATGCATTTGTCATGCATTTGAAATATTTTCGGTTGGCTGAATTGCTTCTTACTTCAGCTCTCTCTCTCTCTTTCTCGGTTGTCTCTTTCTCGCTTGTTGAGCTCCAATGACAAGGCGTTCAACTGTACATATACATATGCCACGGGTATGTGTGTGTGTGTGTGCGTGTGTGCTTGTCTAACTGCATTTGTTGATGGCTGCACCACACCACACTACACACACACACACACACACAGCTCGTCGGCTCAGTTATATGTTTGTTTTTCAATGTGTTGGTTAGTTTTATATTGCCGAGTTCCAGCAATTTATTGATCAATATTTTAGCCCAGGCGTTGGCGTCATTAGTTAGACGGGCTAAGAAATTACTTGAGGAAAGGTAAATGCTTGAAAGGAACTGAAGAAAGCTTCTAACAAAGAAGAACACAAGAGAATAAAAGTTATAGAATATTAAATATCAATTTTTAAAATGATTGAAAGAAAGTGAAATCAAATTTATGTTTCAGCCTATATAAACTGTTTCTTTCTCGACAACAAACTAAAAGTTTTAGATATATTAAATACATATTATAATTATATATTAAAAATTATATTTTATTTATTTATTAATTACTTCCTTCCCTCTTCTTTTATTCTCTAGTGTGTTAATCTATAAACTAAAGTTCTTCTTAGGCGTGTCTTCATTTCAAAAGTCTTGTGCTTTAATTCAGTTAGTAGTTAAGTTGGTGTCTTGTGTCCTAAGTGACAGACAGGATAGTTACAAGACACACGAACACAAACACACACACAGACACACACGCGCGCACACTTACGGGCCGACAAACATAATTAGATTGCATTATATAAGTGTTGCCAAGGCGGCCAGTGACTACCACTTTCCGACACAGGCCAACATCTTAACCCGCTCTCTCACTCTCCCTCCCCCTCTCTCTCCCTCTCTTTCTTTACTCCCTCTTCCCTCTACCCACTCAGACCTTTACCCGAGGGCAATTTCAATAAAATTTTGCTCTAGTCTGGGCGAAGTAAACCCAAAAAGCAGTCAAATGTCTCAGACACAAACCACAGCGATGTCTCGTCCTGGCATTATGCCTTGTCCAACACACACACACACATGCACTGTGAAAACTACCCTAGTCAGGGGAGGGGGAGGAGGAAGGTGCCTCTCTTGCTGTTGAATTTGGCCAAGGCAATGGCCTTTCAAAATTTTCGAATTTACGTAAATTTAACTTTCTTGAAATACACTTAACTGTAAAATTAATTATAAAAGGCAATTGTGTGTGTGTCTGAGCTTAGATGTGCCTCAGTCTGTGTGTGTGTGCTTGTGTGTACATGTTATACACGCACACATGGCCGTACACCCACTTAAGTTTGTCTTGGTCTTTGGCCGAAAAGGTGTTGGCATGGAATTTGCATAACCAACTGAACGTCAATGTCTTCTGCATGCGACCAGCCCATGTGTGCTCTGCACATAAGTGTGTGTGTGTGTGTGAGAGAGAGCATGTACAGTTGTGCGCGCCAACATTTGCATGGAGCACGCTGTATACATGACCAGCCAGGCTTCTATGTATGCGAAAACACACTAATTAAATGTTGAAGGCAGTTTATATTGATGCCCCGCATGGCCAGCGGGCAGGCAATGGAGAGTGGCCCGTTTGGGGGCCCGTGTCGGGCAGGTAAATGAGTATATATGCTGAACATACGTATGTGAGAGTATGTGTGTGTGCGTGTGTGTGTGTTCTTGCCAGACCTAAGAAAATCTTGGGCCAAGGGGGCCCAAACTCGAACCACAACCGAAATGTCTTCATTTTGCACATCAAACCAAATGCAGCCGCAACTACAAACAAACACACACACACATATGTATTCAGGTGTGTGTGTGTGTGTGCTACTATTTACTAAGGATTTGTAATTACACTCGGCAGCATTCGGACTCGTCTTTGTTAGCCAGCAAAGCAGCTTGGAGCATACTCAAGGCTTATGTACAGCAATTTAGTTTCTTCATAAATTATAACTCTCTCCCTCTCTCTCTCTCTCTCTCTCTTTGGGAGGAAAAGGTTTTCCAAGCACTCGAGTGCATATGATAAGAACTTTATTCAAATGCAGTACGAATTTCCAATCAACTGCTGATACTGAGTGAATTTCTGCGGCTTTGCTTACCCCTCCTGCTCCTCCTTTCTCCTCGGCCTTAATTATACATTATGCAATGCAATTATCAGTCTGACAGTTCTGGTTGTGCCTCTAACTAGCCCCCACTCAGACTTTGCATAGCCCACGCACATGAGGCCAACAACAACAATGCTCTATACTACTCGTATATTATAGTATAGTCTCAAGACCCTCCGTGCCAGCTGTCTGGTTTACACACGCAGACATTTTTAATTAAACGTAAAATTTTGCCGTATTGATTAGTTTGCGAAAGGGGGAAGAGAGTTGGGGAGGGAGTAGGGGCAAATTGTGCAGTCATAGTTTATTGCCAACGCATTAGTATTAGCGCCTCAAATGACGTGACTAGCCAGCAGAGGGCAGGCTGGGGAGGGTGCAGGTGCCTGCCTGACTGCTTGCAACTCGAGCAGGCCGTCAGGACTGACACGCAAACCATCAGCCAGCTAAGCAGGATGGGGGAACTGCGGGGAGTGCAACGAGACTGTCATTGTTCTCAAGCAGGGAGCACCAGGGAGCGCGGAGTGCAGCGCGAGTTTTGGTTGCCAGTTTGGCGTCTTTTTAACACAATGACAGTTAATTAGATTGTAAGGATAGCTGAGGGATATGGATATATATATATATATATATATAGAGAGAATAGCAAAGTCGTGTGCAGCTGAAACTTTACCTGTGCCTGTAAATGAGCCTAATTGACTCGGTTGGCGAAAGTGGTAAAGACACAAGACTGACGAAGGTGTCAGCTGAGAATAGTTGTAAAAGAGAAGGTGCTATGCACATTAGCAGCAGATTTTCAGGCACTATCAATATCAGGTTATAGCTAATCATACTTCATGTTCAGGCACTATCAATTTGTAGCCATATTTAAACATATTTAATGTTGTTCTAATCATACTTCATGATTGTAATGTTCTTATTCAGTTTAAAGAACTTAAGGCAGTAAAAAGATCTTCTCTACCAATTTAAGAGCTCAATGAAAAATCAATTTCGAGCTCGGAATTGTGCTCATTAAGTTGGCCCGTTGCCGACTAATGAAATCATTAAAATAGTTTAAAAGCAAGCAGGACACACTCCCACACACAGACAGAGGCAGCGCGGTGGCATGCAAAATTTATGTGGCAACTGGAAACTATGTTTTGGCTACATATAATAAGTACCCACACAAACACACACACACACCACACCCACACACACACACGCAGGAGTACGACACGCAGACACACTCCAAGGATATGCGAGCAAAGGACATTGCCTTGAGCCAGTCGAGACAAAAGTTGCGAGCGGGAGGAAAGCTGCCCGGAAAGCAGTTAAAGCCAAAGATACTACGAAACTACCCCCCATGCTGAAGCCTCGTCTCGCCTTACTCCCTCTCTGGCCTGGCTGTGCTTGCCGCGTGCGCTACTTAAACCCTTCTTGCCCCAAACTATCCGCTGACCCTCCCCCCACCAGACATTGGAAACATGATTTTAGTGTTTTCAAATTTGAATTTTAAACAAGTCATAATATAATTTGGCTAAGCAGTAAAAGCAAAAGCCCAAAAACTGAAACCCCACTCCCAGTCCCGTCCGTCTGTCTCGGTCCCTTGTCTGTGTCCACTTGCCGGGCTTTAATCCGGCCGAAAGCACAAACTATCGTATACATATACTTATATATATATATGTGTTTGTGTGTGTAAGTGTGCCCCATGCCGCGCAGCTCGAGAAAATTAGCTCAAGCCGTGGGCCCAGCTCATTTTCCGCTTCGAGTTTTTCTTGCAGCGTAAAATTGTGAAATTTAAATTAGATACAAAAGTATCTGTGGCTCTATATACAGTTGGATTTTAGTATTATATATTTGTGTATGTGTTCTGCGTGTACATAGCTGCACTGTGGGTGAATGTGTGTGGTGGGAGAAACTATCTCAAATGAAATATTGTAATTCTCTTGATTATAACTAGTAAATCTATTTGAACCGAGAGAGGTGCCCTTTCTGTTGAAAAGGCTGAAAAGAGATGTGAAACTTTGATATGATTTGTGAATATTATAATATATTATATTATTGTAAAGATCATCTTCTTTACTGCCTGCATATATCTTATTATATAGTTAATGCAATGGTTCAATAAACTTTACTGCAAAGTGTCATCTCTAATTGCCTCGTCTGCCTACAAAGTAAATCGAAACTGCTTATGACGTTGCTAATAACTTTTGAGCCCCACCGCAGGCCAGGATGAAAGGGACTAAGGAAGTGTGTGAGTGTGTTTGTGTGTGTGTGTGTATACATAGTTTAAATCATAGAACGATTTCCTTATGTGCCCAGTGTGGCAGCCGTCGCATTTCTAGGGCGTTGTTTTCGTCAACTTTGCTTGCATATGTTCTCCCCGCTCTCGATTCTAATTTCTAATTATTTCCACTGTGTGTGCGTGTGTGTGTGTAGCTGTCTGACCAGTTCCCCTTCCTTGCGTTTGCTCTTCATGCTCTACCCATGTCCGTCAATCCCTCTGTGCGAATTAATTAAGTGTTTTCGTGCACGGGCAAAATCCTTTTGCGGTTCAGTCGCTTCATTCGACAAGTTTAGCCAGGGCAAAATACTTATAGAACTTGCCGTGGGGGCTGCGCTCGCAAGTCAATTATAAATTAAACATTTATTAAAGAAAGCAGCACAACGCGGGCACAACTCTGCCTATGCAAATCGAGAGCCGGCATAAATAATGCGACATCATTATTTAGTCAGGCTGGCGAAAGATATAGCCACAGTCAGAACGGTTTCTTGCTTTAAGCAAAGTCATTCATCCATTCATCCTTCCATCCATCCAGACATCCATCAATTATGTTAAGGCGCAGCCTGAGCAGTTCCTTTTGGCAGCTGCTTAAATGTGATTCCACTCATTTCGATTGTCTTCGCAGAGGTCTCGCTTGATTATGCACATGCATTTCGTCGCTCGTACATCAAACTCGACTCGCGAACTGGAATAAATGTGGCCTGCATGCATACGATACATGTATTAACTACACACACACACACACACACATCTGTTGATAGATGCCGAGTATAACTGATTTGTGTGTACACAAATATATGTATATATATGTTTATCTGCATTGCTAATTTGCTATATGGCAACTTTAATATGGCACGCAGTGATCTTCCCCTTCTCTCGCTGTGGACCCTTCTGCTTCGGCATTTGCACATGCGCAGCGGGCAACCCAAAGATGTTTTGCATGCGTAGCAGACTCATCTTCGTCCTCATCTTCTCTTCTCTCTGTTGCTTTTCATTTACATCGATAAGTAGCCTACACGGACGGAAAACCGCAAGACATAGGTATTGACTGACTGCAAGATGCCTTGACGAGGCTCTGCCATGAACTATGTTCATCTCTTTTACATGTATATATTCTTTCCATATTTGCAACTGAAGATCAGATAAATATATAAATATTATATACATAATATAGAACACTTTTTAATAACTGTAGCAAGCTTTGACTTAGTTCTGAGCTTGGTTAAGGCCTGTGCGATAAAAATTCGTCAGTCTGCCTTCAGAAGCTTTGAGCTCCACTTCGAAATTCTAAATTTTGTATAAGTTTTATTGGTAGTAGACAGCACTTAGTAAAAATGTCACTTTGGAAAGTTTGTGGACCGGAAGTTCGAAAGCTGATGTGTAAGACCCGACTGACAGGGGCGATTAAGCTAGTACGCGTATACGGGAAAGATGTGAATGCACCGAAAATACAAAGTAAAAAAAAAGTGGAAGTAGAAGAAATTTGTAAGGATGATCATCCAGTTGCGAGGACACGTGAAGAGGCTATAAAAGATTTTCCATTTTATGATCTAATCAAGTTCAAAAAGGAATGTTGCGTAACAGATTGTATTGAAAAAGATTTCCCGAGCTATGATGAATGCTTTTATAAGGAGTCGGACAAGAATAAACGCGACTATCAGATCACATGGGCCGAGTGTCCTCAAGTCGCCATCAAGCCAAAGAAGATTTGCTGCTACGAAAATGCAGTGCCTCCGCCAAAACAGCGACGCCTGCCTCAATTCAAACCAGAAACTGCTTGTAAAGTTCAAAATGAGTGTGAAGTGGCTGATTATTATTGTCCCAAGACAACGGCGCCACATTGCCGACCTGCCCGAGAGCCGCCAAAATGCGCGATTGTTCGCCATCCAACTTATTGCTTCAAGATAAAGGCACCATATCCGTCTTTCTCTGAATGCGTACGGGCCCCGCTGAAGGGGCCGAAGAGAAAGACTGAGTGTCACTGTTGGGAAGAAATTCCATACTATATTTTGTTGCAGTACATAAAGAAGCGGGAGAGACTCGGCAAAAAGGGCTTCACGCCGTGTGATAAATAATTGTTAATAGACGATGCATGAATTGTTAATAGACGAAACACATAACGTATTCTACAGTAAACTACAGTTGCCACGTCCATTTGTAAACACAATAGTGTAAAGTATCGCTTAAAATAAATAAAATGGTTATTTCATAAAAGAAAGTTTTATATTTTATTTTTGTCATGAATTTTTGTGGAGTATACAGGGACTTTGCCTAGTTTCGAGTCTCTAGCTTTTTTAATAACGGACATGACTCAATCGGCTTGGTAAGAGATCTTGTGCGATAGTATACATACTTTAAGGGATCTCCTACGCCTCCTTCTGGCTGTTTCACACATTAATCATACGGAGTTTGGAACATGCAGTATGTTATAGTCTAAGTTACCCCTGATCTGATAAATTTCGATAGTACCTCGTTCGGTTTTCATTTTTCAATAACACCATGTTATCGTTCTGATTGTAGAGAGCCATGACTTTAAATTTACAATTTATAGGAACTTGATTTTGGAATATTATCAGAGTCAAGTTGTAAGTCAACCAGAAGACATCTCGGTCTAAATTTTTTGATATTTTTGGCACACAGTTTTGGTAAAAATTTCAGTAAATTTTAACAATTTTCAGGCAATTTATTTAGTATGTTGTCCATTTTTCGTAACAACAGCGCGGGTGCGCGGGCTGCGTCACTCGTACGGGTCGGGTCGGCTAGTTGGAAAAGCAATCAGTTGCGCCACGCCTCCAATCCATGTGCTCCTGAAAAAACTGAAGCCACATGTGGCAATAAAATATTAAAGGAATATCCATGCAACGTTGCACAAGAACAATTCGAGCATAAGACACCACAGGCGAAACCCGATTTCAAGTCAATGTGGACTGTCGATGGCTGTGATACCGAGCTGTGTATTCTTCCACTACGTTACGATATGAAGTACTATCGCATATCGGACAAACAGAAACGCGATTATCAGGTCACATGGAACGAATGTCCCAGACTTTTAATTAAACCAAAAAAAGTATGTATTCGTGAAGGAATGAAACGTCCAGAGATCAAGCGACGTCAGCGTCCACCAGCTATAGAAGGTCAGGTAGCAAAACCACCTGACCCAGCAGATTGTGGCAAGGGGGCTTCGAAAACAAAGTGCGTTTATGTGGTAAACCCGTGTTGCAAAGTTGGTCGTCGCCCAGCAACTTGTGAGGTAGCAAGATACAAAACAGACTGCACGAAACGTAAGGCACCCTATCCAAGTTTCTCAGAGTGCGATAAGGAACCCCTGAATGAGGCTCCAAACATTGAATGCAAGTGCTTGGATCTGCCAGCTCTCTGTGATGCGTGGATAGTGTTGCGCAGACGTTTGGCTATGGGATGGCCACCAGCAAAGAAATGCGGTGACGCTTAAGACCAATACACACTCTACTAGCTGTCAAGGTTAGACCAATATTAAGAAAAACCAATGTTACGACTGCTAGTAAACAAAGTTCAATAGATATAAAAAAGTAAATAAAATATCCCCATGTACCGACTCAGTCATAAAGGTCTTTAGAAATTCAACAACAAATTCACATTTTGCCTGCGCACTCTTTGCCATCTCACTCTGCATAAGCAAGAAAAAAGTGTAGTAAGTGACAGGGGCTGCAATATACTGTTCTCATCCGATCGGTATTGAGATGAGCTAGTATTTTACAAAGCAGAATGTTTCATCTTCGCTGGGCCTGTCAACTAACTTCGGCATTCAACTTGAGCTATGTATGGTGTTTTTCGCACAGTTCAATTTGAGTAAATCCTGATCCTGATCAAGAATATATATACTATATTTGCTCTGGCATGCTGTCTTATTACAATATTTCCAAAATCATAATATACCCATTCTTGACACATAAATAAAGGTACTACTGAAGTACATCATGAACTAACTGTCAGGGATATGTCACTTTAAAAATACTTTAATTTTAGAACTTTAAGCAAAATTCAAAAATGTTTCAAAATTTCGCCCTGCTATTGACATGGCCAAGGAGCTGCTATCGCTCTTCCCATGAACACCTTATGGCAGTGCCGCTCCGTCGGTATTGTAAGAGCTCTTGCGGCAAAAAGGTACCTGAATGTAAAGAGAAATCAAAGGAAGACCGCAAACCCTCATGCCAACAAGAGCGTAAACCCAAAAACTGCAAAAAAACACCGAGTCCAGTGCCGAGCTTTTCCGAATGCAAAAAAGACGCAAATGTACCGAAGCCGTCTAGGGAGTGCGACTGCTTAAAGACACCCAGCCAGTGCGAAGTCTTGCAGGCGGACAAATCGGACAAAAAAAATTGAATTCATCTTTTCTAATTTTATTATTGAGAAGCTTCGAAAAAAATCAATAAAAAATCGATGATTAACAGCATAAATTAATATTTAAAATATAATCCTTACATTATATTTATAATGTGAATTAGTTGCTTCTTTTCAATTCAAATTATAGATCAATATGTATTTATTTCAAGACTATTACTTTGTACGGAATCACTTATAGGCAACCGTTATCTCTCAAACCTTAAGTTAATTTATTCTGAATCATAGTTTAAGGGTGCATATCTTTAAGCAATCCAATCCAAACGTATGTTGATGTGAAGGAGAAACGAGGCCAAGCAGAAATGAAAAGTGAGACCTAAGAACTGATATTGCCGAGTGCTGCTCTTCAACAACTTGGCAACCTTAAACTGCCTTATCGCATTCTCCAATTCTCTTTCATTTCCTTGAATTGCTTTCCTAAGGTAAACTTTGTTCCTGTTGGGAATTATATGACAAATGACAAACAATTCATTTGTATTTTTAAGGAATTGAAAAAGAAAATCATCATGTTGGCATCGATTCCAATGGAACTGGATTACCTACTGTTGTAGCTACACTGTCGTCAGTTCTCATACACTTTTCCAGCTATGACGATCTAACAAAAACTCAAAATTTAACTCGAAATTTTTTTATTTTCTTTGGCTAATTATTTAAATTTAGTTTTAAATAAACCTTTTGCCAAACTGCCAAAACAGCCAGAATGCATTCATTTAAAAGGCTTTTCCTAAATATGCCGCCATTGGTGAACAGGATCTTAGAACAAGCGGCCAACAAGGATCTTCTAGCGGTTACTGGAGTTAGCAGCTTGCCATTTCGAAATTTCGATGCCCTGTACGGTGATGAAAGTTGTGAGGACTGCGTTGAAGCGTACCACATTCCCGGACCTCGAGAGGATCTTAAGAGATTGGAGGAACCCGATCGTACTAAGTCGAAGAACCCATGTTGGCAATCAATGCGACGTACCGAATACAAATGTCGAACTGATCCCGAGTTCCTGATGGATAGTTTCATTAATTACAAAAAGAAATGCCTTCAAGATGACTGTGCCTGGTATTCACCGCGTGCTGATCTCGTACACTATAGGCCCGGCGATAAGCTAAAACGGAAGTACCACCGTACCTGGATAAAGTGTGTGGTTAAGAAGCGCAGGGTCAAGATGGTCTGTCATTGCGAGCCGGTCAAGTACCAACCACGAAGTATACCACCTTGCAGCGGAGGCTCCTTAAAAAAGGAACCGTGTCCACCGTCACTTCCTTCCGTGCTCGGCGCACCCGACTTGGAATTGGATCCTTGCAAAAAGCCCAGTGCCGATGAGCGCGCATGTCCAAAGGCCACCATGCCTTGCTGCAAGGCGGCTCGCAAGCCTCCCATCTGCAAGATGCCTCGCGATAAGGTGCAGTGTCGCAAACGTTTGACCAAGTACCCATCATTTAGTGAGTGCTTGATAGATCCATTGCCTGATTCACCGCCTGTTGAATGCAAATGCCTTAACAAGCCAATGATGTGTGAAGTATGGGAATATTGGCGTAAGAGGAAGGCTTAGATTACTAATTTTCCGGCACTCAAAAAAGTTTCAATAAACAGTAAATAGCCAAATTTAAAATGTTTTGGAAAATAAAATGTTTGTTAAATTATTCTGCGTTTTTTACTACATTTTCAATGAGGTTTTGTTAACTCACGGATCTTGTCAACTATGACTTGCCATACAGAGATAAATACTGTGTAAATACTATATAAAGCAGCAACTTCACCTTCGCAAGCCTTCAAGCATGCCCTTCAAGCATGCCCGCCTCTAGCTTTCTCCACTTGTTCCAAAATATTTTTAAATTGTTGCTTTAAGGTTTCTAGAATTATTTTTTCGGCGTTTACAAATTTTATTATGATTAACTTGCGATACGCGTGCTCGCCCCTCATTCGGCACTCGGCACCAATTGCGGGGGTGTTGAAAGTGTATTCCGCTCGCACTTATCACGGCGACAATGACGATGCCAACTCGGGTCAGGGCTGCAAAATGCAAACCGAATGTGTTTGGAAACGGGCCATCATAGAAAACAAGACTTTAGCAAACGAATATGCAGCCCAGGAATATCCAAAACAATTACAGGAGATCATCAGCAGAGGCAAAAGCGAGGATCCTGACTGCGAACTTTACAAGCATGACGTCCATCACTACCAGCCGTCGGACAAGACTCGTCGCTATCAGCGCACCTGGCCGGATTGTCCAATGATCTGTTTGCAACCCAAGTCCACATGCTGTCATCCCAAGGACTATTCTGAGTTACCACGTCGCCCGCCAAAGCCGTACAAGCCACCACTAACACAACTCGAGAAGTTCCAATACGAGATGGCACAGTTGGGCAAGACGTGCCACATGGGCCACCAAATAGTAAGGAAATGTCTTTCTCTATGTCCTGTCAAACATTGCCAGCGCAATTCAGCACCTTTTCCAAGTTTTTCTGAATGCAAAACGAAGTGTATTGAACAGTTGAACTGCCCACACAAGCGGCGATCTCGATACTAAGTAGGCAACTTGCATTTGGCAGTAAGTTTATTTTTTTTTTTAAACATTCAATTCATTATTTAAATTATTATTTTGACATTTAATTTTACCCATTCAATGCTAAAAGATTTTCTCTTTCGCTTGTCACCCCTTAGTCGCATTTGCTGCACGCAATCGAGCGGATTCAATTTGGCTTCAAATACAAGTAGATTTTATTTTGCCGGCCCCCAAGGCAAGTTGCCTTTATTCAAAGATGTAAATGTTGGTACTAGAACTCGGGAGGTTGAAACTTATTGCAAAGCATCTAGGCAACATGTGGAAAGTGTGGATCATGAACAACTGCTCAGTTGTTATCCACCTTTGCCCCATCGCCCGCCAAGCCCAAGGCCGCTGAAGAAAAAGATCATGAAGGAGCAGCCATTTTTTCGCTCTATGTGGGAATCAGTGGGTCGCGAGCAGCCGTACTGCAAGCAACTGCTGCCGCGCTTCGATGAGCTGTACTACAAGCCATCAGATAAGTTCCGTGCCTTTCAACGGACCTGGGTCGAGTGCCCAACCATAACGCAGCGCGTGAAGAAAATTTGCTGCCAGGATGACATTCGTCCTCCGGAGGTGATGAAACGCATCAAGAAGCCTCGTCCGCTCTACTGTACATTCGACTACAGGCGAATGCGACACATTTGCGAAAAGGCAATGTCGAATGAGGTGGCAAAAAGCAAGCCATGTTGCAAAGCTTGCCCAGAGTTTCGTCTTAGGCACAAGAAGAGGAAAGTTTGCACTCGCATGCATGCACCCTGCAAGTGTTTCTCTGCTAGAGTACACAAAATGGCAACCTACAAAGAATGTCCAGCTGCGAAACCCCTCATGTGTGATCTTATACGGTACACAAAACGTTTGCTGGACACTGGCAGAACGGCGGAGTGCTCGAGAGAGGTGTTAGCCAAAGGAAATGAAAAACGTATTTAGGTTTTAAATGGACTCAGCGAAACAACCTAAATTCGTAATGTACTTTTCATGTTTACTGATCCTAAGTGCAGTTTCTGTCAAGCATATCAACCTATAGTCCGATCATGGACAGGCTATAGTTAGATATAGCTTGGTCGACACTGCACGTAGTCATTTCTGTAATGAGGAAAACAAAATTTACCCTTCAGAAAGAAAAACAATTCGCATTATTTGTATGCTTATAATGAGAGATCAACCGAGATCCCTTTTTTTTTATTTTTTAGCTTATCTGTTTGTATGAACCCAACGATATTCGCCATTACAAGAGATAAAATTCTGCCTGTATATACAGTGACCACGCTTCTTACTTACACTACTTCTCAGACTGGGCGTGATTTGTGGGCTTCGAGTATTGATAAAGCTTTCAATACTGCGTGGTGAATCAGTATCAGTTTCTGGGTATCACTAAATGGTGACGCTATATCAAGGTTGAGAACCACCTCGTTCTTATTGCTAAATGATACAATGCATTTTGTTAATTCAAACGGTTCCTTGACTACATTCGATTTGGACAATTTATCGCATTCTGTAAAAGTTTTCGATTTCTGCTCGCCTTGTATCACTGGCATAATTTCTGTGGAACTCTCTTCCGCTTTGTACTCGGAAGAATTACTTATTGATTTACTTTTGTTAGTTAGACCACTATTTGAAATATCTGATGAAATAGTGGAATCTTCTGAAAGCTTACCGCCGAAGTTTAATTGTTTGGCTTTATCGGGCTGTGAAACATTTGATATCTGCTTTCCTAGATTTACAGGCTTATTTTCTGTATTTTCTAAGGAACTGTCTTCCATTTCGGACTTAGAAATATTGCTTTTTAAATTTTTTATGTTAGTGTCATAGCTTTTTGACATATCTGATGAAACAGTTGGATTTTTTGAAGAAAGTTTGGCATTAAAAACCGGTTTCACCTTATCAGATTCTGGAAAATTGTTCGATTTCTGCTCCCCTCGAATTACAGGCTTATTTTCCGTGGAACTCTCTTCTGTTTCGTAATCAGAAATAAAATTTGAATTTATGTTAGCCTCATCGCTGTTTGACAGTTCTGATGTCACAGTTGAACCTTCCGAATAAAGCTTAGCATTGAAATTCGATTCTGTCTCCTTGTCAGATTCTGAAAAAACCTTGAAGTTCTGCTCTCCTCGAAGTACTGGCTTATATTCTGTAGAAATCTCTTTAGTTTCGTAGTCAGAATTACAATTATAATTTATGTTACTTTCAGTTTCATCGCTAATCGATATATCTGACGATTCAGTTGAATCTTCCGAACTAAGTTTAGTGTTGAAATCCGATTGCGTCTCCTTATCAAATTCTGAATAAACTTCCGACTTCTGCTCTCCTAGAATAACAGGTATATACTCTTCATTTTCTGTGGAATCCTCTTCCGTTTCGTATTCAACAATTTTGCCTTTTAAATTCTTTGCATTTGATGTAACTGATGAAAGAGCCGCATCTTCTAAACGAAGTTTAGCTTTCGATTCGGGTTGCGTCACTTTATCGTTTTCTGAAGAAGCGCACATTTCCTGATATTCTGGAGTAAAAGGCTCGTCTTCTGAACTCGTTTCCGTCTCGTATTCCGAAATTTGACCTATTAAACTTTTACCGTATGTTTCATCAATTTTTGGCATATCCAAATCTGATGCAACAGCTTTGTCTTCTAAACTAAGTTCAACGTTGAATATCGATGAAATTGCTTCAATTAACTTGGCCGTGTCACTCACAACATTTTCTTGTTTATCTGGTTGAAATAGAATTTTAAAGTCGATTTGTACTTCATGAGAAGAGTCGGCTAATTTCATAGTGTCTGATTGAATAACTGAATCCGTTTCTTTTTCAAAATCTGTTGGGTCCTCGTCGTCGTCTTCCGCCTCGTCGGCCTCTGTTCTCACTCCAACCCTCTGTCCTTGCACGAGTTCAACTTTTCGGTGCTGACTCGAATAATAACCGTCGTTGTTAGTTGACTTCGAACAAGTTCTGGGCAAATTTGGAAAATATTGGGCTATCAATTTCTTATCATACGATAACCAACGGGCTGCACTGCATCCTAAGCACTTTGTCGGGGCCGTTGAACTAACTCTTTGCTGAGATTTCTGACATTGCGCTGGAACTGGGGGACGGTTATATGCTTGGTAAATGTGAAGCGAAACTTTTGGCCAACGCGACATGTTTTTTGATTTTAATAAGAATTTCAACGGAATTTTTGAAAATTTTAAAGTCATGAAGGATAAATTTTGAAAACGAATGAAGGGCTGGAAAACTAAAAGGCAAAGCTATGATACCTAACAGAAGAGCTACTAGATTGTAAAGGGGGAGAGGCAACTCAGAGCTAACGAAAGCATTAATGACATAAAAATAGCTGCATACTCAGGTCAGCATTATTGGTGATTTTATTGGTTGATCAAAACTGGACTAGAATACAATAAAGTACATTCAATTGTCTGTATCCGTCTCTCGATAGTTATCATGTAGAATATATATTTAAACAAAGTTGTACGGACCATGAAGAGAAAGAGAAAATTGTTTCCTTTCTGATTTATTGCATTCTATATAATTGAACCTTTGAACCTGATCTGCAACCTTTTAGCAAATATTTAAATCCCTCCTGAACAATTTTGTACAGCTTGCAAGTGCTTACGATCTGCTCACAATTGTTCAAAAGGAATTAACTATTTACTATAAACTATAAATTGAAAATTCTGGGAATAATGTACGGACATCCGGGGCAGGGGCAGAACCTCGAATTAGCTTTCACTCGATTCTGCATGTACCTCACCCCCATGCATTTGCTAGTTTCTTCTAGGCAACGGCATTCGGCTGGGCGCACGGGTAGCACTGCAAGATCCTCCCGACTACACTCAGAGAAGCTAGGAAAGGGACACTTAGGCTTAGAGCAGTGCGTCTTTCTACGCTCTTTGGTGCAATCGGGCGGAAATCGAGCGGCCACGCGACAGCAAGGCATAGCCAGGCGCATGCAACCGCCGGACTTTTTATTGATACACTCAAGACGATTCTTCTGATCCTCTGGTGTGCAGAGACTGCTTGGGTAAATTGGCCTTGCCCGCCTCTCAAACTCGGGCGGTATGGCATCATAAGAGTAGCAGACTCGCTTGGGCACCTCACGGGGCGAACACTCCCACCAGGTGCGCTGGAAGACGCGGAACTTGTTCGACGGCCGATAGTAGATGACATCGAAGCGCACCTCCTCGCACTGGGGACAACATTCGGGCGGATAGTTCCATTGCGAGTACTGTGGCCTTTCTTCTTTTGTTAAATTGTGCGTCTTCCACATCGACTTAAATAGTGGTGGATTCTTCTTCGAATTCGATTCCTTCTCAGTTCTTGCGTAGCCCTTCTCGGCGCTTGGTCGTACGGGTGGATCTGTGTGACTGCATTTGCGTGGGGGGAGAGTTTTGCCAGGAGTTACCGGCGTATTCGGACAGGTGATTGGAGTTTTTCTATCAAACCCGCCCCTGGAGTTTTGCGATTTGAATTTACCACTCTTGAAAGAGTTGACGAGCTTGCTCAATGGGCTGGCCCGCAACCTCAAGGAAAACAAACTCTGTTGCAACAATATTGACATCCTCTTGGGAAGAACCAATTAATTTACTTGAATTTTGCTAACATATTCTAAAGATATAAAACATTAAGACTTATGGGGCTAGGCAGACTATTGGCATTGAAAACATTTCGATAGATAGGATACGATTTTAATCACAATATGTTGTACTTCTGCACTTTAAAATAGACAGAGATGATGATGTCTTTGATGCCACACCAATTATAGACTGTGCACAACAAGCGATGTGCTGTGACCAGACTACAATCGATGTGGCAGTAGGACATGACCGAAATGCCTCTTGCTCCTCTTCACAATTGATGATGGAAGAAGTCAGCAGAATTCTTGAAGAAGTTCTGGTTATTTTGAAAGAGACTAGCATATCTTCCCGGCTGGCATTGCGTTTCTAGTTGTCTGAGGATTCGACGATTCTCCGGCTGCAGCCTGGGCTTGTGAATGTCCGCTGCAAACGGTCTAGTCTCGGGCAGCAGAATCCGTTGAGGTTGACCGCCGCAGCTGCGTGCCAAGCGAAAGCCAAAGATGTTCACCAAGGCCCTCGACTGGTACTGCGCTGGTTGCCACGTCGCATACTTGCGCTCCACTGGATTCACATAGACTGTGGGTGCATCAGCCTTCACCATTTCCCGCATCGCCTCCACGGGGGTAATGCGGCAACGTATTTTCGATAGATGCGACCGGGAGTAGCGTGTGAGGAACTTGGCCATACGCCCGGCACATATGGTAGCCAGTATGGAGGTACCCGCCATTAGAACGTACAGTATATAGCCCGATTGTTTCAATGAACAGTTCAAGAAGTTAGCGAAAAGAACGGTTGATTTGGAAAAAATGTAGCTGTGATAAAAAAAAGCAATAATTACATATGACAGTCGGCTCAATTTTACGTGTATATTGTCAAATATGTTTGTAAAGATTATTCAGAGTGAGAGAGAGGGAGACAGAGAAATGAGAGTGATTTCTTGGAGAGAGATCCTGCCTGCAGCTGCACCCTCTAATGCACATTGTGATGCATTGTGTCGTTGTCAACTGAGTGAGCAGCACAACAAACTGTGCATGTTTGTGGCTTTAATTGAACATTTAGCCAAATTAAAATGCATTTTATTACGCAGTCTGCGCTGAGAATAATGCAAAACAAGCCAAAAGCGCGCGCCCAATCAGCCAAAAGTCGCCAAAAAGGCCTCGTACAGAGGAGCTGACGGTGACAGAGTCGCCGAGTTGAAGCCGCAGCCGAAGCTGTCTCAGGTTGCCAGCCTGGCTGAGGCACGCAACGGTTTTTTCGTAGCTTTTTGTTTAGTTTTTCCTTTATTTTTTCGTCTTTTTTTTTCTTTATTTTGGCTGCGAATTGTTGCAGCTTTTTTATGCGAAATTTGGCACAGATTCGCAGCGATTTGAGACGGAACTAAGAGCCAAGTGGTCGCATGGAATTGTGGAGCTCCGAAACTGGTTTACTGCACGAAGGGGAAGGGGGGGGGGGAAGGATGGGTAAGGGGGGAGGCTCACTCTTAAGGCAGCTAACATGCGTTCTAAAATTGTTCGATAGCCTAATTAAAGTGTGCGCCGGAACAGGTTAAGAGCCTGGAAAGTTGCAGCAGATGAATGCATGCAAAAGTCACCGCGTCCAGCTGCCGGCGCCATGTGACAGCTGACGAGCTGCAGTCACTGTTTGCAGTCACTGTCACTTTCAGGCGGGTGGCCAGTGCTGAGCAGTGACTGCTTCCTCTCACTCTTCATCTTTCTCTTTCTCTCGTTCTCCCACTATCTGTCTATTTGCTCGCTCGCAATTACATTTGGTTGTTAATTGCATTATGCATATTTATGGACGGGCCCCGCAGTTAGAGACCCCCCGACTGGGTGACTCCCTGCACTCTGCATCCTTCGCTCTGCACCCTGCACCCTGCACCCAGCACAATGCGGCTCATTAGCATACATCAACGCGTTAAGCGCAGAATGTGTCTCAGGAGCAGGAGTGAACTGTGATGAGCTTGGCCAGCGGCGGCGAGGATGAGCATGTGGATGAGTCTGAATGAGTTATAACAACGTTGTCTGGCAGTGAGTGCAGCAGTAGCAGAGTGTTTCCCCTTCCCCCCTTCCCTCTCTCTTTTTCTCTCTTTCTCTCTTTTCTGCGTCTCTCTCTAATTTAAATTAAAATATGAAAAATACTCGAGGCGTCCAGCTAGGACAAGGCAGAGAGCAAAAATGTGTGTGAAAATCAAATCTAAAATAGCTGCCGGACACAACATAATCAAATTCAATGTGGCCAGGCGAGAACGGATGAGTCTTCGTAGTGCCCCTTCTACTGTGTGTGTGTGTGTGTTTGGTTGTGTGGCTTTTCAAGGATGTCCGTACGTGAGTGTGAAATCTTTGTTGTTGCTGTTCATGTTCTTCCTTTTATTTCTATGTAAATGCAATTTGTTAATTTAAATAAATTAATGCTGGGAATGCACAAATCTTGCAGAGAAAATGTTTTGTATATTTAAAAGAAAAGTAAAGAATATTTAAAACCATACAACCTACAAAGAAGACTAAGAGTTTAGTTCTAAAAAGCATTTTGTTTGAGGTTTTAGTACATGCAATAATATGAATTGGGCAGCTACTAAAGTGAAATAGAGTGCTCTGCATTGAATTTGCGTAATTTATTATTAAATTCAAGTATTTAAACATTTTTTATCAACTAATTGGCTTTGTTAATAAATGATTTATTTAATTGATTGCAATACATATATATATTACGTTAACGATATCTATTTAGAACCAATATTTGTAATTCACTTGTTTATTAACGATATTTGTAACTTGCTCAACACTTGTTGTTAGAATTGATCAATGATTTATCGAAATGTGGCGGTAGGTCGATTATTATTAAGCTAAGGAGAAGGAATCGAAGCAAAGGCACCAATGCACACACTCTTAAATTAAAAAATGAGATTTAAATCCAAAACATTTAATATTAATATATACTAATAAAATAGTAATTAATGTATATTACTAAAATGATAATATATATGATAAACGATTTATACACTTGATAATTAAAGTTTCATAGCACTTCTTCAGTTTTATTAAGTTTGTTCGAATTCTTACAGTCACACACCAACACTGCACTTGCTCGCATATACATACATATGTATCTGACTCTCAGTTACACATACACACGCAGACACAGTCACATAACACCTTATGAAACTTGCTCTGCCGCCAAGAATTGTCTTATCACTCAGCGCTCTCTCTCTCTCTCCGTCCTGTGCGACTGTCTGCCCTTTGCTGAGTGCCTGTTACGCTGACAAGAGTGAGCGAGAGAAAGAGCGAGAGTGTGCCGAATAGAGCAGAGCGTAGGAGAGCACACACAACATTTGTATGTATGCGTGTGTGTGTGTGTGTGTGTGTAACGACTGGGCACGTGAGTGCAGCGTGCTGGGAAAGTCACGGCAAATGGCCGTAATAAATATATCTGCCATTAACCCACTTCGCAAGCGGACGCGGCAACGTCAATTCCACAAGCTTCTTGCCACATGCAAAAATATGCAGAAATATTAGGCGGCATTTGTATATCAATACTGCAGCAGCGCAGCAGCAGCGGAAAACTTTCTAATCGCACAATAATTGCAGGCAGAAAGGAGAATCAGCTGCAACAGCAACAACAACAGCAACAACAGCTGCCATGCCAAGCAACAATTAATGTTGCGCTAAACATGTTGCCAAGGCGCATTGCGTGAAACATGTTGCCAGGCAGCAGCAACAAATACAATTGCCTGTGCAATAGTTGTAAGCTCAATAAACTATATGATCGAATTGGACTATCAATAAAGCGATATGCACTAAAATCGCATGTTAAGACGATAAGAAAACATTGGAAAACACAACTAAATGCCTTTGAATGCCGGCAATGCAACTAAACTTATATTTGTGGCAAGGAAATGCAAGTGGGCTTATAATTATGTGCACTGTGCTGAGGAAATTCCACATTCACACCTCGCAACATGTGGCCAACGAGCTAAGTGCTTAGCAAGAAAATATTGTCGATTGCGCGTCCACATTAATTTATATGCCGCGATTAGGGGCAAGCTCGCTCGCAAAAGAGTTTGGTCTCTCTCTCTCTCTCTCGGCTGGCGACTTTGACTAAATAAAATTTATTGTAATGACAGTCGCACGACATTTTATAATTAAGTCAAATTGTTCGAGCAGGCCGAAAAACCGGTTGCCATGGCAAACCATTTAGCTGATCTGGCTGATTGATGTGCCTGCACTAGTCCGTCCATATGCGGCAGTGCCATCGATGACGATGATGAGGAGTAAGAGGGGAAGGGTGGGGGAGAGGGAAGGCGCCGCCGGATGAGGCAAATACTGTGCTCTGTCCAGGCCAATTAGGCCGACCTTAATTCGCTGCCGACCCCCGTGAACAGGAGCCAGAGCAATACGTATCGTTTAATTGAAATAATTACACATTAAGTGCATTAATTATATTTTCGTTCGCGTTTTGCAACCGCATGCAAACTAACTAAGGCAAAATGCCACGCCGACGCGCCTCAGAGTCGCCTCCACTGGGTATCGTAGGACATTACTGCGCCGAGGAGCACACACACACACACTTGCACAGCCTTACTGCGACTTGCAACTAGTTTTGCAGTGGCTTAGGTCATAATTATTCAGGCGAAATCATAATTAAAAATGTATTTAGCCTCCCCCTGACTCTGTAATATGTTTAGCGAACCCCACTACACCGAATGAGGAGCTCAGAGACTCCTTTCTTCAGGCTGTGGCAACTAACATAACTACAAGGCGTGCTGACTTATCTGTCCGTTGGACAATCACTAATTACACCGTTAATTATGGTCATAAAGTGGGTGCAGCTGGACTTGTTCTAACTGGTTTTGATGGATAAAGAAAATTAACTGAAAAAGTTCTCTGAACTTAGCATAAGATCTGCAGTGAAAGCTATGCTAAGTCGGAATATTGAAGATATTTATATTATGTTATATATATGATAAATGTGGGAGATTGTGATATATATTAATGAAAACTTTTATCCAATCTATTTATTATATACATTACGAGGGTCGTTTGATAAGTCCGTGACTTTTTGTATTTGCCGCGCACCTGCTCTAAATACAACACTGCTCCTGTCAGCAGTTATCGATTAACAGCTGACTGTAAAATTTTGAGAAAGCTGCGTTTTTTGGTTCGCGTTTTATAGGCATTGAAAGCAGACGATCTCGTGAATTTTAACGAAAATGGAAAAAAGTGAATTTCGTGTCAGCATGGCAAAATTTCATAAATTGGGCTACGAACTGCTACCCCATCCAGCATATTCTCCAGATTTAGCCCCCTGTGACTATTTTTTGTTTCCAAACATGAAGAAATGGCTCGGCGGTAAGAGATTCGGGTCATCACAGAAACAAACGACTATTTTGAGGGCCTTGAGAAAACCTATTATTTGGAAGGAATAAAAAAATTGGAAAAACGCTGGACTAAATGTATAGAGCTAAAAGGAGATTATGTTGAGAAATAAAACGCTTCTTTGACGAAAAAAATATATTTTATTCAAAAAGTCACGGACTTATCAAACGACCCTCGTATTAAAATTAATACAACAAATATGGTGTATGAAAGTCCCAATTCATCTTCTATAAATAGTTAAAACTTAGCATTCAAATTAGAATAGTTTTGAAGATCATAGACTGCAATATATTCTTTGTTTAAACGTTGATACATAACTAGAAAATAGAGGACAATATTAAAAGGAAGAGTTTTATATAAATCAAATACAAAATATACGATTAATATATAATTATATTTCTTCTTCATCATTGTACACTCTATTCTACGTTTTCTTCCTTTGATACTGTCTCATTTTGAAGAACAAACACAATATAGGTAAATATGTTTATTTCTCACTCTATAAAATAAAGTTTAATTCTAATCCGCGCACTTTATCCACACACATATCCTTTGCCTTGGGCCTCACACGGTTTGTCCTTCCCTAATTGCCCACACTTGCTTCAGACGAGGACACCCTGTATGCATGGCGAGTCAACGTGTAATTAGTTGTTTGGGCTAATTGCAGCTAATGTGCATACGAAAGTACGAAAGACGACTTTTCAATATTTTGTTAGACTCATCAACGACATTGTTGGCATGGTTGTTGTTCCCGCTAGTGTTGTTGTTGCTGTTTTATTATTGCCAATGCCAATTAAGTGAAATTTATGTGCTTCAATAAATTATGAGTGCCGCAGCTGACATATGCGCAGTGTCAGAGTGAAGTAAACAGTCAACCAAAACAACGACAACAAGCAAAACAAACTTTTTGCCCAAGGATAACTGAAAAATGTGTTGGCTTCGTTGGATTTCGGGAACGGACGACACATGTCGCTAAGGTAAAATAGTTATTAGTGAATATATACTGCATATATCGCATATGGACTACAGAATATTTGAACAGAAGACACATGACGCTCTAGCGTTGCACATACGCCACGTTGCCGTCTACTGTCTGTCGCCTGCCGCCTGCCAGTGCCCCTCATCCGATCCTCAGCACGCCCAACGGCATTGTACGGTGTCTAATAAAACAATTGACGTGCTGCGAGTTTGGGTGAACGAACCGAGGGACACAACCCACAACAGTTGACTGCAATAATTATTCAAACAAAAAGAGACCAAGAGAGAGAGAGAGAGAGCGAGATGGAGACACCGAGATGAGGATGTCACTGCGGATGGCGCAGCCAGCTGACGACGTCGAGGTTCATTGGCAGGCGGGCAATGTGTGGCCGCCAGGTTGACCTGGCCAACTGAGTGGATAGATGACTATTATTGCGCACAAGTTAACCTGTTTTAGTAATTAATTTGGGTATTGTATGTTTTAATTAGTTGCACAAGGCAACAGAAGCAATGGGGGAAGCAGGAGCAGCGGTTGCAAATGTTTGCCACGGAAGGCAGCCTTTGAGGGTACTGCTGTGGATTCGATTCTCCCTCGAAGTGCTAAAATAAAGTCAGGAACTTTTAAGTTTAAATAGAGTTAATTTGTATTTGTATTTGTGCATAATTGAAATTAGTTTTGGTGTTTTAGAAATAAGTTAAACCTCTTTGTGCATTTTATTTATTATTTATAAAAGGTTAAAGGGGGCGTGGCTGATATATTAATCAAGCATTAGCTACGTGCAATTTCAAGACATGTTTTCACCAAATTTGGTAGCTCTACCTCTTAAAGTCCCTGAGTTATAAGTGTTCATACAGACAAAAAGACAAAAAAATGTTCACTATGTGCTCTACAAGGAACTTCCCAATAATTCCCTTGATATTAAGCCTAAAGAACCTTCACGGTGTTAGCATAATTCACTTCAAACTTGTTTAGCTCTACCACGATCGTTGCATTTCCTCTTCATCATATTTTGCTTGCCTTGCCGTGCACCTTATGCTCTTCAATGTCTTGTGCTCTCTTCGTTTCTCTCTTTCTCTCGCTGCTTGAGTCATTAAACAAACAAAAGCTGCTTCTTACTTGCTTTTGCCATTGTTTGTGCTTTTCCCCGGACGATTGGGACACACCCAGGCGAAAATGCAAAATAAACAGCGAAAATATTATGCATTTTCTTTTCGATTTTCCTATGCCATCTGTGCGAATGCATCTATGGAGCGGGCTGGGCCGGGCCACGGTGCACTGGACTGGGGCCAGCTCATAATAAACGAATTAGCGCCTTTGGCTAAATGGCCAAAGAATGCGCCTTTATTGCAATTATCGAGTCTGACTTTGGGTTCGAGTTGCCAGTCGCAGTTGGAGTCGCAGAATTGGAGTTGGACTTGCAGAGGGAGCAGGAAAAGGAGGGTGCTGCCTGGCCTCGAATAATCACATAAAATATTAATGCTGGCTTAAAAACCAGGTACGTTTCGCTCTTGGCCAATTTCTTTTGGGGCCACAGAACGCAGCGCTAACAAATAGAAAAATTATCGCAATTGTGGCATCTCTTTTTATGCTCGCTCGCCGTTTGTGGGTTGCTCTTGTCGTTGTTGTCGTTATGTTGTTGTTGTTGTTGTTGTCGTTGTGGGTTTTCCCTGAGCCAAAGCAAATGTGCATTTAATTTGTGACGCCGACAGAGAAAAACACTCGAAGAAAAGTCTTTGCAATTGCAGAAATGTGTGTGGAAAAAATACTTTTCTTTGCAATTTATTTGAATTGAAGCTCTTTATAAATGTTTGTTTGTTTGCTGTAAAGCTTGTTGCTTGGTTAAGTTGCTCATTACAGCACTGGCTACACTGTTGTATAGTACTCCTGAGTTTTCCACAGTGTAAATCCACTCGGTCACTTGGCCAAATTGTCCCGCTGATGCATAAAACATCAATGCGATGGCCGCAGAGCGGCGCGACGCGACGCGGCGAAGAAGCGCAAAATAAATGCCAAAAACAACAGCAACAACTACGGCAGCAACAACAGCAACAATAACAGCAACAACAGCAACAACTGCTACAACAACAAGAGCTTTAACTGCTGCAACAACAGCAGCAACAATAACGCCAGTTAATATGCCTTTTGGCAACGTTTTTCATAGTCAAACAACGCAGCGCAGACCCAACTGCAGCCAGGCGACCAACTGCAACAGCAACAACAGCAGCAACAGCAACAGCAACAATTGCAACTGCGACTGCGACGGCAACTGCAATGGGTACTCGCGCTGAGTCGTTCAAACATGGTCATAATCACGCGTTAAATTAATGAGTTTAAATGCTATTTTTGGCTTTAACTATTGCTGCAGCACACACAAAGCAGGCACACACGGATGCGGCGGGGCATTTAATTGAGTGTAGCAAAGTTGAACCAACAACCAAGCAGCGCTGTCGACTGCGCTGCCAGTTGGTTGCAAATTATGAGCGCGCAGCGCAGCACAGCCCCACGTCCCCAAGTTCAGGCTCAAAACGTGGCGCATGCGCAGCGCGCTGAATGCGCAACCGGCTCCACCACGCGGCAATATTAAATTCATTTTAATGCGAACGCGCATTGCTCAGACCCAGTCCCAGCTCCATTCCCAGTCCCGGCCCGGCCCCGGCAGATTGTAGCCCACTCGGGCAACCTCGTCGCGTCTTCGGGCAGACTTTTGTGATTTTTATTATGTTTCATTAAGTAGGCGCATTCAGTTCGGGCCAACTGACTCTTTAGCCTGAATCCCCGTTGGCTAATTATGTGAGCTGCTCTCTCTTTTTCGGCTTCTATCTTCACTCTTTCCCCTCTTAGCCAGTCGAGAGGTCAGCGCAATGCGCAGCTGTTGCATCCAGCAGGAAGATACCACGAGCTGCTGCCACTGCTGCTGATGTTGCTGCCGCATATCGGTAGCATCTGGCATATGTGTATGCAAAGGTCAATCAAGTTGGGTAAGTACTCAATTATTGAAAATGGCAAACGAGTTGATTTATGGGCCAGAGCAGAATAAGCAGCCGTTGACTGGCGTTATCCATGCCGAACAGAAAGATATATTGTATGTTTATGTATAATGCTTTAATCTTTGTTCAGTGTATTTCTGGCTAAGACGAATGTGGTGGAGTTAAGGGGAGGTAGAGCACAAAGTTCTTTATAGGAAATACCATTGGCAGTGAGTTATTGTGAGTCATGAGTTGAGAGTTCTAATAAAAGGTTAGATGTGGAATGTAGGGATTGTTTAAGTATAGACATATTTATAAGGTCTTCTGAGTTTTGTAATCACTTCTATAATAATTTTATATATTTTAAAATTTAAATAATTCCAAAGTTCTTGTCAATAAAAAAAAGATTAAGTTTAAATATGCAGAACAGCTTGCACAACTCAAAATTAATAACTTATAACTTAACTAAATAACCCAATTAACTACATAGATTGCATTATAATTTTCAGTCCGCTCAGCTTGATTGCCGGCCAACAGGTGGCGCTTTTCGCACACTCGAGCAGCCGATCTCAAGCTCCAAATTCGCGTTCAACGCAAATTGAAAATTAAAACACCGACAACAACAACTACAAGAGCAACAACAACAACAGCAGCGAGCACAAAAATGTCGACAACGTCAGCAACATTGTTAATAATTTTTTAATGCCACCATAATTAAGACGAAGGCAATTTGCTATTTGCAGTTTATTTTTTTCGTTTTTTATTTTTTGCGTTAATAAAATGAAATTAAGGCAAGTCAAGGCTCCCGTGAGAAGGAGGGGGGGGGGGGGTTTAAAATGAAAAATGAGCTCGACGTTGGAAATCAACTTGCCATATAATATCGCCCCTAAGTGCAGCGCCTGATGATTATTGGCATTACGTGGACGTGCATAAGTACAACTTGCATTATAATTAATTTATAATTAAATGCGCTGCCAATTTCAAGTTGCATGCAGCTGACGGGGCAAACCGCAGCGCCAGCAACAGCAACAACAACAACAACAACAGCAGCAGCGGAGCCACAACAGCAACACGCAGCAGCAACGACAACAATGCCGCCACCAACAACAACAGCAGCAGCAACTGCGTCCGACACACAAATTGCTTTGTAATTTATTTGCAATTAATTTTGAATTAATACAACAACAACAACAATAAGACACTGCAGGAAGGTAGGAGGGAGGGGAGGGGATAAAAAACAAACCACAAATTGTCCGCATGGAATTTGGGTCTTGTTTTGGCCGCAACTTGCACTTACACTTGAGTCCGGAACCGGGAACGGCTCGAGGCAGCAGAGGAGTGCAGAGGGGAGGAGGGGGAGGCGGCATTATTATCCCCACTCGTAACTCGTACCGAAGTCTTCGGGGGCAGCCTCGAGCAGAGCCTGTCAAATGTCTCGGGCCTTGTGAAAGCGTCGTCGCTGAAGGCGTGTCCGGTGCGGGATTAAAAGCGAGAGATGCACAAATAAACGTATATTCAACTTATATTCATAAATTGAAGTCGAAATTAATTAATTTGCCAGTCAGCGAATCGAACAATTAATATATATTTGAGAAAGGTATAGATTGAAATCGGAATGAAAGGGAGAATATGAAATCTTAATGAAAATCATCTAAAAGAGAATGAAAGATTTTGCATAAAGTGAAAAGTTTTAATAATATTCTTACTAAATTTGGCACAAAAATTATCACAAATACTGATCTATATATTTCTATATATATTCTTAAAGACATTATAAATCTGAGTATACAAATTCTACCTTAAAGTTTAATAAGTTCTGCAGTCAACTCCTCGCATATTTTAAGCATATTTAAGACAACTCAAGAGTGATGGCCTCATTTCGTTATCGCGTTCCGTTTCTGCTCATTTGCAGTCAATTTTCGCCCTGCTTAGCCATCGTCATAAAAAAAGGGGGCCCCCAGAAGACATTCTTCCAATGTGGCAGAAGACATTCCTGCAATGCTGCGTTTTAATAAGCAATTATTGTCTGCTCCTTTTAAACGTCGACGCGTCGAGACTTTTAACTAATTACAAACGATTTACATGCCACGCAGAGAAAGAGAGAGAAAAAATGAGACAGAAAGAGAAAGAGAGAGAGAGAGAGTAGCTGTGGGCCTGCAGAACGAGGAGGCCCAGAACCAGGCCAGACCTGGCCAGGCCTCCGCTCTGCACTGCTCAGCTCGTGGATAATCCCGCTTTAAATATTTGCAACATTTAAAATAAATGCAGAACCGGTTGGCAGTTAGCAACCTGTTGATCGTCATGATGACGTTGCACACACTCATACACACACACACACCCACCCATTCAGGCAGCAGCAACGGCGGCGGCGGCGCATCAAATCCGCTTGGCACGCACGTAGTCGCAGCCTGTCAAGACGTGGAACCTCATTGCACATGCGCAACATGTGCGCTGCAAGCGCGACTATGAATGTGAGTGCGAGTGTGAGTGTGAGTGTGAGTGTGAGTACTGCAGGCAGCACTTGTAATTAGCGACTTTAGACTTTAAATTAGAGTACATATTCGCACTGTGCTTTCACCAGGCCCACTCGCAGTCGGAGTCCAATTGCAACTCCAAGTCGGACCGCGCCTGGGGCAGAGCAGGCTCATTAGACGCTGTTGTTGCTCGCAATGAGTCACAAACACACACACACACACAGTCACACACTCAGTCCGTGCGGACGCCTTGGCCTGAAAACGGCATTAAAAGTGCAGCCCCGTTTGCTAAAGCCAAAGCCAAAGCCAGCCGTCAAATTGCGTAGCCAATGGGCTGCCCGACTGCCCCGATCATAATTAGCTGTATTATATTGTAGACTGCGCCCAGCCTCGCGCACAGTGCCCCCTTTCCCCTCCGCCCCCTTCTAGCCAGTTGTCGATTGGTTATTGTGAAGCTGTTGTACATACCCTACCTGATTGCAAGGTATGTGGCTAACAATGTGCAGTTTGACATTCGAAGAGGGAGGATTAAAAGTGCATGAGAGTGTATTTTACCTATAAATATAGTATTATACCTTTTTAAACGACTTCATAGAGTATATAATATAATAAGAAATAAAAACTTTTCTGTACAAATATATAATAAATAATAACATAGATACACAAATAAGTATAATTTAAAGGATTGAATTTGATTAGCTTAAAAACTTATGGATATTGAAACTCTGTTCCATTTCACTATAAAATAAGTCCCAATTTCCGAACTATATAAGGTAAATCCAAATATAAATGTACTGTTCTCTTAAACAAATAAAATACTCTCCCATTATTTTAAAGAGTTGCACTAGTCTTAAGAAGTATATTAGAATTATAAAAACTATCGATAGTTATCACAAAAGTTCTGTTTAAATTCATAAATTTACCTTTCTAAAATGTGTCCTAGTTTTCTCAACTATATGAAGCTTATTTAAAAAGCAATAATACTCTAAAACAGAAGAAAAACTGTCCAATTAAGTAAAAGAGAGGCACAAGTCTAAAGGAGTATTCATAAAAATAGACTACTATAAACTATCGATAGTAATCACTATCGTTTGTTAACTATGCTCGTAAGTGTAGGAAAATTTCGTTTGCGTTACTCCCGTTCCGTTAGTTTTCTCTCTCTCCCTCTCTCTCTATCCTACCCTTCTTCTCTCTTCCCCTCTCTTCCTCTCTCTCCCTCTCTCTCCATACTCCCTCTCTCTCCAACTCTTTTGGATTCTGTGGCCTTTAATACGATGTTTATTGCACCTGGATTTTCTTGTTTGCAGTCGCCAATATCAATTTATTTTCTTATATATTTTTTGTAAGGCAGCCTGTGTGTGCGCGTATGTGTGTGCGAGTGTGTGTGTGTTGGTGAGTGTGTGTGCTGATTATTTTGCGCTTATTATTCGCTGTTATTGTTGTTGCCTTTGCTGTCGTTTCTTTTTTGCTTAATTTTCAATAAATGTTGCGGCTTTATTATCGTCTGTTTGTTGTCTCTGTCACGTGTGTGTGTGAATGTGTGTGTGAGTGAGAGAGTGCTGTGTGTAGATGTGTGTGCGTGTTGGCCCAGGCGATTACTCATTTGACTGCATGCACATAAATTTTATGCACTTTTTTGATTGCTTTATTTTTATTAATTGCTTTTTACAACATTTTGTTTGGCTTTTTGAGCATTACAAGTCGCATTTTAGTTGCATGATTTGTTCAGCAGACAGTCAAGACAGAGAGGGAGATAGCGTAAGTGCGAGCAAGAGAGTAATAGCGCTGGGGGAGGCAGGAGGTGTCAGTTCGCGCGATGTGTGTGCGTGTCGTGTGAGCTGATTGTGTCATTAGAGTGGATGCGGATCAGAGGCAGAGACACAACCGGAGACAGAGACAAAGCGAGTAGCACCAAAATGCGGTCAAAGATATCGAATACATTTTTTTCATTATCGACTATGGCATGCAAGGCGGCATGAGTGACCAGAGTGACCAGAGAGACTGTCCAAGTGCGGGAAATGTGGCAAATTAAATTAATGATTAGTTTTTAATTGAATTTAGCAGTGCAGTAAAAAAACAAACCAAATTAAGCGCTATAAAGCGTGTAGTTAGTGTAGCTAGAGTGAGATAGATATACAGATGATTCTATATAATTAAGATATCGGGGTAAATATTAAGTTTTCATAATTGATTTCTGCTTTATAGAAGAGTTCCACAATTTCTTAGCTTGCTTATTAAGCAGACTCTGCTGATGTTTCAAGTGCTTGCAAGGTCTCTTTCTCTCTCTCCTTCTTCTCTTTCTCTCTCCCTCTCGCTCTCTCACTCTCTTCTTCTCCCTCCTCCTTGGACACTCATAATTCAGGCCACTTTACGAGCAACGAAAACAATCGCCTTAGTTGAAAAATGAAACAAAAATAAACTTGAAAACAGAGAAACCCAAAGCGATCGTTCGATGCGATGCCGAAGCTATCCATGGATCGCTTCTAATGCTCTGCTCCGATTGCTGTTGTTGTTGTCTGCTCATTTTGTTGTTGTAGCTGCTGTTGTTGTTGTTGTTGCTTTCAGCTGATTCGTGGAGCTACAATGTGCCAGCAGGCACAACTGGAGCCCGAAACTAAAGCAAACCGAAACCCAACGAGGACATGCGAAATTTTTATTTATTGCTGACAATTGGACAAAATTTTGTTTCTTCTTGTTGTTGTTGTTGTTTTGTTATTGTGAACTCAATAGTTTTTTGTGTTGTTTGCAGCGTTTTGTGTTGAGTTTTTATGGTCATTAAAATTGGGACAAATATTTGACCGAGTGCTGCCGTCGTCGTCGTCGCTGTCGTCGTCGCTGCTTGTTGTTTTATTTAGTTTATAACGCTTTTTTTCGGCACGACATGACTGCTGCCTGAGGCTGCTCTATAACATTTTGTGGCAGCACAACAAAAAACAAAAACAAAAATAACGGTTTGACGCCAAATTTGCCCTTGATGCTTGGCCGCAGTGGCAGGAATTGTCGCTGCAATTGCTGTTGCTGCTGCTACTTGAGTTGTTGTTGTTGTTGCTGTTGTGGCAGCAGCAACTTGGCTTTGTGGCAAGCATACTGGCCCGGCCAATGTGGTGATTAGCCGCAGTCGGTGGCGCAACTAATTAACGATCGTCGCACCGCTTGCATGCTAATTAGACGCAAAAGCAATTCAAGAATCCAATTAGAGATGCGCACGTGAGTTGCTCGTTTGTCACGCCACTCACGCAAGGCGAACGTGTTGGCAAGCGCAGCTTGATCAATGTGAAGCAGAAATTAATGTAACTTTGCTTGTTTAAGGAAATTTTAATTGATTAAATAGATAAATTAGATTATGTTTAGAATATAGTAAACGATACTATCGTTTGGTAGATTAAAGATTACTTTAATTGTATAACAAACGTTACTATCGTTTAATTAACGATATAAATTAAGTTAGGTAAATGAAAATGTATAGATCTTTAGCTGTTAAGCTGGTTATGGCCTGTTTGGAAATTATTGTAAAGCATCAACTAAATAAAACTTTCAATAGTAGCAAGAATCAATAACAGTCGATAGTAATGCATATATAAATTTATCGAAATTAACCTAGGTAAATGTAGAAATATAGAAGAAAAAAATTAACAAAATTATTAAGTTCTATATCATCTTAAGTGGATGACAAAACATTTATATTGAAAAATATCGATATTTAGCTTATAATTTGAAGACTATCGCGTGTACCCTTTAGCTATAAATACATATACTAAACGATACTATTATAAGTTGCCAATATTAATATCGAGAAAGGTTAATATCATTCGATATTTATTATAGTTGCAGTTAAGTAAAAGAAAATATAGAAGTTTCGATTAATTGACAATAAAAGATAATAAATTATTCACATTATCATTGTATAAAAGTTAAACTATTGATAGATATCAAATATATATTCCTATATTATCATATATATCTTTTTTTAATATTCTTCACACTCAAATTGATTCATAGCCCCCACTCCCTTGAGGAACCACCCCCCTGGAGTGGAGGAGCTCACGCAGTTGCTCTGGTTACTAGTTAGTATAGAAAATCTGTTGCTTTGAGCGACTCACCGACTCGGTTTTGATGTTGAGCGCCAGCACATGCGACGAACTGTTGGAGGAGACCGATGGCGGCGAGGCGGGCGTGGCACCCTCGCAGGGCGACTGCGCTGCCGCAGCGGTGGGCGAGCAGCGACTGGGCAGCGGACTGACATCGCGCAGCGGACTGGCCATGGCGACACCGATGCCTCCCAGGCCCAGTGTGCCGCTCTGGGAGTAGGGCGAGCCGGGTGATTTGTTGGCATTTGTGGAGCAGTTTGAGGGCACTATGGCCGCGGTGGTGCAGCTGGTTAGCGTGCTGGCCGACGAGCTGGACGATGTGGATGAGCACGATGATGAGGAGGATGATGAGCTGCTGCTGCTGTTCGCATTGTTGTTGTTGCTGCTGCTGCTGTTGCAGTTGTTGTTGCTACTGCTGCTGCTGCCCGTGTTGTTGCTGCTATTGTTGGTGGTGTTGCTACTGCCGGCGCATAGCAATGTCTGCATTTTGGTGTTGTTGTTGCTGGCACTGCTATTATTGTTGTTGTTGTTGTTGTTGACACTTGCACCTGGCATCATGTTGCCATCACAGAACTCACGCTTCACAATGTTGCTGGCAGAGGTGTTGCTGCTGCTGTTGCTATTGCTGCTGCTGCTGCTGCTACCAGGCGTTGCGACAATGGACGCCTCGCAGGGCAACACGGTACCCAGCATCTTGTCTAGCTTGTACTGTGACGTGTTGGATTCGCTGGCGCCTCCAGAGTCCTCACAGCCCTCGGCCATGTCACTGACCCGCTCGCATTGTGTGCGTCGTCTGCGAAAGGAAGATGCGAAAAGGGGGTATTAAGAGGTGTCTGTGGAGGGAGTTTTCTTGAAGGGAAGTGCTGAGATTCTTATGAATGAATAAAATATTATCCTGATGCTAAGAATAAGTACATCTAGAATACATTTATCTATCTAAGAAAGATATAGCCGAAGAACTGTGCTCGACTCTGATATACCTGATCTCCTGTTCTTAAATATCTTTAATGTTTATTATCGTTTCACAATGAAGCATTAAGAAATCATTCGTTATCATCAAAAAGTAACGTTCTAGTTTTAAGATTACAATATTTAGATTAAAAATTGACTCTTTAAATCAAACTGTATATAAAATATAAAATATTATTCGTAAAACTTGAAGAACTTACTTAAAATATGCATTAAAGTGTAGATATTTGATATTATAATAGTTATTTGGTTGTGGATGAGATTTTGCAGACCTGTAGATCTATTGTACTTCCTGTTGAGCTTGGAACATCCTATACAGTCCTGTTATTCTTAGGAAATATATATTTTTGCATAGACTGATCGACCTTATCTAGTTAAACCTATGAAACTGCTTGCCTACTAAATATTCAATATTTCTATTAGAAAATGTTCAAACATTCCTAAATATAAATAAAATCAATGATTTCTAAGGCAAAAGAAAGCTTGTCTCGCAGTTGATTTCATTCTTAACATTTGATTTCACATAGAACCTTCCGTTAATTACCCCTCACCAACTGTGCGAACCACCCTGTGCTAGGCTCAGTTGCTTGCAGCTTTGGCGATGACTGTACCAATGCTGCCTTTTGCCAGTTTTCGGGTTCGTAATTTAGAATTTACATTTATCGAATATACATATATCGTGCACTTAGAACTCATGCCCAGCCGCATTAATTTCATTAATTATCCCTGTTGCCATCCGGTTGACCACAGCAACACACCAGCACACACAGCAGCACACAAACAAACACAAACAGGCAGACATAACAAAGGCCAAAGCAGCAATAACAATAAGAGGGAGGGAGATAGAGAGCAGCGCTGCTGCCGTCGCACACATGCCACATAATTTTGCAAATGCAAAACGTTGCTTCGAGTCGAGGAGAGTCCTGTGCATGTCCTTGCAAGCGACGACGACGACGTCCTGCACTGGACAATGAAGGAGGGGAGAATGCGTGGGAGAGAGACAAGGGAAAGAGAAAGAGGGGAAGGG
Organism: Zaprionus indianus; assembly: GCA_018904595.1. Classification (NCBI taxonomy): domain Eukaryota; kingdom Metazoa; phylum Arthropoda; class Insecta; order Diptera; family Drosophilidae; genus Zaprionus; species Zaprionus indianus. Next base: position 3,649,403 of record JAEIHA010000152.1, read on the forward strand.
AAATAGGGAGAGGGAAGTAGGGGAGTGAGTGTGGTGCTGGGTCGAGTCGTAATCGGAAATTTTACACCTACTCCGCATTATAATTTATATGCCTGACGGCGCTGGGCAAAGCGGCCTGCCACAAAAGGGGTGAGTCACGTCTGGCAAGAAAGTTTTTGTTATATACTTAGCATATGCAGGCAAGTGTGTGTGGGGTATGAGATCAAAGTATATACGAAATTTAGTGCATAAATTATGTACGGATGAGCCTGAGACAAAGCCAGAGACTGAATTGAGAGAGAAGGAGTTGTCTCAATTTTTGGGGCTCTATAGGAGCAAGTTGAGATTAAGATATGATAAGAAGAAAGTAACAAGAATCTTTTATTAATACTAAAGTATTTTAGAAATGAATAGAGACGTATAAATCATCATTTTATGTATCTAAACTTTGCATTTATTACTTTTAATTTAGTGCAGAAAGATTGTATTCAAAGCTAAAGAATTCTATATAACCAATTCAAGGCATTGTAGATATTAATGCATATTAGATATATGTAGATGTTAATACAGGCTACGTCGTGACATGAACTCAACAATGTTGCACAATTGTAAGAAATGTTAGGATAGATAGAAACGGAAAGTTGTCTTGTCTCACTTGAATATTTTAGAAAACAACTTAGAAACTTGATTAATGAGAAACAAAGAAACTTAAAAGATTCTTATTTTGCTCATAGGCAATTTAAGAAAAGAAACAAATAAGTATAACAAACAAATATGTATATATTATGCATAAAACATATCTCGAAAGATTGCGTTGCATTCAAACTCAACTGAAGTCTGCACATTAAATCCATATTAGTTCTATTAAATATATATCGATGCTTAGTTCATCTTCGTGTACCAATATCGCTATCGTTCGTGTCACGTTCTCATCAACGTGGCACATCTCTGTGGAATTTGTCAAGTCTCAATTTGGGAAATTTCAATGCAAAGAATTCGGCTCAGCTGCAAATTGTCTGAGCCAAGTAAATGCGCCTAAATGTAGGCAGTCAACTTGAAACCCCCAGAAACGTCTGCTGCAAACACACACACACACACACACACACACAGACACATGCAGCATATAACTGTGCATTGTTTGCCGTCCAAAAATCGAACACAAAATGCAAAGCCTCAGCATGTGTTGCTGCTCCTCTCCCTCCCCCTTCTCCTTCTCCTCCTGCTGCTGCTGTCTTCGGCTTGGGCAAGTACACAAAACGGGCGTTGATTTTAATGCATAATGCATATAGGTGTGTGTGTGTGTGTGTGTGTGTTGCAACAATGCAGGCAACTCGCCTCTTCGAATGTCTGCAGTTGTAATAATGCAAAGCCGTCATGACCAATGCAGCAACAGCAACAACAACAACAACAGAACAGAAGGCAAACGAATCGGAATCGGAGTCGAAATCGGACTCAGACTCAAACTCCGACTCGGAATCGGACTCGCAGTCGGCGCTGCAGTCGACGCAGGGCAGCCGGCAGCAGTCAACGAACGCACTTTTCCGGCCACGTCGCCAACGTCGTCGGTCATAATGAGCTGAAAGTGTGCAGGAGGGGGAGGCGGGGGGTGGCAGGAAGCCGAGAAGGGGTGCAGGCTGCCTTGGAAGTTGTGTGCAGGACATGCAATGCCTGAGCTCGCCCAGCAGACGTTGCGTTGTAGATTTTGGCCAGAAGGTGGACAGCAGCAGCAGCAGTAGCAGGAACTGCAGCAGGAAGTGAAGGAGGGAGAGGGAGGGAGACGGTTGCAGCGGGGCACTGCCGTCACTGGCAGTGGGCAGAGAGAAGGCGTAATAATTAATTTTGTACATTGCATGCAAATGTCTGGGCCACGGTCGTGCGAGGAGTGTGGGCCCGAAGGAGGTGTCTTGCCACCCGGCACTGAGGCATGTGGCATATGCATAAGCAGCAAACAAAGCAAAACAAAGCAAAACACGAATGAACAGCAGCAACAGCAACCACAGCAGCAACAGCAACAACAGCAGCAGCAGCAACAAGAACAGCCACGACAAAGGGAACATAGTGATGAGCTGCAGTCGCACAAGGGAGACTCTTTCTCGCAGTGTATGCAGGGCAATAATGAGGAATTGCTGCTGCTGTTACTGCGCTGCTGTTGCTGTTGCTGCTGCACCTTGGCAACATATTGTGAAAGTTCGCCGGCAACATGGCAAATTGCAGCGACAAAATATGCCAGCCAAATTAAGTACAATTTGCGCATATTAAAAGTCTGTCTAAATTGCACAGGCGAGCAGCAGCAGCAGCAGCAGCTACATAGGCAGCATGCAACATGCAACACGCTTCCTGCAGCAGCAACAGCAACAGCAGCAGCAACAAATCTAATCAATAACCGACAAACTGGTAGAATTTCATGTACCACACTAAATAGCACGATTAATTATCGCTCTGGCCAGCCGGCTATAATTCAAATCGAGCGCTTGCTATCTCTTTTAATGCGGCATCGGCATCGTCGGCAGCAGCGACAACAGCGTCGGCAGCAACATGCAACATCTGCAACATGCGCTTGAAACTATCACATGCTCGCGAGGCGGCGCGACGCGACGCGACGCATTACAAACCGGTCTAATTATACTCATTTTGTTGCCGTGCACCCCGTGCACTTGCAACATGTTGCCGCCACAGCAGCAGCAACAGCAACAGCAGCTATAAATTGCAATTTCCATGCAACTTTCTACTGGCGAAAAATTTATCATTTGCCTAGGCTGCTGCCCCAGCCCGGATCGGGGCAGATCGTCGGCAATTCGTAGCCAATATTCAAATTAATAAAATCATCAATAATTTTTGCATAGTTGCAGCAGCAGCGGAGCAGAACTTGTTGTTGCAACCTGTCGTAATTAATGGTCAAACTAAATTGTAGCACATTCTGGCATCGATTCGAAGGCATCGCCTCAAATGTGGCACAAAGCAATTTCTGATTAGAAAATCGCGTCCGGCTGAGGAGAGCGAGAGACAAGACTTGAATTTGATGCAAGTCGACGTGGGGCGACTCAAATTGCTTTCCTTGATTCGTAATTAGCACAGAATGCGTATTGAAATGCGCTGTTGCAACTTTAAGACACTCTCCAGGGATGCATGTGGGGGCAAGTAGCTGCTGCCTGCAACGGGGCAACTTTTTGGCATCGCAAACTTTTCGAGTGCCGGCCGCAAGAATAATCGATAATGCGCCTCCTGCTGCAGCAAGTGCGGCGGGAGAGGGGGCAACATTAAGTCATTGAGTTGAAATTATTTATGCAACATTTATTTACACACACTAACAGACAGCAACACCCACAAGCGAACACACACACGGACACACTCAAACACGTGAGTTGAAAAGTTTTCTGTGTGAGTTGTTGCATTGTTTTAGGGTTGTTGTTGTCGTCGGGGATGTTACAGCACGTGAGTGTGGGTATGAGTGGCCAGTGTGTGTGTGAGTGTGTGCGGGTGTGTGTGCTTAAATAAACGTGCAATTTTCTTAAAAATTACACACGATTACACATGAAATACAACCGTGAAGGCGGAACATTATGAAAAGCAGCAAAGGCAGGAAGGGTAAAGGCTGAAGGAGAGTGAAGTGCAGTGAAAGGGAGGGGGAAGAAGAAAGGACTGACTTTTAATGTGCAAGCGATGGTAATGAATGTACTTAGTCTGTGCCATAAGCAGAGGGTGGGTGTGGCTACTAAACGGATTATACTAAGACTAGAATGAAAATACTTTAAGCCAGTGCAGAGAGAGAAAGAAAGGGTGCACGGGAATGAAATATATAATAATTAATACACTATTGTGAAGGGGAATATCTATATTAAGGAAATATTAAAATAGAAAGAGACAGAATATGAAAAAAAAGTAGAGTATCCCAAATTTAACGCGACACTTAAAAATCTAAGAAATCTAAATAAAAAATTCATTAAAAGTCAATAACTGAAATAATAAAAATAAGAAGCTCGTGAACATATACAAATATTTATATAAATATTAAAATATATAGCTTAAAATAATAATTTAAAAAAATTAACAAAAAAAGTCTTCTTTGCATGCAAAATAGTCCCACGTTGGGCGCCTCACTCACAGTCTAAGAACTTGTTCACTTCAAAGCAACAAAAATTACAGAACTGCAACGAGGGAAGAAGAGTAGAGAGTAGAAGAGCAAGCGAGAAAGAGAGAGAAAGAGAGAGACTGAGTTCGAGTGAGACAGAGAGAGAGAGAGAGCGATGTTATCAGACGCACAGCACGGGCCATTACATTATATTAGCTACGTGATGGCACCGGGACCCTGCAGGCCGACCTGACCCCAACTTAATGCCAACGAAATGCATTGCAATCCGGTCAGTGGACTAGTCAACTCTGGCGGTTTTCTTATTTTGTTTTGGTTGAGCTTTCTGCTTGCTGCTTGTTCTGCTGCCTGCTGCTTTTGTTTTTGCTGTCGACTTATTCCACTCAAATCATTAAAAATAATAATAATGAAATTTGCGTGATTCAAACTGAGCACGCACTGGGCGATGCCAATAATACAACAACAGCAACAGCAACAGAGCCACGACAACAATAGCAGAGGCGTACTCAATACAACAACAGCAACAATAACAACAACAGCAGGGTCGACTACGACAACAATAAATGTGTGCAAGCCGAACGCTCGTACGCCCCCAGAGGGATCGGAAAGCGCAAAGGAAGTCAAAGTCATGCCAGCCCCAGACTCAGACCCAGACACAGGCCGAGAGCCAGGCCAGGCCAAGTCAGAGCTGGCCAGGATGTAGTCAAAAAGCAACCCTCTCATAGCGTGAGTCCTGCACACACACGCACACACACACACACATTCGCACACCCATTCACACACGCTGCCCTTAATGCGCCTCGTAATGAGTTATTCGCATTTTCTATTTGCATTAAAAACAAGCCTCTCTGCCTCCGCCTTCCCGTGCCCGCCCACATTCGGCAATTTTAATTCATTTAGAAGGGAAATAATGAGAAAAGAAGTTGAACAACACGCAACGAATGCCGAATACACTTAAATAAACTTAAGCACTACATTTAAACAAGATCTACACTCTACAGGAATGTTCTACAATTTTTCATGTTAAATTAAAGTTAAATTTTAAAATGTTTTATTTTAAAATAGAAAAGGTCTTCAAAGTCACATAAACTCTAATGATAATTACTTTATTCCAAGAATATCTAGAGTAACTGCCGTAAAACCGCAAACCCTTTGAAGAACTGCACTCTATAATCATGTTTCTTGCATTGTCTCAGACCTCATAACAGGTGCGCACTGCTCACTCGCTGTGCAGTTCTTCCTCTCTCTCCCCCTCTCTAAGTCTATCTCTGTCATAGGTTGAATATTGCATGTCCCGTTCGTGTTGCAGTTGTGCAATAGGAATTATCGGGGTGGGGCAACACGAATCGTACACGACACGACGAGGGCACAGAACATAATTTTGCTAAATTAGCGAAAAACAAAAGAAATGCCACGTGGGTACGCGGAGCTAGTGGGCGGAGCTAGACGGGGGACGGGGGAAACGGGGGCACACTGAAAACTCCCCAATTGAGCACGCACCAAAATCGTTTGCCCAGAGAGACTTGGCAAAGCCAATCTCGAAGGGAAAGGGAACTTCGCATCATAATCAACGTCAAAATATTTGCCAAAAAGAAGGAAAAGAATAGAAAAAATGAAATGAAATATGGAAAACCTGCTGATGGGTTTGCATTGCATTTGGCCGGGCAACGGGCAACTAATTATAAAAATTTTGCAACCCCTTTTGGGCCTAAGCACAATGGGAATTATGCGCGAAACCCTTCTGCGAGTTGCATGCGACCAGATCGACCAAGGGCTGAGGGCTAAGTGATTGTGTACGTGCTCATTATGGAAATTTCTTTCGCTTTTTTTTCTGTTTTGTATTTCCATTTCCATTTTTTTTTTGTTTCGTTCTGGCGTTGCAAAATTAATGCAAATGCCGCTTGGCATGTTTGGATCGCAGTTTGGAACGCAGTGTGGGACGATAATGACAGTTGGTATGGCTAGGTATGGTTAGGAGGGAGTGAGAGTAGACAGTTGGCCGTACGGAGCTTAGCGAGGGGCGCTTGACAAAGGTCTATTGGAGCTTTTGGCACTGGCGATACGCGATTATAATTAGAATTTAGCCGCGGGGTACGCACTGGACGCAGGAAGAGGAGGTAGAGAGAAGGAGCGAGACCGGACTCGGCTCAAGGGTTGCTTGGATCTGGGGTTGCAAATCGCTTGTCGGGTTGATTGCAAAAACTGCGCGGACGACTGACTTAAAAGTGTTATGCTAATCGAATTTCGAATCGATTAACTGGCTAGCAAGAGCACAGCAGGGGGAGAGCGGCAGGGAGAGTGAGGCAGACTGCAAAAGAAACTCATGATCGATAGTCAAATTTCAGCATTAAGGTCAAGCTCGAATTCCTTTTCTTTGCGAGGCCTCTGGGCGACCTTGTTAGCCATCTAAGTCATTAGCCTAGGCCACCGAAAAACCATTAGGAACGTTATGAAAATGTGCAATGTGCAATTGAGAAAAAAAAGGTGTGCAATTAATCGATCAAGTGATAATTATCGATTATATATTAAACACAATTATAATTTACATACACGTACCACAGCCAGTTTGAGTAGTTTATTCTCTCTAATGAGCTACACTCACACATACACACACACACGATATAGTTAGACAGATTGTACGAGGGTCGTTTGATAAGTCCGTGACTTTTTGTATTTGCCGCGCACCTGCTCTAAATACAACACTGCTCCTGTCAGCAGTTATCGATTAACAGCTGACTGTAAAATTTTGAGAAAGCTGCGTTTTTTGGTTTGCGTTTTATAGGCATTGAAAGCAGACGATCTCGTGAATTTTAACGAAAATGGAAAAAAGTGAATTTCGTGTCAGCATGGCAAAATTTCATAAATTGGGCTACGAACTGCTACCCCATCCAGCATATTCTCCAGATTTAGCCCCCTGTGACTATTTTTTGTTTCCAAACATGAAGAAATGGCTCGGCGGTAAGAGATTCGGGTCATCACAGAAACAAACGACTATTTTGAGGGCCTTGAGAAAACCTATTATTTGGAAGGAATAAAAAAATTGGAAAAACGCTGGACTAAATGTATAGAGCTAAAAGGAGATTATGTTGAGAAATAAAACGCTTCTTTGACGAAAAAAATATATTTTATTCAAAAAGTCACGGACTTATCAAACGACCCTCGTAGTTATGCCATGTGTTTTATTGATTGTCAACAATGTTGCATTCAAATGGCGTCTTTTAATTGATTAATCAGCTGTAATTAAGTAGTGCATCGAGGGCCAGAGAGGGACGGCGAGGGTTGCCAGCTCGACTTATTGCTGTAATAATTAGTTTTAGTTCGCTCAGTCATGGTAATTAGCATAGGTGCGACAGGGACAACACTACTAGGCATGTACTACGCGACGACTTAGCTTTTATGGCAGTGACTGTACCTCGCTGCTGTTGCTGTTGTTGCAGTTGTTTCTGCTACTTGCCGCTTGCTGTTACGTTCCCAGCGCACACTAAGCATTATTTATTATTTATTTATTATAATTATTTATTTACTTTTGCAACGTGGCAATGCGCTTATTAAAAACAACTTAATGCAACGTCAGTACAACAATGGCCACGTTATTAAGGTCAGACAGCCCGCCTCCACGGGTCCCTATTGACGGACCTAGCTGCAGTCTACACGAGGGGTGGTTGACTGCGCAGCCCCTACTGGCAGACGACTGGGACACACATAATGACAAGGGTAAGAACGGCATTTGAATACCCTGGGAAGTTAAATATTGATTGTAGGTGAAGTAAACTTAGAACTTTCTTATTTAGAACCTTCCGATTAAAGTATTGATCGTATTCATATTCCATTATCTTGTATTTTTTATTTTTTTTATATTTCTCTAGTTTTATAGCATTGATTTCCTGTCTATCTATCAAATATAACTGTTAATATAACTGCAAATAGGGTATCTTCCAATGCAATACGCAATACTTAGTCTTTCAGGATTTGTGTCGTGACTCTTGCAATGACATTTGCTTACTGCGTGAGTCGTCGAAGGAGAAGTTAAAGGGGAAGTTGAGGGGGAAGTCGAGGAGGAAATAGAGGGGGAACTCGCACATAATCAAGCGAACTATAAATTGAGGGGGATTAGCTGATTACCAGTCGATCGAACGGTGATTTTTAATTGACTTTCCAGTTTTGCGCATTGGAAAGTTCAAGAGAAATGAATTATGAAAACTGCCGAGCTGCGTTGGAACTTCTGCACTTAAGTATGCACAAGTATGTATAAATACATACATATACACACACTCAATTACACTCATGTACATGCAAATAGTGCTACTTGGCAAATTCAAATGGAACACTTGGCTTAATGCAGTGAAATTTTTGATTTCAATTGAAATAAATTTCTATTAATATTTTTAATTGTTTGTTAAGCGAAAAAATGGCGAATGTGCTGGCGAAGAAAGCGTGAAAGCGAGAGAGCAACAACAAAATCGTTATATTTGTTAATTGAGATTTGACCTGATGATATAGTGAAATGAGCACAGCAACAACAACAACAGCAACAACAACAACAAGAGCAAGAACAAGAGCAACAATTGACGTCAACGAAAAATTGTCGCCAGAAAGAAATGCGCTGTGAAAGTGTGTTAATTAATTGAACGAGGAGCAGACAACTAACTGTACTTTATAGAGGGTATACAGCACAGTGCGATATGGCACGATGTGATGCTATATTATTACTATAGCAAATTTAAATGAAAGCAACAGAGAGATAGACAGAGAGAGAGGGCAATAAAGCGAGGCAAAGAAATGCTTCTTCGGCGCTAAATTGACTTCTTTTAATATTTAAATGATAAAATTATAGGTTAAGCGAACTTAACACAAATCTGGAATGGTAAATAGCGCAAAATAACCGTTACACAGCTAATATCTGCATAATTTTGTACAATATTATCATATGCAGTCGAAACCGATTGCGATACTGGCATTTTTAAGTGGCACTTTGGGCCCGGCAAGAGAATGCCACAGACAGGCTAATTGAATGCAGTTTGCAGTTTGCAGTTATGTAAAGACCTATAACTAGCTGCCTAAATATGCGATATACCTTTCTCCCTCTCGCACTCTATATATATATCTCTCTCTCTAACAAACAGTCTCCCGCTCTATTCCTTGCGGCGCCCAAGTCGCATAACCCAATATCGGCCCACAAAACGCCCCGTGTGCCTGCGTACAGTGCACGCCAGAAGTCTACAGCCTGCGCTGACGTTGTCGTCATACATTCCTATAATTTGTGCTCACAGTGCAACAGCAACAACAACAACAACAGCAACGGCAGAGAGCTAAAATCAAATGGCACGCATGAAATTAAAGTTTGAGCGCGCAAAAATTTATATGTACGACACCGTGTGCCAATTAATGTAAATTACGCGACGTCGACGACAGCAACAGCAACAACCACAACAACAACAACAAGCACAACAACTGCGACAACAACAACGACGGCAACACCAACCAAGTGACGCCCAGCGCGCGATATGGCAACGCCGTGGGGGCCACCGCTCGCACTGCACGCATGCGTTCATCTAACTGTCTCTCTCTCTCTGCTCTGTCTACACTCCTCTCTCTCTCTGACTCCCGCTTGCTGTCTGAATTTGAGCAATTTTGAAAGCGCTCACAACGCCTGCAAGAAATTAGCGGCTTCAAAACACACTGTAAATGATTATTAAATGCGCCAATTTGTTGTCGCCGTTGCCGTTGCCGTCGCCATTGCCGTCGCCTGCAGTTGCTGCAGAGCTGCAGGTACAGTCGCCACGCAGGCTCATTAAGTGCGTGACGGCCCCGACTTATGCATAAATGCATGAGGCAGCCGCCACTTGAGCAGCGCGCTTAGCCAAAACGGAGGCAACTGTACACGCACGATGACTTTCTAATGCCAGCTTACGATTAACTTCGCACTTGGAGAGAATGGGAAATTGTTAATTAGAAAAGGATAGCAAATTAACTAAGTAAGTTGTCAAAAGAAGGAAATGATTATACAGCATTATAATCAATGAGAAAACTTTAGTTGATAACTGAAAACATTCACAGAAACCTTTTTTAAAGCGCTCTACTAACTCAAATTAAGTAAAAAGTTAGAAGAACTTTATAAGTGGAGGCGCAAAATATCCTTTTGGGTTGATGGGGGCGTGGCAATCAAATTTTAAAATACGTTTAATCAGTGTACGGCCTATAGAAGCCTCTATAACAACTTAGGTGTCTCTAGTGTTTATATTAGCTGAGATATCGATGTTTAAGCAGTTAGACAGACGGACAGACAGATGAACAGACAGACAGATGAACAGACAGACAGACATACAGACATACGAAAGAACGAACATACAGACGAAGGAAAAAGGAAACAGACGAACAGACAGACACATAGAACAGTTTTACAGTATATTTCTCATTCCACTCTTCATTTTCTTTCTAGATATTCCCCTCTACTACTACTCTATCAAGAAAAACCTAAAATATTTCTCCCCCAAATCTCAGTCCGCTCTTTAATGCCAGTGTCTACTGTACCTTACGCAAGCACCTCGAATTCGGCGTAATTTTCTAACGTTTTGTCTCATTAAAAGGTTAAATAACTTTACATTGAACTCGTTATCGCAATTGCCCATTGACCATTATCGGGCACATCGACGTCACATAATAATAGCAAGAATAATGCAAAAGCCAATCAACAAAATATATTTATTTAAATGAGTCTAAATTACGGCTCATTGAAAAATATTGAACGTCGTTTTGTGTGTGTGTGTGTGTGTGTGTTGCCTCTACTGTATCTGCCTCTGATTGAAAATCAACCATAACAATAACAACAAAAATTGTTACCCATTCAATGCGCGTTCAATACGTAAATTAATAAAAATCAAAAAAAATAAATCAGTGAAAAACACTAAATGTTCAATTTATGCGACAATAATTGAGAGAAACAGAGAGAGAGAGAGAGAGAGGGAGAGAGAGACCCGCAAATGACGCCAATGAGACGAGAAGAAAGCAAAGCAGCGTAGCATAAGAGAGATGGCAAACCAAAGCACATACTCGCCCTGCCATACGCCCCCCCTTCTCCCATACATAACCAATCAGGGCCATATTAATCAACTTTTAATGAAAGTCATTTAAATGTGTTAATTTTCCCCAACACACACACACACGCACACACACATCGCTTTAGTGGCAAACTGCGTTGTCTCAATGCTGATGATGATGGTGATTTCTTAGAACAACAAATGCTGGCGGTGTGAAAAGTGGCAGGGGCAGGGGAATGTACTTTACAGATGTACAATGTAATGTAACAGACTCTATAGATGTGGTGGTACTGATAAACTTAACTAGAAATGCAGGGGTTGCTCATAACTTGGATTTACGTACGTTATATTTAGAATTTAATGGTGTAAATGTTTCTATGGGTATATTTTCTATTTGATACTTTACAAACATTTTCTCTTTGTAGTTTAAAAATTGTTAAATATTGATAAGTAAGTTAAATTCTTAATCAAGATTTATTTGTGGATCATTTCTCAAATCAAATTAATGTTTTTCAGTTGAAAACTAAAGTGCAAACAATTGAATTAAAATTAAAATTGAATTGAAATTAAAATTGTATTAAAGTATTAAAATTTGTTCAGCCTCTGAATGAATATTATATGATATTTATGCGGTTAAGGCGTTATAAAGTATTTTAAATTAGTTAAATTAAAATTTAAATTAAATTAATTTCTACTAACTTATTCCCTCTAGAATTCATAGAACAAACAATTTCAGTTAATCAATTTCACATTCCTCTTCAGTTTCAAGTTGAAGTTCGGCTAATCAAAACTTTTCATTTAAATCATAATTTATATTAGCCCTTGCCGCACTCAATTATTGCCACAGTCGCATTTCAGTTCTCATAAATTTGTGCGTTCTATTTGATTTCTTTTGCGCTTCGAGAGGATCCTCGCTGCTCTGTTCGGGTTAATTGCTTCACGCGTCACAGAGAATGACGCAATTTCAGATGCTGCGGCGCAGTCGCTGACTGGGCAATAAAACCAATTAATAAACAACAATAACACAATACATATTTATTAATAATAAGTTTAATAATTTGCCCAATTAATGGCGACAGCATTCCAGCTGCCTTCCAGAGCTGCCTTCCAATGTGGCAGCGACTGCAGCCAATCACAAATCACAACACTGAGAGCTCGTGTTGCTGTTGTTGTTGTTGCTGCTTTGGGTGGCTGTTGTAATTGGATTTTTTTTCCAAGTATTTCTGTAAGTGTTCTACGCGCCGCGCGGCAATTGAAATTGAAATACAATTTCCAGGCTGACAGATTTAATTATTGTAAATAAATACACGCAGCGGATAATTATGTGACCATGTTGGGTACGAACGACCCTCGGGACGACGCAACGCGACGCTCGCTGCTGCTGCTGCTGCCACAATTGGCTGTGCCTCTTGATGGGGCACACACACAACATAAACTGTACTAGTACAAGTTTACTATAGCCGCAGGCAACTGATAGTTCACATAAATTTCTCTTTGCTTATCCGCCTTGCAACGCTGCCAAGTGGGAAGCAAATCGAGAATACTGTGTGTGCCAAAAAATATTGGAGAAATAAATCTTCGATAGACATAAAACATAAAGTTGCACGATAAAATACTTGGCAGGCAATCGCTTTGAATCGATAACAAAATCCACTTAAAATCGAAAGAGTTTTGCCTGCTCAATTTAAAGAATTTTTATTCCCTAGAAAACGTACGCATATTTTACATTTAAAATCGATAATTAAACTGTATTTAATTAAAAACAAATCTACATAAAAACTAAGACATTTCTTATAAATCTGCAAGCGATATCAGTTTCATCGATACATTTCTTTCCATGTTCGATCCAATCGCACAGACAATGGAAAATTTATCAGAAATTATAGCCAATTGAGCAGCAAATCGTACATATCGATATGTGTGCCATAAACACGCACTGGCACACACACTAACACACTCTCACGCACACACAGCGACACATGCCAAACAAGAGCGTTGAAATTTGCGTTCATTTGGGGCTCATAAATTGCAGGCTAGACTTGGGGAGACAGCGAGAGACTCAAGTTATAGGCCCAGTTATAGGAATTGTTTGCCAGTTAATCCACAACACATACAGAGGCACACACACAGGTACAGACACACACACACAAGGTGCTAACGGCATTCCCTATGCCTGTGAAAAGAAAATTTGAAATCAGCATTGAAAATTTGTTTTTATTGTGTGGATTTTTAGCTGCTTTTTCTTCTTTTTTTGGGGAGACTTTGAAGTGAGAAAAGCGAAGATATTAAAGAACATTATCATAAGAATTAATTAATATATAAATAGGTAGATATTCTGGGATTTAATATGTAACATTTGACTTTTAAAATAAATTCAAAGTAAAATAAATAAATAAAATAATAAAATAAAATAAATAAAATGTATTTTTTATTCAGAACAGCAAACTTAACTGCACAGGAAATTCTTCAAAGAAATGTAGGATAAGTATCATGTCTTTGGGAGGTACTTTCTATAAGTTAAATAACTGACTCAGTTTTTCATAAAACATCATACATACATATATTGTAGTATATATTCTACTGATTGTTATGGGCGTAGCAAGTCTAAATTGTTTTTGCCTAACTTTTCTTTCATTTCTTGCATGTAATTTATAACACGGGAAACTGTTTTTAACGGCCCCCCTTTAGCACACCCCTTGCTTACCCCCCTCTGGTTTTTTGCGTATTTTGAAATTATGCTAAATTATAAAGCCAGTTAGCTGCTCGCAATGAAAAGTCGGTCGATTGCAGTCGAACAAATTGCATTGCTCATACGCAGTGTGTGCCCGTGGATAATTGCATGTAATAAACGAGCCGCGCTGAGTCAGTCCAACCCGACTGTCGCTCATTTAGATAAGTTTTTTGTGGAGACTCAGGGAGGAACTTGCAGTTGCAGTTGCCGTTGCAGTGGCAGTTGCAGCTGTAGCTGGGCCTGCCACATCGACCTGCTAATCGGGCACATCAATCGAGTGTCGGGCATAACAAACCATAAATAACGCACACGAATGCGATGCCGAAAATGGCGCTAAGCGTACGTTGTTATTGTTATTGTTTCTCTTCTAGTTGTCGGTGGTTTTTGTTGTTCTTTTTGTTGTTGTTGCTTCGCTTATGAATGAAGCAAGCTGAGCGCATGAATGGAAGGCGGCGAAGGCGAAGGCAACGGCGACGGCGACAGCAACGCAGATTGCACAGATTGCGACTAAGTTTGTATGAAAAACACTCTCGCACACACACACACACTATCTCGCACACACTCTCGCATGCGGGCAAACGGCGCAACACACACGCACACACGCCAAGTTGACGTCGCCGCAATAACAGCAGCGCAGCAAGCGGCGGCAGCAGACAAACAGCTAAAAAAAGCGTGCGAAAAATCAACGGTGGCAGCCGCGTGACGTCACATGCTCCACGAAGATGCGCAAAAAAGTAGCAACAACAACAGCAGCAACAACAACAGCACTAGTGGCAGAGGCAGAGAGCAACTTATAAAGTTGTAAAGGCCTCAGCTTAGACATCTTGGCCATGGCCATGGCTGGCGCTGTGACTGTGACGGAGGCTGAGGCTGTGGTAGATGCTACTGCCCCCCTCTCTCTCCCCCTCCCTCTCTCCCTCCCTCTCTCCCTCTCTCCCTCTCTCTCTTTGTGTCTCGCTCTAACTCGGCTTGGCCAACAGTTGGCGCAACAGGCGGCGCCTTCGTTGGGCGAGTTGGCTAAAAGCAGCAGGCGCACAGCATTGCCAAGGCGCCGGCCATACTGACTACGTCTTTGCGTCTGCGTCGACGTCGACGTCGCTGTCTCTCTCTGTCTCTGTCTCTGTCGTCTTAATGTGACAGACGCGAGTGTTGGAGTTGCCGCCGCCGTTTGTTATGGCTATTGTTGTTGTTGTTCTTGTAGTTGTTGCTGCTGCTGAGGTTGCGCCTGTTATTGTAGTTGTTAGTGCTGCTGTTGCTGTTGTTATTGTTGCCGGCGTTGGCGTTGGCAAGACAAGCAACTAAGCAGGGTGGAGGCAAAATGAGGAAGGCATGCCACAAATCAGAGATGCGCAAACAGAGGGAAAATGCTGGGAGGAAGTGACTAGAGGAGGGTTGTGAATTTGGTACAATCAAAAATCTTGCAATGAATTGGTTTTTAAAAAATAATAAAGACAATTTAAAAAAAGTTATAGTAAAGATAAAGTAATCTAGAAATAAATAATTTTTTAATAAATAATAATAAAATATATTAAGTAATTTATCGTAATAATTAATTTCTTATTATTATTGCCATTTCTTTGAATTTAAATTATGATAATAAATTAAAAATATTTATAACTTTGAACAGAAATGATGAGCACAATGTTCTTATAACTATTCAGGCAGTTCTTCTTAATGAAAGACACGAAAAAAACAAATTTAAAACATTTTATAATTTAAAAAAAAAGCCCATTAACAATTGAGAAACTATACTTAAATAAAATAAACTATATTCAGTAAAATAAACAATAAAGAAAATAAACAAAAAATTACAAGGAAAACTCAGTAAAAAAGTCTTCTAGTCAGTAGATTTTCTAAAGAATTGTAATTAAATTAAAGTATAATAAAGTAAAGTAAAATGTAAAGTATTCTAAATAAAACATTATCAAACAAATTATATTATACTATACTATATTCTTAAATTTATTTAGTTAAATTTTTGCTGACCCATAAATCTAGATCTGCACTGTGAAAGCACCAATTGAACCCATTTGAAGTCTTGAACTTTTCACGAGTTTTTACAGAACTCGCCAGCAAATATCACAGCAAACTCTATGGGTCTCCCTCCATCCCTCTCTCTCTATCTCTCTCATTCTCTCTGTCATCCTCTCTTTCTGTCTCTCCCTCTCTCCATCTCCTTCTCTTTTAGTCACTCTTTAGCGTCAGTTCTTGTTGACCTTCAGCTTCAATTTCAGTCAATGTGGCAGAACTCCAGAGCACCAGCAACGACTTGGAGCCGTCAACTGATTCTCGACTTCTCAACTTGCCACAGGCGGCATTCAAGTGGCCCATTAGGCGCACTTAAAACGCCCACAGTGCTGGCAAACACCCACATGCCAGCGAACACACACACACACACACACACCCAGTGCGCATTGGAAAAACTCTATTAAAACACCCACTAAAAGAAAAATTACAGACACTTGGCAGGCAGCTCAAAGAGCAGGACACCATAAGAGAGCGTGCTGAGTGGCAAAAGATTTGTGCCACCACCTTTTGGAGGCACTGTTTACAAATCTTTAGCACAAAAGAGCCCAAATTGGGCGGTGGACAGGGGAAGGGGAGGGGAGGAAGCAAGAGAGAGAGCAGAAGAAAACCGAAAACACGGGAAAACTCCCTTCGTGTTGATGCTTTAACATATAATTTTGGCACACGCCTTGAGCAGGCCCCCGCACCCAGTTACCACCTTCCTCCTTCCCTTCCCCAATTTCTTTGCCAGTGCTACACAAAAAAAAAAGAACCAGAGCTGCCACACTTTGGCAAATTTGTGCTGAAATATGCAACAGGTTGCTTTGTCCTCCAGAATGGCTCCTTTTGTGGCTCTGACTCTGCGACTGTCTGTCTGTCTGTCTGTCTCTCTATGTGTTTGTGTGTGTGTCTCTGTGTGTATGTTAGTGTGTGTCTCTGTGTGTGTTTGTGTACCTTTGTGTGTGTGTCCCTTTTTGTGAATGAGCTCATAAAACGTTTTTCTTTTCACATTGCCGGGTGTTGATGTCGTCGTCGTCGTCGTCGCCGTCGCCGTCGTCTGTCCGTCCTCCGGTTGTCTGTCCCTTTTGCGGACTGGCGTGCGCCCCAAGTTGCTCTTTAGTTTTCAATTTTTTGCTTTTTAACAACAACAACAGCAGCAACAACAACAGCAGCAGCAGCAGCAACTACACCCCACAGTCTATCTACGACACGCTTTTGTGCAACTTCGGGTTAAGCATTCTGCCCAGACCGGGCCAGCCTTTGATGGCAACGTTAGCTGCCACATAGACCCAGCTCCCTCCCTCTCTCCCTGTCTCTCTCACTCACTCACTCGACCACCCTGGCTGCTGCTCATTTTGATTAAGTGCGAAACAATTAAGGCTACTGTTTGCTCCTGTTTATGTAGTTAATCGTGCTCCGGACCGGACTGAAGAGGCTTTCAGTTAGCATGTAGAGACTCTAACTTGACCAGAAACAGCTGCTCAGCCCCGCCCCCCTACTGTGGTTTCTGTGGTCCAACTGTGAAGCGATGACTGATTGCGAGTGTCAAATGCTCAGATTGCAGTGCATTATATTAGGATAATATTGATGGAGATAGCAAACTAAATGATGATGTTCAGTGAGAGTAGACTTGGGAACAGGAACTGGAATCGATCGGCGGATATGAGGAAAATCAATCACGATTATTATTAAACTTAAGAGAAATTAAACTAACTAACTAAGAAACTCCATTAATGAGTAACATGATTAAATTTTTAACTGTATCGAAATCAAAAAGGAAATAAAGAAGAGCAGTTTCAACTGTTAAAAAGGTAAAACTCGAGAAATATATGTCTGTTGGTAATTCAGCGCATGGAATAGAGACTATTTTCGACTTATAAACTACTTATATATTAGGTTGGAAAATATCTCCCTTCCGCTTTTTTGTCTTTTGAATTTCGCGGCTATGTACAAAGCGCTACAGAGCTCGTATCTGCCAACACTTTACGTAATGTCGATGTCACGAGATGCCATATGCCGGTCTAACTCGATGTATTCCATGATTTGATCGGTATTTGTCGTCACAGGTCTTCCGCCGGGCGGCTTATCCATGGTGTCGTTTTCACCGGCTCTGAATCGTCGAAACCATTCCTCCGCGGTTCGACGTGATAGAGTACCATCCCCCAAAACACCATTAATCTCACGGAACGTTTCTCTAGCGGATTTGCCTTTAACGAAGGAAAACTTAAAAAAAGCGCGAATTTCGGCGTTAGTCAACTCCATGTTTACACGTCTATAACTGTTGTACGCAATATCCAAACTAATCATGCATAGCGTTGTTTTGTAGGTTATGTCAAGACCTTTCAAATTATGTATAGTGTTCCCAGATACGAGCTCTGTAGCGCTTTGTACATAGCCGCGAAATTCAAAAGACAAAAAAGCGGAAGGGAGATATTTTCCAACCTAATACTACGCAAATCAATAAGAAAGAATTCAGTTGTATTTTAAACTATTATATAGCCCAAGAACTGTTGTATTACAAAGAACATCTATCAGAAACTGTGAGATCTTGACTTCATTAAACTGTTAAACTTTTTATATACTACGAATATCAAAAAGATAGAACTGCACACTTCATCCAACTACTTTAAAGCCAAATATCATACTTGATATTACCTTCATTGTATTATATAGTATCTTCATCATTTTGGCCCTACTAGCCTCAAGCTTAACCAATCAATAGGCCTCATTTTTTCGGGGTTAACGGTTTCGTTTTCGTCTCCGGGTTTTAGTGTTTTTCGTTTAATTTTTGTTAATTAAACGCAATTAAAAATAATGTCGCTCCTCTGGACACACACACACACACTCGCGCAGCTCAAACGAGTCCGTGGAAGCAGTGGAAGCTCAAGCTCGAGCCCAAGTAGCATCTGCCCAGTTAATGAGACATGTCGCAGTCGTCACATGGCACTGACAACTGTCGAGCTAATTGCGCAATTAACTGCAAGACACGAAGGCAGAGAAACAAGCAGAGAAAGAGAGGCAGAGAAAGAAGAAAGGGCAAGTAAGAGAGTAAATGAGAGGGAGAGAAGTGACCCACAGAATGCCACATGTTGCATGCGATGGGGCACGGGGCACACTGTAAATTTGTTTGTATTAAGTGTTGCAAAATCTCGAGCACTTAATTCACGCTTTGTTGAAGGTGTTGAAAAGGCGTTTGCCCAGCGAAAGAGAGAGGGAGAGTGAGGGGGAGAAGGACCCCAAAGGCATTACAACCAGTCAAGTTAAACCAAATGCGAAAACCGCAAAAAAAAGCTAGCATAGCCGACCGTAAGCCCGACCCAACTCGTAATGTGTGGTCCCTTTTTTTCTAGCCTCGTCCTCAGCTCATTTTGACTTTGGCCCGCAGAACAAGCTGCTTATCCTTTTCGCCAGTCAGGGCAAGAAAAATGTTAATTACCCTTTGTGTTTAAATAGACCCACACACACACACACCCACAATCTCATGTGATGCACACACATGGAAAAAATACGAAAATACGAAGGGTCAAATAGAAAAAAATAAAAGGGACTTTGTGTTATTCGAAGCAATTAAAATTATTATTTTAATGTCAACACTTTCGTGGCCGGGATAATGCGCATGTAAAACGAAAATATTGCCAACGACCTCCGACCTCTTCCTTCCTCTGCTGCAAAATCCGTTAAATGTTTTTAAAGATTTCTTCCCAACACTCCCGGCGATTTCTTTTTGGCCCCCGCCGGCGGCAGTTTGGTGGCGACTTTAACGACTTTGCTGTGGATCCACTTTGGTTAAGTTTTTGGGGTTGATTTTCCGCCCCTGCCATGGCTTACCAGGCGTTGAGAAATTCCGTAAAGTGTTTTTACGGTATTTGCCCCAACGAGTCTAGGGTAAGGTCAGGTTTTTCCTCCACCACCAACTCCCCCCTAGCCAGCAAAGGCAACACACTTTTTTTCTCATTTCGCCTGTTTGAGAAATGTTTTCTGGTTGCTTTGGGTTTCTCTTGCGGTTTAGTTTGCTACTACAGACGAGGCTGGGGATGAGGGATGCTTTGGGCCAAACTTGGGGCCATTGGGCAGTTGAGAGAGGATAAACAGGTGTTACATTTTTATGAGTAAAGTGGCTAAGCTGCTTGCTGGATTGGTTTGTCGGCATGAGACAAGAGGAGGTACTTGAAATGAGTTAATTTGCCTAATTAAGGATTATGCTTTTTATTTTATTTATTGGAAGTTATCTCATTATTATATTGGATTCTTTAGTTCAGATTGAATCTAAGTTAGAGGATGAACTACACAAGGCATATTGGTGATGTTATAAATATTGTTCTAATAAAAGATTCTTCTTAAAACAATGGAATATTTATTCATTAAGTTATCAAAGAGAATATAATAAACAGTTTTCAAATAATATTCTTTAAATAACAAATGAACACTGTAGATTCTTTTTCTTTTTATCCAAACTTGAACAACATTGAATCTTCTTCAAGAATTTCTTCTACATTCATTATGCACTCCTTACTTTTTCAATCTCTTCCCTAAGCTCCCCCTACTTACACTACCAATCTAAACATCCATATCTGCTACACATGTTTCTGTTATTTTACGCTAAATTCCAATGATAAACTTACTTCACAATATCTGAAAAATTCAATGGAAAACACGAAACACTTACATCATTATCGCCGACATTTATCTGCTAACCATCCATCAAAATCAACCCCAAACTAAAGAAAGTATAAGGGAAGGGAGGATGGGAGGGAGAGAGTGACATTCCCTATATATGGTATGGCATACTAGTTGGACGCTCCAACGAGTTGGGTAATCGCCTGTTCGACTCACGCAATGGTCTATGAAGAACTTTAATTGCTAATTGAGCAAAATACTTTTTGGCCACAGAGAGAGAGAAATAAAAATTAATTATTGTTTCATGTTTGGTCTAAGGTCTTTGCTGCTCATTGTGAAGTGAAAACGCGAAGCATAAATTATTTAATTGCTAATTAAGAATGAGCAACAATGAAAAGAACAGTAGAACAGTTCGAAAAGAATGAAAGAGTACGAAACAAAATGTAACGAATTAGAAGGCGAATCGAAGACTCGCTTGGCATTTCTAGCGTGTGACAATTCGCATTAATTATATGAAATGGCTCCAAAAATAAGTCATTAAAATGGGTAGACTAGAGGAGGAAGGGAGGAGGTGGCAGGGAGGTGGCCTGTTGTAGAGGGTTAAAGGAAAACGGGGGGCAGACCTACGATCGAGCCAAGCTCTAGTTGAATTGCAGACCAGTAGCCACCACTCTCCCTCCTTCTGTCTCTCTCCATCCCTCTCTCCCCCTCTCTCTCCCTCTCTCTCTGCTGCTGCTGCCTCTCTTTCGTGTCTTCCTGCTGCTCTTTGCGTGTTTATCGTCGCTTCGGCTCAGCTCGACTCGGATCTGCTGGGTCTGCCCGTGTGCCGCCGCTTCCATTTGGACACTTGTGACATTTTCTTAATTGAAATGATGCGCGTTCGTTGATAAAAATTCGTTTGCCAACTGAATGTGCCCCGCCCCCTCCCCTCTCTCTTCCTCTCTCTCTCTTTGCACGTTTTGCGTTGATTATTATTACTGTTCATTATTGTTCATTATTAAATGAGCGTGTAGCAGCAGCAACAACAGCAACAGCAGCAGCAGCAACTTTAGTGTCTTTTTGCTGTGCACTTAGCACATTGGATCGTCGCGAAATGTTTTGGTATTTTCTGTGTGGGCTGTGCAGCATGCGATGGGCATTCACAGAGAGAGAGGGAGAGAAAGACACAGTGAGAGTGAGAGGTAGAAAGAAAGAGAGAGAGTTACCAATAGCTGGAGAGGGACACATTTCTAGGATTGCAAATAATAGAGTTCATATAGAAAAAAACCAACGATATGCAAAGAATGAACTTATATCAAATGAGAATTGGAAGTAGCAACTGAGTATAAGTTAAGGATATAATCTTTATTTCAATTAACTTATTAATTACTTTATAGAACTATGAAAAAATAAGGAGACTAAAATAATTATTCTCCATAAAACAGAGAGGCTTAATGTTTAATGGTTCTGCATTGAAAAGAACTATATATGTTAACTTAATAAACCTTTCTGTTTTATTCATATTTTATGTATATAGAAACGGAATATTATATTATTTTACTATACACCATACGTATTATATTCTTTATAATTTATTTCCTAACCACAGATCCCTTCAACCTACTTTAAATGTTTCTCTTTACTTCCAAACACTTTCGTACCTCAACTTATACCATTCCTATGGGTTCTGCTACTCAATTCCAATCTCCCACCACTAACCCCAGCACTGCAGCGCTAATTAATCGATAAATTGAAGAAACGCGCCGCTATTTCGACCACTTTCCAATCGAAATGTTCACTGATTATGCAGATGAGGCTGCATCGCGAGCCAATTACGAGTATCACACCAAACGACGCCTCTTTCTTCTGGCTGCCAAAGCGATTATACAATGACTTCTCTAGCCAGTTTGAGGCCTGATGCCGCCGCCGCTGTTGCCTTTCGCCAATCGAAAAGCTGTAGGAAAATGCATTTCCTGCCGCCGCTGCCAGCCCACACAGAGGGGCGTGCTATAAAATTGCCAGCCATAAAACACACAAACATACACTGAAGAGAGTCTCTCTCTCCTTCTCTGTCTCTGTTTCGCTCTCAAATTGGCCGCACATCAAAAGCGAAATCCTTTCAAGATGCTCCTGCTCCCGATTCGGTGCAAATGCATTTACGAGCCGAGTAATTATTATTTAAATTTTGTTTAATCTAAAGGCAGGTTGAGATGAGTTGAGTTACTTCCTAGCTGGATTTACGATCGCATGGGGGAAGCAAAGAATAGGGGGATGATGGATAAGGAGGGAAGGGGGAAGGGGCGCAGCTCATTAGCCTGTGGGCGGTGATTGTCGCCAGCTGCATAGGCCGAAATATCTGCACATAATTACGCACTTTCCTGGCCGGTTTTTCCTTCTTTTCTTTTGCTTTTCTGTTTTGCCGTTTTTACGATTTGCCTACTTAAAGTGACAACGTGACGCCGGATGAGCAGGGGGAGGGAGGGGGCACGATTGCGGGTGCGGGACGGATCGCAATTGCCGCTGGCTTATTTTTAATGTTCGCCTGCCTCTTTTTCTGATTTTCGTAGCCGTTTCTGGTGCCGCATTTGCTGCATTTTTATGCGTTCGTCATCCGTTTGTCATAAAATAACAACAACAACAACAGCGACAGCAACGACAACTTGCCGCAACAACAACAACTTAAATTGGACAACAGCAACAGCGATTTTTAATTTTAATTTAATATCTAATAATTGTTGTTGATTTTCCACGCATTTCTTTTGCGTTTTTCTTGCCCGGCAATTTTCCGTGCCGCAATTTGTGTGTGCGATGTGCAGACACGCTTCTTTAATGGATCTCTCCTATACTCGTATATCATAAAAGTCACATCGAGCATTTTATAATAAGGCATTGCGTATGTGAGCAAATGTCTCATTTAGTTGCCGACTGCATCCGTGTGGTGTGAATCATTTGAAACATTCTCTGAATAGATTCGAAACTTATCAACTCATTTCATTTGCTTCGAATGCACATAAACTTCTTTGATGTTCACCTTAATGGGTCATTATTCACTGTTAAATATATTCAATATTCCACAAGAAACAAACTAAATTTTGGCAAAGACTAAAATATATATAAAAAAGCTAGAAAACTAGACACTACTATGCTCGAATGTGTTATACTCACTACAAAGCTGAACACAACGATTTCTTAAATATTTAACTTATATTGCATACTTTGTGGGGTGGTTTGGTTTTTCAAATTATTTCGTAGATAACTTCTATGCTAATTATTCGATTATAACCAAATTTTCACAAATAAATTGTACGGTAATAGTCAAGACAGACAGAAAGTTTTGGGTAAGTAAGTATTCCTTTTTTTTATTAATTTTCAAAGCTTTGAGGAATATACATATTCTTCACTATGAGAAATATTCTTAAAGGTAATATAAATATTAATGAAAGCATTTTTCACAACATTTTCTCATTGTTTTACGACTTTTACTCATTGAGAACACACAAAATATTCAAAAAGTTAAACATTTAATGGCTCTAATGTTTTTTAGAGCCTTAAACAATCGTTTTATGTTCTCGAATACGTTAAAATTATTAGTTATCACTCCAAATTGAATTGTTTGTCGTAAAATCATTTGTTAAGTACACCTAATATAGTCATTAATACATTTAGAACATATTAAGAAATTTTCAGTAGCAGTTTAATGAAGCAGTTTAATGAAGAGTCTTGGAGGAAAATTATCTACAATGATTTGTAAGTTTATGTTAACTAATTCGAATTGAGCTTCCTAAAATTGAAATGTATAAAAAATAAAAAAGAATTTAAAAGTTTTTAAATATGTTTTATAATTTTAAAGGTTTGAATTATTTTATATAATAGTTTTCACATAAGTATCGCATTCCCACTCGATCAATTTTGCCGACGGCTTTGCACAATCGATCAAATCTCAAGCAAGTGGGGGAACCTACCGAATCAACTAATTTGCTATCAAATAAAATATTGATAAAGTCATTAAATACAAATTCCAAAGAATTCTAAACCCAAATCCGAGTTCTCGAATGACATTTCGAATGACTTCTCGCACAGTTTGTTGCATAAATTGTTCGCGAATCTTTTAAAAACACTCGAGCGACTAAATAATTACGCGATAACGAGGCGGGAAAACAAGTTGATCGCACCACGATTCCCCTGCCCCTGCTCTGCCCGGGAAGCGTGCTTCCCTTGTTGCCGGTGGCAACAATACGAAACTAAACTCTGTATTAATTTGCAATTAATGCAGCTAATTATATTTAATTAAATGAACGAGCCGAGCCGAGCTGAGGCGAGGCGAACAATGCATAAACAGTGCAACGTGGAGAGCTCGAGGCGAGCTTCTGAGAGCCCTACAGATACTTTGTATAGAGCAACAGATACAGATACAGATACAGACGATAATTTGTGGAACTTGGACGGACTGGGAAAAATGTAACGCGCAGGTTGCCGGCGACTGCCGAATGAAACTGATTATTACTAATGCCATTGTAGTTGTTCTTGTTGCTACTGCTAATGCTTTTGTTGCTGTTGTTGTTGGTGTGAATTGCTGCTTATTGTTGTATCTGGCAGATACGTTTTACAAGCAGTCGCGCGCGCGCTCGCGTATTTTGCAAAGCGTCCGCGCAACTCAGTCAAACGGCAATTGTAATATTTAGATATCTATTTAGTTTTTTCCATTTCGTGGGGTGGCATCGTTCGCAAGGCTTAGTGCACATTAAACTATTTAATTTCAGCATGTGTGTGTGTGTGTGTGTAGAGTTTCGTTCTCTCTTCCTTTTTTAGCATCTCACAGATACAGATACAGCTACAGAAATTCAAGCGCGTCCCATTGTTGCAAATTGCCGTCGCCGTCGCTAAACATATGATTAGTTTAGTTTGACCGCCTGCTTTATTATTATTTATTGTATTTACTTTTATTATTAGATGGCTGCATCTATTTTCAGCAGCACACAAAAAAAGGGGGAGCAAAATGAGCTGCTCGATTCGTATTTCCACAATTTGTTTTGCATCTAATGAGATCGCTGCGAGAATTCCAATTGTTGTTTGGAGAACATGCGAAATTATAGTTAATTAAAGCCATTAGCAAATGCGCGACTCTTTTTGCATAAAAATCACATCAATTTATTGTATCCGATTGCGGATTACGATGTCAAGGCCAAGATTTGCATAGCACTTGCAGTTGCCACGGCACGGGGCACGGAGTGTGTGGCACAGCCTCTCGCAGAGTGCGTGAGAATTTGGAGAACTCTCTGGCCACAATGATGATGCAGCTGATCATAATGTGGCGACTAATGGCACTTTAAGTGTCGTCCAATGACAAAACTTCAATTAGCTAATGACGATCATCGGAATAATATTTCAAGAACAGCAACTAGAACTTCTTGATTTAATGTGTGGCTCAAGTAATTCAGAAGTGTGTAAGATGAAGTAAATAAAGTATATTCCTAATTCAAACACTTTTTATTAGTTCAGCATAAAGAACTTTAGATAACTGGAACTTCTTTATTTAAAGTGAAGTTAAGGTTGTGTTAAAAGTAATATATGATGGTATGTTATTTTTACTAATTTAGACACTTTTTATCAAGTTTGGATAGATTAAAGAACTTTTTAAAATATTGTGTGCCTCAAGATTGAATATCTAGAACTTCTTCTTTATGTATTGCGTGGTTAAAGTGATTCAGAAACGTCTGAGAAGATAAATATGAACAAATTTTTAAATTTCAAACCCTTTTCTAGTAACTCTGCACATATTTCCTAGACTATTTATAATTATTGTAAATGAAACACATGTCTAATTTGATAAAATTCACCTAAAATATTTATGTTAGTTAGAGAAATTGTTAACACTTTAGAAATAACTTAAAAGTTAATTTAAAGAACTATTTCAAGTGTTTTTTCAGAAAGAACTCTTCACAGGAGTCTCTTATCAACATCTTTAACAAATTTATCATTTTTTTCTCTCAAGTTACTCAATATAATCTAAAATCAAATATCTTATCTTTATTTTTCACTAATTTCATAAAATTTCCTAACACTTATTGCTAATAATTTAATAAATTTTTAAAAATTTACCGTCTTTTTGGAGGAATTTGAACAGCAGTAAAGAATATAGTTGATATTTGTTTTTTCTTTTAATGGATATCTTCTTGAATCTCGAACACACTTGTTTTGCAACGTTATTTGAAAACTTCACTTGGTAACGGTAATTTTTGCTTACAGTTAGATTTGGAATTTGACGATCGTTCGATAGTTATTGCAACTGCATAACGATCGCACTGAGATTGAGAGTAATTAAGGGAATATTTTATGCACTTTTGATCACACACTTGCGTTGCAGTTGCAGTTGCACTTGCAGTGTTGCAATGTTGCAGTTGCAGTTTGCAGATGTTGCTGCTGCTGCTGCTCGATGTTTGTTTATTTGTTTTTGTTGCTGTTGTTGAGCCACACGCGACGATTGCTTGATAGAGAGAGAGACGCGCGCGAAATCTTCGATGGATTTGGATGGCTCAGGCCTCTGTTGCAGTTGCAGTTGCAGCAGTTGCAGTTGCAGCTGTTAAATGTTGCTGTTGCTGGCACACGCCGGCAATGGAATGCAAAAATGCACACGCGTTGCAATTGCACTCTCCACACTGTGCACGACTGACTGCGTGTGTGTCCGTGTTTGCTCGTGAGTGTGTGTGCGTGCGTGCCTGCTCGTGTGTGTGAGTGTGCGCGCTCAGTAACGTAACGATGCGTGAGTGGTACGTACAGGCGCAAAGTCGTCCACAGACTGAATGAACGTGTGGCGCACAAACGGCGCTTGGACCCCCAACAATCATCAACATAAGTAGCAAAGCGCGGCCACAACAACAACAACTACAATAACAGCACAGCCCACGACAACTACAACGACGACGACGACGCCGACTACGACGACGACGACGACGACGACGACTTACGACAAACACGAGCAAACAAAAATGTTACCGAAGCCGTTGCCGAAGCCGAAGCAAATGGCCCAAAGCTCAGGAGGAGCAAGCGAGCAAGAGCAAGTGAGAGACAACACTGAGAGGCAGTGAGTGAGAGCGGGACAGAGAGAGCGAGAGCGCACACAAAACCAGACAGAGTCAAAGCGACGTCGACGCTGGCAGCGAGTGGTTGCTGTTCGGCTGCTGCTGCTACTGGTGGGGAGAGAGGGAGAAAGGGGGGTGGGTGTGCAGTACACTGGCTGTGTGGTGGCCTGTGGTCTTGTCTCAGCTAATATGTGAAACAAAACGCGAGCAACGTCAGCGTCGTCGTTGACTGCGCAGGAGCGCAGCGCAGCACACACAGACACACAGACACACACACATGCACCATTGAAATATTCTCGCACTCGTTGTCGTATTTTACTGCGTCGCTGCCCCGCCCGCTGCCGAGTGTTGTTAAAATAAAAATAATGACGTCATTAAGTGCACAAATGAGCGCTGCTGCTGCCACTGCTGCTGTTGACGTCGCCGCGGCAGCGACGTTAACGTTGGGCAGCGTTGTTCATAACTGTTTTCGGTGCAGGAGAAGTTGAGCACTTGACGAAGCTGCTGTCTCCCTCCCCATGCATCCCTCAGACTTAACGAGCCAGCCTCACTGAGAGTGAGTGAGTGCAAGTTAGAGTGCGATTGCCAGTGTATGTCTATGTGTGTGTGTGTGTATGTGTGTGGCAGCATAGAGAGCGCGCAGTCACTTGCAGTGTGAGCGTAATTTTGAGCATTTGTTGTTGCCGGCAAATGTGGGCGGGGGTGTGTGAGAGAGAGAGCAAAGCAGAGCAGAGCAGAGCGCAGAGTATACAGTGCAGTGTGCTGTGGCTCTGCTGACCAGTGCGTTGCGTCGCCTTGCAGGGGGAGGAGCGGCGCATGTTGCCGGCTAATTTTTATTTACATATTTAAAATATTTTTCGAGTTGGCAAAAATGTTTTGAGGTTTGCATTGCAAACGATGCGAAAATGTCATTTGCATATTTAAGATATGCCAAACCAAACTCAACTTTCGAGGCACAGAATCGAACGACAACTCTAATTAGCAATAGATAAATGTGAAATTCAATCAAAGAAAAGTCAAATATATTTTTCTTAGATTTTACTCAGTTTATTTAGCAACTTTATCTCTACTTTATTTCTATAAAACTCTGCACAAATCATCGAGATTTGCTTGAAGTTTTATGTGAATACTTTGACAGTGGCCATTTGTCACTTGTCTCCCCCTTCCTCTTCTCCTTCTCTTCTCCTCCTCTCTCTCTGTTCTTGGTCAATTGTCTAGCAGTTGCCTTGGCCAGAAATTAATAATTAAAATGCCAATCCGCAGCTCAACTCACTCAACTCATTCAGACTCATCACCAGCTGCATAGCAAGTAATTTACCCCCCCCACTCTCTCTTTCTCTTTTCTCTCTCTCTCCTTCTCTCCTTTAGTCAGTTTGTCAACTATCTCCAATTGCTGCTGCTGTTCATCCGCTCAGAGCAGAAACCGAAAAGTGCCAATAAATATGAATCATTTGCGAAGTCTTCCTCGTCTACCTCCCTCCCTCCCCCTACTCTCCGCCCACGCACAGACACACTGTGTCTTTTTCCCCCCTCCCCCTCTCTCTTTGCTACCTTGTGCACTAATTCACATTTGATGTTTTGTTGTCTACTCAGTTGTTGTTGTTGTTGTTGTTGCTGCAGTTGCTGCTTGCATTTTTCTGGTCAATGAGGTTACTAGCCAAGTCACTAGACAAGCCAAACTGAACCGAGCGACGAGCCTCTGTCGGCCAACACCCCCTCCCCCTTTGCCTTGCCCCTTGACCAGTTGACCAGTTGCAGGGCAGAAGATGCAGCGACGCCAACTCGTGCGGTCTCTGCAACCGGTCGTCACTCTCCTCCCCCCCTCCTCCTCTTCATTCTCTGCCGTCTCCAACTCAGTCGCAAGCCGGCACTGTCCGTTGCTGTCCGTCTCCGTCCCTCTCTCCCTCTCTCTCTCTCTCTCTCTCTCTCCGTCTGTCTATCTCTGTTCGTCCAGCCGCAGCCACCCACCCGCCACAGTTCAGCTATCGCTCAGCTATCGGAGGTGTCGATGACGTCGTCGTCCGTCGTCGTCCATCCTCTTCCGTACCCCTTTCCCCCTCCTCCTCCTCCTCCTCCTCATCTTCTTCTCTTGTCTCTTGACTGTCGCCTGCCCACCGCAGTCTCTTCTTCTATGCGCCTCAGCCGACTACCGACTACAGTCGTTGTTTATTGTTGTTTGTTGTTTGTTATACCCAACCGGAAGGCAAGTTACAGCACTTGGCTGGCTTAGTCGCACAGGAATCGGAAGATGCAACCCTGTAGTCTCAGATTGTTCCTTTATAATATGATACGTATTAGGTTGCAGATAATTTAGGGATTTTTCAAAATTTATGATATAAATAAGCAACTTATTTATTAAATTTAAGCATATTATAATCATATTTATCATTCTATCAGTCTATACAGTAAGTGAATTTAATTATATTTAGGTCACGATATATTGACACTTATATTTAGATATGTAAATCATTATATAGAAATTTTACCGAACTTAAGCATGGTTTTTACTATTTTAAAATCAATATTTATAAAATGTAAGGTATAAATGCCGACATAACATGTATTAAACTATCTATAAAATACTATTCTCAGTAAAATATCTCTCAGACTAATTATTGAAAGAATTTGTACCTAAATTAGATGTATTAAGTACAATATGCAACATTTTTAATTCATGTACATAAATTAAATTGAATAGAATTCGATGGAAGTAAAGAAAAACTAATTATTTATTATTATTTATTTAACTAATTATTTACTTATGTAAATTAATTAATTAATTAATTTATTTAACTAATTATTTACTTATGTAAATTAATTAATTAAATAAAATTCGATGGAAATAAAGAAAATAAAAGTGAACATAACTTCAATAACTTCAATTCTTAAAATAGGTTTCTTTGGTCAAGGTTGCTTTAAAAATAGGTTACTTTTTGAATAGGTGCCTTATAAAAAGGTTACTTTATAAAAAGGTGAATGGATAAATAGTTCAATTTATGAAAAGGTTAAAGTTTGAATAGGTTAATATTTGCTTAGGTTACTTTATAAATAGGTTGATGAATAAATAGTTAACTTTATAAAAAAATAGGTTACTTTATAAATAGTTTACTTTATTGATAGTTTTCTTTATTAATTGTTTACTTTACTAATAGGTTTCTTTACTTTAAGTTACTTTATAAATAGGTTACTTTTTCAAACTCATCTTTAATAATAAAGTGAATCCTTAACAATTGGGAAGTCATACGGATTCCCTGCTTCATATCTAACTCTCTTTGAATACCCCATCACTGACAGAGCATCCCCTAGTCGTGGCAAGGTGTCTGTGATTTGCTTTTATAGTGGTTGTTTTAGCCAATTTTGGTCAAATATTTAAGTGCTCTCGTCGCATCAGTTCGCAGCTCGCCTGGCTGAGTCGTCTGGCTAGGCACTGAGTCTGAGTGTGGCTTGCTCAGTGTGCCCGGCCTGGTCAGGCCAGGCTCATCAACTTAATTTTCGAAATTTTCACGTTGTCTCTAGCAGCAATGCTCCTCATCCCCCTTCTTCTATCAGCCCCCTCTGCTTACTTCTTGCCTCTGCATAGCTGTTGTCTTTATGTCTAATTTTTGTGCAGCGTTTTACCGGCAGCTATAAAATTGTATTACCGTTAAATGCTGCACTGGCGAGCCATCGTCTAATTTACGTTAGCCAGCAGCAAGTGGGGGAGGGGCTGAGGGAGAGTGAGACAGAGAGAGAGAGAGGGAGGCAGGCTGGCTGCCCACTTTCCATCTTGGCTTGATTGTCATTCGTTACGTTAGCCCGTTCGGGCCATGGCCAACAAACTGATTAAATTCAGCACGCGCCCTGCGGGCATCTTGCAAACTTCTTGGCAGAGAGCTAGGTAGACGGGGGAAGACAGAGAGAGAGAGGGGAGGCAAGACTAGGCAGGCAGGCAGGCAGCCGCTGCAAGCCTCATCAGGCAACTGAGGAGGAAACTCGACGCTCTACATAAATTTGAAATTAACGTTTTCTAGCACATTCTCTGAGACGCTCTCGCCCTCTCGCTCGCTCCTACTTGCTCTAACCCTCTCCCCCTTACTCTCTCTCTCTCTCTCTCCTTCTCCTACTTCTTCTCCTTCTCTGTCTCACTCTCTTCTTCTCTCTAACTCTAGCAATTTGTAGTCGTTGCTGCCGCATGTCATGGGCTGTCTGTGCTCCTGCTCCTCCACTCCTCAGCCTCCTCTTCAACTTCTCTCCTCTGCTACTGCCCCTCCCCCTTCCGCAGTCCACCCGCAGCCGGTCCAAGTGTTTACATGCTTTCTGTAATTATCATTGCCATTCCATTTGGCACGGAACACACACGCAGCTCCAAGCACAATCGCATCAGAGTGGCTTTTCGGACTCCATCTATTCCAGCCACAGCTCCTCCTTCCTCCCCTGCTTCCCCTGTACGACTCCTTGGCCGCCTGCTTACCCTGCTCCCCACTGCCCGCACACTAATTAAATGCAAATCTTCGTCGCTTTCGTGTCCAACTAAAATATGGCCAAAACGCCATGGGGCTCATTTTGAGCACATTTTCAGCAATGCACCGAAAACTTGCCAGCGTCGTGTGGCCATAAAAAACCCACAAGCGATATAAGCGATACAAAATTATCGCCAGAGCATAGCTAAGTCTTCAGAAATATAAAGTATAACCAGTCTGGCTTAGATACTCAGCTAAAAGAAGAACTAGGGTATTACGAATGAAGAAAATTCGATGAATTCTGCAATGTAATGAAATTATAAGGAAGTTGAAAGGAAAAACATTTTTAGACTCTACATTATTTATTTTGTATATATATCGCATATATTTAATATATATTTAGATTTTCATTATATAATTTTTCAGTTATCAAATTTGTCTATAAGATCAACTCAATGTGCAACAGTTAATAATAAAACGAGGTATAATATATAAATATAAATAGAATAGTCTTATCTAATTTGAGTTCCCATTGTGCGTATTCTTTTCTTATCTATTTAAAGCAACTAAAAAAAGATGGTCTATAAAATGGAAAAACAACAAAGGTACATATATGTATACATATATAAAATAAATACATATAAAAATAAATATTTCTATAAAAGAAAAAAAAAATTATTCAATCTGTTTCCGCCCGGGATCGAACCGGGGGCCTTCTGCGTGTTAGGCAGATGTGATAACCGCTACACCACGGAAACAGTTGAAGGGGCTGTGGGCTAACAGCTGATTTGGCCTGGTCAAGCAAGCGACAAAACTGGTCTAAAATGAGAAAAAACCAGATTTATTTATTTTTGACATTATCTTATCGGTCTTAATTAAAAGTATTCAAGAAGCATTTGTGATTTTCGACACGCCTTTGCTGGGTATTTTGCAGTCGCATGTGCTTGGACTTCCAGTTTGATTAGTTTTTATAATCCAGCTGATGGATCGGATCGTAATGAATTAAAAGCATTTGATAAGTAAATTGAACACATTTGAAATTGATCAAAGTGACTGTTATTGATATTTTATCGACATTTTTTCGTTCAAGTAATTAAACAAGTTGATGTAAGTTTTCAAATCTTAAAATCAAGTAAAGTTAGTAGATTCCGAATTTTGTGATTACTAAATTCATCTTATTCATTCAATGCATGACTCAAACACCAAATAATTAATACGTTTTTAATAATTTAATATTCTGATTTAAAAGTGATTGTTACTCATGTTTTATTGATTTCTTTTGAAGGAAGTTCTACAAAATATAATGATTAAATAATTAAAATAGTCAACAAATTTGGAAGACAAAAAAATACATAATTATGATAGAACTAATATTACACTTCATATATGTACAGTTGATAAATAAAGAAAATAAAAAAAAAAAAATTTATCCTTGGAATCTATTTGAGTTTTAGGTTTAAAGTGATTAAACTTGAATATGAAAGAAACCTCATCTATTTTTGAATAAGTTGACATATTAATTCCGAATATTTAAACATTGATAATAACAATATTGTCATCTATATAAAATTGTCATCATTATAATAAAGATTGTTTTAAGTGACAATTATCTTCTTCATTTTCTGAAGTAAACTATTTGGAAATTCGATTCGTTTTTTGAGTGTGAGACGAACTGCCAAGTTGATTAGATTCAGTTTTTCATGGGAATGAAACTTGCCTGGCGATCAGATAGACAAGTTAACGATGCGCGGCCTATTGCAAAAACGGACTTAAGTGCACTTTATGATCTCTTTCACGCTCGCCTCTTGCGCCGCACGAGGCCCATAAAAGTTGACGATAAATATGGAAGGGGAATACGTATTCGAATGGTCTCTGTCTCCCATATGGTCCGATGTGGGCCGAGCAATTTATGCAGTTGACTGATATGCATAAAACTGCAGAGAGACAGAGAGAGACAGACTGAGAGAGGGAGGAGGAGAGAGAGCTGCGATAATTAACCATGGTCGGGACTGCTAATTACAAAAGCATCCTGCAACATCATTTGAGATATTTTTCCATTAACCGACGACGTTGTCGACGCCGCCGCCGCCGCCGCAGCACACACAAAACATATTAAAATTAACCTGATTACTCCGCAGGCGCTGCCAGCTCCAAGCGTCCGAGCGGGAGTTGAAGTCCGAGGCGGGAGGCGGGAGTCGAGTTGGAGATGAAGTTGAAGTCGGCGTTGCAAGGCACAAACTAATTTCAAATAACATAATTCATTCGCTTAGCCAAGGCGACAGGGCATGTGTGTGCCTCACTCTCTCTCTCCCTCTTTTTCTCTCCCTCTCTCTCCTTCTCTCTCTCTGTGTGTTTGCAAAAGGGAGCTGGCTTGGCTGACCGGTTTTGTGGAGCACCAAATTAGTTGGGAGTTTAATCACAGCCGACGAGCAA
The DNA here is from genome assembly GCA_018904595.1 of Zaprionus indianus. NCBI lineage: Eukaryota > Metazoa > Arthropoda > Insecta > Diptera > Drosophilidae > Zaprionus > Zaprionus indianus. Next base: position 3,683,791 of record JAEIHA010000152.1, read on the forward strand.
CTTGCGGGCAGCTAAACAAAGCGCCAAAGCTGTCATAACAGTCAATGGACTCCGCTCGGACTGCCCCCTTCCTGCCCCGTTACAGTGTGCAGCAGAAGGTAACGAACACCGAGTGCATTTGCCAGCAATGCGGCTAAAATTAATGCTAATTGTTATTGTACTTAAAGGTGAAGGCAGTGAAGGCAGCGCAAGATCAACTATGTGGTGCAGGCCTTTGCCCCACCCGAATATGTCAAAAACTATTTGCTGTTTACGAAAAAGAATTTCGCGCGCATTAAAATTTGTGATTATTGAATTTTTATTGTTGCTTTTGTTGTTCTGCATGCGCTTTAACTGCCAAATCGGCAGTTACAGCAACAATAATAACAGAAACAAGGCGAAAAGGAAGAAGAAACAACGCGAAACAACATTGCAGTGCAGCCAACGGCAGTGCACAGTGGTGCTGAATGTTGTGAAAAGTGCAAAAGACTTTTACGATGGTTTTGAAAGTAATTAATAAATTCAAATAGTGTAAACTTCTTTAACGGACACGCCTAATTAATTGAACGGACACTACAATCTACGATGCTCTTCTATTTTTTTAATTATTTAGGTTTTGTTCAGTAGATTTTCCCATTGAACAGACAACAGTTGTCCGAGGTGATGTTGAGTGTCCGGCCAAGAGAGGTGGAACTCTTCTTTTATGAATATGTACGAAATAGATGATTAATATTAATTTAATAATTTTACAGACCAGAAATGAAACATTTCATTGCCACCTTGCAGACTGTTTTACTCTCTTGCAAATCCACACTTGTCACACTGTGCGCTGGCCCTCAAACCGTTTCCATGGCACGGCGCGTGTGCCTAGGCTACCCAACTGGGCTCGCTGCCAGGCCGATCAGCTCTGTGCTGGACTGGACTGGAGCTGGAGTCGTATCTACGTGGTAATTTTGTAATATCGTAAAGTATTTTTTAATTGAACGCACCTCCCTCGGCAGGCGCAACTGGAACCGGCAATGGGAATTAGTTCGAGAGAGAGAGGGACCCTTTACGAGGTGCCAGGCGAATCACAGTTTTGATGCGATGTTTTGTCAACCTGCAAAAATTAGTTCTGGCTTAGTACGATGACTCACTTCCTCTTGACCTGGTGCCGAGACGGACTCGGAGATGAAGTGGCCCCAACGTGATTTATGCGCAGTGAGCGAGGCATTAAAATTAGCTCTAATTATGACTATCGCGCAGAGGAGCGCTGTGCCAATTAAAATGCATTTCTGCGCTGCTCTCTCGCGAACATAAATCAATAAAAGATTTATGGGTCTGCGCCGAAAAGAGAGAACAAAGCGCGGATAAGGAGAAACAATATGAAGGCTATGCGAACTAAGTCTACATATAATTTTTTATGATTAGCTGCGAGCTGTGAGTTTTGCATAACCTTTGCGATCCGAAGCAGCAGCAACAGCATCGACTTCGGCTTCGGTTTCTGTTTCGGCTTAGGCTCCTTGGGTTGCCCTTCCGCACTTTCCTGCTGCCTGCCTGCCTCTTCTGCCTCCTTTCTGACTTGCCCCATTCATCGCATCGCGCCCCATTCATTCATGCAGCAGGTCCGGCCCTAACCTGTTCGACTCCCCGACTCACGACTTTATAATTAGGCACAGTTGCTCTTTATGTTGTTACTGCTCACGTTGCTGTTGTTGCCGTTGCTGTTGCTGCTGTTGCTGTTGCTGCTGCTCACTTAATGCATTCATAATAATATTTCTTTTGCTGTTAAATTTATGCTTTTTGCCTTGTAGTCCTCAGTCTCTTCTTGTTGTTGTGGCCTTTGCTTTTTATTTATTTTTGCCAGTTTTAATTTTCTCGCGACGCGCAGACGAGGCGAACTGGGCAAAGCAGAAATCGTTTTGCATTCTTAAACATAATTGCATGTGGGCGTGGCCACATATGAAATTTCTTTGATTAAAGTCGATTAAAATCGCAGCCTGTTTTCAGTCCGTTGCTGCTGCTCTTCCTACTGCTCTTCCTCTTCCTGCTGTTGCTGCTGCTGCTTGTCTTCGCATCTCTGGCTGTCTTCGCCCCAAAGGAAGATGAGCCGCAGCTTGCGCGGGTTCAAGGATTAGAACGCCCCATAAAAGGCACAAAAGATGGAAGCAAATAAATTTATATATTCTCGAAATCTTGGCATTAAAAATCGTCTTCGATATAGAAATTATAAAGCAGCATACGCTGATATAGTCATCTGTTTTTCTTGGGAGGAAAACTGCATTTTCTGTAGCGCATTTCCCGCTCGCTTTTCATTAATAATAAATTGCGCATATAAATGCTTAAGTATAGTTCGACTCTCCTCCGATTGCTGCAACCTGCGAGTGTGCGCGCCTCATCATCATCATCATCAGCGGCGGCTGTGGCGGCCACTCCCTAACTCAACTGGACGCACACTACCAAGCCCTCCTCCTTGGCCCCTCTTCACTTCTAATCTGCACTCTCAAGTGAATTGCAAATTACGTGTCTTAAATTGAAGTTTTACGAGTTGCTACTCTAAATGTTTGCGCCAAAGTGCTCGCGCTGCTTGTTTGCACAAGAGGCCTCAGCGAAGAAGACGATGCACAGCAGGAGGAGGAGCAGCAACAGGCGCGGCACAGAGGAGGGCGCTTCACGCCAATGGACCAATTTCTAAGCTGGCTCACACATGAGTCAAGGAGGGGGAAAGGGGGAATGAGGCAGTGGCAGGCTGAGCCTGCAGTTGCTGCGTGTTTAGGTCGAGTGTTGTATTTCATGTTGCTGCTGCTGCTGCTCCAACTGTTGCTGCTGCTGCTGCTGCTGCTGTTGCTGCTGCTCTGTTGTCGTCTTCTACTTCTGCTTGTTGTTTATGCGATGCAGGATATGATAATAATTACACCTTCGCTGTTTGCTGCCTCTCTCCTTCTCTCTCTCTCTCTCTCTCTGCCTCTCCCTCTCTGGCACAGCTGGCCAGGAAGTTGCCTCGTTCGGCTCGTTCGCTCGTCGTGTTCGAGTCCGCGTCGCAGCGATTAAAAATTGATCTCATTATAATTATTTTTTATAATTTATGAAGCCTTAAAATGTGTGTTGCCATTTGCTGTTTGCCATTTGCCAAGTTTCCATTGCCATTTGCCATTTGCTGTTTGCCTGTTTGCCTGGCTTGGCCTGGCGATATGCGGGCTACAAAGTAGTCATTATAAAAGCCATAAATTGCGATCGCCTCGAGCCTCCCCAGCCGCAGCAGTTCGAGTCCAAGTTGGCTTTAATGAGTGCAGCGCCAAGCCAAGTCCAAGGGCCTGCTGCGGGAATGGGGATTTGGAGCTGGAGTTGCGTGGAATCCACGTCAAAATAAATATTAAAGCAAAGTGTATTTATGGATTTTCTAACACTATAATGAATATAAATAATCCTTCAGTTCTTTTGGCAAACTTAATTTGATTATAAATCACAAGTATTGATATATAATCTGTATCGGTTATTCTTATTTATTTAGAAAAATTTGATATTCTAAGGCAGGAATAAAATTTTCCCATGGTTGGAATAGATTTATTTTAATAGTGTTTGTACATTTAAATAAATATTTTAATGAATATCACAACATTTCTTGCACTTTTTTTGAGTGCTCGGAATACTCATATTTCTATTGAACTATTATTTCAATTATTTTATTTTTGTCTGAGCTTAAACATACTTAAAATGCGCTTTATCTTACAATGGAAAGATATGTTCCTTTTATATATATAGATTCATCTTTGAGAATATTTTACGAATCTTTCAGATGAACAAAACTTTTTTAAGTAATTTTATAATATTAAAAACTTATCAAGGATTAGATTTTTATATATTTTGTATATCATTTAACATTTAATTTCAGGGCACAGTTTTATCATATAATATAGTACCATATTTAAATATAACATACTACAACATATCCTATAATCATACATTATCATATATCAAACTTAAATATACCTTACATTGATCTAAATAGACATAAAAAAACTTACTTACTCCCACTGTCCTTTCATTTACGCCTCTCACACTTCAAGGACCTTCAACCTTATGCCATACGCACATACAAAAAGCTTAAGCTAATGTCACCAGACAAAATATCACGCGGTTTCCTGCTCCCCTTCTTCCTTTCCTACACACACACATGCATGCATACCGGCCTCCATCTCCTATACAGCCACTGCACATCTTAGATAGACCGTAGTAAATATTCTGCATAATACATGCGCGCACAACTCTCAATACACACACACACGCAGGCACACAGCGTCGCACACCCGCACCGTGGTTTGCTCATTTTGCATTTTAGTTTGTAATTTAGTTTCGTTTATTGCGATTTTACATTGACGCCTGACACGCAAATTCGTGTAATCCTGGCCGCAGTCTGCAGATGCAAATGACGGCAGAGGCAAGGAGAGAAGAGGAGAGGGGAGAAGGGAGCAGAGCGGAGCGACCATGCGCCACACAAAGTCCAATTAAATTATGAGGGTCCACACGCCAAGACGACGCACGAGAAGAAGGTGGTTCAGAGAGAGGGAACTGCGAAGGAGGAGGAGCAGCACACAGGCAAATCTCTCGAAGTTGAACCAGTTTAGGAGGCGATTCAGGCGATTCACTGCTTATGCCTCACTTGACTCTGGCGTTGGCTCATTTTCTTCGCTCTCCACTCCACTCTTCGCACTGGCCTCCTCCGTCGCTGGCATTGCGGTGTAAGAGTAATTAAAATCCCTTGATTAATATGTAAATTTAATGAGATTACGAATTCAGCGAACAAGATTAGGAATGCACGGTCTGCTGCTGCTGTCTCCAGTTGCCAGTTGCCCGTTGCCAGTTGCCAGTTGCCAGTTCTCCTCTCCAACTGGAGGCGACTGTCATTGCCCGTTCGACTCCTTTGGCTCGTTGCCAGCTCGACTGCGTCTTGGACACACACACACACACACGGAGAGACTCTCGCACACACACCTGGGTAATTTTCACTTTGTTAACACAGGCGAAGCTGTGCGACATGTGACTGAGACTCTGCGACTGCACTGGCAACTGCGACTGCGACCGAGTCCACGCTTGTTAACGTTTCTGTGGAAAGCCGCAAGTGGAACTGCTACCCCTCCTCCTCCACCTCCCCCTGATCGGGCAGAGAAGCCACCCAAAACGCTGCGCGAATCGACATTGGGAAATTGCAAGCGCGAAATAAACTTGTACATAAATTGTGTGAAATGGATTTGCTTGCAGTTCAAAAGGTTGTCGATTTTGTCGTCTCCTTCAGCTTGTTGTTGTTGCTCATGTTGTTGCTCTTTTTCTTGCCCTTGTTGTTGTTGTTGTGACTGCGCCTCGCACTGATTTGGTTAATCTGTCAGCATTCGCATTGGCCAAGAGCGTGTTTCAATTGCGATCTTTGCTGTGATAAATTTTCATTAAACTGGCGACAATTTAGTCGTATTTTATCGAGCTAAGGCAGGGAATTAGTTGAAGGCGAGTTGGTTAAATGGTAAGGGAAGTGAGGAGAAGAGGAATGAGTTGTCTATTTAATTGGGCATTACAAAGTAATTAAGTTGGCTATGGAAAGTATTGAAAAGTATTGAAAATATTTCTAAATTAAAAGTTGTTCAAGCAACTGTTATTATCTTTATCAATTGAGATTTCTCTTTAAAGTTATATGAAATTGCATTACTTAGAGTAGAAAGAAAAAGTTAACTCCCTATAAAAACCACATAAGTTAAAAAGATAAGCAAGATATGATTTATCAAGTAAGTTTTTATAACTTTTAATTGATACAAGTTGTATAAAAATATATTATGATTTACTTATTTTAAACATGCTCTCACAAGTTAATGAACAACTCCTTAAATGACTAGATTGTAAAATAGCTATTTTTGTCATAATGATTGATAAAGGAAGTAAGAAGATTATAGTATAATAAAACTTGATTAATATTATCACTAACATACTGTATCAGGATTTTCCTTATTATGACAAGAAGTTAGCCATACTTTCTATAGTAATAATATTTTGCACACATTTGTTTCTCTTCTACTTATAATCTTTCTTTAACACCAAAAAATTCAATTTAAATTAATATAAAATCCAATTATATCATATATTATATATTATTATTATCAATACTCTACCCACTGAATTTGTTAAATTTCCACAGCAGAGCCCCAAGTCGACGTCTAGTTTTAATTTCATATGCAAAAGTTTTTGTTTATTCGCATTTCGCGTATAATCCGAATGCAAATATGGCGCAAAATGTAAATCCAATTCGCAGTACCGTTAGATGTAAATAATCGCATTTGCTTGTTTTGTTTTGTTTACTCTCTCATTTTTCATGTCATTTATATTTGCAGTCTTCCTATCCCTCCCCCATCCACCAGAACTCAACGAAACTTTTCCCCCAACAACAGCAACACAGCAACTGGAGAAGCTGCAACAACAATTGGCAATAGCTTTTCCCATTTCTGCGCTCTGCTCCCATTTGCTCTGCCCCGTTTCATCCCCTGCTGCTGTTGTTGTTGTTGTTGCCTCCCTACTGATTAGCAGTTGTGAGCTCTGCGCGCGACTTTTTTTCTCATTACCGAAAAACGCGCTCGCGTTTTTTGCCGCGCCAATGGCTCCACTTGGCGTCTGCGATTGGGTCGCCAGTTGCCGCCGATGCTGCCTGCGATTGGTGGGAAGCCGTTTTAGGCACTAAGTTTTTGCGCGGCTTGTGCGCGGGTTGGGGTTGTCGCTCTGGGGGTTGGGTGTGGTGGTTTTTTCCGAGTGTACTGGAGAGGGTGGTGGGGGTTGGGGGCTTTGATATGCTGTGGATTACGCTGAGTGTTGCAGCCAGTGTTGATGATGTGCAAGGAGTATGAATGAGATAAGGCTGCTATTGTTGTTACTGCGTTTAAGGAAGGTTTCTTCAACTTGGAGAATTTGATACATGATTATTGTACACTAAATTGAGTAAAAGATGAAAAGATTTAGATTGATATTAAAAATAATTTTTTACTTGTTTTCTATTCGCTTTGTGGAACTTGAACTGTTCAACTTCTTTGTTAAAAACCTTTCCTAATAAAATTCTTTTTAGAAATGTAGAAAAAATTTAAAATCATATTTTATTCTTCGCACAAACTATTTTCACACATTTTGTGCAGTTCAATATATGAGAATAATGTAAAACAAAATCTTAGAAATTGAAACAAAATACCTTTTAATAACCTAATGATTATTCCTTATTTTTATCAATGACGTTGTAACTTCAGTAAGGAAATTTGCCTCAAAGGTTTTTTTTAAACATTCCAGAAAACTTTAAAGTGCCATAGCTGACACTCTGAACAGTCTGCACAGCTGGAAAGATTTGCATTATCAAGCTAAACTCTCGAAACAGTTAGGCTAATCTACTTGGCAATGTGATTTAGCTTTGCAAGAGTTGAACGTCGCATCAGCAATGGGTCAACACAAGGCGATCAAATCAATGCAGCACATGGTGGCACACAGAGAGATGGGAAAGAATAAGAGGACAGAAAATGGGGGCGTGGGGATGTGGGGGAGTGGCAGAATGCGTCATTTATGAGTGCAGTGTGAATGGAAGGCAACAGTGAATGAGTGAATGAAAGTGAGTTGCGACACACACTGGCAAACAAATCGCTGGAACAGAGGACAGAGCTGAGGCAGGCAGGCAGACAGGCAACCAGCACAGACGGACAGTTGAATGAGCAGCAGCTGCACACACAAACACACAGAGAGACACACAGTTGGACAGTGCAAGGACAATAGTGTGTGCATGGCCAATGTTCATGGTGCGTTCGTTGTCCGGCTCTGACGCAGCAGGCAGCACGTTGCGTGAGGCAATGCAAAAAATGCAATGATGCAAATGCAACAGGGGCAACGGGGGGCAACAGGCGTGCACCAAAATGCAGCAGAATGCAGCAGGCAACAGGCCTGCATTGCATGCAACACATGCAGGAACTGGCAGGCACCATAACAACGTTGCTAAACACAGAAATATGTTGCAAATTCGGTCGCTTTGTTTGGCCCACTCTGCCTGTGCAGAGTCCGTCACTCAATGCGCAACTTCAACTCGGTTCAAGGTCACTGCAGGCAACGCATTTGTCTCCCCCTTAAAGCAGGAACTGATACCAAAAATGCCGCCAAAAGGCAACAGGAAGGCAAAGCAAGGCAAGGCAAGGATGTGGCGAAAAAAAGGAACACACACACACTCAAATAGAAAGCAGAAAGCAAGAAGGAGCAGCAGCAGTCGAGTCCGGCGTTCGTTCAACTTTGCGGCAATCCCTGCTCAGACTCACTCTCTCTCCCTTTCTCTATCTCGCTCTTTCTCTTTCACTCGAGCTTAGACACTGCTCTTCAAGCACTTTCACCCACACACACACACACACAGCCGCACAGGAGAAGAGAGAAAAGGCAAAAAAAAAAGGAAACAGAAAAACGTAGCATACTTTTTCGAGCGAGTCGCATGAGTTTTTCCACGTTTGCCACATGCTGCCTTTGCCTCTGCCTCTGCTTCTGCTCTGCCTTTGCTGTCTCTGGTGCTTGCCTTGCCACTTGCCACTTGTTCTTTGGCCAAATGCTTTTGCCGCTTTTGGCTTTTTAGAAGGCAAAGCCAGCTCGTGCTCTGTCCCCTTCCCTCTCTCTCTCTCTGTGTGTGTGTATGTGCTAACTTCAGCCACGAAGTATGCAATATATTTTTGGGTCTAGACGCTGCTCGTGCGACTGTCTGGCATCGTCTACGTTTTCCATTTTACAGCTGAGGGTCAACTCCGTGTGAGCAGAGCAGAGAGGGACGGAAGGGGACAGACAGGGGCACAGAGCAGAGCAGCACTGGCAGAGGCAGCCTCGAAATGGGTCAAGGTCTTCATATTTTTCGCACTTTAAACGCAGCGTGAGCCTTTAAAATTGTTGTCCAACTGTTGCACACGGGGCACCCCAAAAACCGGAAATGCAGCTGCGTTGCGTACACTGCACAAAATGCGCTACCTCATTCACACTTCCCACTGCTCACTCCCCTCTTCCCCTGCTGCTGCTGCTGCTGGCTCAACGCCAACAGGCGCGTTTGTAAACACAACAAATAACAAATTTCGTTTGTAGCTGTGCGAGTGTGCGTGCATCTGTCTGCGTGTGTGTGTGTGTGTGTGTGTGTGTCTCTGTGTGCGTGTGTGGCATATTTTTTGGCGCCCAATAAACTCATTGTAGTGATTTTCGCCTAGCCCAACTATGGCATCGCATGCGGTCCAGTTGAACAGCAATTGTGGCACCCGGTAGGCAACGCTTTACCCTCTGCTCCCTGCCTGCCACGCTCCTCCCTCTCTAGTGCACAGCCTATGCGGCTTGTTTGCGGATAGTCACTTGTCGTTATGATGATTCATGTGGCCTGCCACGCACCCCCAGCCTGTTGAGTGGCCGCTTGAAAATCGTTCAATTGGAATGCTAATTTCGGGAGGGGAAAGGATGATACAGGGAGGAGATAGAAGAAGAGGGAGAAAGAGAGAGAGAGAGAGAGAGGGAGGGCGGGTATTTGCAGTGCACGCATTAAGCATACGCCGCGTATAACGTAGCTTTAAAACGTTTTATTAGCAAACTGTTTGCTTGATTTGCCTGTTCTAGCGAGGGAGGGAGTGTAACTAAGTGAGTGCCAGGAGGTGTGGAAGGCTGTGTGTATTTGGGAGTGTGTGTGGCTGAGGGGAGTCTGCAGCATAAATGTTGTTTTTGACTGAAGTCAACGTCCGGTCACTGAGCTTAGGCAAAGCTAAAGCCGATTTTGATCGAAAAGAAAAACAACGCACGTTGTCAACTGCAGCCCGCGCTGTGTAACATTAAAAAGAAAACAGTGCAACTGCTTATTGAAAAATACGCACACTTACAAAGGGCATTTCAGTTTGCAGATGAAATTTGCACAATATATAAACTATTAATCATATTGTTCTAAATTATTTATTATTTTATTTTGTTGCGTAAGAAAATTTGTAAGGTAATTTACTTTGTAAAAAGAAAAATGAAAGAAATATACTCTAAACAATTATTTATTGATTAATAATTAATTTATTTTGTGTTCAGCAAACTTTTCATTTTATTTGTAAAATTAAATATTTAATTATTTATAAATTTATTTATTTAACTATTATATCATTATTATACGCCATAAAACATTTTTTGTTTACTCAATTTCCTTCACAATTTTAGTTATATAGAAGCTCAACACATTCTCGATTTACAGTGTACATTATGTTCGTTACTACCCTGGCACCCTTTCCTTTCCTAGGTTTATTTAACCCCTAACAACCCTCGTACCCCACTTAGCGGGAGCCTGCCTGCCTCCCTTCCTGCTGTTTATCAATAAATTGGCAGTCAGCCTCAAACTGCACAAGGCAGTCGCACAAAAAATACAAGAAGCCTAACCGAAAATCGAAAGAAAAAGCCAACGCACACCACACACACTCACTCACACACACAGATGGGAGCACACACTATATACTACATGCATATATGCACTGTGAAAAATAAAATTCAAAAAGTCATTCGCATGCATAATGAAAAAAACGTCGCACAAAAAATTGTCAAAAATCAACTATAAAAATTTTTTGTCGTCGTCGTCGATGACGACAGCGTCAGCGTTGGCTGCGCTGCTGCTGGCGTCGCTGCCGCCTGGTAGGCGGAGTCATGTGTGAGTATTTTTTTATAGTTGTTGCTGTTGCTGCTGCTGCTGTTGTTTGCCTGTTGTTACTGCGCGCGGCCATTGCGTAGTTTTTTGCTCGCATTTGTTTTTTTAGCAAAGGGGCGTGTGTAGGCAGACGCTTGGAGCTGGATTGGGCGAATCGCAGCGAGAATGCCGAGTGCGGGTGAATAACAGCAACAGTAATAACAACAACAACAACAGCAACGCTAGCAGCAGTAGCCGCAGCAGCAGCAAAGAGCACACAAGAAGAGATATTCAATAATTATGAATACACATTCACAGACGCAAAATGAGGAATGTCCTGCGGTTGGCGGCACTTCACGGCTCTCTGGGCCTACGCTGCGTATGGTTAATGATTTACCAAATTATGTAGCCGCAACACGCGAACCGTTGCTGCCACACCGACTGCCTCCCCTGGCCAACCAATTGTCGCAAATGTTTATTAATTGAAAACGTAAAATTGCATTTCGGGCCCGAGTCCCGGCTTGGCCTCGCCCGGCTTGACCGCCCGTCGGCGCAATGATTTCGATAATGCGGTTGCTGCCGGCCGCAAAAACAGTTTGTTGCTGTCAACCATGAAGCGCGGAGGGTGGAGTATGCCACGGTCAGCCAACAATAACATTGCCAGGCTGCAATTGCAACTGGGCCGATAATTGGCATCGGGTCATCTGCGGCCGCCGCATCACCATGCGGCGGTGTCAAGGAAGGAAGCAGGCAAATGAGTTGGTGCTGGCAATGAGAGGGGGAAAGGGGGGAGGGAGGCTGTAGCGCGGTCAGTTGTTTGTTAAGGGGCGTGGTGGTGGCATGCTGGATAAATATTAATCCATAGGTAGACCAATGAAATTAAATGTGACTTTGAGTTCAGCATATGGAGAATCATTTCACTTTACTTATCTGTTATGGCTCTCATAAAGGCTGAGCCTATAAATTGTTAATTCATTCGTTATATGAAAGGATTTGTATAGCAGAAACTTATATTTTTATATTGGTTATATAAATGCATATATAAATATGAATAAAAAAAAGTTTAATAAGACCTGAAAGTTTCTTTTGATACTAATAAACTTTATAATTACAAAATCTTTTATATTATAAGAGAAAGAAGAATCTGTTAATCTAATAATATTAAATTGCAGTAAAATATACTTGAATTATCCTTGTGCTTAGCAGTTTGTTGAAATCAGAATTCTATATGCTTTATATATTCGTGTTTCTAATGCAAAGCAACAAAGTCAATCTTAGATTTTTCCCAACTTGAGTTGCATTTTATATTGTTGCACCCCCTTCTCTCTCTATATATATCTCCAACTCCTCCTCTATTTCTTTGCATACATATTTTATAGCTCTGTCTCTCCCTCCCTTTCGCTTCACATCTCATTCTCTCACATTTCTCATTGCGACAACAGACCGCAAAGCATTTTGCTCACCTCAAACATCAATTCGCTTTCAATGCAGCATTTTCAATTCATTTGCCACAAAACACATGAAATCGAAGCGAGCCGAGGCGAGACGAGAAACAAAATGAAACGAAACGAAAAGCATTTTTGGGCAGGCTCATAAATTTCGAATTATGTGCAGCCTGTGAATGCCTACTATACTATATCGCATCGCATCGCCCAGGATCGGATCGGATGAATGTATGCATGCGTCTCTATCTAACTGCCACAAACAGCAGTGTGGCTGTCTGTGTGTGTGTGTGAGGGTTGGGGTGACTGTCAGGCAAGCTGCCTGGCTTCTGGGCATGTTTGCACTTTAAAACATACACAGACACACACACACACACTCACAGACACACAAACAGATGAACTAAGAAAATTAAGAAAAATTACTTTCATGTGCTTCACACATTATGTGCAACAATTCAAGTGTGTGTGTGTGGTTCAGAAATCATAAGCCATCAAGCAACATTGCATTCACACACAGACACACTCACACACACACACACGCACACACCTGCAGAGTAGCTGCCCCAAAGCGCTGAGAAAACTTCAACATGATTTTCAACATTCTACGCAAGATTTTTGTTCCCAGGTATTTTGGCCCAGGCGACGGATTATGTCACATGCCAGCACTGTCGACAGAGACACAGACAGGGACAGCAACAGCAGCAGAAGCAGCAGCAGCACAGTGAGAGCGAGACGGGCAGCATAGCTGCAGTTGCATGTCAAAAATGTTGCAAATTCTCCTCGACCAGCTGCTTCTCACTTGTTTTTCCATTACATTTTTTGGGCCAACGAGCGAGCTGACAATGTGCGAGTGTATGCGTGAGTGTGCGTGTGTTTGTGTGAGTGTGTGTATTTGGGTGTTTATGTATAAGTACATGAGTATACATAAGTAGAGTATATTTACTTAGTTTATATGCAAATTAGTTAAATCACATTTGCTATTTATATAACTTCGAGTGTGCGTGTGTGTGTGTGTGTGTGTGTGCTTGTGTGTGAAGTGTATTTAATTGCAGCTGTGTGTGTGCAACAAAGGAAGAAGAAGAAGAAGAAACTGAGGCTGAAGAAGAACGGGGCCCACTTGGCTGCAGTCAAACTATTGTTGCAGTCACAAACTGCATGTGGAAATAGACAGCAACAACAACTAAGGCATGACTAGATGAGAACATATTTAGCACGCTTAATTAGTAGGAAACAAAAACAAACAAACTGAAGACTGACAACAACAACAAATACAAAAGCAACAACAATGATGATAAGTGCAGCAAGCGGGGGCGCTGAGTGTGTGCGCACTTCCGCCGACAATTGTGCCACTAAAAGCTCACCGAGCCGGCAAGAACTGCACTAGGACTCATCTCTCACTCGAGTGGAAACAGGAGAGAGGGAGAGAGAGAGAGAGAGAAAGAGGGAGGCTAGAGTGAGAGCGGTACTGTCAGCGTGTCCTGCTCGACTAATGATGTCAAATTACTTGCGGGCATTTTTATGTCATAATTAAACTGCAACAAGAGATTTTTGAGTAGCGTCAGCGCCACTTAACGTGCAACATGCGCCGCAGCAGCAGATGCAGCATGTGCTGCAGATACCCTGTAATTTGAGAGATAGCTAGAAAATTTTACAAGCATACATGCAGGCGCACATGGAGTGAAAATTGAAGAGAAGGAAGTCAATTTAAGGTTATATTCAAATGAATTTAATCATAAATAATCGTAAAAAATAATTAAAAATGCTGGCAAGGTTTATCTTTTAAATAATGCTAATTTTAAATATAAAATAATTTTTATTTAGTAAATATATTTAATTTTGAAATATTTAAATAAGAAATATAACAATATCTGTAGAAAAATCAATGAAAAATATTCATGAATAAAATTTATTAAAATAGGAACTAAAAAGCGTTTTTAAATCTTTTAAAATATCAAGCAACATTAAAATAAATTGTGCAAATATAGAAGAAATTTTTATTATTTAATTTATAATTATTTCAGATATTTTACAATTATAACTTAAAAATTGTTTTCCATATTTTTAGAGCAAAGATAATTTTGTATTAATATTTATTCAAATAAATAGCTCCAGAGTATGTTCTAGCCGTGCATGCCCTAGTTTGATGCTATCTGTTTCTAGCTGCACAATTGTTGCAACAATTGCAGTTGGCACCGCTTCGTCCGCGCGGTGCCTTGTTAACATACTTAAATGCACACAAGAACTGAGGCTGCAAGTACCCCAGTCATGGGCATATAAATAAACACACACACACACACATGCAGCACAGCTGGGCTGAGTGCCTGCAAGTATGCAATATGCTTTTGCCATTTGCCACTAATTACAGCATGCCGCGTGCAACGTACTGTCGTTGCACTTGCTGCTCTTGTTGTTGTTGCTGTTGCTGCTGCTTTGTGTAGTCCACTTTGCTTGTTCCCTGTGCTGGCTCCAGGGCTCAGCACTAAACTGATTATTGCATATTTAATTATTGCATTTTATAACTTTTATTTTGCAACAAAATTAACGAATTTATGTACCATATAAAAATGCATGCATGCATTATATTTATATATATTTCCTTTATGGCAAATTTGCGCTTCTTTGGGGCGACATTTTTCAAGAGTTTTGTGGATTTTTTTTCTCGCTGCACATAAAAGTAAAATATTTATATATACGAAAATACACGACCGCAATGGATTTTTGCGGTGACCGCCCCGCGGGTGCACTGAACAGAAAAAAACACTAATGACGTCACAGACGGCAAGGGGGAAAGGGAGAGAGTGAGAGGGAGATAGATAGCGATTGCTTGCCTGAGTTGAGTTGAGCGGAAGCGCGTAGCCATTATCAAACCAAATAGCAATGGCCCCCGCACACATATGCCTTGGGGGCGTGGCACACACGCAAACACACACCTTGGCTACAAATGTTTCCACTGTTCAAGCAGCGAAGCTCGCGATGACCATTGACAATGGGCAAAAATTGTTGCGCTCTTACCTGAAAGCCGGCAACAACAGGATGCTTTTTGCCAGCCCAGACTTGTGCGTGTATTGCCATATATATATTTTATTGCTCGGGTAGTTGAAAGGAAATGAAAATTGTTTTATGCGGTTACGCCAAAAAGTATGCAATGCGCTTTTTTACGGGCCATGCCCAACAGCAACGGCAGCTGGCACGCAAAAAGTTTAAATAAATGTTTGATGAAATGCACAATTTGCATGACGCACCCGCTGACCTGCCTCCCCGCTCCTCGTTTCCCCCCTCTGCCACTCGAGTTAAATGTTAATAAAACCTTCCCGTTGCCCCTGATATTCATTTGGAATACGCATCGCATCGCAGCTGGGCAAACATCCTGTGCAGCCAGAAATTCGAATTCCAATTCGATTTCGAATACCTTAAACAATTAGACTAATTTTCTTTTGTGCCAGACAACTTATTTTGCATCCAACAACGAGAACAACAACAACAACGACAGAGACAACTTGTCCCTTGCCTGCACATGTCAATCTCCCGATCGAGCGAACCATCGATTTAATTTCGCGACGACGGCGACTGCAGCAGCAGCAGCTGCTGCTGCCTCTGCTCATCAGTTTCTTATTTACAAAAGAAATCATGCAATTTGCATTTGTCTCTTTTGGTGGCTCTGTTTTGGTTTTGGGAACGTCAAGTACAGGCAAGAGCAAGCACGGCACAGTGGGACGAGGGCTGTGGAAATTAGGTAAAAAATATATCGGAACGAAAAGTCGGAAGAGAATTGAATTTAAAATAAATTTTAAATTATAAAAAAAAAAAATTCTGGTAAGATTTTCAGAAAATAAATATATGAATTAAATTAATAAAATAAATATTACATATTTTTTCAAATTCAATAAACTCAACAAATATAATTAATATCAATTAAAACTTATTATCTCTTTGTAGAATACAAAATAACTGACCAAAAATTGAAGGTAAACCATTTTAGCATTATTATTATAAACTTAATATTAAATATTACCAATTTTCCTTAGACATTATAATAAATATATGTAGAATAGTTATGTTAACTTACTATATGTTTTATCAGCAGTATTCATAGATTTTTATGATGAGTACATTCTGAATATAAATTAAATCAAAATAAATTTTCTAATTTCCTTTTGCAAAAACTTAAAACATTATTCAATTCATTGGCCCCCCACCTGGGCAAAGATGTCATTAAAAATAATTAAACCACACTATGCTAGCCTGGTGGACCAGTGTGACTGTGCTTGGCCAGCTGATTTGCATCGAAACGAAACCGAAGCCGATGCCAAAGCCAAAGGCAGTGTCCAAGTCGCATTGCCAAGCGCTGTGCGGATTAATTCATTACACAAACCCGTTCAGCACAAGAAATAATAACAACAATCAACGTGGCAGGGACTGAGACAGCAGGAGGACCGCAGCGGGACTTGGGATGCGGCAGCAGGTCGCTGCTGAATGTGCTGCCAATCTCTTTTCTCTCTCCCCCTCTCTCTCTCTCCTTGTCTCACTTGCACCTTTCTGTCGTGTTGTTTTCTTCCCGCTCTTTGCTTCTTAATGCGCCCGAAAACTCATTTGAATTTAGTTTTCATTTAATTTAATTTAATTCGCTTTTGGCTTTGCTTCTCTTCACAACGTTACGTGCTGTTTTTTTTTCTTTTTGCTCTTCGCTTTTTGCCTGCTCTCCGCTTTGGTTTTCCTTCATTACGCTTTGGCTGGTTGTTCCGGCCAACCACGATGATGATGCCTGATTTTCATTAGTTTTTTCCTTATAAGTTTCAAATCGATAACGAGCATTCGTCGAAATCATATACATATATGAGTTGGCCATTCGTCGGAGCGGTGGGTCCATCTGCCACATCCCGCATACCACATCCCGCATCCTGCTGCCCCCCTCATCTGCAGGGCAAACTGCTGGGCGAGCTGTTGTCTGGCATGCGCATTGACTGCGCTTAGCCCACGGGCTAAGGAGTTCAGTTGTGAGTTATGTAAAGCGGCGCTGCAATGACATCAATTGTTTGCTTTGCTCTGCCCGATTTCACTGGCCATGGTCGGGGAGGAGATGAAGAGGAGCTGGAAGACCACCAGAGAGCAGAACTGAGCTGTCACTAACACTATGTAGATATGCAGCTCGATATGCCGAGTGTGAGCTTGGTAAACAGCTCAGAAACAATGTTTTAATAACCAAAACTGACCATAACGTGGTGTCGTCCATTCCAACAAATATGCAGAGATAAATCTGACAAATATGAAGGGGAACTTTTTTTGAATAGTATATAAACTATTTACAATTAAAGTATTGTAACTGAATGTGTATAATGAAGAACATACAATGTTAAATTATAATGTGCTTCCTTAAAGTCAATCCATAACGTGAAGAAAGTTCCAATTACAAACTTTACACTATAAAAACCTTATCGTTGCTTTTTTTTTTTTATATAATTCTTCTATTCCTGAATATAATTGTGTTACTGTACATCTCTTTTATAATTTACTTGTTTATACACTAATTTTATAATATCATCTGCAAATTGAATGATAAACAGTTTAACATTTGTCGATAGTTTCTCTATATTATTCGATAGATAAATCTCCTCTCAAACTTTCAATAGTTGCTTCAATATTGTTTTAATGCTAGTACAGCAATAATCTTTTCCTATTTTCACCCGAAGATTTCCATATCGCAATTCAAACTTCAAGCCCAACGTCCAACCCTTCTATTAACTGCCCGACTGCTTCGTTTCACTTAACTTGATGAAGCATCTTGGAGTAAAATTAATAAATTAAAATGTATTTCCTTCGTCTGTCTCCGGCGCACAAGACAAGACTTCCTTCAATTCGTATTCCAATTTTAAACAGCGCACAAAGACAAATTAGCATACGTTTAGGCCGCAGTCAAGACAACAATCTAACCAATACCGGACTCACTCCCACTCCCACCCCCACTTCCACTTCCCCTTACAACAACAACAAAATTAACCCTTTTTGTGTGGGGGCTGGCCGACACATAATTAAAATGCATAATTATGCCGAAAATGCGACAACATTTCGGGCCAAATTACGACAAATGCTGACGCCGCATTTAGAAATGCAAATCAATTGATGGCCACACACACACACACACATACAGGCCACTCAAGAGGAGAGCAAGGCATGGGAGAGGGAGAAGAACTGTCTCAAGTAGGCAACCCGGGGCATTATCATTGGATACGCAATGGTACCAAAAAATCTACTTCTGATTAGCATAAAATTTCATTCGACAAAAGTTTATTGAGTTTTGCATTAATTGTGAACCGGGAAAACCGGGCAAGAACCCTTTAAGATCCGGCAAGGGTGAGTTACGACGGAGGGGGAGTAGGAAGGGGCGGCTCTGCTTGGGCAGTAAGGTGCGTAGACAATTAATCTGGAAATTGGGCAATATTTGACTTTTGTAGTCCGCGTCGACAATGTCGAAGAACTTCATCATCGCCATCAGCTTCGGCATCAGCAGCAGCATCATCTGGCTTTTTAATGGCCAAATTTGAATTGCAAATCGCGGGCCAAGGCTGGTTTTGGTTTGGTTGGGTCGTTTTTCGTTGGGCTCTCCAATGTTGACATATCGAGTCATATAGCATAATGAACGCTTAGCTGTAATTTTGCATATTTACGCAGCGCTATTTGCGATTATTCTTAATAATGTGCTGCATATTCCTTTAATAGATCTCAACTTAACCTCAACTTCTGAACGTATCGAAGAATAAAAGATAATTAAAGTTGTTATTTTGCATAGTTTCACTGTGAATATGCGCAATAATGAACTGCATTTATCAAGAGTGGATCTTAACTTCAAATCTTACTCTTGTTTTGTTTATTTTTCTGAAACTATTCAACCTAACCTCAATTTCTTTAAAAATCGAGTGAAAGATTTTGAAACTGTAAATTTTCCCTATTTTACAGCAATTGTGCCTTATAATGTACTGTTTACCATGGTATATCTATAAAGGAACTTAACCTCAAATCTTGTTCACATTTTGTTATATTTCTTACTTATACATCTCAACTTAACCTCAATTTCACTATAAAGTACATTTTTTTTCACTGTGCAACACTGAAGGTGGCAGGCAATTTGGCTAATTCGAAAATTACATTAAGGACGCGCACTAATTTCGCAGCAACTAATTGGCACACCTTCAAGGACTCGCTGGCCAGGTTGGCAGTACTCGGCCGGAGGCTGGCCCTGGGCTGTGACACAATCTAATTGCATACTTTGAGGCGCATAACTTTGCACTGAAATTAACCTCTCTCTAACCTATTTCGCCAGGCAGATGCCCATAATGAAGCATGCCGCAGATGCAAATGAACTGGCGCTGCTGCTGCCGCTGCTGTTGCTGCTGCTGCAAGATGCGGCAGCAGTGCGGCGTGTTGCATAAGCAAATGCCAAAGGACGCGCGCGAAATTCTATTCCTTGGCGCTGCAAGTGTGCATGGCGAGTACGGTAAGGGGGGCCTGGCTACCTTACAACCACATTTCAGCATCTCCATCATCAGAAGCAGCAGCAGGAGCGGCAGCAGCAGGAGGCATCGTCATGATCAACATCATCATCAGCTGCTTCGTCGTCGTGATTATGACGTGGCCACTGCGCGCGTAGCTTCTACTTAATTGCACGAATTTCATTTTGTGTAAATTAACAGCAATTTCAGCAGGGTCACCCGGCGAAAGTGCAGGTGGAATAGTAGCAAACAAGCAGTGGCCGCGGGCAGGGGCAGCAGGGGCAGTAGTGGCAGGAGAGAGGCTGCTTCCGCTTGGCGTGGCATCCACAAGGATGCCCTCCAAGTGGCGACGTGGCATGCCCTTTGAGTCTCATGTTAAGTGCGGTGCCCGCAAGTGTGTGTGGAACAGAGAGAGAGAGGGATAGCGGGAGAGAAGTAGGAGAGGTAGTTCAAATATTCGCCAAATTTACGCTTACATAAATCAGTATTTGCTGATGATGTTCTATGCAAGAAATAGTTTCGGAGCCTTTAAAATTTATTAGGGAAAATCATTTTAGAGTGGCTTAAAATGTGTATAAAATGTTGTTGTGATGAGTAAGACATTATGAATTTATTTAAATTAAATAAACTGTTAGATATATTTGTTTAATATAATATTTTATTTATACACTACTTAAAATGATTATAGATAAGTGTTCTCCTTTAATTTCTTAGTTCTATTAAATGTAAGTCAAATGTTTCTTCTAGTAACTTATTTTAAAATAAATTGAAAACATAATCGATAAAATAATACTTCGCAGCTCTGATTCCTTTAAATACAATAGTAGGCGAATGTTAAATAACACTTTTAATTCCTTCCAAACTCCTTTACAAAAACTAATTCCCACATTATCATTTATTGAAATCATGATACCTGTTTAAAGATTCCCTTTAAGTTCTCTCATAAATAACAAATTGACTGCAAATCAATTTAACTTTTCTGCACATTGTCGCAATGACTCGACACTAATTAAGCGTGTGCATTAGTCTCTGTCACTTACAGCACTTAATTGACATAATTTTCTTGATTCGCAAACGGCAATTCAAGGTTCTCTGGCTGAGCAGCCTAATTGCATGCAACGACAAATTTTAATTTCACTACACAAAATGCATAATCATGCGCGTCATCTGCTAGTATGTGTGTGCATGTGCATGTGTGTGTGTGTACGTACGTGTGTGTGTGCGTGTTTAGTATGTAGGTTGTGTGTCAAGTAAGGCAAATACGTGATTTGAATATTAATATTTGCACTGCGCAAGGCAAAAGGGGGTCGCTAACTATGTCAGCCAGAGGCCAACACACAACTACAACAACAACAACAACAAGACAAGCAGCAGTTGCAACAATAACAATAACTACAACATAGAATACAACAAGAGTCAGAAAGTAAATCTATAATTAGCTTAAATGCGAGCATTGATAATTGAGGCCGATTGTCAATTATATCTAAGGGTTAATTAACTGGTGATAGAAAATAATTATTGGCAAGCCGACAATGCAATGCAATGCAAGAGAATAAGAGAGAGAAAGAAAATACTAAATATTCAAATGTCAAATTCGTTAGTCTGCTTATTACTTGCTTGGATTTTACTATTACTTTGACCACAGTCTGGATTTGCAGCTGCTTTTTGTGAATACACAATCAAAGTTAATGGATTTGACTGTGAAATTGATAACTCATTAAGTGATAGCAAGTATAAACTTTGAACTGAGGTAAGCGTTTTGGTTGTTGGCAATTAAATTGGCAGTAGTAAGTTAATTTTACTAATGCAAATGTATATAATATTGTCTGTAGATAAAGTAATTCATTAATTTTTATATTTTTTATATACAATAAATATGAAAGCAGTTAGATTTCAAGTGATCTTACATATTATGTTTTGTTTATAAAAATTAAACTTTGTGATTTATTTTATTTAAAGTTTATCTACAGAGTTAAAAGGCTCAAAGGTGAAGAATCGAAAGCCAAATACAAAATGAGATTTGTCATATAAAACATCGATATTTATCGATGTAACATCAATGTTTCTCGTACTCAAATCAGAAGTCTTCATTACTTTTTTCAGCTTTATTAATTTTTTGAAAATATTGAAATTTATCTTTAGAACTGACTTGTCTTCTCCGAAAACTAATCTTATACGGCAAATATAGTTTTATATACTCGATACAATACAATGTGTAGCATATATAATATATAATGATTTGTATAGGGTACTGGTACAATAAAGGTGCCTCAAACTATCAACATCAACAGCACTTATTGGTGAGTCATCTCAATAGCCAAAAACAATATCATATCTTTGGCTCTACTCTCTTCACATCTATATCTACCTTACTCTGTTTCTCCTCCCATTGTTACTACCTTCTCTTTCTCTCGCTCTCTCTCTATCTCTCTCATTGCTTCTGTTGGTGTTCCCTTTCCTTCTGGCTTGGCTGCTGCTTAACAATCCAACCTGTGCCCCAACTGCCGGACATTTTTAATTTATTACGTCTGTCGATGAGTTTTCTACTACTTTTTATGGCGATTTAAGCGCACGCCACCAAGCAACATTTTTTCGCAGCCCCCACACACACACACACACACACACACACTCACTCCCACACACATACATAGAGACATGTGTACCTCCCAGAATCGGGATATGCATATGTGAGTATGTACAATACGAGCCGAAATCGCGAATTCGTAATTTTGCATTTTTATACAAATTCCGCGATTTTGTTCTTATTTTTTGATGTGGGGGAGCCAAAAATGGCAAGAAAATGGCACAACAAAAACGCCACGAGAAGCGAAACAGAGGCGAAAACTTTTTGCCAACATGCCAAATGGGAGCAGCAGCAGAGCAGCAGCAGCAGCAGCAGCAACGTTCAGCATTGTTTTCCTTAATTAATGTTTAATCAGCAGGACTCGACGAGCCCGTTCGCTGACCAAAGCAGCGAACCACATGCGATAATGGCCAAAATAATAAAAATCAACAGCTGAGCAGCCACCCCCCTACCCGCTTCAGTACCTTGTGGGTGCTGGGGGTGCTGTACCCGGGCTTAATGCTCGGGTGTGCGGCTTAAGGTGGCGCGAATACCAAACGCGTACTGCGTCGTCTTTGCCGTTTTTGCTTTTTTCTATCGTGCTGCGGTTTTTTATTTAGCCTTTTTCGCCATCTCTACTGAACCGAAACCCACGCGTTGTTTTTACCCAGCAGGGTAGAAGGGGGCAGGGCGGGTGGCTTGAGCTGTTGTCCGAGTACGTTGGCTGCAATGGGAAAAACGTAAATGAAAACAAATTCGCGGCCAAGAAAAAATTAACAAAACACAAAACAAACTTTTCGGGTGCACGTGAAAAAGGGGACATGTTGGTTTACCCCCTTTGGATGATGGCGCAGCAGCACAGCAGAGCAGGAGAAGGGGGGAAGAGTGGGAGTGCGGGAAGCTGTCGCTGCACATTTTTACCCGAAGCGCGCGCGTACTCATAATCAGCACGGACGAAGCTGCCGGGCAGCTGGAGCAGCAGCAGCAGCAACTCCGCATGGCATTGTTGAAGTTGTCTCAGGGGCTGCCGGGTGGCGACCATTTGGTCAAGCACTGGCCAGCCCCACCCCTTCCACGCCTTCCGCGAAACAAAATAAAAATGAGCAAGACGAATTTACGCGATATAAAAAGAATTTGTATTTATGTATGTATGAGTGGGAGGGTGTGCAAGTGTGTGTGTGGGTGTGTGAGTGTGCGCGGGGCAAGCGCTAAAAATGGCAATGCAAAATTTTTGGCTGAAAACAGCCAAAGTCCAGAACATGCCAGAGGAAGGAGTTGCCGGTAAGGTGGAGTGGTGCCTCCTGTAGAGGGGGAGTGGGGGAAGGGAGTGAAAGAATAACGGGGTGAGGGGTCGTTGAAGCTGGCCAGACGACAATCGAATGGTCTGCGCTTATTTTTGTTTTTGTTTTTTGATTCCTCTTCCTTTTTTTACAGACTCTTCACGTGTCTGGCAAGCAGGAAGATGAAAAGGGAGACAGAGGAAGAGGTAGAGAGGGGGAGGGGTATAAAGAGCAGGGGTAGCCGGGGGCAGTTGGTACAATTGGACTTGGTGCGCTGGTCAATTGCAAGCCAAGTTTCAGCTTCGATTCGCTGGCTAAGTGTGAGCCAAGTTCTAACGCTGTGTGGGTGCTATGTGTGTGTGTCTGTGAGTGTATGTATGTGTATGTATGTATGGGTGTGTGTGTGTGTGTTAGTGTGTCCGCGTGTGTGTCTCTGTCTGTAGGCTTGCATTGTTGTTGCTTTGGCTTGGCTTTTGGGGCTGACAATGAGATTGATGTTAGTTTGTAAAACGGTACATGTACCTAGTACAATTTTGGTGGGTACAGGTACGGGTACAGGTACACAGCTTCAGTTTGGGGTGCAGGTACAGTTGTGATGAAGCAACGTGCGAAACTGCAGATAAGCGACGCGATTGAAATGATATGTGACAGTTGAGCAGAGTTTACAGGCGCGAGGGGAATGGTTTGGAGGCGACTGTTGTCGAGCATTCAAATTAAAAATTGTCCTTGCTGGGGTAATAGGTCGGGTAAATACCAGTCTATAGCAACGCGTTCGGGTTGTTCGTTATTCAAAATTGCAAAAATTACTTTCCTTTTCTCTTTACTTTTAGATTATGTCATAATTAATTTGAACTTTACAATTTTTTTCTATCTGAACTGGACAATTATTAAAACGTTGATCGTAGTTAATTAACTTTAGCTTTAATTATTTTATAAAATAAAATAGGTTTTAAGACAAAAATAAAGTTTTTTGTTAAACTTTGACTGAAAAATCGAATCAGCATAGCTTACACTATATTATTATAGATACAAGAGTACAAAAAGGTAGGACAATGCACTCAAATAAGTAAAGCATAGTGTACTCAACTTAATTTTGTTTAGTATCATAGCATAGTCTTAACTATGATAATTGAGACTAATTTAACTTGAACTACCTAATCGTCCTTTAGTAATACTCTATGCAAAGGAACTCTGTAGATGATGAAATAGTTTAATCTACCTCTTATAATAAAGATAAACACAAAATACTTTCTATATAGGTACAATGGTTTACCAACTATCCAAACTAAATTACACAACACTTGAACAGTCCCTTTCAGTTGCACCAAGATGTACACACACAGCGAACTACTTCAACCCGAATCAGTTAGCAGTGAAAAGGCCTTGCAACTTGCAGGCGTCTATTAGAGAGCAATAAATACGGGGTGTAAATAGAGAAAAATCGGGTGATATGCGAGTGTGGCAGCTCTGCAGTGTTGCAGGCCTAAGCAGCGCCAGGCTGCACTTTGCTTAAGTTTCACCCAACGTGCGGGAACAACCTTCAAAATTTGTTAGCACTGAAAATCAATAATCGATTCGCTCGGCCTGTTAAAAATGCAGTGTGAGTTGCAGCAGAAACAAACTGCAACTCTTATATGCACATAACTAAATACAGTACATATATATATGCCTGTGTGTGTGTGTGTGTGTGTGTTGCACATAAGCCTAGGCAAGACGCAGCTCGACTGGCTTAACAGTTTGCCGTATGTGGCTGGAAATTCTAATTTACTTAAATTACATTTTATTCCATTCAATAACTTAAAATGACTTTTGAATGCGCTCGACACGGACACGTAACCGAAAACTTACATGCACAAAGCAAGACGCAGCAGAAAGAGAGAGAAGGAGAGTGCGAGCGAGAAAGAGATGCAAAACTTTTGCGACGTAATGAAAACCTCCGAAATGTATGCAATGGAAATGCATTTCGAGGCGGCAGCCCCTCCCTCCCTCCACAACCCACTCAAGTGAACCGAACTGTACCGAACCGAACTGAAAACGAAGCGAAAACCTAAGCAGAACTAGACCCCTCTAGTTTTACTCCCTCCCCCCCTGCCCGACCCCTTGGGCAACACGACTGCAACTTGTACTAATAATAATGCAAATGTCTGCCTGTCATTTCTGTTCATTTACTTAAAGTTCCTTCAACCCGCACTCCATGCAACCAAGCAGGCAGGGAGAGAGGGGGGGGGGGGGGCCTTCTCTTGCCTGTCGTCAGAACTTAACTACGCATACTAATACATGCAGAGTAAACCCCACCGAAAATGCAGAGCAGAGTTTTTGGGTCCTTTAACTGAATTAACTTGTACGGCATGGCCAACAGAAGCCAACAGCAGGGCCCCCTTTCCTCCCCATGCCCTGCCTCCACTCTTACCTAAATACGCCACCACACCATGCCACCTTCCCTCTGGAGAGCCTCTGCAACACTAACCAACTATTGTGCGTCACACGACGAACCGAAATCCTGGCCCAAGTTACGTTCTCATAACATTTTCGTTTGTAAATTTTGAATTTTCGTAATTCCAAATGAGAATGCAAGGCAGCAGAGCCCCCCCTGCACGCCCTCTTCCTCTCCCTTCTCTCCTCTCTGCCCTACCATGCCCCGCACTGCGGCAGACTTAGACTTGGTCATTTTATGCGTTTGATGCTAATTTTCCAAGGCGGTTTGGCAGCGTTGGCAAGGACGCTGCTCTGGTATTGGTGTTGTCAGCCAGGCGTGTGTGTCTGTGCGTGTGTGTGTGTGAGGCAGTGTGTGTTGCTTGGTTTCCGTTCTGACTGCCTCGTGCTGGGTGTGGCGGGTAGCTTTGTTAATGCCAAAAACTTAAGCAGCCGTGGCGACGTCGTCGATGTCCAAAAAGGGGGTAAGGCGCCTCTGTGCGAGTGTGCGAATGTGTCGCCCTCTCCCCTGAGTGTGTGTGTGTGTGTCTGTTTGTGTGTGGACAGATTTATAATTGTGCGTTGTTGTTGCTGTTGTTGTTGTTTCGTATATAGAGGGACAGCAGGAGCAGCAGCAGCGGCAGTGGCAGCAAGTCATCTACATGAGTGCAAGTAGCTGGCTGCATGTCCTGACGCTTCCTGCTGTCTGTCCAACACAAGCACAGCAGGCGTGTTGTTGTTTGTGCTGTTGTTGTAGTAGTTGTTGTTGTTGTTTGTGATGTTGTTGTTGTTGTGTTTGCAGTTATCGGTGCGGAATAGGCTTTTGTATTTGCGCAAACTAAGGAAAATGAAGAAGCAGCGCAGCTGCACATCGACTGCGACAGAGGCAGCAAACAGACGACTGCGACGGCGACTGCGACAGTGGCAGAGACAGTGGCAGCTTTTAATATATGCAGACAAGTGCTTAATTAAGACAGTGGCGTCGTAGCCAGCAGACCAGTCAAGGGGGAAGGGATTGGATGTATAAGAAGTGGGCAAGTTAGGAGAAGTTTTTGGAGGGTTTAATGAATAGTAATGATCTGTAAATCTACACAGATATTGCAGGTAAAAGAAGAACTAATCCCTTGATATATATATATATTATAAATATATATTATCCTTTACTGTTTTGTTGGAGGAAATGGATGAAATGCGACGGCAAGATCAACAGTATCTTCAATCCTCCTCCCTTTATTTCATAATTGAAAGACTGTAAATATTCTTATGATACAGATCAGAAATATATATATTTTATTGGGTGATATATTAAATAAAAATATTGTATAATATATAGTTAATTAAATTACCCAGTAATATTTAGAATTAATCAAAGAAATCCCCTCACTCATTCCAAAAACTAGAAACCTTCCAAAATCTAGAAACTCTTTCTTGATCCCCTTTCAAATAGTGCCAGCGCCACTGTCTTCGACTAATTCATTTACACTGCAATAGTTCATTTATATATGGCCAAAGTGAGTGCACAGTGGGACGGGAGAGGGCCGGACCGAAAGCTAGATCCAGAGCCATAGCCAGAGCCCACTTATGTATTATATGCGAAAATTTAGTTATGTACATGCAACTAAATACATGCACAGACGACAGACCGATGTCTAATTGTACACACACACACACACACACGCAGAGAGAGACACTCGCACGCACACACTATCAAAGTCCACATTTGTGCACACACTCACACACACGCATGCAAACAGAGCAATACACTCGCAGAGACACGGAGACAGGCTATGCAAGCGCAAGACATGGACATGGACAAAGTATGTTGGTGTCGTCGTCAAATGAATCTCATTTGCATTTAAATTAGGAACCTCGAAGAAGCAGCAGCAGAGACAGCAGAGACAGTGGCAGAGGGAGAGGCAGAGAGAGGAGCAGCGGCTGTCGAGTTGCCCACTGTGTCCGTTTGCCAGCCTGTCAGGCAGTGCCACTCCCCCGTTCAGCCCACTGGCCGCAGTCAGAGTTAGAGACAGAACCAAACCCACAATCTGCCCCATGTTGCACTGCCACATCGTCACCGTCGTCGTCGTCGTCGTCGGCTTGACGTCAGCGGCTGGCGACGACTTTGCTGCATAAAATCTGTTTCAACATTTCGATAAATTTCTTAGGGGCCAAAGCAGGCGCCGCAGGCGAGTAGGGGATGTAGGCAATGCAAGCTTGTTTTTGGGCAGCCCAACCCTCAGCTTTGGCTTAGTGCTTAGTCCTGCCTGCCTGTGTATGTGTGTGTGTGACTTCTGAATGCATAAATGTTGATAATAATGTTGAGTAAAAGTTGATTTGTTTAGTGCTCCCCAATATATATGCACATAGCACTCTCTCAATACATAATGCATATAATGAGTATGCACATGGAGACGATGCAGACAGGCTGGACAGCACTGGACAATGTGTGGAGTGTGCGACAGGTAGAGCGAGTGCAGCTGCACAGTGCATCGGACAGTGAAGATAAGGTGTGAAGTTCAAGAAGGAATTGTTATTATTTATATTTGATTGTTTATTTAAATCATGAGGAACATAAGACATCTGAAGTTTTCTCTTTAAATAAAAAGCAATTTTAATTATTAAGTTTATATATCGATTTTATATAAAATAAGAATAGTTTTGTATATCAAAATTATATCTAATAATATATATCTTAATGATATGATATATCTTGTTATTTTTAGTGGTATTTATTCAACCTTTGATTTCACCATGGTTATTTTTAAATATGAATGAAGAGACGACAACTTTTAAGTTCAAAATTCATCTAAGTTCCCAAATATTACTATCGATATTTGTTACTATCGATATATGTTATCAATACTAAATGGTAGCAACACTATTAAGATCTACCACACTCTGCCTACACGTTCAATAAAATTGTCAATTCTTTCAATAGTGCATCCTATGTTATTTTCTTCACTTAAAATCGAACTGGTTCCACTGTGCAAATAAACACCAAGCCACACACTCAACACTCAACACTCATCTGCATATTGACCATTAGTTCTAATCATTTTATATGCCTAAAGAGACAACGCTCTGTCCTTCTGCAGCCTGTCTTTGTCGTCTGAGCAGACACACACACACACACGCACACACACAGACATGCATGTGAATGGGATTATGCAGGAGGTTGCATTGGCAGCGCTGCATGTACGGTCGTATACCTGCATATACGAGGGTCGTTTGATAAGTCCGTGACTTTTTGTATTTGCCGCGCACCTGCTCTAAATACAACACTGCTCCTGTCAGCAGTTATCGATTAACAGCTGACTGTAAAATTTTGAGAAAGCTGCGTTTTTTGGTTTGCGTTTTATAGGCATTGAAAGCAGACGATCTCGTGAATTTTAACGAAAATGGAAAAAAGTGAATTTCGTGTCAGCATGGCAAAATTTCATAAATTGGGCTACGAACTGCTACCCCATCCAGCATATTCTCCAGATTTAGCCCCCTGTGACTATTTTTTGTTTCCAAACATGAAGAAATGGCTCGGCGGTAAGAGATTCGGGTCATCACAGAAACAAACGACTATTTTGAGGGCCTTGAGAAAACCTATTATTTGGAAGGAATAAAAAAATTGGAAAAACGCTGGACTAAATGTATAGAGCTAAAAGGAGATTATGTTGAGAAATAAAACGCTTCTTTGACGAAAAAAATATATTTTATTCAAAAAGTCACGGACTTATCAAACGACCCTCGTAAAATAATCTGTTTACTATAAATATCATTTCATATGCAACGTAAACGTAAATACATAAAAGCCAACACACACAGACTGGACACATACACACACACACATGACTCACACACACACACAGACAAATTGTGTACAACGACGATGGCATCAAGTAAATTTGCAGCACATCAAAGTTATACGAAATATGCATTAAATAAGCAAAACTGCAAGAGGGGGAGGGGCAAGGCAAGGGAAGGGAAGGGCAGGGCAGGGGTTGAGTTGTCGATTCTGTGTCGTTGTGCTGCTCTTGGCAGTTGTTGTCTGCTGCATATCCTTAGCAGCATGCACTTGTTTGTATGTGTGTGTGTGTGTGTGTGTGCATTTTTGAGTTTCTAATTAGAAGTGATACCCACACACTCGCACACACACACACACACGCACGCCCACTTACGCACAAATTGGTTATTTTGCAGAAATTTGCAAGGCGCCTGCAAGTATGCAACGTTCAATGCAGCTGCTATAAATTCGTTGCAGCCTCCTTGTTGCTGCATCCCAAAACAATGGCCACCAAATACACATAGTATTACTTACACACACACACAAACACACACAGGCTTGCATGTTTGCATGCTTGCATATTATATACACGCTCACACACACACACACACACAGGCAAACGTGTGCATGGCAAGGCAACTACAAGCTTGTACACACGTACTTAACTTTGCTGCTTTATGTGCTGCGCATATTGCGCATACGCCTCGTGCGCAACAGCAATCTCAATTATAATAATTTTAATTAAAATTTCACTCACCACATCATCTACAATAACAACTTGAAAACAACAACTTGAACATTTTTAAGCATAAGCGAATTATACAAAAAAGTTTTGATGTTTTTTGACACACCCTTTCCCTTCCCCCTTCTCAACGCACTTTTCTCAACGCTTTTGATTTTTAGTTTTCATTATGGCCAGCCAAGCCTGGACGCAGTGAGGGAGGCATGGGAGAAGGGAATGGTTCTGGCAGCCGCATAACATTTAACGCTATGCAGTGGCTCAGTCTCGGTCTCTCATTCCGCCTCAACTTGCTAAGCATTGTCATCCATTTGCTTACTTTGCATATTCATAATTTCATTTTACGTATTTCAATTAGAATATCATCATAGAAATTTTCTACTTAGAACAATGGAGCTGACTTTCCCTGGACGCGCTGGCAATGGGACTGTACGGGTAAAGTTGGAAGGCGTACAACGGTTTTAAGGTAATGTGCCATTTGAGAAGTTTCCTTTTGGAACTGTCGCTTTGATTATAGATTAAGCTGGGTAACACTTGGAGGCTATAATTTAAATGTATTTTATGTTAGGTAGTATAAGTGGAATGAATAGATTTAACCGATGTATCTTAGAGGAATCATAGTTTTTATTTGGTAAGAATTGTCCTAAATGAATTATTAAGATATCAATATATCTCATAATTAATTTATAATTTAATTATATGAATAAATGTAATAGAAATAAAAAGAAAAATTATTATGACTATTTATAAGCAGTACTCAATATATGTGTTCCTATAAATTAATTTAGCATAAAGTTTTAAAATATAATAGAGTTGTATTAAACATGAGTCTTATTTGAGTAACATCTCTTCAAGTGTTACTAACGTCCTAGTTCTTCCTGTCATCTTATTCCAAATATTTCATTTGTGACTTTTGCCTTATCATTTTCTGATATATCTTGTATACAACAATAAGTGTTGACCAAGATCAAGTAATGTATACAGATTTTGGCTGCAAAATCATATGAAAGCAATAAATAAATAAATCAGTTACAAACAAACCAAATCACTAAACACATCAATAAACTGAGCTATCCAGCTTGTCTTTGATTTTGTGTACACTAACATTGCCAAACCAAACCAAACTACTCAGTGGAAAGCTAATGGAAAGCCCGTGTGCTGATTGCTTGGCTCAGTGAAATCTCGCAATGACACTGACAACACAAAGTCGTCGTCAATGTCGAGCGTCGTTGAAGCAGCAGCAGCAGCAGCAGCTATTATATTGATTATAAATATGAATAGCAGCAGCTGCCAGGCCACAAGCCTGACAAAGTGCGTCTGACGATGATGAAGACGCCGATGAAAGATGGCTACGATGATGTCGATGGCGATGATGAAGACGATGACTATGACGACGACGACGAGGATGACGACGACATATATGCGGTTGCCTTTTGTCACAGCCACAATAACTTACTCATTTTGCTCAATAATAAATGCAATTATGTGCCTGGTTGTTGCCTCGACGGCTGCCTGGCAGCGTCATGTGGGCGCACGTTGCACCATTGCCAGAGTGGTAAGGGAGAAGGGCGGGAGGGAGGTATGAGGGCTCTGCCAACTACGAAATTAATTTAGACACAAAGCCTGGCCGCCATTGCGGACTGAAGCTGCAAAAGCCGCGGCACTGCGTTGAGTCCTTCGTCCTCCATCCTGAGTCCCGAGTCCCGAGTCCTTGCATGCTGTCAGACCCAAAAATTTGCATTTTAGCGCAAAATGCTTTTGTTTAGATTTTCTTGTGAATTTAATTTATTGGAAAATTAGCGCATGACGTCAAGCTGCAAACTAATTGAATGCGAAGCGCGCTGCGAGCAGCGGCAACGACAACGGGCAACCCTGACAGCCTCAACTATTAATTGAAGCCGTAAAAGTTGAAACAGCCCGTGAAATGGAGGGTCGCAGGGGTTGCCGTGGGGCAGGCAAACAAACTTGCCACACGCAACGAAATTAGCACATGAAATTGCAACTCTGTGGCAGTGGAGTGTGGAGTGTGGAAGGTCTCTCAAAGCGTCGCATAATAAAGAAATGGCGCATAATTTGTTGGTTTAATTAATGGCAAAGTCAAGCTGCTGCTGCTGCTGCTCAGTTGATCTTGGTCCAGACTGTTATTACCAGCAATTATTCTGGCCTAAACACAACTTGGCTAAGTACCATCTTCAGCTCTCTTAACTTATATAATTAGCACATTTTTTAATGTTTACATACGCCAAGCACGCAGTCTCAAACAGACCGCCGCGGAATGTGAACTTCTCTAACAATTGTCGATTACCAGAGGCGCTTAGAGAAATGGCAAGTCTCTCTAAGGGGGCAACATTGCAGACAATTGCAATTTAATAGTTTTATTTAATTAGTTGCAAATTTGCACAATGCACGCTGTGCTTATTAGTATAATTTATGCTTTTCTTTAGCAACAATGTTGCTTTATTATTTTATAAATTCTGTTGATAAAAGAGTGTATGCAATGTTTGTTGTTTTAATAGTTATCATCTTAATATAACACTTGCTATAAAACCAAACAACACTAAGCAAGTCTTTAAATGTAATTCACCAGAACAATTTCATATTTTTATATTAGTAAGATTAAGTTTTATAATAATAACAATCTATGTTAAATGGGAAGAGTGTCAATTTCAATAGATAAAGCGTACACACAATGTTGTTCCTTTTACATTAAAGATGAAAAATTATACCTCAGTAAACGAATATATAAAATAAGTACAAATTGATCTTAGTAATTAAAGGATTTTTATTATAAACAGTATTTCTCTCTACAGAATCTTATCATTAGAATTTCTACTCCATTCTCCCATTCCGTAGTTATCTTCACTCCCAATAACCCATCAAAAAAAATAACTTCAATTAGTAAATGTGAAACACCCCATTTCCCCCACGTTAAATCATTTTCGGAAACAGCTGAAACAACGGTAATTTCAACACCTTCCCCGGTCGATCCTAAGCGATGCAAAATGTTCAATTAGTCGACGACTTATGCACACAAATTACCCAAAAGCGTCGGACAAATGTTAATGAAATATTTCACAAGTCGCGCAACGGAAATGCTAAATTTTCATATTATTATACGATATCGACAGCGACGGTCGATGGACAGCGAGCGACAGACATTGGACGGATCGAATCTTGTCTTGAGACCGGCTGGCTGTCTTCGAGTCTAACTGTTTCGACAAAGCACACACACACAGACACACGCACACAGAGAGAAATTAACATAATTGAACGCGGCAAGAGAGCACTGAGCACTGAGCAGTGAGAACCAGTTGGTGTAGAGTTGCCACAGTTGCCCCACCGATTGGTCTGCTTGCTTGGGTAATAGAATTACAAATTAAAGCGCACAAATTATACCGAAGCGCGGATATCAGTCCCGTCAGCACCGTCATCCTCTCTTGTCTTGTTCCATTGAGCCAACGACCCCCGGCAGGCAGTTGCCTCAGCTCCGTCTCCGACTTCGATGTCGAGTCTCGTTTATGTAATACAAAATTAGAGTACATTTTGAATGATTGGCGGCTGTGATCTGCAAACCAAATGCGATGCCCCAATACGCCTCACATCGGCTACACATACGCATGTGTATCTATTCTCGACCCACTCCATCCCCACTCGGACTATGGCATCTTATCGCATCAACCCTCGAGGAATAAATAATAAATGCAGGGCGTGCTCTAACAATCCCAAACTGTCGCAACTTTAAATGTAAATCCGTACGCACCTTTTTTTTGTCATCTGATTCAGACCGAGAATGTGACATAATGTTCGATATGCAATTTGGTGTTAAATGTTTTAATTTCCTGTACAGAATGACATTTTAATGAAGCCGAGCTGCCGAAATACCTTTGCGAACGCCCGTTCAACACAAAATGGGGCGGCCCATTCGAGTTTGTCGAGCTTAATTTTACATGCGATTTTAATGCGTTCCGTTGTGAGGCCCGCAACACGCAACGGAAGTTAATTAATAAAATATTAAAAGTTATTTATTATCATTTAAGTTAATTACGAAGCATTGCATGCCTCCGGTTTTGGGGGAAAGATATTGAAAAGCAACTTCAGTTCAGAAGTATTTTAATGACAATAAAGAGAATTTTCGAAAAAGTTTTTACAATTGTTTGTGAATGGAAAAAATATAGTTAACAATTTTGTAACAGTTCTATACAGTATAGTATCAGCTTATATAACTATTAACGAATGTTTGAATGTTAATATTAATTTGTTTTAATATATATGTTTTTGGAGTTGATTTTCTGATTTCTGCACATTGATGTTTGCTGACTTGATACAGTTATTTGAAATTGTGTTTAAAGAAAATAATCCTTTTGAATATTTTTCCTATTGAGCACAGAGTTCTTAAGTTATGAAAGAGACTAAAAGCCTCATTTGATATCTCAAATATAATTTTATTAAACATAATTCTAATATATATTAATTCAAACGGCAGTTGATGATAATGATATTTATTTAAATTTGTGATATCTACAAAAAACTTTGTATACATTATCATTATCATTATCAATTATATTAAAATTTCTATTTTAGATATAAAACAATCTACTAAGATTTTACCAAATATCGTACAACAAATATGTATAATGTTCTGAGGTAGATTAAAAACCATTATTTCATGAATGAGAGATAAGATTAGCCAAATTAAAAAGGTGTACAAAGATTGAAAATAAATCATACAATCAGTAAATAATATTGACAATCCTGGAGATATGATATTTAATAATAAGTAACTAACTTCATTTAATTAATACCAACAGTTATACAATATGTAGATATTTTAAATGTGCATAATGATCTGCAATGTGATCGATAACTAAATCTATTCCCAATACAATGAACACAATGGTACCCCCTTATCGTGCACATATTGACCTAACCAGCATATTGCTCATGTTCATTTTACGTAAGCTAACCAAAACAAAGGATGCCCCTTTTCTGGGGGACGGGGAGGGGCAAGCATAATAACTCACTTGCCGGAGAGCTGCGTACATGCCTCAGCGCCGTCCGAAGGCAAACTGATAAAACGTGCAAGAATGGCAGGCAGCAAACAAAAAGAAGAACGCAGCAGCAGCACAGCAGCAGCAACAGCAACAGCTTCAAGATTTTGGTATGCCGAGAACTGGAGCAGCGTTGTGACGTCATCAAAGTGAGCAAACACACACACAAACACACATATAAAGCATCAGCGTAGGAGAAACGACGGGGAAAAACAAAACTGAACGAAAAAGTTGAGAGGCAGCAAATGAGAAAAAACAACAACTACCCCAAGCAGCAAGCACACGAAGAGAGCAAGAGAGAGACAGCGAGAGTCTGTGGGAAAGAGAAAGAGAGAGAGAGGGAGTGTGAGTGAGAGAGGGAGAGAGCGAGCGCGTGCCGAAGACGGAGCCTATCAATTGAGTCAAGCGAAGCATGAGCGCAACGATGACGCTGCTCAAGGAAGGAAGTAAGAAAGCCAAGCGAACTTGGAAAGTGCTGCAAGAGGAGGGGAATGAAGAGGGGAAGGGGCAGGTGAGGTGCCGAGCGGAGCTCTAAGCTTGCTTTTGGGCTCCCACTGATAAGCAGGGCGCGCTGATGTTGGTGAAATTTTTCGCCAGTCTCGAATCCGATGCAACCGGTTTGAAGTGCCGAAGAACTGGAGTGAGACTCCAACCCGCCTCGGACTCGGCCTCTGCCTCATCACTTCCCCCTCTTCCTCTCTGTCCCTCTGCCTGGCAAGCTGTCAATTTGACTAGACTGCCGAAGTTGTTGTTGCTGCTGCTGCTGTTGCTGTTTGTGTTGCAGTTGTTGCTGTTGCTGTTGCTGCTGATGCTGCTTGAGTGCTTAGTGGGTTAGGTCGTGTAGGTTTACTAATTGCTGGGTGGCGGAATTTTTGAGTCACTGTGCAGCAATTGGAGCGTGAGCGGAGAGGCAGAGGCAGCGGGAGCAGGCGGAAGATGTTTGCGAAACGTGTCAAAAGTTTGGATTAGTAAATGAGTTAAAGTATTTAAATGAAAATTGCATGATGCCAGAACTCTATTAAAAACTGAATATGAGTGCAAAGTTCTCGTGAACTCTGCATGAACCGGTTAAAACTAGTTTCGTAGCAGGAAAATGCAAAAAGACAGTGAAGCTCTTTCGCTGACTAATTATGATAATTATCTGAGGTGATCATGGTTTTTATGAAATACTGTCGATAGTTCATTAAATTTGAAAGAAAAAAACAAAAAAATAACAATATTCATTAAGGAATAAATAGGTTTAAATAAGGTTTAAAAAGAATATCAAAGAAAAACCTAATTTGAAAAAGAAAGTGTTCGTAAATGTAAAAAAATATATTCATTTATTAATATTTATTTAATTTTTATTTAACGAAGAAGTGTAAAATTAGTTTTCATTTCTTCATATATTTAAATATTTATTTAATACATTTTTATAAACATTTTCCTGACAACTTCACTGCTTAATACAAATAAATGTCGAATTCCCCAACTGAAAGAGAAGAAATACTTATTCACAATAATTTAAGCACACTCAAATTACGACAATAAATCAGAGAAGACAAAACAAAAGGAAAGGAAATTTCCTTGAACTGCTGAGAATCAAATGATAAATTGCTGAAAACGCAAATTGTGAGTAATATTTAATTTGCATAAATCAAAGACAATAGACAGACAATTAATAATGATTACAGGTTGAGCAAACAATGCAAAACATATCCGTTGCATGCCACCAAGAATGGATGAAGAAGCAGAGAGCCAAGACAACAGCAACTGCAACAAGAACACTTAGCATGCCTCGGCGAAGAGTTAAACTGGTAAACTTCTTCATGGACAGAGACATTCTTAGAGACGGTGTAGACTTTGCTGGACTGTTTGGCTGCCCAGCCTCATCAACATCATCAATAGATGCAGCAGATGCAACAGCCGCAGAGCTCCTGCCGCGTCTGCTGCTGCCGTTGCTGCTGCTGCTGCTGCCATCGCATGTAACTTAACCTCATTGACCAAACGCATTCGACGAACATCAAATGTGAATTAGTGCACTACGATTGCCACACACATACACACATCTACACACACACACCTGGGCATCATCAACGTTTGCCGCTTTGTTGTCGGCGGTTGGTCCACGTCCACACACACACACACAGGGAGAGAGAAGCACACATGCATTTTCATTTCCACGTCCACCTTCCATTTGCAGCTCGAGAGGCAACTCCAGCTCCAGCTCCAGCTCCAGCTTCGGCTTCAGCTGCGACTGCGGCTTCGGCAGAGTCTTTGCAGCATCTCTTGGCTATTGACGCTGTTATGCATGCATAATTTGCAGGCATAATTTAATTTATAGACGAGGCAAGCGGCAGGCGGCAGGCGGCATGTGGCAAGCGGCAAGCGGCGGCCGCAACGGCAATTGCATTTGCATAGGACAGCGCAAGTGACTTAGGCGGGTTCGAGTTCGAGTTCGCGTTCGAGTGTAGTCGCAGTTGGAGCTCCTCTCTCCTCTTTCCCTCTCTGTCGCTCTCTCCCTCTCTCCAACGCACTTCAAGTAGAAATTATTACAAAGACCCATAACCCCAACCCGCGCTGCCAGCCCAAAGAAAAGCTGAACGAAAATTTTAATTGCACAAAATTTGCGAGTCTCAAAGAGAGAGGGGGAGCTGGAGCAGGATAAGGAGAGGTGTGGGTAAAGCAAAGAAGCTGCATGTCCAGCAGAGAGTGTGTGCTGTGTGTGTGTGTTGTGTGTGTGTGGGCCATGTGTTGTTGCATATCTGGCAAAAGCCAACGCAGGTTAATGGCGTAAATGTTAACAATGCACTAGGAAGTGTAAATCTTGACCAGGCCAGGCCTGCCAATGGGACCCACCGGTGGACGAGGTGTAGACCACCAGGTTCGCCTACAAAATGTGGTGCGCCCCCCCCCCCCCCTCCGCCACTGGCGTGGTTGGTTGTCATTTTGGGTTACTTTGAAGTGTTGCTTGCTGTGCCCGCTTGGCGGCTTAGTTGCATTAGATTGCATCTGTTTATAATGCAAATTATTTAAGGGCTATGGGAGATGGAAAGGAAAATGGGGTACCCTTTAGTTATCTACTTATTTAAGGCTTGTAAGGTTTAAGACATGACTAGAAGATACTCATTACTCTCTGGGAAATAAGTTATTAGTATGGATGTGTACGAGTTATAAGATGATCCGACGATATCCTTATCTTAAATCTATAAATATCCAATAAATTATTAAATAATATTTAACACATTATTCTTTATCATTCTTACAAGCAAAGCACCTTCCTCAGTCCCGTCTAGACGCAATTACTACGTACTTTAACCCCTTCACACTGTGATTGTTTACAGTTGACTCCATTAATCAGGCTCAGTCATAGTTCCTGGCGCCCAATTTGCTAATAACCTGCTCGTGTGCAAAAAGGGGAAAATCAACTGACGACGCCTGCAAGTCGCCATGAAGTCGAGTTTTTTTCACAGTGCATATTTATTTATATAGATATTTTGAGGTATTTTCATTCATTTCATTTTATTTTTAATTTTTTTATCGACTGCGACAACGACACGGAAATAGTTTAATTGCATTTGCCAGTCAGCAAGAGGCTGGCCGAGCATGTGGAGCGGAGTGTGGCATGTGGCAGGCAGCGAAGTGAGGGGCAGCTGGCAGTTGGCAGGTGGCAGGTAAATTGAATGCCATTTGCTACAATCTCAACTTGAGCGGAGCGCATTTGTCGTCATGTCAATATGGTGACAGCAGCACTTCCGTTTCCGGTGTCATGGCATAGTCGCTGTCAACGCTCTGTCGCCATCTGCAAGTCACTTCTGTCCAGGTTGGCTTCCCACCAACTGCCTCTGCTTCTGACCCTGCCCACCTGCTGTCCAACTGCTGCTGCTGCATTGTCTGAGGTCGTCAGCAGCGGGTAATCAAATTGTTGTTATCATATTTGGCGTAAAAGCACGGCTCGGCTTTTTTCCAAACCAAATTAAATGGAAAATGTTTGTCTGGCAAACGCGGTTACAAAAACACAAAAAGAATAACGCGAATATACAAAATATTTTTCATTTATTTCTTTTATTTTTTTTTATAAATTAATGGATTTAGCCGCAAAAACAAATTGCATTACTGTATTACAGCACAGCTCGATGAAAATGCAATTTTCAATTTATATTCCAAATTGGCTTCAGTGAAAAAGAAATTCAACTTTGTAAATAAGTTGACAATTAAAAGAGTATAATTAAAGTATATTTATTATTTAGTAATTAAATGTGTAATAAGAAGAAAATAACATATATAAATTGATTAAAATTAATTTAATTATTTTATATT
This sequence comes from Zaprionus indianus, assembly GCA_018904595.1. Taxonomy (NCBI): domain Eukaryota; kingdom Metazoa; phylum Arthropoda; class Insecta; order Diptera; family Drosophilidae; genus Zaprionus; species Zaprionus indianus. The sequence continues at coordinate 3,723,451 of JAEIHA010000152.1, forward strand.
TTTAGTTTTGTTTAATTGAATATTTTATGTAATTATAATTATATTTATTTCTATTTTTTATCGTGTATGAATATCAATCAATATGTTTATAAAACTAGGATATGTTAAACAATAATACATTACGAATATTTTATTAAATTTGAAATAAATAAAAAAGGATTTTAGTATTCTTTTATTGATTAATCAATATACATTTATATTTATTTCTTTTTAATTTGATATAAACTTTCTAAATGAGTTAGGAATAATACTGATATTTAATATCTGTTGATTTAAAGTGATATCAAAAAAGTCGTTAACTATTTTTATTCTTTAATAAAATAAAAATAATAATAATTATCATTTAAATAATTATAATATTTATTTGACATTAAATTTTTCCGTTACTTTCTGACTGTTCCCTAATTTAAAAGGTGCCGGCAACCAACTTCTTGAAACAGGGTCACCCTTCGAGGGTGGCCAGCCTACGAGTTGGGCGCCAACTTCAGCCCGCCGTGCTGCACAAACAATGCTCGACTAACACAATGCAAACTCTTCACTTCCACTTCAAGAGCGTCGCTTACACTCCAAAATAACAAAAAATCGACTGTATTTATGTGTGTGTGTCTATGTACAAGCAAAGTGTATTTGTGTGCGTGTGTTATGTGTGTCTATATTCTATGGGGGGCAAGTGGAACGAGGAGCATCGCAAAACAAAAGGACAAACTGGAGCTGCAGCTGCTCGCAACTGTAGCATAACTTTGAGCGCAAAGAAAACGCTTCCGGTCGTGGTTAGCAGACAGAGCTGGCAACTGGAACTGGAGCAAAAGGATTACCAGGCAGACCAGCACCTCCCCCCTTCGTGCAGCCACTTCGAGGACATGTGTCGATGCTGCAGATGCAGAAAAGAAACCCAGACGCAGACGGTGCTGGGGTCCTTGGCGTCCTTCGTCCGCACCATCCTCAGCCAATTGCCAAAGTGTCACAACGAACGTTTGAAGCAAAATAAAAATATAAGGTCGGGACAATGTACTCCCTGCCTGACTGCCTCTCTATATATCTCTCTGTCTCTCTGTCTGTCTGTCTGTCTGCATGCTGATTTTCAAGGACACGCCGGCACGGGATGCAGTTGAAAAGCGTCTGAGAATGTCGCAACTTTGGGTCATCAGCTTCATCATCTCTTCTGCCTCCTCCTGCACCTTGCAAATATTTAAAGTGCGCATTTTCAATTAAAAACGCCAGCTAAAACTAATTTCTAATACAAACACAAACAAATAACAGACAAACACACGAGGCAAGTGCAGGAACAAGAGCGACAGAGACAGCAAGAGAGAGGGAGGGAAACCAAACTAAAAATCCAATTAATCTTGAGTTGCTGCTCGCCAGGACAGTGCAAAAAAATTGTGATGCTCATTAAAAACAGCGCAAAAAGTAGCAGGCAGTTGGCAGCAGCCGAAAGGCAAAGCAAAAGCAACAACAACAACAAGAAGAGCAACAGCAACAAAATGAAAATGCAAAAAGAAAACAAACGGAAAAGCGCTGGTGGAAAAAAATGGCGCAAATAAATTGCACAGTCAACTGGCCAACCAAAGTCGCGGCGGCAGAAGCTGCTGCCTCGGTCTGTGGCTGCTGCTGCTGTTGCTGCCGTTGCTGTTGCTGTTGCTGTTGCTGATGTTGCTGTTGCTGCTTCAGCTGCAGCTCCTGCCGCATATCCTTAATCATAATAAGAAATGCGCCAGCAGCAGAGGCAGCGACGGGCGCAGTTGTGGAACAGAGACAGCGTAAGCGCGACTCGCGAATATAAAAAACCACACACTCACACACACCACACACACACACACACGCATGCATGTGGCAGCATCGTAGTCGTCGTCGTCCTCAGCATCCACGTCGCATCCACGTCGTCGTCGTCGTCGTGTTACGCCAGCGCAGCAACCGCGACCAATCACAAAATTTCGTGGAAAAGCGCGCAAAAATAAAATAGCGCACAAAAAAATAAGTAGCTGCAACAACAACAACAACTACAGCTGCAACAACAACCACAACCAGAGCTGACAATGACGAGCGCGTCGCTGCTTGAGTTCGCTGCAAACTAAAATCCGCCGCTGCTGCTGCAGAGGAGAAGCGACGCAGCGACGCCGTCGTCAACGCCAGCAGCGCACGAGGAGAAAACAACGAACATTTTCCCAATTGGGGGTTGGTTTTTCCTCGACTTTGTCGTATTGCATCGCACTTGCAGAGGGGAAAGTTTTACTAGTTCCATTTGAGTGCCCGAAGAGAGAGAGAAAGAAAGAGAGTGAGACAGCGAGAGTAAGGGGGTGTTGAGCAATCGTTTTGAGTAAGAAAAGCAAACACTTTGAGTGAGTTTTCACGGCTTGAAAGGTTTCAAGGTTGACTGGCAATCGAATTGATGGCTGATGACATGTACCTAAGCAGTTGGACAAAGGCAGAACTCGTCGCTGGCCTGAATAAATGCATGTTAAACTGAAATTATTGTGTGGACAGGCCTTTGATAAAGAATTTGCCAGGCATAACGGGGTTTCTATAATAAGGTCTGGACACATATGTGTCTTTCTTGCTTATCTGTTTATATTAAAATATTCATATATTAAATCTGTCAATATAAAGTCAATTTGTCTGTAAATTATGTCCTTAACTCTTCTGCAAAATATGTAAAATAAATAAGATATTATCTGGCGATAATTAACATTTAATGCAATCTATATTAAATATTTATAAAAGTCATTAAAACAGTTAATCTATAGTAAAACCCAAGCGGAAGTATATATGTAACAAGTAAAATGTATTAATCTATGTAACAAGGTAAACTAATAATCAAACAATCGACTTCATACTCAGTTCAAATACAATATATAGTTTGCTTGTTCAGTTATTAATACTTGGGGCTTCACACACTAAACAATTTGCATATAAATAAACAAAAATACATATAAAAAAAAAGCATGTATATTTATGTAAGAAAAGAAAACTAAATACTGTAGTTCATTAATAATTTTATAATAATAAATTCAAATAATTTACTTATTTGTTTCTGCAATTGTTTATAAAAACTGTTTGAATTTTATTATAAATTATTTATTTTTTATTCTCCATCTATCGTCGTTTTATTTATATTCTTTATCTATCATATTCCCCAATTTCTTCTTCAATTTCATATTGTTCTTTCTCAATATGCCGTCAATTCAATTAGACGCCTTCACAGTTTTGCAATTTGCACTGCTAATTTGCGCTAGCTGGCTCACATCAAACATACGCAACGTTGGCAAGATTCTCTCTTTGCTGCTGCTCTTAAAATGCTCGCGGCGCTCTGTTGAAGAGCAAAGCCAAATTGTTGAACGAAAGACAAACAGGCAAACGAGACGTGCACAAAGCAAGTGGCAGGGAGAGTCGCAGCAGCAGCAACAGCAACAGCAGTTGCAGCAATAACAACAACAACAACAGCAACACTAAAAAGAGAGATTTTTCTTCTATTTACGCCTCGAGTTTTTCATGATTATTTTGCAACGCAGCCGGAATCACACACATGCACAGCAGTTGCCGTAGTCGGAGATAGAGCCGTGGCCAAGCCTACTCGCAGCCGCAACGCAATTTTCTAAGCCAATCGCAGCGCAACCTTCCAGCAACGACGACGACGATGACGATGACGACGACGACGACGTCGGCGCACGACAACAAAACAACAACGAAAACCGAACACTGCAAACGACTCGTTTCCGTTGCCATTGCCGAAGCCTGATTAAGCCGAACGACGGCGAGTGGGGGATGTTGTGCCTGCGATGCGTGTGTGTTTTGAGCTGGCCGACTAGGCGTATGAGCAACAATTAATTATCAAGTCGCCTCTGTCGCAGTTTTTTCCCCCTTTCCACCAAACTCGTTGGATAATAAAGTAAAAAGAAGCGTACGAAACAAGTCTTCCACCTCAACTCACTCTGCTTTTCTTGCTGCCTGTTTCAGCCTCAGCGTCGCCCCCTTCTCCTTCCCCCGGCCCAGCGCCCATTAACAACACACACAGACATAGATCATTTAAAATGCGCGTCGATGACCATTTCGACCATTTCAAATGTTTGTAGCACTCACCTCCTTCTCCCACCCCCCCCACTGTCACGCCCCTTGCCATGCGTCGCGTAGACAGTAAAAATAGTAAAAAATCGCGAGGCAAAAAAGCGATTGCCGCGCGATATCAGAGACACTGTGCGAGAATAAAACCAGCGCAAATATAACACAAATATGTAAAACACAAAAAAATTCTACAATTGCTGCGCCTTTGCTGGGAACACTCTCCTCCCTCTCCCTCCCCGTCCTGCCTTGAAAAGCAAAAAACCGCGTGTCTGCGCCAAAAAACAAAGTCAAATGGAAAGCATTTGGGGGCAACTACAACAGCAAAGCCAGCAGCAGCAACAACAACAGCAACAACAACAACACAAATAACAACGCCAAGTTAGCAAAACAATTGAACAATCGCAGGCACGGAAGCTGGCGGCGTGGCTTGTGGTTCTGACGTAGAACCCGACAGAGAAGCGGGCAGTCCTGGCCAGCAGAAGGAACCCTGCGTGGAGCGCTAGCTGACCGCCCTGCACACACACGTTGTGGTTTTCTCTTCTTCTTCTGGCTTTGCGATTTCGCGCTTCCATTCTAAATTAAAGTTAACTCTGGCGAGTTTCAAAAATATATTGATTAAATTATTTTAAAAAAACAACTGAAAATAGAAAGTTTTGTGCTGTTTTCGATAGTTATCGGAGCTTGATGGTGAGACAATTTGAACAGTTGAGCTAGAGAATAAAGAGATGATCATTATAAATTACTTTTAAGAATTTGGGATACAAGTAATACAAGTCATTTTAGTGTTTGATAAGAGTATTTCATCTAATAAATTAAAATGAAATAATTGGAATAATAAATAGAGCTTTCCATAGCAAATAGAGAAGGAAAACAACTTTTAAAGGAACCTGTAAAATTTTCTAACAAAATTATAAAAATATTTAGATAGAAAATTCACCAAAACGTTTTCAAACATTTCGATCCCCGACAATAAAATTTTCTTTCAACTTCTTCTTCTAATCTTGAATTCTTTAGGGTTGAAAGTGCATCCAACTATTCCTTATTCTCTATAACATTTCTGCACTTAAGTCTCTTAGGCATTACTGACCTTAAAGGAATTAATTTCACAAAATAAACTAACAGACATCAACACCCGTCAACATGGAATTAACCTGCAGAACGAGTCACTTCCCTGGCTCCCCTTAAAAACCGTTCACAAATTTCTAATCAAGTTTTCTTCATATTTAGAAATTAATAAACAGTAAAGGTCCTTCACGCATCTACTTTAAATTGTTGTTGCATCGATTGTGTGCATTTGATATACATTTTATTGGGTGCAAGGGAAAAATAAAAGTTGAATTTTGCTTTCATCGGGGTCGCAGTCGGCTCTGGTCCGAGCCAGGCTGGTCAGGCCACTTGGCCGCGATCAGGGTCACGCGCCAAATACTTCGGCCGCCTGGAATGCAATTTGTGCATTTTTTGCAGCGCTTTATTCTCGCTATGTTTTGTTATGGTTGTTGTTGTTGTCTTCTTTTTTTGACGGCCTCTATATATGCTCTATCGTCTTTGTTGTTGTTGGCCGGTTTTTTTGCATTTGGGACACAATCAAGTGCAATGGCACGAGCTGCAATAAATCAGACATTGATCCATATATATTTCCCACATACACATAGACAAACCCTCAACTGGGTGTGTTGTTGTTGTTGCCTTTTTTTGTGCGCGCTGTTTGTGCAACGACCTTGAACCCCGTGCGGCAAGCGTTCAAACAAAGATGAAAAGAAAGCAAAACAAAAACACGAACAAGCAATAAAGACAAAAAAAAACTCAATCGACCAACAACTACTCCACACACGCACACACTTGCACACACACACAGAAGACAACAAATGGCAGGCGTATAAAAATGTGTTAAATAAATACCTATGTGTGTGTGCGTGTATGTGTGTGTGTATTTTTATATAACATATTTTATATGGCAGCTGGCGACGCAGAGGCAGACAAACACGTGAATGCGCCTCGCTCCAGGGGCATTGGCATATGGCCGCCATGGCAAAGTCGGCCTACAGTGCGTGCCACATGTTGCAAGCACACACACGCACACACACTCGCATACAATGCAACGCCAGCAAGCTGCATACAAACGGCACCCGGGGGAAGTGGGCAGCGGAGCCGCCGAGGGATTGAAACTGTGAATGAAGCTCGAAATGCAACTGCAGCAACTGGCAAATGCAGCACGCACACACTCACACACACACACAGAAGCACATGCACGCACGAATACCACCACACACACACACACAGGCAAAGAGCATTTTTGATGCGGATCTGCGTGCTGCAGTTGCACTCAATGAAAATGCAACGATAAGCCCCAGTTGACAATGCCACACAAAAGGAAGCCAATTACACAAGAGATAAGCCGGACGAGCACAAACGCCAGCTTAAGCAATAGAACTGCAATCGAGCCGAGCTGATTATCACTGAAAAAAAGAAGCCAGGGGAAGCGGAAGAAGGAATCACATCAACTAGAGCAAAGAAATTGAAAAGCTAAACAGTATTTTTGACTTTTTATCTTGTGTAAAGTCGGAATTAGTTGTAATGAAGATCTACAAATTTGAAATAAGATCATTTTCAAATATTAGAAAATAGAAAAGAAAAAACGAATGGTGAAAATGCATACATATATTTTATATTTATATATACATTATATACATATTAAATATTATATAAGGGCTCTTGATAAATATTTGCAAGAAATGTTTATAATTATAACATTGCAATAACAATATTAATTCATTCTCGGAGGTTTTTTTACATTCAGAAATTTTGTCTTATACAGTATAAAGAAATTATTATAAAGAAAATTTATTCTGTTATGATATAAATCTCTTTTATTCCAATTATTTATTTATGTATGCAATGTCAACAAGCAACTGTCGTTCACAAGGCAATTTTAACATTCAAAATTATGTTTAAAGTTGTTTAATAATAGCCGAAATTTCTACTGAATAAATATTAAAAATGTGTGAATAATAAAGTGCATTCTTCTGAAATGTTTGAGATAAACTTAATGTAAAATATTTTTAATTTTATATTTCATAGAAATACAATTGTATTTTATTATTTCAGAATTAAAAATAATTAAGGACAAAGTTTTCTGAAAGGATATTTTTGTAATTCAACAAAAATAAAGCACGGATTATAATTAAATCACAAATACTTCTTAAAATTGATTGAATTATTGCACACAAATCAAACGATACAACCAAAAGAATAATTTCAGTTACTTTTCAATACCTTTTTAAACCTTAAGCCCTCTATCATTATAAAAAACATACATGCTGTATACATCAATTCCCTCTTTCTTTCTTACTCCACCTAATGCCAGTCTAAGACTTTAAAAGCCTAAAGTGGGTAGTCACAGTTTCAGCACAAATCTTAAGTCTTCATAGATGAAAAAAGCAGAGACATGAAACCGCATGTGGAGCTGTCATCTGGCCTGCAGCTGGGTAACCACAGACGCCATCAACGAAACGAAGCGCTTTCATTAAGAGCAAAACTTGGCTCAAATTTTTCGCAGCCAACTTTGCTGCTGCTGTTGCGTGGCATCAACATGGCCAAAGTGAGTCTAGTACATACATAAGCAACAGCAACAACAAGTACAACAGGCCAAACACAAAGACAGTTAACTGCGCAGGCAGAAGAACTCGAAACCAAAAGGGAAATAGTGGAAGAAGCTAAAACATTTTTCAACAACAACAAGCGCCTACATGGATTGGGTACAGAGTGTGCTGAGGGGGGAACAAATGGCGAGCATCTTTCGTTTTAATTGCAAACTAAGCGTGCGGTTGGCAGAGCAGCAGCCGCAGCCGCAGCTGCAGCCGTAGCTGTAGATGGAGCACTAAAAAAAAGCACATGAAGGACCCAAAAAGTAGGCTTCACCGGGTGACAAACAACGTTAGCGCACAGGGGGAGGTAGATGGAGGGAGGCAGTTGCATGGCTGCAGGCTGAACCTGGCGGCAGCATAGCAGCAGCGCCAGCGACTGCGACTGCGACAGAGCGGCAGCGCGTGCGATTGCGGCCCGTTTGCAACCCCCCAAACGAACCAAAACCGAAACCAATCCCAAAAAGCCAACGGGCCTGGGCCCGTGCCAGGCAGGAAGGCAGAAGTAGTTGTAGTTTTGTGTGTAGCACGCAGAGCACGCAGGGCGGAGCCTAGCAGAGCGTCAGGATGCTGCTGCCGCTGCCACTACCACAGCCACTGCTGCTGCTGCCCCAACTTGCATCCCTACCGCGCAGGCGACTGTAGTGTGGCGCACTTTTTATACGAGCATACTTTTTTGTATTCGCATGCATTAGTGTGTGCATGTGTGTGTGTGGAGTATGCGTGCATGTGTGTGTGTGTAGTTTGCACGCATTTCGTCATTTACGGCCCCAGAGTTTTTTGTTATTCGATTTTCGTAGCTTTTTTCTGGCTGAGGGTAGCATAGAAATTGTTTTTAGAAATACGCGAAAATGTTTGCTGAATTTTCCCCACTTTCCTTCGTTTTTTTTTCTGAGAATGAGCGAGAGAGAGAGAGAGAGAGAGTGGGTGGCCCTTTCTGTGCAGCAGGCTGGCTGGTCTGGAAATGAAAAATTTTTAGTGTCTACATAGAAGGCGGCAGATAACGGCTCGACGTAGAGACTCTACGGCATGTGGACTGGAGTGGGCTGTGTCCACTGCGTGCTTTTGACTGTTTGTATGTTGTCTTTTAGCTGTTTTTTCTTGTAGGCTCCAGTCGTGGCTAGAAATACATATACGCAGACAGAATGTGCCAGAACTTGGCGTTGGCTGGGGCAACTACACGTAGGCATAGATAAACACACTGAGAGACGCCGCACGGAATCAATAGAGGCAAAAACTGTGGTAGACTCTGATAAGCTACTGCTAAAAAGCTTCAAGACCCAAAAACAAATTTTCAATTTGATTGCAGTACTTTAATTACACTGAGAGCAAGTGAAATTGTTAGCAGGATTTTTAATAAATTAATTGAATAGGTAAAGATTAAATTAAAATTGCAGTCAGCTAAACAGAGAAACAAGAACTTTCTCTAATTAGTTCAAAACTAAGTTAAGGTCAAGTTTTGAACCGCTGTCAAAAGAGCATTGATTAGAGCATATTAGAAGACTTATATAATTGCTATAAAATACTTATGAGAATATTAAAGAACACTCCTGATAACATAGTTGATAACTGCAGCATAACTCAATGCAGATTTCCAACCACAGTTGAGTTTCTTCAACATAAGACTTAACCTAAGCTGCTCTAGGCCAGCATTGCTCTTTTTTTCAGCCCACCTTTCCTTTGGATCTCAACTGCAATTAGGCAACAAGTTACCAACTACGAGCTGCACACTCTCCCTCACCCCTTTCTCTCCTTTTCTTTTCCTATCTTTAATTGAACCGGTCTTGGCATTGACCCATAGTTAGCGGCCAGCAGCAATTGATCAAGTGTGCGCCGCAGGCTAATGAAGTTGCTTGGGTCGCGCATTTAATGTCGAAATGAAGACACGCATAAAACCCCAAAACAAAATTAATGCAAATAACCGGCAGGTATTTTAATCAAGCCCGGAACACCAAGCGAAGCAACCCCCGAGAAAGTGACAAGCGGCTAATACTTTTTTATATCTTTTTTGCCAACTGATTTGATATGTAAAATAAAACGAGTGCGCCGAGTGTTGGCATTGATGGGCCGCTCATGGACTGCTCCATCGCGTTGTCTGCGTCAAATTACAGGCAACTCACTGCGGTGGAAAGGGTGCAGGCTGCGCCGTACGGGGGGTGCGGGGCAGGTCGCTGTACAAGTGCGCATAATAACCATCAATCAAGCGGCATAGACAGGTGGACAAGCAGCTTCGTGGACAAGCAGCGTCAAACAAACAACGTGCAGTAGTCGCCAACTTGCAGACAGACAAAAAACCATCACACACACACTCACACACACCAAGCACACACGCACACTCAGAGGCCTCTTGTGTGTGACTGTGAGTGTGCTTTGAAAAATAACGCGAAATTTCGCATTTCACGAGAAATTTTCGCATTAATTTACCAAAAGGCGTTGGGCCAAAACAAAAAACCAGAAAAAAGATCTGCGCAACGAGAGCCAAAATACAAAAAAAAAAAAAAAGAAAGCAACGCGAAATTCGCAAAACGTTGCCGAAAAAATGCGCCACACAAAATGGCAAACAAAAGCAACAAGCCAACAATTTTTAGAACAATTTTTTTTCAAGTGCCAGCGGCATAAACACATTTGAGTTGACCAGGCAGGGGCGACTGGACACACAGGCGAATGGGGACAGGAGGCTGGAGGCAGGAGGTAGGAGAGGGGGTGCAAGGTACAAAAGCTGCGTCCATGTGCCGCACGGCTACTTTATCGTTTTTTATCTGCGGGCAGTTGGGGCCTTTTAGGCAGCTTTTTGGCCCCGTCACAAGTGTAAGTCGAAAACGCGCAATTTTTATATGTGCGGCCAATACAAATGCGTTCTATGTGCGATGCTGAAGTGCCCACAGAGAGGGGGGACAGTGGGAGAGACATACATAGAGAGAGAGAAAGGGATAGAAGGAGGCAGATACTCAGTTGGGTGCGCGTGGTTGAGGTTATGCCAGCAATCATAATTCACAACAAACCTCAGGGAAATGATGAAGAATATTTAAGCCTTTTCGCCACAGAAATTTGTGTTAGATTAATAATAAAATTAAAAAAAAAAAATTAAAATTAAAAATTAAATTTATATTAATTGTGTAGTTTTTAGTTTTATGTGTACAGATAAAAATAATGTAGCTTGCATTTTCATAAATTAATATTTCTAGTTTCCATAAGTAACATCATTACTTTCTTTATACAAGTAAGATTGTTCGTTAAAAAGATAGTTATAATACTCCTATTAAGAAACCTCAGGTTTATCTTTAGTTTTTTCATTTCATGACTTTTCTTCACATCAGAACCCTCATCATGTCAAATCTCTTTGCAGTTCACATCAGTTATTCTCTTGCCTTCTTGATTTCTATTTGCATGGCAGCAAAATTTCAAAGAAATCGACAAACATTAATTGCATTTGAAATAAATTATCAACTTACCAAGAACGAAAGCTATAGCAGGCAGAGAAATTGAGAGCGAGAGAGGAACAAATCCGACAGGCAACTGACATAAATCAAAAGTATTTGATGCGATGCAGGAAATCATTTAAGATGCGTTCACTCACCTTGCCAATTGACTATTCCATTAGGCTTCAAATTGCATAGCTGAGCCAACCACACAGTCAATCTCCCCCTCTCAGTGGCAATTCCGGGCGAACCAGAGCTAGTTGGTCAGTTGGCTTGGCCAGCAATTAAATTGTCTTTTTAAAATAATTGCAAAAATGCAAAGCAAAGAGCCGTAAACAAATTTTGTAAATTCTGCAGGCCACAAAGTATGCAACAGCAAATACTAAAATTGATCGAAGGAAACTCACACATACAAACACACTCTGAGGAAAATACATATGCATACATAGAGAGCATTTGTTTAATACGAGATGATAGAAGTTTCAGTCTTTCCACACTGAGAAAGCTGCTGGCATATGGAAATTATAAAGTTTTTACCGAGAAGGAATGCTCAGAGGGGAGTGGGGAAAGGGGAGGGATGCGCAATCTAAAACCCTCTGGCAATAGATTGTACAATGTAGAAACTGCAAATTATTATTGCTATTAAATGCACAAGCACAAGGAGCTCTTAAAGTTTTTCCAAAACTTTGCCAACAAACCCATTGAATGGGTGTGGGAATGTGTCGTATCGAGTGCATTTTGCTTCATTATAAGGCAAACATCTTGGGTGGATGCCGGACAGCAACCAATCAACGGACACTGTCCATCCATCCATTCAACCATCCAATGCCCTCTCTGCACTGCTCTCGTTGAAAGCTGGCCAAAGTTTTCCCACTGCCTTTTGCACTGGCAACTTAATTAGTGTTCAATCAACAATAAACTATAAACACTCTCTGCTTTCAACTTGGACTTTTGCCTGAAAGGTTGCGGTTACCATGGCTCGGACATGGCTCTAAGACGCAGTCAAAGACGCACAAAAAGAACAGCAACACCCTCTCTCCCTCCGCCTTCGCTTGCCTGTCAAATTAGTAGTTATTAGTTCTGAGTGCCAGACCCAGTTTTTCAAGCAGGCGAACCCAGCTCAAAGCGAAGACATAAACAGACACTTCAATCGAATTATTTTGTCGAGCCACACAATTTAATTAGTGACTTTTTGTTGGCTTAGTGCAACTACAGCAGGAGCTTATTGCATCTGCATCAAATGCATCTGCCCAAGTGCCTAAGTGCATTGCCAACAAAATGCATTGATCAGATTGAAGTGTCCAATGCAATTCAATTATAAACGAAGCAATCAAATTATTCCCTTAAGACCTTTCAAAATAAATTTAAAAATAGATCTTGTCAGAAGTGGGATTCGAACCCACGCCTACAGAGTAGACTGCGACCTGAACGCAGCGCCTTAGACCACTCGGCCATCCTGACAGTTGGAAAGCCGCGATGATAGCCAAGTGAAAGCACAGTAAGATATCTTTATATCAAGATCCCTTTTCGATCGTGGATCGTTCCTTGGTTGTCAAAATTGTATTGATCCCCCTTCGAATTCAACAACCAGTTGCTCTGTTAAGAACCATCTGATCTTCATCGTGGTTGACATTTTGTTAAGCTATTGAGATCAAAATTAATTCTGCATCAAAGTACTATATCATAGATTAAGTTATGTCATATATTTTCCAATTTTTCCATGTAACCATTGGTGTGGCAAAAGAAACAGATAACGCAGCCATTTCAATCCTACAAATTCTTACTTGTTATAAAAAATATACAAAAAGAACCTGTCAGATCTTGTAATTAAAAATATAAAAAAAAGATCTTTTCTGATCTTGTAAAAAAAATATAAAAGAATATCTTGTCAGAAGTGGGATTCGAACCCACGCCTACAGAGTAGACTGCGACCTGAACGCAGCGCCTTAGACCACTCGGCCATCCTGACAGGTGAAGAGCGGCAAGCCGGAATATTCATGTGAAAGCTCTATATCTTATCGATCGTTGATCTTTGATAAGAATACATATATATCTGAATATTAATATTCTGTGGAAACTGTTCTATATTCTTTCAATATATACAGGGAATCTTAGTGATCTTCATACTACTTATTCCTATTCTCACTCACTTATTCAGTTATTCTTTCCCAACCAAGTAATATCAAATTGTTGTCTATATCGTAACAATTTTTTAAATATAAAGAAAGAAAACGTGGGTCACACACACACATCATGTATGTGTATGTGCATCGCCTCTGGTCAGAAGTGTTTTCTTGCCGCACCGAGAAAAGTTTCGTTTGGCTGTTCAACGTGCACTTTGGCTACGTTGCAGCCTTACAAAAAACTTGAAACTTGCCATAAATTGATTTACTTGGCACAACAATAATGAGTGCAAACATGAGCACACGAGCACACACATACAGACATATACACACACATGTGCACGGGGCTGCTGACGCAAGTCGTGCAGAATATTAGCAAGAAAATTAAAAGAAAATTTTCCATAAAATGTGCAAAAGTATGCGAAAGTTATTAAGTGCATACAAAGTAGAAAAACATACACCAGCCCGCACATGCATACGCACACGCACACACACACACGCACTCTCTTAGACGCATAACATCGATGCAGAAAACTTTCTAATCACGTGTACGAGGCAGCAGTCGAAGTTGTATTACTTCCTGGCAAGATGTTGAGCACCTCCCTCCCCCCTCCAGCATGCCACGCCTCGTGCTCTTACAAGACACTCACTTATATATATGTATATATTTTAGAAGTTTTCTATTTAAAATATAAACACATGCTTGATTGGAATTGGGCAGCATCGAAGTCTGTTCGGCATTCTAATAAAATGCAGAAGCATGTGAGAACCATTTATATTTTCCTTGGGGTCAGCCTCTCAAGTACTATATAGCATATATATTTCTTAATAACTGTTATTAAACGCATGGCCAGAGGCCAAAAAAAAGGTTAAGAAAATGACATAACACTGCGTATACGTGATATCATTTGCAAATCGAGTCGATTATTACGACAGTGCATAATTGATATGTCTCACATCTAGTGCTGCAAAATAATCGATATTTGGCAGAATCGATATTTCCGATATTTTAGAGGGAAAATATCGATATAATCGATTAATCGAAAATCAATAGTTAGTACAGTATAATGTGCTTAACTGCCTAGACAGATGGCTTAAAATGCTGCTCACTTTAGTGAAATGTACTAAGAAGCGAAGGGAAAAAAAAGAAGCTTGTATCTTGCGCATGCAGGTAATTGTTGAGCACATTATACTGTAGTTGAAATAAACCTTGTATGTAGCGAAAACGTGAGTCCAAACATAACTTTTATGTCAATTAACCAACTATAAACTATAGCACAATCTTAAACTATTGATCAAATCCAATTAATTATAAGGAATTATAAGGAGAAATTAATAATTAATAATAAACAACACATTTCCTTCTTGATATATGGTAACATTAAGATCAATTGTTACATGTGACTAGGGCAATACCCATTGGTTTTTGCTCATGAAAACCAGTTTATCCACCGTTTCGATTCATCGGTTTTCTGAAAAAAGTATCGATTCTTTTCTCAAATGTCAAAATATCGATATAATCGATTCTCCTTCGATTCTTTTGCAGCACTACTCACATCAATATTAAGTTCAGCTTGAATTTGTAGGCAATTATTTTTTGCCTCTAAAGTTTCTTGATTAAAAAATAAAATTGTTGCACACATTTTTCGAGATACATCAGAAATCTCATGAGATTTTGCACACATTTTTGCCAAACAAATTTTTTTTCGCTGAAATTTTTTCTAATTTTCAACCCAAAGCCCAGCGCTCATAACTCATAGCACCTGCGCCACACACACACATGTAAGTACACACAGGCACACACACAAGCAGGCACACACTCACATGAGCAACGCCGAAAGTGCCGCAAATGAAAAATGCAAACGGAATTAAATTATAGTCAGCAACGAAACAGCCAACGAAAAGTAGAAAAAATGCGGCAAAAAATCTAAAGCATATATGAAATATAAGGTGTATGGCAGTGTATATATGTATGTGTGTGCGTGTGTGTGTGTAGAGGAAGAGCTCTCAACTAAAAAGTTCAAAGAGGCGGCGCATAGTTGGTTGCCTGCGCCGCGTTTTCTGTTACTTTACGAAATTAAATCTGAGCGGAAGCATCGCAAACACACACACAGGTACACTCAGGCACACACACATGCAGAGCGTTGTTGTAATGATGCAGCAGCTGCGCTTAGATTGCATTAAGTGGGCGGCTCTGGGTGCTGCTGCTTGGAGTCGCTGCAGCCGGCAGCCAGCAAAGGCATTGCCAACAACATCGCCATCGCTGGCAAGCAAAAATTTTAATTTCCGCGCAAAAATCACAAAACTGGCAAATGGCAAAGCAAAGAGGCAGCAGCAGCAGCAGCAACAGAGGCAGCAACAGCAGCAAAAAGAGAACTAAACCAAAAGCAAACAACAACAGAAAAAGGGCAACTAAAACACGCCACACGAAACGAAAGGTGCAAAAAATGTGAACGCTTTCGCGCACATTAATGAAACGCGCTCATGTGAATACTGGAGTGCATACAAACACTCACACACACACACACGTACAGGAGAGAAGGTGGAGGAGGAGGCAAGGCGTGGCAGGAGTCAGCTACAATAGCTGCAAGTGGTCAGTCGCGGTGCAACACTAAGTCGAAGGGTGCAAGCAGTTGCAGTCTGTAGTTTGCTATCGAATGCGCGCGCCATGTGTCCCACACTTAACGGAGATTACAGTGTGCCCCCGCTAAGTGTGAATAGTCCATCTCTGCATGTGGTTGGTAGCTCATTTCACTGACGGATTCTTAATACAAGTTTGGGGTTAATAGATCGCTAGTAAGCGTCACACGAGCATCGATTAGTATGACTTGCAAAATTTCGACTATATTATATAAGTTAACAAAGCATTTCCAAGCTAAAGCTCTTTAGTAGCTTAAGGTCACTAGAATCTCTGGAATGATATTAAAGATGTTCTTGAAAAGTGTTAAAAAGGCGATAAAGGGATAGCTTCTTCTTGTTCTGAGGAAAGTTCTTACAACACAGTTCTAATGACACAGTTTAGACAAACAAGTCATACACAAACTGGAAGTTTTTTCAACACTGATTTCAATTCTAAACAGATTACCGAGACCTTATTTAACACTTCCTTCAAATAATTCCCTAGTTGAATTCTCTTACTAGCTCGAGGACAGTGCAGGAAAAGGATTAAGTTATTTGACAAGGATTTAAGCCATGATAAACTCGGATTAGTAGTTGTGTCTTTCTTATTACGAGGGTCGTTTGATAAGTCCGTGACTTTTTGTATTTGCCGCGCACCTGCTCTAAATACAACACTGCTCCTGTCAGCAGTTATCGATTAACAGCTGACTGTAAAATTTTGAGAAAGCTGCGTTTTTTGGTTTGCGTTTTATAGGCATTGAAAGCAGACGATCTCGTGAATTTTAACGAAAATGGAAAAAAGTGAATTTCGTGTCAGCATGGCAAAATTTCATAAATTGGGCTACGAACTGCTACCCCATCCAGCTTATTCTCCAGATTTAGCCCCCTGTGACTATTTTTTGTTTCCAAACATGAAGAAATGGCTCGGCGGTAAGAGATTCGGGTCATCACAGAAACAAACGACTATTTTGAGGGCCTTGAGAAAACCTATTATTTGGAAGGAATAAAAAAATTGGAAAAACGCTGGACTAAAAAAAGGAGATTATGTTGAGAAATAAAACGCTTCTTTGACGAAAAAAATATATTTTATTCAAAAAGTCACGGACTTATCAAACGACCCTCGTAAATATATTTTTATAAGCTCAATTAATTGATAGATTGCCCAGGACTGCTTTCCAATTATTGGGGTTTATTTGTTTATTATTTTTATTATTTTATTAAAACCCTTGTTTATTTCTACTACAAACACAATACAAACCTTTTCCTTCAAACACTCTTGGCCAACTCAAATAAGATGCAATTAAGGTATATTTGATTAGAGATCCTCAAAGTGAATATGCCAAGCGTAACCAAGCCAATTACTTGCGGTTATGAGTTCTGTGCTTTTAGCCGCAATTTCTTTTGCTCCGCATATTACACATACGACCCGTATGTCACTAATTAAAACATCATATGTAATTTCAGCTTTTTTATTTCAATCTCTCTCTCTTAGTCACACACACACCCACCCACACATGGCAGAAATACCTCTGTCGTAGTTGTATCTTTTCGCTGTTGCATAAAAATTAATTTTCGTATATTTTTATACATTTTTTCCTCTCACTTGTCAAGTCAAAAGCTTAGCGCAAACTACAAGAACAGAACCATAGAAAAAACAGTGAAGTTCTAAGAGAACTGTGGATTGGACTAGCAAGTACCCTGTAAGAGTTCAAATTTCAAATGAAAAGCAGTAGTAGACAGTATTCTCATAGATTCAGCAATGACTAATTTTTTTACAGGGTATAAAATATACAATACCCAGCTGTACAGCAAAGTTCACCCGTCCTGACCCTGTCATATTCGAACCCGAACTGACCAGTCCCACAATATTTGTCTTTTTTAATAAAAATAATATTTCCACAGTGCTCGTTACCTTAACAATGTCCTAGTCCTTCGTCGTCGTCGTCGAAATGCGCTGGAGTTGAAGTGAGCGCTGCAAAAAAGGCTCAAATAACCACGCCAACATTTTTGCCAGCCAGCCAACAAGTTAAAAGTTAATGAGACAACATAACTTTTGTGGTCGGCCAAATGAGTAGACGAAAAAAATTCTCACAGAGCGAGGGTCGTTTAAGCAATTACCATGAAGCTGAAGTGGCGTAATAAAGTGTTTAAAAACAATGTTGGGAAACTGTTTAATCAATTGAATCTTTTAGAAATTGTATTTCGATTATTAAATAATATTATGAATATTAATATTATTGATAGTCTAGAGTAAAGAAGTTTGTAATCATTATTACTTCACGAACGAATCTCGTTGCAAGTACTTTATTTATGCGTCACAATTTGCTCTGCTCTCCAGCTTGCAACGGACTGTAATCAATGTTACCATGTGCAGCTCAAAATTAAACAATTTGCTGGCGAAGCATAATGAAAAAACGTTGTAAAAAAGGTGGCAGAAAAAGTTGCAAATGTTTTGAAGTTGCCTGACGCCTCTGCAACTTGTGTCTTATGTCGTGTTAACATTACAAAATTTATGTGATAGTCACACACACAGAGAGAAAGAGAGAGACAGGGACAAACACACATGCATTCAGCTCGGGCAGCTGACTTATCCTATGGCCATCATCAGCCATTAATCAGCGCAGCGTCCATGCCACACACTTGTCACTCAGGCGACGCTTATCACTTGGTCCATTGAACGCTAGCTTCGCTGGCTGGCTCACTTGCCTCGCCTTGTCTGGCATAAATATCACTTAAATCAGTTGACTTAGCGACGCGACAGACCCGCAGCTGGCCAGGACATATCAACTTGTAATTGTGACAATTGCTGTCAACGGAGCGCAGACTGGAGCGAACCCCTTGCCCCACTCCCCAGCGGAAGCTGGAGCTGCTTAGCCGGAGCGGGGCGTAGCTGTGCGACCTTTTCCATCTCCGTTTCACTTGTTCCCTGGTTAGCTATCTACTTTCCTGTCTCTCCATTGCCCACTGTGTCTCGCTGTCTCCCTCTGTTCTCTCTGTTCCTTTGCGTTGACAATTTTTTGACAAAATAAGATAAATGACTTGTTTTTTTGCCCTTCGAGAGGTTGAGTTTTTGCGGCTGCTGATGGAAGTTGTAACAATTAAGGCCGGAAAATGAGTTGGGTGTAATTTAAATTATATATTGAATATTTATTAAGCATTTCTTCACTTTGTTTATTAAATAATAAAGTTGTCAAGATGCATTTTTAATTTGTTTTTATGAACAGTTTGAAAAAGTTCTAGAAAATCCGAATTGATCTCAGAAATAATTAAAATATATTATTTATTTTTTTATTTAGGGAATTATTAAGTGGTTTTGTTTATCTCTGATTAATTTTATTAATTTGAATTGATTATAAAACATTTATAAAATTAAAATGATGTTAACGATATATAAGATAATTGTAGTTTACTTGTTGACAACCGATATTCGTAAATTGCTCAACACTTATCCTTAGACTCAATCAATGATTTATCGAAATGTGGCGGCAGGTCGATATAATTAAGCTGAGGAGAATTAATCGAATCAAAGACGCTAAGGCGCAAACAAGAGAATTAAGAAAGGACATTAAAATGAACAAAATAAATTAATTTTAATATGTATGAATTTACTTGTATGAATCTAACAATGTAATTGAATATTAAGTCTTATAGTGCATTCAAAGTGCGCTTTACAACACACGTTCCCCACACTTGGCAACTCTTTGCAATTGCATTGGAATTGGCCAGATGCATGTGCGGAAGTGCGCGCCATAAAATGGTGCTTACTATAAATTTTAAAGCTAGACAAAGTTATTTAAAAATCATTGAGCTGCTCGCAGTTCGCAGTTGCTTCGCGGCGCCCGCAATCCCCTCCCAGCTCAACTCCAGCTTCAGCTTCAGCTCCTTGCCACGCTCATTTACAATAAATTCGCGATTTCGGTTCGCTATTTTCTTTTTTCACTTTTCCCACTCCCCATGTGTGAGTGTGTGTCTGTGTGTGTGCGTGTGTGTTTGCTCTCTTCTACTCTATATTTCGCCTGTGTTTTTTTGCACCATTGACTAAGCCAAACAAAGTCTGATGCTCGAATTTATTATGCTCACTCCAATTGCCGGTTCGGCTGGGTTTTTTGTCTTTGCTCGCGCTAACATTTTTTATTATATTTCTCTCATTCTCCCCCCTTCCCATGTGCTGCTTCCTTCTTTTTGTCGCTTTCTCCCTCTTTTTCTCTCTCTCTCCCACTGGTTTGCCTTTTTTAATTCAATTTATTTTTGGATTTATACGTATTTATGCACATGGGATTCATTTCCGCTTACGGTTTCTAACTTTTACGCGCGGCCAGAAAACTCATTTTATTTGCCGCTCTCTAGCTTTTTTTTCGCCATATTTTTGGCGCGTTTTAATGAAAATTGATGCTGCAAAAGTGCGCAAAGGTTATTGGCGTGTCTAAATTAATGTACGGATGTTGAATTGCCAACGGAACCTCCGCCCCTGCCCCACCCTGCCCCGTTCATCTCTCCCTCTTCTGTTCACATAAGCCCTGCAGCATTTGAGGGCCATGACCAGGGATACAAGCAGGGGGTTGGGGGAGAGCACCTGCATCTGCATTGTGTTCAATAAAATTTTGACATTTCTTAATTGAATTCCGCTGCACAAGTTCGCGGCGAACTCAAACAAAAGCCAACAAACCAAAAATCAAATTACAACAAAAGTCTGAGAGCAATGAAATTTTCCACACAGCACACACATACACACACCATGAGACCTGCCCACCTGGGCGAGGCAAACTTAGCTCTGGCATCCACATCCATGTCAGGCTGAACATGCTGTACAACTCTAAATAGAGTACAACATACCTGATCAGCGTAGGGGCAAATTTTATAACTTCATTAAATAATTGCGCGCCAAAATGCAGTGGAAGCCGCAAAGAGCCGCCTCGTCGCCCACCTCCCCTTGTTGCCGTCTCCTCGGCAAGAAACTTTGCCGGCCCGCTAACTGGCAAAAGACGACGGTGATGATGAGGATGACGATGTGGCAGCTAAAGTTGCAAGCAGCTCCCAGACATGTCCACCACCAGCAGCAGCAGAGGCAAGCAACAGCAACGGCCGCCTCACCTGCCATGTGTTGCCGTGTTGCAAGTGCTCAAATATTGAATTTTTGGATTTCGTATTGAAATTTTGCTAGGTTGCTGTGTGTGTGTGTTTGGGTGTGTGTTGGGTCAGCCCTGGGCAAATGAGGCACCAGTTACAATACTTGTACTCAATTAGGCAAGGGTCGAAGTGTGTTCTCTCTCTGTGTGTGGCGTGTGTGTGTGTAACGGTTGCTTAGTAAGTTGAGCTGAAAGCGAAAGGCAACAGAATTTGTAGATATTTTAATATGGCAAAAATATCCTTTATCAGGTTTATAATACGATAATATAGAAAATTTCGTTTGAGGCAGACAAAAAGAAAAGTTGGCATTTTCCCAATTTTAAAGTACCTTCTTTTTAGCAACTCTAATGAAGTCTCAGCTCCCTTGCTTTATACCTATTTTAGATCTCTAATTGGAATCCTTTCAGTTCAATCAGTCAAGCTGCCTTCATTTATTTTATCTTTGCCCTTTTCTGCTTCTTTTCCCACTACAAAATATTCCCACGACTAATAAAGTTGGAACTCATTAAGTCAACCAATTAATTACCATATATATTTTATTAATACACTACCATATGCTCTTACTCTCTCCTTTTATCTCTCTCTCCCTCTCTGTCTCCCCCTCTTTTACCACACGTACAGTGATATCGCGCATACGCCGCATGCAACCGCCAAACAGCAAATGCAAAATCAACGCACATTGTGCGTGTGTATTTGGCACTCATTACCGCAATTATGCACACCTACACACACACGCACACACCCCTTTATACCCACAAATATTTGCACCACATATTTTCACACCTTTCTGGCTTTTGGTTTCTGGCTTTTGGTTTCTGGCTTCTGGTTGCCTGCACTGCGCACTTAATTGAAATATTAAATAAGCCAATTAAAATTAAAATTACGCTTGCATTATGCCACGCCCCTCCCGCCCACTGCACAGATGCCAGACAACTGATAGCCACAGGCACAGGCTATGGCATTTATTGAAAATTACTGAAATTATTTTCAAAATTGCAACGGGGCATCGCATGTGCGGCTCGTGATAATTTGTGAATTATTGCAGAGCCGATAAGCAGCGGCAGTTGCCACTTTTTTCTCCATTCCCAAATCAATATTAATGAAGTTACTTTAGGGAGAGAAGGAGGTAGAGGGAGTGGGTGCTGCTTTTAATTACCACACAATAAGCTGGCATATTTTTTTAGGCAAATTTAAGGTCAACGGAAGCAGCCTTGTCCTTCGTTGTCCTTTGTAAACATGTTGACAAAGCAAACGCAGTTGGTTTGCGCTTCCCTCCCCTTACTTTACCTCTGTCTGCCCCTGCTCCTTCGCTGTGAATGTCGTGCCGAGCCGGCAACGCGGTAAGAATAGCTTAATTTATAATTAAATTAATTGTCGTAATTACTTCATTAGCGTTTACTTTCAGCTAAGCTGCTCTAACTGTTCATTAGCCTTCCGTTCTCCTTCGCGTGTTCTCATTGTTCGAGTTGCCGTTGTCTATGTAAATGACATCAAATGCGACACCAAATTACACAATTAGGCAACATTAACATTTAATGCGTTATGTTTGCGTTTTGTTTACCTGCTCCCATTGTGCAGCCCACGCCCCCCTCAGCTATCCCCACACCCCACCTTAGTGCTTGGCACGCAAGTCATAAGCATTATAATCGATTGTTAGTTAATAGAATTCTTCCCCCATTGCGTTCAATATTAGTGGTTATTAATTCACTTTATTAGGCACTATCGAGGGATCTTTAAATAACTCTTTTTCTTTCGAGCAGTTATTAAAGGTCAGCGAGGTGGAGGGAGTTTTTATGGTATTTCCGGTGTGTTATTATTTTTAGCTGTTTAGGTGTTTTATATTTATATTCAGGCATGAGTACAATATGGAATATGTTAATGAGTTTTTCATTTTATAGAAATGATATGGACATAAAGAAGAGCAACAGTCAAACGGCTCGTAACAGTTTTATACCCTAGGAACTAGGTAGTCGTAATGAGTTTCTAACTGCTTGATACTCTCTATTCTTTAATAGATATAATAAAATTGGAGCCAACTCTATTAAAAATAGGTAATAAATAATTCCTCCTTATATGTTAAGCTAATATTTTCTTGAATTACTTGTATGTAAATTGTGCGAATAACTTAAAATTTGAAGGAGGCGTTATTATTTCCAGCAGCTTCGTATTTTTTATTAAGTCAGATAGTTATAGTCTATGCGTCTCACAGAGTCTCTAGCTGTTATTAGCTGTTATTGTTGAGGTTCAAACAAACGGACAGACAGACGAACAGAAGTCAATTGACTTGGAGGACTGGGAGCAAGAAAAAATACTTAATATGGTCTCCTGCGCCTCCTTCTACCTGTTACATATATTTGGAAAGTAGATAAAGCCTTTGTTGTCTGATATTACCTAATTTCAAGAATTTAAAATTTATAGAATCAAACAAGTTCTCAAAAGGTATTCAAGCTGCAAGCTTTACTAAGTATTTGATGCATTGACAGCCTTAAATATATTTTTATTATATTAACTAGTGATTTTTAGGCTTGTAATTTAACAAGTCAAAGAAGAAATAGGCAAATTAGCTTAGTAGATGCATTTTTTCTTAAATTTGTATACTTTAAATTGCAAATTAGGAATATAATTATAATATAATAACTAATATTCTAACAATTTAAAGGCGAACCATACCAAACATTTCAATTACCAATTTGAGTCCAAGCAATCAATATACAAAGAACAATTTAGCTTCTGCAAATGTTTTCACTGCAATTGAAAACTGATGAGCATATTAACTGGGAAAACACACATGTATTTTTCTAAATGAAAACTCTGCTGGTTTTCCCAGGGCACAACCAGCTAAGCAAGCGCCCCGAGCGAACACAAGTCAAAGCAGGCAGGCAAGCGACGAACGAAGCCAGAGGCAAAAAACTCAACGAAGCAAGCGAAGAGCGCGTGCCACAGCTAAGAGAGCGGAGCACAGCCCAGTGTTGCACTCTTCGTTGCCACAGCAGTGGCTGTTCTCTCGCGCTGGTCGCTGACGTCGACGTCGTCGCGGGCAGCGCACGTGGCTGCTTTTCTTTTACGTTTTACGCAGCGCAAATGAGCAACAGTGGGAAATGTAAGGCAGCACGATGCGAAAAAAATGTGCCAAGCAGCGCAGTCAGCAAGCGAGAGAGAGAGTGTGAGGGAGAGAGACGAAGAGCGAGAGCGCGCGCAAGAGCCGAAGCACGTGTGTGTGTGTGTGTGTGTGAGAGAGAGAGCGAGAGCGCAGAGGCACGCGCGACGGCCATTTGATGCTGTGGGAAAAATTGCACAAAATGAGCGTCGCTCTTTTTTTTTGCTGCGCTGCCTTCAACATTTTCGTTGTGTTGCTTTTGCCGAGAGATTCGTAAACAAATTCTGTGATTGGCTGCCGCACCTCGTTGGCCCATGGGCAGGGGCAGGGTGTGCACACTGGCTGTCAGTGTGTGTGCGTGTGTGTGTGTGTGTAGTTTTTTGCGCCACGTTTTCTTATTAACGCGTTTTTGTGATTGGGTTTGGGGGTGCGGCCGCCGACTGCCGCGTCGCAGCAGCGCAGCCGGCGTCTGCGTGTCGACTTTTTTCGCATTTGCTGGCAGCGCCTCGCTGTGTGTGAAACTTGTGGAAAATTGCCTATGCGCAACCAGACACACACACTCACACACACGGAACAGCAACAGCAACTATGCGAAATGAGTGTAATGAGCGTGGCAGAGCGGGAGCGGGAGCTACCACTGCATGTTGTCTCTCTCGCGCATTACACATACGCCGCGTTATCTATGTATGACGTTTGCATTTGTTGCTGTTGTTGTTGTTTTCTAACTGCGTCGCCGTTGGCGCTGTTGGTTGGCTGTGCTGCTGCCGCTGCTGCTGCGGCAGTGTTAATGTTTTTGCGTGTTTATGTTAATCGGACGCAGCTAGCAGCGCTGCCAACGTCAACGTCGCAGCGGCAGCGGCTGCACTGCTTGCTTAGATGACGCCTATTTTGTTAGGCGCCCCACCCGCCACACACACACTCGCACACACACACGCATGCATGTATGCATGTGCTGGTACATATTCACATACATATGCTCGAGCTAGTGTGCGTGTATGTGTGTTGGTGCCTTGTTTTTTTATGCATTTACTAGGCAGCATTTTGATTGCATTTTTGCGCTCTTTTTTTTGCACTTTCTGCGCCTCTGCGTAATGAAAAATGGCGCATAGCTGCAAAAGGCCTGGGTTAGAACGAGACAGAGCGAGAGAGAGAGAGAAGAAGAGATCGTTGCGATGCATTGCTTTTTTTTTAATTGCAATTTTTCATTAATTAAAATTTGCTTAGTTTGCATTTGAAAGTTTTTATTACTGTCGTTCCTCTTTGCACGCTGGATATATAACGGAAATTTGTATGGATTTATTGTGATTGAAGGTCCAGCAAATTGAATGTGCTTGTGCGTGTGTGTGTGTGCATGTGAGTGGCCGTATGTGCTAGTGTGTGTGTGTATGTGAAGAGTGATAAACTGGCTGGATGTGTAACTGAATTGGACAGGAGCAAAGTTGAACGAATAGTGCTAAAAACTAGCATATCGTGATAGAACCTCAATTACTAACGGGTATTTCAATTACTGTTCAGACTAGGCAATAACTATAGATTTGGTATGATGATCATGGAGATAAATATACGTATAAAGTACATATATACAATAGATATCATGCAAGTATTGGAAGACTTCAATTGGAGATTCTCTCTGAGTTGATTTGATTTATAGATTTAAAGAATTTATTTTTGTTTATTTTATTTTTGTATAATCAATAAAAACTCTCAAATATTTTATATAATCATAAAACTCATTTATTATAATAAAATAAGTCGATAAATTCAAGTTTTGTCCGCATAAAGCTCAATTGTGAAACTCTATTCGAGAATTTCATATGCTTTAGATAAACTATCTTCTACACCTTTTCTGTCATCTGATGCTTCGCTGGGCAACCATTTTGCAGCGTATTGCACATCTTTTTTTAGGTCTCTGCACTTTTCTTTCTCCCTCTCTCTCTTTTTCTCTCTATCTTTCTCTCTTGACAACGATTTGTCCACTAATTTTTGTGCTACTTTTTGTGTTGTGCGGCTGCTGGCAGCAATTAATGATATGGCCACAAAGTCACAGCCACATCAAATGACATGCATTCCGAATGCAACTCCCACTCACACACACACACAGACGAGCATACAGACACGTGTAGCACGCGCAGATAGATAAAAACCCAACCCCCAACTGGCATCGGTCGACAGCCAACCACTGCATGGAAAACGCATTGCCCCAGCCGCGTTGCCAACTCGCTTCCCCGAACAAACCAAAGTCAAAAAGTGCGTAGCCCAACCGCCCACATAAACACACACACACTCGTACACACACACACATGCACGCACACATACAGAGCAATGTGGCAGGAAACGGAGAATGCGTCGAGCTGATTGGTGGAAAGCAAAAGGAAGAGAAAAAAACTCTAACACATAACACTGACAGGGAGAGAGTTAAGGAGGGGAGTAGAGAGAGAGGAGGCAGCTGGGCGGGATGTCGACCACAACAATACAAAAGTCAAATTAGTGGAAAATGCAAATACGAATAGAAAAAAAAGAGCCAAAGCAAGCGGCACAAAAAACGGCACTAGAAAATATAGACATAGCTGCCTGCTGTATATAACCACATAACAGCGACATAAACCGAGATAGACATAGGCAGACAAGGAAGGAGAGAGTGAGAGACTGGGAGAGAGTAGCACGCAAAAGAGATAACTAGCATAGAGTGCAGGGAAAAAAATGCAACTAGGCAAAGTGTTGGCACAAAAAATTATATTATAATTACACGTTGCACAGAAACTGTAGCCCGCTTTTAGGCTCTATACGAAATGTGGCCCGTTCTTCTTCTTTCTCTACTCCTTTTTCTGCCACCTCAGCTTTGCATAAAGTCAATTTCAAGTTGAGTTTTGTGACCTCTTCTTTCTTATCGCACTAGTTTAGCAGCCTCTGTTTACTTCAATCTGCCCTCGCTGAAAATTGCTCTATATTTTCTGCTCGATTTTTGTGTCCTTCACAACTGGGCAATTTTCCCTGCTGCTTTCAGTTGCTGCTTCTGTACCCATCTACCACTTACATTTTCCTTGTATTTTTAACATATTATTATTATTCATGTTTTTTTAGTTTTTCCTCAATTTGAGGCAAATGTTACGCAGTAAATTCACGCATGCAAAAAGTTAATTAAACATAAACAGTTACTTTTTTGTGCCCATGAACTTTTGTGCTTAAATTTAAGAATCGCCAAATTGAGCAGCGGAACTGAATGATGAAGAGAATTTCAAAATAATTTGACGAACTCTTTTTGGATGCCTGCGAAAATGAAAGTAAAACAATTTTGTAGATTACACGAGTTGGGTAAGGTTTTATTTAAAATCTCTATGAAAATCACTTTTAAGAGATATATACAGAGTAATTCATTAGTATTTCCTTATTAAAATATATTTTATTTTAGTTTTCAATTCCAACAGTAAAAACTTTAATCAGTTAAACAGCTTTATGTAGCACAAAAGTGCAGCATTTAATAAAAGGTAAACAAATAAACTAAGCAACAGCAGATAGTAATTATATTACTGCGCTATATACTCGTACTCCATAATACACATCTTATCACACAATAATATCTACATACATATATAAAACAATAATAACTTTTATATACTTTATTTACGCTTTCATTTTCACAGCATTGCCACTGTTGTTCCCATTTGTATAGCTAAACAACTTTCTTCTTTGCCTCCTTTTTTTGCAGCTGATAAGCGAAAACATAATTAAAAACTTGTATTGTTATCAATATAAGCTTAACACGTTGACGTCGCTACTATGACGTGGCTACTATTTTTTTAATATTTGTTTTTTTAATTAGCACACATTACTTAAAATGTTTATTTGCTTGGGGATCGCAGTTTATCAGCTCAACCAGCAGCTGACTTAGAAACTACTTCACCTAACACTGATGCACTCTATCTTGGTTTCCGTTACACAAATACGAGTAGTTCTTCATCATTAAATTAAGAGCTTATAAAATGTAATAATAGAATGAATAAATATTAAAATTTCAATTTATTTATACATTTATTTTATTTATAGTCTTCATTCTTTATCATCACTTTACCGTTCATTACACAACTCCAAAAATCTTCCTCAATTTCTGTTACCACTCTCGCTCAGCTGCCTAGCAATGTAAATTAGTTCTTATCACCTGCGGCTCAGCGTAGTTAAAACAAAAACAATCAACAACAAAAAAACCAGCACGACAAATACCATAAAATTATTATGTGTATTTAGAGGCTGCCAACTGATAATGGCCAAGTTTACCGTTAACTGCCAAGTTCAAAATCGACTGCAATTGCTCGAGGTTGAGGTCGAGGTGAGATGAGGTGAGGCAAACGTTTTCCGTATTGTTTGCACAAGTGCAGCGCGCGACAACAACAATCATTGAAATGGAAAATCGTTTTCAATGCGAAGGCGTAATACGCGGCGTATGCGCGATGTGTCTACAAGTTGTTTTGTTTTATCAACTGCTGTCGTCGCACTTAATGGCAGCACAATAAAGCAAAGAGTTTGTGGCTTAAGCTCTAGCCCTACTTTTGGCTCTGCTTGATTGTCTGCCTGTCTGTCTGTCTGTCTTAGCCTCTGACTGTATTCATATTAGTCGAGGTGGTGCGACGCCACCCACCCAGTCGAGTGCTGGCATCGAAGCCGAACAGTCTTGCCACACATCATGTACAGCCACAGTCTAATCTTCGCCAGCTGCTGCTGCCTGCTCGCGCTGCTGCCCAACTCCGTGTGGGGCTACTTCGAGGGCTGCGATAATACGTACACACTGCAGGCGGGCACCACCTACGTCGAGTCGCCCTACTACCCCAGTAACTATCCGGCTCGCACCTCGTGTCGCTACAAATTCACTGCTCCCACCGATTACAATATCAAGATTCAGTGCACGATTGCACTGCCATCGGTAAGCGGTTTATTGGCTAGCCCAGCTCCATCAGCGCTCTGACAACTTCCCTTCCTTCGCACAACCAGAACAATGGCCAGTGCACCACCGACAACTTCTGGCTGGACACCGAGGGCGATCTATTGATGCGTAACGCCGAGAACTTCTGCGGCAGCGGCACCTTGACCAGGGAATCGCTTTTCACGGAAGTGGTCTTTGCCTACATCTCGACGGATGCCAACTCCGGCAGATTCCGTTGTTCTCTCACTGTCCAGGCACAGGCCTGCAGCTGTGGTTGGTCTGCCACGGCACGCATTGCCAACGGACAGGCAGCTGCTGCCAATGAGTATCCCAGCACAGTGGCCCTCAAGGATAGAACGAGCAGTTTGCCCAGCTTTTGCGGTGGCACTATAGGTGGGTAACGAGGGGACTCTGAGAACTGTGAGATAATGTTGAGATAATGACTGTGGGTGAATAAGAATGACGGAAATAGTTCAGAGTAATGCTGATTAATCTTTAGGAAATTAAGAAGAGCCTTAGGCCTTACGGTAGAACTTTTCCAGGGAACTTTATCTAGCAACTAACTTATTTACTACTTAGTGAAATACTTAGTGCTCAGTTATTTTAACCATTTAAGTTCCTAGAAACCTATCTAAGTCACCTACATTTTGTACCAAGAACTTCTTTTATGTTCTTTGCAATTCAACTTACTGAACCTCTCTTTCCATCTATTAATGTTAAAGAATCCTTCTAACATTTCTAATATTTTCTACCATTAAACCTTTTCTTCTCCTTTTTTCCTACAGTTTCACATCGTTATATTCTAACTGCCGCCCACTGTACGCTGCAGGTTAACCAAGCTACCAATATTGTGGCCATTGCGGGCACCAACAACCTGCAGAACCGTAAGTTCTACCTACAAATAACAAATAGAATCAACTGCTTAATGCTCCTTATCCATCTCTAGCCACCAGTTCGATCTACTATGCTCAATATGCCATACAGCAGATGCAGCGGCACGAGCAATATGTCAATGAACCGAATGTCATGAATGATATTGCAGTGCTGACCACAGCTTCGACCATCAAATGGTCACGAGGAGTGGGCCCTGCTTGTTTGCCACCACAAAATACGTAAGTAAAAGGAATCCATAAAGTATAATCTACAAACCTTATTTCAAATACCTTGCAGTGCCAACACCTTCTCGTACGACACCGTGGATGTGCTTGGCTGGGGTACCACAAACTTTGCTGGCTCCGCCTCGGCTACGCTGCAAAAGATCAATCTGATGGTTGTGAACAATCAGGATTGCCAGACAGATTATCAGGGCGTGGCCACCATCAATGCGGGTCAAATGTGCACTTACGATTACTCGGGCAATAGTCGCGACTCCTGTCAATACGATTCAGGTGGTCCAGTCATCAAGCGTCAGACCCAACAGTTCCTGGTGGGTATCATCAGTTTCGGCAAGAGCTGCGCCTCCACACCATATGCCATGGGCGTGAACACGCGAGTGACGACTTATATCAACTGGATACGACAGAAAATTGGATATTCCAATTGCGTGGTATCCATGTAGAGTCAATATTGATATAACATAATGTGAAAAGAAGAATGTTAAGCTGAAATTAAGAAAATAAAATACACAAAACACCCTTATGAAAGTAGTTGACTTTAATATACCCTGTAGTATATTATTAGGCATATTAACGTTCAATTATAGTTCTGCAATTTTAGCTAAAATAAATAAATATAAAATATACATATATTATTTATATTAATTATAAAATATGGTATATTACTTCTATGTTAAACCCTCCTTCGAGTGTTTCCTTTATTCACTTCCTCAAGAAAGGGCAATACTCGATTACACGACTTTACTTTGGTTATCTGAGTTGGCATAACAATTACACAATCGCTCAAATATACAAGAATCACGACTATATAAGCTGCCAACATGTGCAGCTCAATCTCAGTGATCTCTCAGTGAAGTTTGGTTAAGAATGTGCAAGTTACAAGTGCTCTATCTCATATTTCTACTGTTTTTCAGTCAGGTTTATTCGCGTGAATGCAGACAATACATAACGCTTTCGCCCAACCACTCGATAAATATAAATAATGTTGGTTATCCGCAACAATATTCTCCCGGCACCAGTTGCAGTTATCTGTTGAAAGCACCCGTCAATCATGTGATAGATATAAACTGCAGTTTCAAAGTGGTAAGCTCTACTTTAAGGATAACATATTCTTCTGATTTCAAACCTCTCTGGCTTACTTCAAGTACCCCAACCAGTGCCAGTCCAACCACCTGCGCATCTCCCTCGATGGCGACATGACTTTTGATGGAGCTGAGCGCTTTTGCCGCACTGCACCTACAATCTTGCGCACCTCCTACTTTCAATCGCTGGCCTTGTCCTATGAGTCCACGAGCAAGTGGACAAAACAGCGTGCTCAACTCAGCTGTCGGGCAATCGCTCGTCCTGTGCCCTGCAACTGTGGCTGGTCACAGGCGAAGCGTATTTCTAATGGCGTCGATGCGGGCCCGCTTGAGTTTCCCTCTATGGCGGCTCTGCTGGATCGCAAATCCAAACGTATTCTTTGTGGCGGCAGCATTATCAGTGATCGATATATTATCACAGCGGCGCATTGCACAACGCGACAAACCCGTAGGAGTCTTGTGGTGCTCGTGGGTGTCCATGATCTCAGCAAACGTAAGTCGTATTCAGGTTAATGCATCTTATGTAGTAACTTTATTCTTGGTATTCGAGCAGGAAATCAGTCCAGTTTCGCCACTGAACATTCTATACTTAAGATTTTCGAGCATCCCGAGTATAATAGTAGAACGGATGACAATGATATTGCTCTGCTGCTTACAACGGTATATATCGAATGGTCTCGCAGTGTAGCGCCGATTTGTCTGCCCTTTAAATCAGCCCTAAGGTAAATTGAGTGGTTTTTTATATTCTGCATATCAAGCACAGATAAAGATTATTTTAAAATTAAATCAATAAATTAATTTTAAGCATTTAAAACATATACAAATATAAAATTTACTTATTTAAAACAAGTTAATATCCTTAATAATTAACCTTCTAAGTCATATTGGGCAATTTAAATAATCAGTCCTGATCTTCTTCTCTCCCAATATCTGCAGTTTCTATGCCACGCCCACAGTTGAAGTTACAGGATGGGGAACTATGGGCTTTACGAAGAAAACATCGAAAACACTGCAAAAGGCCACCATGAAGACCATGTTGAATGTGTTCTGCAGTAGAGCGCTCAATAAAACAATACCATACAATCAGGTGTGCACCTATGATGAAGAGGGAAAAGGCCGGGACTCATGTCAGTTCGACTCGGGCGGTCCAGTTATTAACCGATTGAGAGAACGCCAGTTTCTGTTCGGCGTGATCAGCTATGGACAGAGCTGTGGTGTGCCATCCAGTGTAGGTGTCAACACTCGCATCACGAACCATCTAATGTGGATCGGAAATTATGTAGACAACTCTGTTTGCATTCGATAGGCAAGTGCACAGAGTCTACGCATTGATGCTGTCAGGCACATCACTCTCGCTTGACAGCCTCTCCTCAGGCGTCTTCTACTTCTACTTCTTCTTCATCTTCTTGAGCTGCAATTTGTACTGCTGCTGCTGCTGCTGCTTTGGTTTGACAGTCTTGGAGTGTTGACAAAAGCCTTAATTTGCATTTAAATTAAAAAGCAGTGACATGTTTTGCCTACATTTAAACAACACTCCAAGTTGCTCCCAACCCTTCAGGCCATGCAGCAACAGCCTCTGGAGCTGCGCATAGTTCGTACGCACTACAATCAAATTCCTAAGCATTTTATACACTACAAGGGGTTATCTTGACTAAGTGTTTGTACTTCTAATATATAACTGTAGTTCTAAGATGTTGTTGTTCTACTATATATTTGAATTGAGTCGCAGAAATATCTAAACAAAATGTTTGTATATAAGATATTTAATTAATCAGCATCAACAGCTGAGTAAATAAGGTTTAAGTATGTATCCATGTATTCTAAATAAAGTCTAACTGCTGCTTATCAAACTGTTTAAACGAAGCTAGCAAATACGATAGAAGTCATGATATCGTGAGATTAAATAAAGCTCAACAAGTCTAACAAAACTTCCTTGATATCTAGTAAAACTCACCAGTTCCCTTTATAGAGTATACAGTAGTCAGCTTCAGAAGACTCTCGAGTATTTGCATTTATTGTCAAATGCAACTTATAATTGTTGTTTTTGTAATTTTGAGCTAACTCAATTTCTTGACGACGCTGCTTCCCTTGTTCTTGTTGCTGTTGTTGTTTCAGCTCTTTGTTATCTGAAAATTGCGTTAAATTTTGCAAAAGGCCTCGCAAGGCCACAGAGCAAATCGCCCAAAACAGCAAATCCACTTGGCATCCCGCTTCGAGCAGCTGCTGTTAGTGCTGCTGCTATTGTAAAATTAATAAATTTCCATGCAACGAAGAAAATTGGTTTATTTTTCTTTTTAAATTTTCACTTTGGGCTGCGCACACACGCAACTCAAGTTGATTTTTAATTGAATTTCGTTGGCAATAAATACACACACACAAATAGTCATAGAACAAACACGCACACTCACAAATAACAACGGACAAATAAACAGTTATTTCACTTTGACACATTTACCATGTAGTTTTTGTTCAGTTCGGCCAACTTGAAATATTTGTGTGCTCACTCAGTATTCATTTGGTTTCTTGTCAGTAGTTAGTAGTGTTGAGTTTAGCAGCTTTGTTTCATTATTAAAAATCTATAGAAATTTCAGGCAAACTCAAACTAAATTTTTGTTTTTCGAAAATTTTAGTTTTTCATATTCTTTTTTTTTTTACAAAAAAAAAAATATATATAAAAATAGTCAAGAGCAGTTAGTAACGTTAGAATGCCAGCCAAGAACCTGTCAGCCGTCCAGAAATTGGCCCAATTCTTGCACATGGGTCAGCGACAATATAGCCGACGAACAATATTACAGAAGGCTGGCAAAGATCCGTTTGGCATCAGTAACTATACGATAATCGATAAACGCTCATGGCCCAAACGCGAGGACACGTTTGCGGCCATACAATTGGAAGTGCAAAACCGTAATTTGAGCTCATTCCGTAAATTCGGTAATCCCCTCTCAATTGCTTTGGCGCAAGCCAAGCGGGGCGCAGTACCAAAACGAAATAATATTTTAGCCAAAAGAAATGCCAGAAAGAATGTTCTCAAAACCGATTATTTATACAAAATGGCATCGCTTGCACGGCAGGAAGCAGTAGCAGAACTAGCCCAGAAGCAGAAGCAGCCCAGAGAAGGAAAACAGTTCACAATTACGTCTTCAGTTGCTAATGCAAATGAGTATTACAGAACAGGTGGTGGGACGCACCAGAACAGGAATCAGCATCAGCAACAGCAACAGCATCAGCAACAACACCAGAGGAATCAGAGTCGGGGGAAATATGATCAGACCGAACGTAGTGAGCGGGAGAATCAAGAACAAGGTCAGCAAAGCCAACAGCATCGGGGGAGGGATAAGTTGGATGAAGAAGTGGAGCCGCAGGCTTTGCGTGACGTTGTCTTTGGCGTTCCGGATAGTAATGAGGATGATTCAAAATTACAGCTAGAAGCTGACAATGAGTTGCTTCAGCGCATATCGCAACAACGTCCCATTTTGGGTAAGCCGTCGATTGTCTCGAAGCGGGTCATTGCTCCGTATCAGACGTATAACTCGCATCGCAATAGCTGGGCCGAGTTCCGCCACCGAATGATATATGGCTAATATTCTTGATATAAAACAAACAATTTCAATAAAAAAGTAGCATAGTAGTTTTGCATCTCTCAACACAGTTTCTTCTCTACCTCCAACTGCATCTCTTCCATTCCTTTTTCGTATCTTCTGTCTCTAGGCCTTTCACCTTCATCTTTGTTCTCATCTCTCGCTTCTCTTTCACCTCCTATGCCCCTATCCTACTCGTTTTTTCTCCCTCTGCCTCTCACACCATCTCATTCCTCCCCTCATTAGTGCCTTGTTCTAGAATCACAACACAAAATATAATTAAACAATTAGTAACCCTTTGGTTGCCACTCGCAGTGCATACTTAGCCCAATTTTACGCTGGGCACATCAAAGCTGCAACTCGACGTTGTCGCGCCTAATTACACCAACAAGTGCAGAGTATATAAAACATAAGTACTGCAAAAAAACATCAGAATGAACTCGCGAAAAACACTAGAAATGGCAACAACTTAACAACAACAACAATGAGCATGAAATGAAATCAGAGAATTTGCCGGGCAAGTTAATTGCGTGCCTGGGACAAGGGAGAGAGAAAGGAGAGAGAGAGAAGGGAAGAGAGGAAGGAGGGTAGACTGGGGCCTGGCAGTGGGCCAGTGCTTTGCATAAGAAGTGGTCTGTCCTGGCGCAGGACTCTCAGCCTCTCTCAGGACCTGCCCCGTAATCCTTTTAGCACTGACGTTTTTTCCCATTGATTTTTTTTTCTATATTATAAAATTTATGCTGTTTTGTAAAACAGAAAAAAATAAAAACAAAACAGAATAAAACACTGCTCGACGCTTTGTTGCAATCTCTTTGGCTGCCGCCTGCACTTCATTTTGCGCCTTCTCTGTTCCCCCTTTCTGTTTTTTTTTTTGCAGCTTTTGTTTTGTGCTCGAGTGGACGAAGAGCTCAAACCCCGAAAAAGACTTGACAATAAAAATTATGAAGCGTATTACTCGAGTGCACTCTTATTTGTATTCGGCCCTTTCTTCAGCCACTTTCTGTTGCTGTCGTTTGTCGTTGCCGTTGCCTTTTCATATCTCTTTTGTGATGGGATGACAAAGTATGTCGCTAGTTTCTGAAGCACACAACTTGCGTGCTAAGTAGCACAAAAATGGGGTAAGAGTCCTCTTGGCATATCTACTAAAAGCGAATAGCGAAAGAAAGAAAAGAGAATTAGAATATATGCAATATGCAGAAACTGTTTAATTATAGTATACAAATATCAGTCAACCTGAAGAAGATTCAAAGGCTCATTGTCAACCATGATGCAAAAAGTTAAGACTGCAATAATTCGCTGACTACTCTTGCACATGGTATACAGGCACCTTATTGCCAAGTTTGATGTCACTAGTTCTTATAAGAACCGAGATCCTGACGGTCAAACGAACAGACAGACAGTTAAACCCAAAAAAAACTCAGCTCTAGTTCTCTGTAACTTAGTGCCTTCTCTGTGAGTTTTGAACATGAGCCCCAAAAACATAGAAACCTTTTTATTAGTACATAAGCCTGTTCACAAACAAATTGAATTCAGTTTTTAAGTTTTTTTGAGAAAATTATCAAAAAATTTTAAATTTACTAAATTCCCCAATACCATTCATTTTTATATATATCACATTTTTGTAATGTTGAGGAACAATTTGAGGTTGACCCGGTACGCGAATCCATTAATATTACAAATGCATCAACATGGAATTCATGAATCAACCAATGCCAATTCTCTGAAAAGGGCTACAGCCAAAAGCATCTATCTCAAGGCGAACAATTTGATAAACAGTCGTCGCCAATCGATATATACCATTGAAGAGCTGCGTAAACGATCCCTCATCGATGAGCTGAAGCCCCTTACCCAAAAACTTCGATGGTTAGAGTTCAGACGGCGATTAATACTTGGACAATTCGCGATGTAGTAACAGGAATGGGAACTGACTACTACCATTTTAAACAACTTGTTGTGCAATATATTTAAATGCGTTTTAGTAGCTTGTGAATTTCGTTTTTTTCGTTTACTTAAACACAGCTAAAGATTTTGCACAACAGGTGGTTAACTGAGTAACCAATAGACCAGTTCCAGCTTAATTAAAATTGTAATGTACTGATACGAGTGGGTTTCTTATTTTTTGATGCCCTTGCAAAGGAGAATATTGAATTCAGCCAGCAGTTAGCAACGAGTCTAGGCAGAAATTGTTGATTCTATTAAGTGAATATATTCTGAATCGGCATCGTCCGTCCGTTGTTCTATATGTTATATATAACTGGTATTGGCCCGATCGAAAGAGGTACGAGCCTGCAAAGGCCGAAACTTCTCCCTCGTTTATAATTAGATTAATAAAAATAGTTGCTAGCATATTTCAATTTACATTTATATTTTACATATACACATAAATTGTTTTCAAAAGAACAAAATTTGTAGTAGCTTATATAGAAAACATGCATTTTCCGTGATGTTTTTTTGTATTGTCATAAACGGATTTAATTGGCCTACTACCTGGACAACAAAGCAACGTTAATTTCTGACCACACAATGTAGTCGATCAATAAAAATAAAACCTAAATATTTACAATACGCTAACATGAAGATGTTCCCGCTGGCGTAATCTCAATGAATTCGACTATTCTAGTATCGAATAGTTGTGATTAAATGTAGATTTATATACCTGTAAAGTTTGTTTCTTTAGACTTCTGATCACCTTGTGGTGGTTTTGGAGGAGAAAGAGATTTACAGAAATCAAACCATTTGCACTTTTATACTTCCACTTCTACTACTATATGTGGCAGCCATTTTGTATTTGGAAGCTAGGTTTTGTGCACAACGATTTGCGTGGCTTTTGTGCAACGCGTGGTTTTATGTAAGGGGCGCAATAGGGTCCCTTCATATCCGCTGCCCACTCCCCCCTCCCATCCCTCCTGCTCCCTCCGGTGCAAACGTCAATTCCATGAGCCGTCATGTCGATATTTTTGCCAATTTTTCGCTGCCTCTTGCAAATTGCTTTTTGAGCTTGTTAGAGTTTGGCACACACATACACACGCAATCACACACACGCACACACACACGTACGCTAATGAATAGTCAAAGTCCACGCGCTGTGGCTTCGTTTCGTATTGCATATTTTCGAGCGCGCCAAACGGAAACTAAATGCCAATGTTTAGGCGCATATTACGACGTAGACGCCCCCTTCTTCCCCCTCCTCTTTCCATGCCACCATCAGCGACGCCATTTTGTAATCAAATGCAGCACAAAAGTATGCAAAAGAAATTGAAAAACGTGCGAGTGAGAGCGGCGCAGCAGCAACGGAAAGTTAGGTAAATGCGCTTTCTTCAATACAGTAAACTATAAAATTGAAACAAAATTGAATTGATATGTAGAGAGGCTAACAGAAATATTACTCATATTTTTTATTTAAAACAATCATGGAAACATGAGAAATGACAGAACAAAAGTTATTGCAGTTTTATTGACTTGTGCCTCACTTAGCGTGAACTCACTGTATCTAAAAAAGTGCATTTCCCTAGTACGGGCCAACTGACACTGGCTCTGACTCTGTTGTTGTTGCTGCCGTTAGTTGCTGCTGCTGCTGCTGCTTTTCAATTAGTGCCACAGTCCCTGCCAGCGATTTGTATGCCCAGTGCCACGCCCACAAGCCAACAGGCTTGCCATCTAACCAGTGCAGGCGGCACCACGCAACACTTGATGCCACCGACTGCAGTTGACGTTGCCGCGTTTTACGTAAATTGAACAACAGAAGAGTGCAAGGAATGGGTGGCAAGAGGAGGGGGAGGGGCGATTAGGGGGAGTAGGAGCGTTGTAGAGGCGGCTCACAAGGCGCAAGAGGAGGCACGGAGATGTGCCGTGTGCCGAATAAAAATCAAACATATGCAGGGGGAGGGAGGGAGGTAGAAAGGCAAAGCACAAGAAGAGCAGCCAATGCTCGTGTGCTGCAACAGCGCCCAAATGCAGCCAAAGGCAGCTTAGTTACACACACACACATACACACACACACACACATACACACACACACTCGAGTATAGAGACAACTGACTATTGAAAAAGTGCATTGCAGTTAGAAGGCATAAAAAAGCGACGAGAAATGAAAGCAAATCCCACGGCGGGGGTTAAACAAAAATAGCAGAAACCGCACAGAGACAGATACAGCAACAGCTACAGCTACAGCTATAGCAACAGCAATAGCGACTGCCAGACGATTTGTATTGCCTTTAAGCCTAAAAGCATGCTGCATATGTTATGCCAAACGTTTAATTATTTATTTGAAAAGAAGACGACAACGGATGCAGAGCAGGGCAGGGCAGACACCAACAAAAAGGCAAACACAAATCGAGTCAAATCAGAAAAATGCCAAATAGAAGCAATAAAATATTGCAACAGAAAGGATGAGCAGCAGTGTCAACTGGGAATGAAGAGCGGAGCCTGCTCTGCCTGCAGTCAGCCGAGGGTTAATTAGTTGACATTTGCGCTTAATTGCAGGCTGAGTGCGGGGGAAGGTGGCAAAACGGGGCATACAACGCCAGCGATGCGTTAAGATTGCCATGCATGATTGATGGCTGAGTGGAATGATGGCTGCAATTGACAAAGTGTCGAGGCGAAGCGACAAGCTTGACACCCACTTGACGAAGGCATCAGGCAGCAGCAGGAAGTCCTTACTGAATTATGAAAGGGTGAAGAAGCCACGAGCTGCGATTACGGCGTTAAAGATATGCAAGTATTTCTTTCTTTCTTATTAATAAAGTGTTTTTAAAGTATTTATTGATTAAAATTATAGAATTTTTAAGTAGATAAAAGACTTTCTAAATATATTTGCATGTTTCAATATATTCTTAGATTGTTTTCTAAGTTTTTTTTTAAAATATAAATAGTTAATTGTTAGAAAAATTTAGTTTATTTTTCTACAACCCTAAGTACTGCAACTTTTATTATTATATAAATAGAAAAGAGTTTTTCGGAGTGATCTAAGTTTTAGCATAGGTAGTTAAAGAACATTTAATTTAATTACTTATTCAAATTACTTATTAATAAAACTCTAATGACAGTAAAATAAATATATATGTATAATAATAAAGAATCCATAAATAAATAAATTCAAAATAAATAATATCGCTAATAATAAGTTAATCAATAAATATTTAAATGATTAATATTCACTTAGAAATAAATTACCAACAATAATAAATAATTAATCACTCCCAACCTCAAGTTTTCTTCAGGCAATACGTCACCTCCGGCGTCTTGGCCCTAATCCACTTGATGAACGAGGCGACGCGAGTGTTCACCGAGGGCTGTTGCGTGGCGCAGGCGTAGCCATAGCTGACAATGCCCACGGCCATGAGGCGACCTTGACTGCGTTCGTACAATGCCCCACCGGAGTCGTACTGACACGTATCCCGTCCTGGCGTATAGGTGCAGAAGCTGTGCGCGGGCACAGAACCCTCGCCGAGGGAACTGCGACACTGCTCGGCACTGATCACGTCCAGCGTTGTCTTGAGCAGACGATGCGTTTGTGGACCACCATACGAAGTGGTGCCCCAACCAGCGGCAAGCAGTTGCTGACCTACCAACGGCAATTTACGTCCATTCTCTGCAGGCTGCAGTGGCAGACAAGCTGGACCCACATTGCGATTCCACAGAATGGGCAAACGAGTGCGCAGCAGTGCGATGTCGTTGCGCAAGTGTCCATTTGTCTGGCTGAACTGTTCGTGCAGTATCAGTGCATCCAGATCGTAGCGACGGGTGAAGAGAGTCTCGTAGGCGCTGGACAGATCGTGCTCGCCCACCACAATGCGCAGCAGCGAAGCCTGATTCGTTTCCGCACTGAGGAAACAGTGAGCGGCCGAGAGCAGATAATGATGATGAACTGCAGCGAGAAAGGAGTCAAGCTACGATATATACTCCCCTACCTCCTCTTCATACTCACTGATCGCTGCGCCGCAGAAGACTTTGCCCTGTTTCTTTGTCAGCACCCCAGCCATGGAGGGAAACTCGTGCAGGGCGGCTTCATCATTCGTTGGACTCGCAATACGTTCGATCCTGCTCCAGCCACAGTTGCAGCTGGGCAGCAGCGCCTCGACCAGGCAGGAGAAACGGCCACCGCCCGGCACACCTGGTGGATAAAGCGAAACAATTTTACCACGTTTTGCGGAAGTCTTTGGAGTGCTCCCTGGCAGCTGTGCCAGTTGCAGGTAACTTGGAGCGGGCGTGCTGCCAATGCCAATGCGCTGGCGTCTATTGTTGTTGCTGTTGCTGCGCTCCTCATCGTAGAGCAGCGAGGCAACGTAAGCAAGAGCATCGCTAACGCCCACATCCTGCAGCACGTGCAGCACCTCGTTGGAGAAGTCATCGTCATCATCATCAGCGTCATTCTGCTCCTCTTCTTCCTCATCCTCCTCTGCCTCCACTTGCTTGTCATCGCCACCCTGCAGCTCTGCTGGGGCTGCCTCAGTGGTCGACGTGGACGTTGTTGCCGCAGTTGAGCTGCTGCTTGTAATGCGCGCTGGCAGCTTATCCTTTAACTTTGCCACCAAGGCAGCACCTACTCCCGCCACTGGCGTCGCCTCTCTGCCCTGCGATATGTACGATATGACGGCACGATTCAGAAAACTTTGACGCTCGAATTTGCCAGTGCCGCAAAAGTATTCGGAGCTCGTCAACAGCTCGTCGCCTTCGGCATTGAAGTGAAACACCTCAGTGCGGCAGCGCGTGTCCCGCACCAGCTACAGCGACCAGGAAGCAAAAAAAGAGAAGAGGAACAAAGAAAATAACTGTTAAGCGATTTTCAGAATCAACAGGCGAATACAAAGGGGAAGCAACCCTTTTTATTATCAAAAGAAAATGTATTAGAAAATAAAAGGATAAGTAGAATCGTAGGATATGTATTCTAAAGAAACATTAACTGTTGAACTTAGCTACCCGATTTTCCAATTTTTTTGCATATCTAACTGTTTATCTATCTATCTTTGTATTGTAGCTCTATTTATTTTGGCAAATATTAGGACTGTCAACGTCTCTATATCTTTGTGTGTATCTATCTAACCTTCTTGTTTCTATTTATCAATATTCTATCTTTCTGCCCATTTATGTATTTGCCTGTTTAACTTTCAGTCCATATATTTATCTACATATCAATCTATTCCCCACCTATCTGTTAATCTGTTAGCCTTTCTGTTTCACTTTTTTTCGAAATTCTTTCTGATTATCAGCCCAAGCTTTTGACTCTATTTTTCATTCTTCTTAACTTGTATCTTTATTATTATCTTTACATTTATCTATCTATCTTTATATCTATTTATCTATATATCAACCTATCTATCTATCTATATATCAGTCATAAAACATCGCTGTCTGATTGTCATTCTGTTCAAAGAAATAAACTAATCACAACAGTTCTTGCCACAACTTTAAACATCTCACACATGTTTTAGATTCCGACTGATCAAAGTTAACCTCACTTTCTCGTAATTATTCACCTCCAACTTGATTTCTTCTCACCACACTCTCGCAGCAAGTCGCTCTTTTTCAACTCACCGTCTGCAGCTGCAGATCGCACTTGAAGTGCAGCACATGATCCTTTGGTGCCTGCACCGTGTAGCGACAGGAAGTGCCAACGGGATACAGTCCGGGATAGTAGGGGGAATTGATGTACATCTTCTGGCCCGCTTGCAGCTCCAGCTGATGATTGCACTGCTCAAAGATTGCCACAATGTAAATAAACTGCCTCAACAGCAGCAGCAGCAACAGTCTCCCGT
The DNA here is from genome assembly GCA_018904595.1 of Zaprionus indianus. Lineage (NCBI taxonomy): Eukaryota > Metazoa > Arthropoda > Insecta > Diptera > Drosophilidae > Zaprionus > Zaprionus indianus. Next base: position 3,765,980 of record JAEIHA010000152.1, read on the forward strand.
GCCACATGATCGAAGCAGCGTTCGCAACGAGACTGAGCTGGGCCAAGGCAGAGACAACGTCTTAAGAACTCACACGAATCTCCCCGCGCAGACCTGTTGCCAAAATGTCTCTTTCTTACCTTCGCGACGGCACCTTTCAGCGCGACTTGCCACTGTCACTGGCTGCATGTCACGCAAGCTGATCCATAATTGTTCGACTTCTACGCCTCCCACACACGCGTGTCCAGCGTTGCGATCATTAATTGAGGTATTAAGAGACAGTTACGAAAGCGAGAAGAAAGACACAAAGCCACAATGGCAATCTCGACAGCTAATCATCGAAGGAAAGTGCAAGTGTCAGCTCAGCTCTAACTCGCGTGGGAGCAAACCAGTTTCCGAAATGTGGAACTTGCCACCAAAAGTAGCGACAGGTAGCGTGCGGCTAACGTTGCCTCCGGTTGGGGTAGGTAAAGGTCAATTGGACGAAGGCAGGTCTCCAATTTGAAGACAGGTTTATAGATTGTTCCCGAAAGAAATGAAACAACTAAAGATTCCGTTTTATTTTGCATAGATATGCATCGCAATAGAGCAGGAAAAACATCAATGTTTAATGAGGGTTTTCATTAACAATTTTTATCGATTTTTTGTGAAATGAATAAATGGAAAATATAATAAATAAACTTCCGTGAGCAATTGTATAATATAATGAATGTTTTGAACTCTTTTTAAATTCTTCTATTACACATTAAAAATAGGTTTTATAATTATATTATTGTTAGAATTACATTATTATTAAAATCATTTTTTTATAGTTATCTTTCTAATCGAAAAATTAATTCTAAAATTTGTAGAATAATTATATTTAATTATACTATGCACCTTATTATATTTTAATATTTAGTTTGCCTTATTTTGCTTGAGTTCCACAAGCACTCTTTATCATGTCAATCCTTTCTGACACCCTAACTTAATGAAATGTTTGCCTTGCCCATTAGTAGCCGCATTTGCTTTAGCTGTTTGGCTTTAAAGGTGCCCCCACACTCTTCCCCCAGCCTCCTGACCATCAAGAGCTACAGTAACCTCTCCTTCCGTCTACAGGATCAGCTCATTTTTTAGAGCTTTTCAAGCGCTGCTTAATTGGAAGTGCTCCACGGTCTTCGCGCTGCCTCTGCCGCGGCGCCACACATGTGCGCCACATGGCACAAAAAACTACAACTTGAGTGGGGCAGGAGTAGAAAGAGGAGGAAGAGGAGACAGGGAAAATGAAAAAAAGGGGGAACACAGGAGAAAATGATGGCAAGTTTGTCGCCCATTTTGTAAAATAAATAAAAAGACAAAGCGACGGATGGCGCCGTGCCACGCCGCGCGGCAACTGTCACGAGGCGCGCAGACAAACGCTTAATGCTAATATTATTTTCTTGCTTAACAAGCGAGGGGGGGTAGGAGGTAGAGGGGCAGTGGCAGGTCTCCTAGCAGTGGCCGTGTGACTTATTTGCGCAAGCCATAAAAAATTTAACTTTATTTCGCCATTTTTAATTTCCTACTCCGCACGGCGCATTTGGCGTAAACAGTCAACGTTGGACGACAATAACTACGACGCCCCGGATCCGGGATTCCAAATACAGGGACCCGTACGTAAGCCGGAGCCATGAGAGAACAATGCGAAAAAAAGCGCTTGGCTCGCGCTTTATTTGTATATTTCGTATACGTTTCTCTTTTTTTTCTCTCTCTCTCTTCTTCTTTTTTGACATTTTGTTTCCCTTTTGCCGCATGCTGCATACGCGAGCAACGAGAAAAACAAACAGCAAATAATTCAAAGTGGATACAACTAAAGCAAAGTCAAAGCTAATATACGAAAACGTAATAAAAATTAAAAGGAAATAAAAACGAATTAAAATGAATTCAAAGTCGGCGACAAGGCAAATGAGAAATTGGCGTGGGAAGAGTGGAAGGGGGAGTGGCGAGCACTTGTGGGGCTTGCCACAGGACCAGCCAGATGACACACATGTGCACCACAAGGTGTGGTAGTGTGGAGTGGGTGTATAAGTGAATACATAAAAACATATCGTATTTTAATAAATAATATGTTGTTCATACAAAGAACAACAGCAACGACATATTTATAACGTCTTTATTTTCTTCTTAAACCTACATACTAATTAATTAATATTTTTTCAACTGCTGCAAAAATCATCTAAAGACTTTATAAAGTATCTTAAATATTATATTAAAACATAAATAAAATAAAGTTAACCAAAAATCCCGAAAACAAAACGCGCGATCGCGCACAAATCGCGTGAACTGCTTAAACAACTGCTTGTTTTTACTGCTTGTGTGAAAGCAGTTGGTGGGTGTAAAACTTTGCTAAGAAGCAGTGTAGCCACTGCACTAGCAAGCAGTGCCACCGCTCTCTGTTAGTTCAAGCAGTTCAACTAGTAAATGCTAACTGGAATCTCTCTTAAAATAACAGAACTCTGTAAACATAATAGACAAACCGGAAATTCTTTGGCAATTTTTAATTTTGAATTGTTGAAAAACCGAAAGAGATATCGCAATGTGGTTTCATTTATTATGATCATACGATCTTCTATTTCTGTTACACAATGTTTGATAAGTTCTGAAAGATTGAACTCAGATCGAGAAAGGAGCTTTAAGTTTTGGCCAGTTTTCATAAGTTGGGAAGTATTTGCAACTAAAGTGATTTTAACGCTTTGAGAACTTTATTCTCATTAGTAAATAGTATTATACAGATTCACAACCACAAGCAATTATCCTAGTTCTCAAGCTTTCCATGGCCCTACAGCCAAATCAAGTGAAACCGCACGGATACATTGTATGCGATGTAGGTGTCCCGTCAGGTGAACGTCAAGGGAACAAGTTATCCATTTCCGCATCGCCCGCAGCGTGTAGGAAATCGACACAATGAATGAACAATAGAATGTTTTGGCCAAACACGACGAACTGTTGACCCACAGGAAGTGTCCGAGCAGGAGCCTAGCCTTGTGGGCAGGAAGGAAGCAGACGGAGCTAGCGATGCGCAACAGTTGCATGAAGTGCGGGCACTTCAAATTAATAAGAGGAAATGCGAATAACAATGCGATTGGCAATGGGAAAGGGAATGTGCAAGGGAATGGGAATGGGAGAGGTCAGTGAGTGGAACGCCAGCGAGTCCTGCTTGTGCTGTGTGCGGTCCTTTCTCACAGGTGGAGGGATGCACTGTGCACTGTGCACTGTGTGTGATTATGCGTGTGATTTCAGGCAAATCGGGAGAGAGTCCTGACCAGCCACTGACCAGGACTTTGATGAGCGCCGCTCGAGCACAGCGAAAATCCAATTAACGCTCCTTAGAAGCAGCACCGCAGGACGCCTTGGAAAAAGGACGAAGATGCATCGATCGATCATCGGTTTTGTTTGCCAGCCGATTTGTTGCGCCAACGCGAAGGAGCTCGCCGAGATTCTACCTGCAGTTGGACACTTCAGCTCCAGCATCGTATCGAATTACCATTTTATAGTGCACGAGCACTTCAACTGATTTATGCGACAAGCAACAAGAGTTTTTCTCGATTTTCCAATGGGGTTTCCATGTACTTGGCTCCATTAGCAGCAGTTCCTGAAGTAACTCTCTCCTCAGGTCCCTGTTTCGACCACCCACTTGAAGATTGGCTGATCTGCTGTCTATTTAGCAGACTAATCCCGACTGATCTTCGGCTTAAATACCTGTTAACCTGTTTCCGCACACAAACAGTGTTGCAAACAATGCAGCAGCAGCAGAGAATGAGAAGGAAAAGAGACTGAAGAGAAGAGAATACGCAGAGGGCGAAGGATTCTTTTTTTGATACTCTGGCCCAGCCACAACAAACGAGATTTTTCTCAGCTCCCTAACGATGCTATCGATGCGAGGGTGGGCCCACATCAAATTGGGAACTGCCTCAAGAGCGGCTTCTACTCGGTTCCCACAGCTCACTGTGTGAATGTGCGTGTGTGTGTGTGTGTGCGAGTGTGTTAGTTGTGTTGCATATTTTGCAATTTAGATTTCTTCACATTGTCTGCACGATTCAAACAAATATCCTTTCTGCCAGCCAGTTCCGCACACCGGAAGGAAGTGCACAAATTTATTGTTGTAGCTGGTCTCCTTTATTGAACGGATTTTGAGCTGTTTCTGGGCCAGCATGTGGGCGTGGCATGTAGACTTGTTGGCAGAGAACAAGACGGACAAGGGAACTGACTGTGTAGCAATAAGCTGCTTACATATGTTTATTGCATATTGGTATATAGGCTTTAACTTTTGCAGGTTCTTAAGTTGCTCATATTCCTTTTGAGCATTGAGTAAAGGTCTATAAAATAGATAAAGGAATACAATAATATAAACATTGTGTTTAAGCCTCTTAATTCATTGTAATATATAGAAACTTTATTCAAAATCAAATCAATTAAAGATATATCAAATATTAAAAGACCTAGGCATTTGTACAGTTTGGTCATTTATATGTAGTATGGTAAGACTCTTCTACCTTATTTTGAATTGACTTAAGTAGAATAATTCCTTGCCCACTAAGTAATATTTATTTTATTTTAAGAAATAGTATAAATATATTCTCTATATTAATAATTATAGTATAATATTCTAAATAACAATATCAATTTTCTTTATTTTAAGTTCACGCTAATTAAAAGTACAGTCATTCCCAATTCAAAAAAACAATGTTTCAATGCTTTCAAACCATTCTAAGCCAAAAGGAATATTGCATTCTTGCTGCGCCCACATAATCTTCTCGCTCGAGGTGCCACAAAGAGTTTCCCAGATCCTGCAAGGCGAACACTTTCCCAAGACAACTCAACAACATTTCCGAATTCCCATACGAATTTGACTTTTGCATACAAAGCGATATAACGTACCTGTTCCCCTACACAGTGTACCTGTTGTTCTACTCCTTGCCCCTGCCGCTGCCGTTTCTCACGGCCAAACGGTAACACTCCAACGCACACAAAAGGACATCCAACCCTCAATGCTCGGCTCGAAACAGGTTCCAGCGCCTACAACGACGACACGTCTGAAGTGGGCGCTTCGTTTTCAGTTGTGTTCGCCTCAGTTTCGTTTCGTTTTATTGATTCAGCTCGTTGATCATAATAAACGATTAGTGTGTGCCCGATCCTTGGCGATCCCGGGCGATCCTTTCCTTGCATTTTTGCGCTGCTGAGAACATTTTTCCCTGAGCCTTCTCATATTTGCTTTTGTTTCCCCCGTTCACACGCACTTGTTACTCCGTTTTGTGGGCTGGGAAAATTAGTTTAGCGGTTTCCAGCGATGGAATGATGGGAAATATTTCTTATATATATTGTCACTGTTTATTGTGATGGGTAATTTGCTGAGATAATCTTTGCAATTGGTTATAAACTAGCTTGGATTTATGATGGAACGGGATATTTCTTGTTGATTGGATGTCACTCTGAGCTGTTTCCAGGAAAAGAAAGAAAGGCAAACGGTTTCCAGGGTTTCGCAGAATCTTCTCTGCTAGTTAGTACGAACTGAGCTGATGCTTCTTGCATAACATTCCCAAACGCATAACCAGACAAAGCCTTTTATCCCTTTACAATTCCATAAAGAAGTCTTATGCAATCCACCTTCCCAGAATCAAAATTGACTTCTGTAATCTGTCGAACGTTTTTTACGCAATACAAGAAGAACTCTCAGTAAAAAACGCATTGCTCTTGCCTTGTCGGGATTTGTCTTCCAGGAAGCATCGCCAGCGCGACTAACCCTAGCCCCTTTGCCGAACAACCCATGCAAAAGCCGCTAATCGCTACGCTAATGGCCCAAGCAGCGGCAAGGCTATGCTGGCTATCCTATGGCATTATCCTTGCCACCCGCCGCTTTTATTGTGACCAAAACAAATAATCACCCATTGCACACACAGTGTTCAATGCAAATGCGTTTACGATCCTCCTCGTAAAGTTATCCTTTCTTGCATCGCTCCGTTCGTTCTTCGTCCGACGTTAACTTTACGCATCCTTTCGTCCTTACAGCCTTTCGTCTAACCCCGGCCCCGTCAACTGTCTGTCATCGCTGTCTGTCTCATTACTCAGGAACTCTGGAAATTTCAGCCCATGTGCATCGTAAAACGCAACCTTGTGCGTGTCTTGCTGTGCCTTTGGCTATAAAAACCATTAGCGATGTCCCACCAAGGACACTTTGAGCGATTTGTTTGCATTTGACTTGGTTTGGGCCAGATTCAATGGCTCAAACACTCGCACATTAACAGATATTCGAGTGCGAACCAAGCGAAAACTCTCAAATACCTCGCTCAAGGTCCCCTTGAAATGAAACTGGGTCGCTATGCAACTTATCTGCGGCTGCCAAAGAGAAATCGCTCATGCTGAAACTGCTCAAAGAAGAGTGTACTTGAGATATTTATGGTATTCATGCTGCACAGAAGAGATAGAGGAATATATACCACATTCAAAATGAAAGTCTTTTAGACAGATATATACTCATTAGTTTTGACTTAACTGATGAATTCCAAGTTGAAAAGAAGTTTGCTTTGGGAAGTTTCTTCTTGAAGTTTCTTCTTACGAAATTGAAATTGTAGAACGTTGTTTATTCTTGGATATATTATATTTATTAATATTTAACATTATTATAAGGCATAAAGTGCTTTAAATCACTTCCGCCTGCAGTTCATGAAGTACCTTTTACTTCTATATTATAAACAATTTGACTAAAGAAAAATTAAAGAAGACTTTGAAAAGGAAACAAAGATTTTAAGTGGAAGGCTTAGGTACAGCTCGGTTTGTAGTAAATTTAAGTGCTTAGTTAGTTAGCTGATAATACCTATATAATGTTTCCTGTTCGACAAACGTTACAATCCTAATTCTACTCAAATCAAAGCACACGTAACCATAGAACTGAAACTACTTCTTCAACTCAAACACCTTCATAACTTTAACTTCAGAGTAAGGATTTCAAATATTGCGCAACTGCGTAGTCGATTGGCCCCCTGCTTCGAGTGTGCTCACACGCTTCTGCCACATTCCGTGACTGGCGATAGCAAGCACTGTGGGATCTCGGCACAGGGCTAGGGATCTTGGGCTAAGGTACAATCCAAATGCCAGCAGACTGACGCACGAAGCAGGCAGGCAAAACAAAATGGCTGAAGTGTGGCCAACTTTACGTGTGTGTGTTCGGAAACTTTCACACGCGTTCCATGGAACTAGGACCTAGGGACGGATCATTATTTTTGGGGTGTCTTCAAGACAGCCCAACTTCAAGGAAAACTGCTAGCAGGAACAACAGCTGCGTGCGCACATACAGTGAAAGCGCCTCCCCTTCTGGCAAAGACAAAGGTCGTTGCGCTTAACTGAACCGAACGGAACAACCCTCTGCGTGTGTGTGTGTGTGCGTGTGTGTTGTACATTTTGCATAAGATTTCACAAATCTTATGACTAGGTCTAGAATGGGGTGGCTGTCTCGGCGATCTCGGGCCCAGCGAGTTCCCTTTTCTAAGGGCTGCACATGCGCAACAGAACTTTGGATCGTTCTTTTTGCGCAGCGGATTGTGATTGAGGTTGCGCTGGCAGGGGGAATAGAGCAGGGTCAAGGGAAGCAGGAGAGGGGTGGGGGGATGTCGTGTGTGCAATGTCGTCACACGAGTCTTGGCACACACCTGGCCACGAACCAAGACTCGTGAACCATGCCGTGATCAGGCTCGCTCTGCCCTCGGTCTGCGACCTCACAATGGACTCAGCTTTCGTTGCGCCCGAGCGATATGTTAAATTAATGGTTTATTTATGCCGCACAGTCCCAAACCGACAACAGTCAGTCGCCTTGACAGTTTTCGTGGCAAATCGTAAAATACGGAACATATAATTAGAGCGAGCGAAGATGCATTAAAAATTTTTCAAGGTATTTAGAGAAGAATGGATGTGTTTTAATTCCAATCATAATCTCTTTACGAGCCACCTACAAAATGTGTCTAAAAAGAAGGAAAACATTCTCTTGTTTGTTGTGACAACAGACAGACTGTGTTTGGGCCTTGGCCTGGATTGGATTGGGTGCTGTTACCTGTCCTGAACAGTTCGTGGAAAACGCGTTATGGTTTTATTGGCTTTTTGCATTCACAAAATACAGAATTCCGTTTGTTGGGCGTTTGTAGTGAGAGCACCTTATAAGCGCTCTACCCCCAAGGTGGCATGCATAATGTGTTTATGAGTGTGGCTCAAAGTCCTGCCAGGGTCCCTCCCTCTGACTTCACTTAGTTGCTGCGTCTACTCTCGCTCTCTCTTCCTTTCTCTGTCTCTCTCTCTGTCTGCTAGCCAGACACTTGCTGTGGTCGCCGTTGTCGGTTTGCAATCGCGACCAGCGCACGCTGTGCGCTCGACCAAAGCCAAAAACCCCGAAAAGATAATTTGCTGGCAACCATGAAAATGGTCAGAGTGCTCGCTGCTTTCCATCGAAATTCTTGGCCGGCTGCAGTTGAGACATTTCACGCCTCTTAATAGTCCTCAAATTGAGTTTAACTCGCGGCTTGTGAAGAGAAAAAAGTGAGGAAAATAAAGTTTAAACTTGAAAATTCATTTTAAAAACTGTCAAGGAATAGAAGAGACAAAACTTTAAGTATTGAAACATGTTTAAGAAAAGAAAGCTTATAATATGTACTTCCCTTATATCTTTCTGTCACTGTATGAAAGACTCCCTTTTCATGATCTTTCCTTAGGTGAGATCATTAGTCCAAATAAAATCGAAAACAACTAATTCTATATTTATTTAATGAATTCACTTGACAAAATTGTAGATTGATAACAAGCCTAACTTGATAATCTTTCCCAACATATTTATCTAAAAGTTAATTTGAAATTATGTACTAAATCAAATATAATATTAAATTATCAACAATATATAATTCTAACTAAGCCAACATCCTTTGAATTTTGATTTAATTGCCAAGAACCCAGTACAATCATAAGATCTTCAATGAAGTGATCACAATCAACTCTTTCGGCCATATACGAAATCAGTTTTCCGCTTTCTGAACATTTCATCAGCTAGCTAACTGTGAATATTTCTACTTCACAGATTCTATAGATTCTCCAAGGTAATATTCTCAGTTCTGCTTTGAAGATAATTCGTCATGTCATTTTTGGGCGACAGCTGTGCGTCGTTTTATGAAAGAAAGAAAACGAAACCAAGACGAAGGAGACATTGGCGCGTGCCAGGGCAAAGAACACCGGGCCCAAAAATAACGTTCGTTTCGGGATCACTGATAACAATTACCCAAACAGGACGAACTACCTCGGCAACTGCTCGTCCTCGTCCTCGTCCTCTCGCTCAACTGCAACCCTCGATCGGCAGCGGCTCATTGCAGCGCTCAATGAGGGTCCTGTTCCTTGCTCAACACAACAGAGCATACTCCAAGCCAAGGGAGAGCAAGAGAGGGAGATAGTACAGAGAGAGGGAGTGCGCACTGGGGGTAGGGGGGAGCCCTTGTCCTTTGTGCCGCACCGCAGTGCGCAGTTGCCTGCCAGCTCATTTGCCGCGTGGCTCAATAAATTTGCTGCAACGCATTGTTGCCACGGGAAATTAGTTGGTGTAACGTATTTGCTGTCTACCTTTACCTTTGAGTCTGATTTCCTGGCACGTGTGACACGCGTAGAGGAGCGAAGCAAAAGAATTCTCAACGATGCATTCTCAGTTCTTTAACAGCTTCCGCTATTTCAATTCAAATGAATTAAATCAATCAAACATATATGACATAAAAATAATGAGAGCAGTGACTGCACAAACTGAACAAGTAGTGGGAAGATATGCACCAAGGCATACCCTGTATTTGGACATATAAAAACAACAATAATTGATAGTTTAAATAGTAAGAAGTTAATTATACTTTAGATGTTATGAACACACTAATAAAATCATTGAACAACAAGAAAACCTTTTGATAAACATTTTTTTTTATTTATTTTGTGTGTTTTTTGTAATTTCGAAGGTAAATTTATGAAAATTCAAATAAATTGAATTAAATTTTCAATTTTTACTATTTTAAGAAGGTATGGTCACCCTAAATCTGCTTACTCCTTTCACAAGGCAATCTCCCTTTCTTCTCTTCGTTAATTGAGTGCATCCACGTTGCACATTAATTTACAGGGTATACAAATTGTCGCTAATGAAATGTGTACAGCATTTCCCTAACACGTTGCCCGGCAATGGGCACAAAATTGTGACAAGTGCTTCCTCGACAGCAGCGCATCATTCAACAGCAATTTGAACATCAATTATGGGTCGTACCACTGAATGGGCTGCCCTGCACAGGCGGCAGTGTGATGGAGGGGGGAGTGGGGAGGGAGCTGCAACGTGTGCTCATCCTCTCACGATGATGAGCACCACTCGTCATGCAGAGGCATTCACAAAGAGCAACAGCAATGAAAAGGATGGCTTGTGCCACAACCGAAGATGCTGCACAAAAGGCCGACAAGCCGCAGCAGCCAAGCAGCGTAACCTACTTTTAAGTCACTTTAAGAGCTCCCCCTCCTTTCCCCTTTCCTTCGTCACCTACCCCAACCCCTTCTCCAACCACCATCTCACACTCAATCTGTGTGTGTGTACGGCCAATTACGAGTGACCCAAATTCGTAAGTACTTTGCTTAGGCCCCAAATGAACTGTCAATACACTTGCAAAGCAGAGGCAATGAAGAAGAATCTGTTCTCAGGGTCGAGAAGACCACAAATCTGTCCCCGGACACAACTGTTGCTCAATTATGGCAATTGTGGTCACCGGACAAGGCAATAATACTGGATGAATCGTTGTGATTTCATTCTTACAATATTCATACTCCATAGGCGCCATTCTGCTGTGGTTATTGTACTTGAAAACATATGTCAACTGACTTGACAGACGATGCCATACATTGTACTTAATTGGTCAGCAGTAAAGGAGTTAAAAGATAAAAAAAAAAAAAATAAAAAAGGTACAAAAATAAAGTTCTTGGTAAGGAAACAAAGATGTTTAAGGCATGGCTTGGAGGTGAAAAAACGGCTATATATAGTTCTATGTTATTGTCTGATTTATTTGAGTATTTAGAGTTTTTGTTCATATAAATTACAGATGATTCCAACTTAAATGTAGAGAATTTTCCTTGTATTGACTACTACATTATTAGCGGTAATTGCAATCAAAATTAATGTGATTCCTCTTTAATATAGACCTTAAGATCAAACAAAAAATCAATGTTGAAGGCCTTTTTAACTAAATTAGGAACATAGTTTTATGTTACGAGTATTATCTGATTTATTAGAGTATGTTATTTAGAGTTTTTGTTTTTCAATGTATTACAGATATTTTCAACTTGTATTGAGTACTGTATTATTAGTAGTATTTACGACTAAAATAAATGTGATTCCTCTTTAATAGAGATCTTAAGATCGATCAAAGAAGCAAAGTTGAAAGCTTCTTAACTAAATTAAGAACTTAGTTCTATGTTATTATCTGATTTATAGCATTTTTATTTCAATATTTAAGAGATATTTCCAACTTAAATGTAGAGAATTTTTCTCAAATTCATTACTGCATTAATATCAATAATTAATGTGAATTCTCTTCATTAAAGATCGTAAGATCAATCAAGATATCAACATTGAAGTACTCTCAACTACTTAAATTAGGTACTGCCCTTTGAGTAAAGTACCCCTACAAACTTATCGCAATAAAATCATCAATTAAGGCACAACAAGATCATCCCCCAAAGGGAATTCTCACAAAAGCGAAGCTACTCGCGATCCACACAATAGAAGACCTGCAGATTTCAACACCTCCGTCAGATTGTTCACCTGTTAATGGCTTCATTGCCGTTCCCAGGATGTGGAAGGGACAATTAAATCGGAGAACTGTAAATGAACAACAATAGAGCTGCGAAATAAACGAAATGTTTGCAAAAGGTAAAACGGTAAACATTGCTGTTCCCCCTCGCATTCCTTCTCTCCTTTTCTCTCTCTTTTGTGAGAGCGGAAGTTGTGCACGCTTCGTGCATGCGAATAGCGGAAATCAAAGCAAAAGGACGAAGGAGAGAGAGAGGAACCTGGAGGAGCTGTAGACAGCGCAGAGTTACCGCTATGGGACTGAAATTCCGCATCTTCTATTGTTCGACTGTTGTGGCGATAAAAACGGAAGTAGAGTCCAAAATTTACGTATCCGCATGAGGTTCCTTTCGTGTGACCACACACACAAACCTTCTCACCTTCTCAGAATGTGGCGCCCTTACAATGCCTCAACAAATTCTCGCTTGGGTTCGCTGCAACTCGCTAAATGCAGAGCAAACAAACATTCCCCCCCCTCCCGAGGGACGTGTCGATTTTAACAAGTGCCTATTTACTCAAAGATAATTTACAATCGGACGCAATTTTATGTTATCAATTTCTACAATAATTCCCACAAGTGTTGCATAAGCCAAGCTGATAGTGCACGATCTAATTTCTTGTTTGTAAATAAAACAAAAAAAGAAAATATGAGAGAAAACATGAAAATATACGCACACACACACACACTCATAGGCGCAATGCAAGTGTGCCCTTATCTGCTGACATTGACGAGGCTGCCATGGTAGAGGGGGGTTAGGGGAGAACGCAGAGAACTCGCAATGCAAACGAGCCATGGAGCCAAAACAAGCAAACAAACAAACCTATAAAAATCACTTCCCGTCGCTGCTTTCCCGTCATGGAAAAATGTCAAATGTCAACCATCAAGGGCGCAGAGGGAGGGGGGGAGGCACACCACCATCAGCAACAACAACACTGCGCCTCATAAGTAAGTCGAAGCCAAAGAAATTGTAAACGGAAATTTCAAATAAAACGAAGCGCAGACGCAGCGTTGCTTATGCTGCCTCTGCCTCCGTCGCCGTCGCTGTCAACGTTCGCAGCGACGCGTTCGCTCAGTTTTGGTCAATTGGCTGCTCTTTCGCTCTCTGCGTCACGTAAATATGTCAAGCGACTGCGATCGTGTGGGTGTGCGTGCGTCGCTGACTTCTCGCGAGAGAGAGTGCTGTACGTGCGTGCTGTGCGTGTGTGAGAGAGTGCTCGTCTGCCTGGCTATGAGTGTGTGCGTGAGAGAGTTTGCTCGTGTGCTCGTCTGCCTGTGCGTGTGTGTATGTGTGTGTGGTGTGCGGTTGCCGGCTTATTAGAAGAACGGTCAACATTTGTTTTTGATTTCAGTTTTCGTTCTGCGCGGTTTGACGTGCAAGAATGTAGCTCAAGAGGCATGGCAAGGCAAGAGCCGCGCTACAGGGTGTCCAGCACATGTGTGCCACAGATGTACTATACATACGTTGCAAAACAGGGTGAACATTGCAGTCAAAACAACACACTTCTGCTGCAGTGCTCTCATTTTTCAGTGCAGCTGATAAGCTCGGCAAGCACTAACCCCCATCGCACTCTCCTCTCTCGCAGCCCATGTATGTATATACGTATGTGTGTGTGTGTGTGCGCATATCTTGCTCTTTATAAGCATTTGAGTCATCGTCCTAAAAACAACACAGCAATACAACAACAATAACAACAACAGCAACAAAACACCAAACTCCACTGCAAAGTTGTTGCTGCTGTTGCCGTTTGCTGCTTGCGTTCATTGATCGCCAGCAATTGCCGCTTAAGTGCTGCGTCAACGTTGTTGACTTACATACAAACACACAGACTCGCACACACACACATACTGCACACACGCCTTCGCAAGTGCCCCCCTAAACTTCGCCGCCCCTGAGCGCACTCTCGCTCCATGTTTCTTTCTGTCTTTCACTGTTGGCTTTTCTTTCTACGCTTTATACGGCATTAATTGAGTGCCTTTCAATTGGGTTATGGATTAATTTTTTATGCATAAATTAAATACCCATACGTTCCACCGAGAAGGCAGAGGGTGCCCAGGCGGAAGGGGGCTCCCGAGCATTTAGAAAGCAATTTCAAGTGGAGGCCCCCTCTCTGTGCGCCCCTCTCTATTTCCAACGCCCAGCACTGGCATATCGCATATAGGGTGTGGCGGTTGGTTTGAAATTGCATACACAGCCCCGACGACCGATGATATGAATATGAGTGAACCTTGACGTTCTACCGAGAATTCTATAATAAAAAAAAAAACAAGGAAATGCTACATGCCGAAGGTTTTATACCCTTGCAGACTTCAATCTCTTCCGATTGTTCTTATAATAAATATATGCAAAATTACAGAATATTCTTGAGTCCGTTAACAGCTAAAATAGAAAATTGAAATTATTCCTATGTGAAAGATGACTATCAGACGATGGAACGAACACATAGACCTATCTAGATCGACTGTACTCTTGATGCAAATTCAGAAAACATGAACTATATAGCTATTCTACCCTCTACAAAAGTGTAAAAAAAAAAGAAAACAGTGCACACTGGCTATGGCGACGCTTATCAACAATTCTCGAGATAAGAACAAGTTGTCGTTGGGTAAACATAATGCAAACACCTTTTGTTGCAGTTAAGTATCAATTACTAGGTAATAAAGCCGTACTAAGCCATTGTGGGGAGATATGCAAGTGCTTATAGAACCTCGGTTAGCTAACAAATCCAACAAATACCAAGACAAAATCATACACACTGATTGATTGTATTTCCTTTCTCATTCCCAAGCTGCGTCATTTAAACATTTTACATTGAACTGACGCGATGTGTACAAAAGTTATTAGTCAGCAGTTGAGAAGGGTAATACAGAAAGAGAGAGGGAGAGAGCAAAGAGTAAAGGGGAAGAAGCGAAAGATTGCAGGGAATTTCGAAACGAAGCGTCACGGTGCTAATTCCAGTTCGGCGCTGTTGCAAGACGCGTGCCAGACACCGCAGACACCCTGTATAATGCACCACATACTCGAGTCCGCCTGCCTTGCAGTTGAATAAACAAAAAAACACCAAATGGCGTTTTATACTTTTTTTTTATGTAGTTAAACTAAAAAGAAGACTTTATTTTGTAAAATGCAAGAGTATATTTTGTTGTTGTTGTTGCTGCTGCAGTTGCTGTTGCGGTTGTTGCTGTTTTTGTTGTTGTTGCTTTGTGTTGTGTTGACTTTTATGCATAATAAGTAAATACAATACACATTATACATATACAATACGTGGTATTATTCTTAGGATATATCGTTATTCTGTTATTCTTTTCTTTTTCTTTTCTTTGATTTACCGTTTTATATGTTCTCCTCTTTCTCTCTTTTCCCGTTTTTATTAGTGTTAATTAAGCGATATTTAAGTATTTTGTAAATACAATTTAGGTTCGTTTCAATTCATTTATGCTAGTCGAAATGTTACGTCAAGTATTCATCTTTTTTTTATTTATTTTTTTTTTATTGTTTCGGTATATTGATGCGCTTCTTTCGTTAAATATTTTGGTAAAATACTGCCATCATTAATAACTTTTAAATATTTTGTATGCATGTAAAAAACAAATGCGCGATTGCTGTGCGAAAGCCGTGTGTGAGTGTGTGTGTGTGTATGAGTCGCTGTGTGTGTTTTATGTGTAAAAACCTAAAGAATATATCTGGCCCGAGATAAGGCGCTCCAAGTCGTGTTCGCAAGAGTATATAGAACAGAGAGATCCGCCATGAATTGCAGCTCTGTCTTTCTATTCATTCCCATTCATAGAGGAAATGCAATAATGTCTTTCGAATCAAATTGATATATTGATATATTGTTTCATGTATAGTATGTGGTTGGTATGCACCGCTATATATATATAATTCGTTATGTTATATTTTGTTCTCGAGATTTGTAGACCTTAAATTTGTAGTATGTCAATCAATGTGTGTTTGTGTGTGTGTGTTTTGCTTTCTTTTCATTACTTTCTCTCGTATCTCTCTTGTTTTAAGTAGGAGGAGGATTATATCGCCGGATTAGCTGGCTTGACTTAGAACAGACTCTTCTTCTTCTTCTCCTTCTTGATATCGACATTGTCGGTGCTGCTATTGGCGCCAAGACTGCGTCGCTTGAGCTCCTCCAGCGTCACATGATTCACATCCTCCCACTCCTTCTTCTCGCGCTCAAACTCACGCCTATTCTCCTCCAGCTCGTGTATCTGCAACTCCAACGCCTTCTTGCGCTCCTCATGTCGACGCGCCATCTCCAGTTCGGAATCCTTGAGCTTCTGCATCTTCTCCTTCACCTTCATATCGAAGACCTGTTCCATTTCGGCCTCCATTTTCTTCATCTTCTGTTCATGTTCCCGCTTCTCCTCCTCCATTTGAGTGAGCGGATTCTTGTTGGACAGACGCGCCTTGCCATCGACCAGACCCAGTTCGGATAACTTGCGACATCTGTAGTTCTCGTAGTGCACATTGTTCGTGACATCCTTCAGATCCTGCAGATGTGTGCGGATTACCATGTTCCGTAGAGCAATGAAATCGCAATGTGTTAGGTTCTCCACCTCCACCAGGCCCCAGGGATAGCGACGACCCCGCACCTTCTTGCCGTCCATCTCGATGATGGTGTTGGCACCGACAACAGCGAAGGGGACACGACTCCGCAGATTCTGTGTGGCCTTGGACTCTTCGGCGGCATCCTCGAGTGTGGCGGGAAAATCATAGATCTTAATCTTATGTTGAGCAATCTCATTGAGTATCTGCTTCTTGAACAGATGCACCTCGTCCGGCGTCATGGTGTCCGCCTTGGCTATGACTGGCACCAGATTCACCTTGTCCGACAAGCTCTGCATGCAGGCAATGTCCAATGGCAACAGACCGTGTCCGGATGGCGCTATGAAGTACAGACAACAATGGACCCGATTGTCCGAGATGGTCTTGCGATAGACACGCGATTCGGCGGTCAAATACTCTTCGTACTTGCTGTCCACATACTCCAGTATGGGCACCCAGCAGTTGCTGTTGTCCACGGCATCCCCAAAGCCCGGCGTATCCACCACGGTCAGGGTAAGATTGACTCCGTTCTCCTTGAGCATTACCTTGGTCGCTTCGACGGCGACAGTCTTCTTCTTGCGCAACGACGGGCCCGGATACTGTTCCGCATTGTAGATGTCCGAGAGGAACATGGAATTGATCAACGTTGACTTGCCCAGTCCACTGGCGCCCACCACCATCAGGGTGAACTCGAAGCCACGCTTCACCGCCTTGCGATAAACCTGATTGGGCAGGTTGGCAAAGCCCACGTAGCCGGCAATCTCCATGGGTTTCTGGCGCACAGGCAGAGGTGGTTTTTGTGGCTTCTGCTGCTGCTGCTGCTGTGCTTCTTTCTCCTGCAGGTCGTGCGTCAGCTTATTCGAATCACCATTGGAGCTGGTCACACTGGCGGCGCCCTCTGCCAACTGCAATTTGCTCACCGCCGCTGATGTCGCTGCTGGCACACTGGGCGGCTGCGTCTGGGGACGCTGCGTCGCTGCTGAGGAGTCGCTGCCATTTGATGCCGATGCCGACGCCGACGCCGCCTGCTGCTTGTCGCGCAGCGCCAATTGTGCCAGTGTGCTGGGCAGCGCTGAGATGGCGCCGTTTGTGCGAGGACTATTCATTTGTTAATGCTGTTGCTGTTACTGTTGTTGCTGCTGCTTGCGTTGTTGTTTTTGTTGTTGTTTTGTAGTTGTTTTATTAGTGCTTTTATTATATTGCGAATTTCACTTTCGTCTCTCGGTACACAGACACACACACACGCATACACTGAAAAGATATAACTTAGTGTCGTCACGCCTAGTTTTCTTGTTGTTCTCTGTCTGTTTTAGGGTTTTTTCTTTTCCATTCGGTGTCAACAAAACTTCTGCACTCTGCTGCTTCTGCTTCTTCGTCTTCTTCTTCTTCTTGGCAAAAAATAATAAGTACGCCAACAACGCGCTATGGCCGTGCTATTGAGTGAGCGAAAAACAAGCGACTGCTGCTGCAGCGAGAGCGCTTGCTGCCCACAGGCATGAAAGAGACGAAAGAGCATAACACACACACGCATATATCACACAAGGGCTCAGCGCATGAGTAATACACAAACACACAAGCATATGGCACGCTGCAGGCAGAAGCGGAGCTGCCAGCACAACTCAAACAAAAGTGTGTCAGCAGTGAAAAGATTATTAAATACTTATAAAATTATAACAAATGTTGCAGGTCACTTGTAAAAATTCCAAGAAAAACATTAGTTATGATATGCTGCCAGAAGTATAAGAAATTCTATATAAAACTGAACAATTATCTTAACATTTTAAAGCGACGCGCAGGTTGGCAGCACTCAATTACTGCGCGCTCAACACACAGCGTTGCCAACACTCAATTTTGAGCTCTCTCTGCGTAGCAAAGCCATTGCATTTGCCCGTCAACTTTGCTGCTGACAATGCTGCTTCTTGTTCGGCTCTCGTCTCAAATTTATCAATGTACAACAAAATATTCTTATCATTTAAAAATAGCCGCAAATGCATTTGCTGCTGTTGTGCGTGTGTGTGTATCTGTGTATGCCTCTCATTGATTTCAGTCATGTTATGCCACACAAAATATTCCATTTAACATGTTGTAAGCCAGAGCCTTTACTTTGCCGTTGTTGTTGCTTTTCGTTTTGCAAACCACTGTTGTTGCGCATGAGCGTGAGCGGCGCCGACAATGAGAGAGCGAGAGCGCTGAGAGAGCGACTACAAAGTCAATTGAATTATGTGCGTGTGCATGTGTGTGTGTGTGTGTGTGTGCATGAGAGAGACTGATGAGCTACACTCGTGAGAGACGGTCGTGTGGGTGCCGCATTTCAGTTGAATTTTGATAAGTTATTAAGTCACTCTGTCAGCTCCGTCTGTCAGTGCCTCCTGCCAGCCTGGGAATGTGGCACATTAGCATGCAGTTAACCTGGACTCGAACTTGCCACAGCCCGCTTCATGCTTGAGTGTGTCCTCGCACGTTCCCACACCATCATCTGTTGTCCTGCGCCCTTTTCCTCCCTCTCCTCCATCCCTCACACTGCATGGGTATTTCTCGCCCCTTGTTGGTCCCTAAATGCCAACATACACAAACAAAGGCCGAAGATTGCGAACGAGACAAGCGGAGCTTGTTCGTCATATGAATTCTCATACACTTCCGCGTTGCCGCCGTACTCTCCTCGTCCTCCGGGCATAGGTTGATAATAGCGTCGCCGCGGCCATAGTAGATACGGAAACAACCCCCAAAACCGTGGCCTGGTCTGAGGTGTCCTATTGGGCGTGCGTGAGTGTGACTCTTCCCTACGTTTTGTACCTTCATGATGCTCATCATCATGTCCTCCACGACGCGTTGGCGCATCCTTACGCGGTGCGCTTTCATGATGATCTTCATGATGCGAACTGCCTGGCTGACGCGGTGCCGAATGTTCATGATGGTCCCCATGTCCATGTCCTCCTCCTCGTCCTCCTCCCCCTCCTCCCCCTCCTCCTCGTCCTCCTCCTCCTCCTCGTCCCGGCATTTGTTGTTGTTGTTGCTGCTGTTAGCAGTAGCGGTGGTTGGTGGTGGTTTCTTCCCCCTTTTGCACGTGGATTTTCAGGCGTCAGTCGAAAAGGTGATCGTGAGAAAGTTTTTTTCTCACATTCGACTCGAGTTTAATTTTAGCTTCTGTGGCGGAATTATTATGCTTATGAATTGATATGACTCGAACAGTTGTGGTTATTGGTTGCAGGGCACAAGAACAGACTGACTGTACCGCTAGGGAATTAGGATAGTCATGTCAATATGTTAAAGAGCAGGGCAGAATGTTTAATTTTATAAAACTACAAAATTAAAATAAACACTTTTTAAATGCATTTTATGTTATTATCAATAAAAAGACAAATTAATTTGGGAAGCTCTACTGTAGTTACATAATTAATTTGAGAAATTAAATTAAAAATTTTATAGAACCATTAATTTTGCAACTCTGCAACTATCGAAATATTGAAGTATTAAGCTCCGATAAATAGTTTTCATATTTAGATCTATTACAATACAACCTAACAAACTCATGAAATTGGAAACCAAACTGAGTGAAACTCTTTGACATTTTATTAGATGTTATAAAACGCACGACAAGATGCCGTCGTATCCCGTGCCGACCGCAAATCCTTTAAGTAAACCAAATTTACAGCACAACACCTAATCCCCCTCACACTCTCTCTGTGCGTTGTAGACAACCCTTCCTTCAACAGTTTCTTGATCTGTACCCGGCAGCTGTCTCGCATCAGGCACGCTTCATCCAAATCCATTTGTTTTGTTACTTAGGCGCGCATCTTGCCCGATTATGTAAGATGCTGTCCCGGCGATGGGCAACAATTAAGGCGCATAAAAACCCCGCACGTCCCCTAAAGTCAGTTGAGGTCTTAGCGCCGTTTTGCCATCCCGACTCCGGACCCAATTTCGATGTCTATTGTTGTTTCTCTTTCTTAGCCAAGCGGCAGGAAAGGCAGCTGTACCAACTTTTGGCACATGCCACAAGGAGACGTCGTTGACATTTCGCTAGGGCAGCTATGTAGAGGCAGCTGACCAATTCCAACCTCTCTATGACCGTTACAAACGGCAGACTGACAACGGAGACGAGGTGTTGTTACTTTCTTTCAGGGCGGGTTAGTCCCTAACTTAGAAACAAAAGGTAAAAGAACAATGTCTGCCTAAATAATTATATGAATGATCTTTAATGCTAAGATTTATATAAAATATCTTCAGTACTAACGACAGGTTCTTTTTTTAATTTTACTCTTTCTTCAGGTTAAACTAGAGCTATAAATATAACTTCAGACTTCTTAAGTTTCATTTAAGTCACATGAATATCTTATTTACTTAATCATCTATAATTATAATCGCTGAAAATACGCAATAAAGTTTCCCTTTCATTTCCGTGCATGAAAAAATACACATATTAAAGAACTGCCCACCCAAATTAGAGTTCCCATGAGAACTCAAGTTTCGATCGATCTGTAAACAGTTCCCAGGTAAAGTAAAGCAGCCTCTTTTTAGCGTTCTCTGGGCTGACATCTGTCATAAAGTTTCCAGTTATAAGCCCAACTACCGCCGGCCATTTATCAAATTCATAAAAATAAAACGGAACGACTCTCGAGCTGGGGCGGAACTTCGTACGCTTGTCATGACTTCTAATGCCACCCGACACGACACCACGCGCACTTCACTCAGATTTCTGGAGGCCCCCATACCCGCAACGGGAAACGGCGTCACCCCAACTAAGCGCCATAAAAATCAACAAAAAATTCATTTAAATCAACATATATCTTAGACTAAGCATCCCGATTCCTCTGGCACTTCACACATTTGCTACTGTTTCATATTTTGAGTATTCCGGAGGGTTGGAGACCCTCTTCGTGGAGTTGTGGGCGAGGGTATAGCACACCCCATAATAATAATAAGCGCAGTTCCCACAGCCACCGAATGCGTAGTCCGGCTAAAAATAATGCACCCCAGTCCCCGATCTAACCGCACTAAGGCACTAATTTGAGGTTGCGAAAGGTCTCACATGTGCTACCTTGCTGCGGAATTGATTAAGATGAGATGCTTGCTTGGATGGATGGTTGGATGGATGGATGGAGTAAAAAAAGGGAAGCGATCGCCCGATACAATAAAAATTAAAGTGTTTTAATGTGTAAATCGTGCGTTGGGGCATAAAAAACGAAAATGAAAACGAGAATGAGAACGAGAAAATAATGCAACTAAAAATACGTCTGCTTGGCACAAGGAAGCCCCAGAACAGAGGACAGAAAGACGGACGGATGGAGACGGCTACCGATCAGCGATCGTGCCACACTAAACGGCATTTACCTTGATCCCGATGTTGGGATCGAATCTGAACCGAAAAACTGTATGAAAGGAAGCCAAAGCAACTCTGCGTTATTGAACTTTGATTTCTTTTGCTTCGCTTTTGTTATAGAATTTCATTCGCAGTTCGTTCGTTCTTCTCTTTCTCAAGAAGCAAAGAACAGAGTGAACGAACAATCGAGTCATCGTCACGTTTGGGGCCCCAGACGAAATGATCCACATTCGCAACTGACAAACAGACGGCCGAGCAAGAGGGACAGATGGACAGACTTGCGGACAGACTTGCGGACAGACTGGCGGACAGACTGTAACTGCCCGTCCGCCCCATATGTGTGATGAGTCTGCGGCTCAGTCGCACTCGCAGTCGCAGCGCAGTCAGCTTTGCTTTAGCTTTAGCTCTTTTTTTTTTGCCAGCTCATGATTTTTATTGAGTTTTCTCGTGGGAAAAAGTTTGCCAAATTTGCAGCTAAATGCAGCTTATTAGCAGCGCCGCAACAGATCATTAAGAGAGCCGACGATCGAGAGACAGTTGAGTACGAGTTCTTTCGGGGTTAACCACAACGATGATAAACGAACGCAAGATCGGGGTGTGCATTAGCATATGGTCATCATAATCGCAGGCAAATGCGACGCCGCTTATTCAATTTACACACATTTTACAACTGTCGCCCCTAGATCTGACCCAAAACTGAGTGCAATCTTTGCACAACCAGAGTTGTCATGCGACGCAATAATTTTATGACTGTTGGTCATGGATGCCAAAGCCCGATGCAGCTGTTAGACATATGGACAGAATTCTGCAATTTCTGTCTTTAATCCTCCCAACATTGTAAAGTAATAAATTTCTTGAGCCCTTCGGTTTTTGGGGTGTTCGGGTACGAAGAAGAAGTGCAAGAAATCCAGACTGACGCCTGCAAAGTCAGGTAAGCTTCGGCTAATGGCTGACCCGTGACCAGGCACAATAAAATATCGCACAACCCCCTGGAAGATTGTGTGCAGATCGTGCAAGGGGGGTTGCTTTCTGCCTGCCTGCCCTGCCAAGACAGCTGGCGTGTCTGGCGCAAGACAACCCTGATTACTTGCAAGGAATCCTTAATGAATTTCGCCTAAGGATCAGCATTGATTAAGTTTCCGAGTCGATTTCTAGGGGTAGTTGCGATTTTAGATGCAGAAAACAGAGAGTAGGATTGAGAAATGAGAAATTTAGACTTCAAAGGAATAATCTTAGAAGAAACTCAAGAAATATATTTAAATATTGCAAGAAATATGTTTAAATATTAAATATTTCCCAATTCAACTAAAATCAATCAATATCAAGAAATACAATAGTAATTTACAATTTCTATTCTTCCTGCAAATGATTCTTTCGTTTGCCGCTTTGGCAACTCTTTTGCATCGCAAAGCAAACTCAACTCAGCTCTCGTCACTCACTCACTCAACTTTTGAGTGATCTTTCGTTTGAGTGACTTCTCTGGCTGTGCTGGAATTTCTTGCACACAACCACCCCAAATGCGATGCAGAGCGAACATGCTCGCTCGCTCTCACGGCTACCTGCGCCTGCGCCGTCGACTTCGCTGTCGCTGCCGACGCTGCCTTCGTGCGCGTCGCTCAGGTAAACGAGTCGAACTCGGACTCGTTTTGCCCTCGTCGCGTATCGTTTTTAGTCAGCGCGCCTGGCCCATCGAGGATCAGTATCCTTTTGGCGTTCCGTGTGTGCGGTTGTCTGCCGCTCGTCCTGAAACGCAGCTAAGCAAAGCAAAACCAAAACCTCTAGACCAGAAAAAAAAACTCTCAATCTCGTTACAAATGTACTAAATCGAAGCGCGTAAACTTTGTTAAGTTTTTTCCTCTTTGGACATTTGCAATATTCATAATTTGTTGTTAACCGAGCCAAAGTTTTAGTGTTGTGAAATAAATTCTATTAAATTTTGTGTGTTGTGCAAACGAAAATTAAAGTCAACGATCGATCAACGGATTATTTAATTTCCTGCTATCTTCTTTTGGATTATTACAAAACAAACTCAAAAATGGATTACAAACACGATATTAACTCTGACGATGATTTCGACTGCTCGAATGGATATAGCGATAGCTATGGCAGCAATGGACGCATGTCCAATGCCAACGGAATGTCCAAGGCGGAGTTGAGAAAGGTGAGTTGGAAAGAGATGATAAAGATATATAGAGTTGTTAGATTCAGAATGCAAAAGAAGAGAAACTTGGGGAGAAATATTCAAAATGTAAAAAAAGAATTCTTAAATTAGAAAAGTATTTAAATTTTGAGTAAAATGTCAAATAAGATCATTTTTTGATTGCGGATCTCAGAACAAAAAATATCTTTATTATAAATAAACACATTTTAATTAGTTCCAAGGAATTTACAGATTTAAAGAGCTTGAAAAAAAAGAAAAAAAAAAAATAAGAAAGTTTAGCCACGATCATTTCATATATTAAATTGTAATTTCTTTATTATCTTTTCAGACAAATAAACCGATTATGGAGAAACGGCGTCGGGCTCGTATCAATCATTGCCTAAATGAGCTAAAATCGCTTATCCTGGAGGCCATGAAGAAAGACGTAAGTAACTCAAGCAAAACAAGGGGGAAAGAAAGAAAGAAATCAGAGCAAAAAAAGCAGAAATTGTCAGGGAATCTCTTTGATTTAGAAACTAGTCGCAAGATCGTCGCACTTTCCTTATAAACGGTGTCATAAAACACATAAATTTTACGAAAACGAAAGAATTTCTCAAGTGTCCGAGGGCGGCGAAACTACAAAAGGATACGAGAAAGAAACTCCTACAACGGACAGACAGACAGACAGAAAGGTAGACGAATGCAGAAGAAAAGGGAGTCGAGTCAACAGTTTAATTGAGTATTAAATTTTATTGATGATCATTACAAGAGAGCGCCGACATGCTCGATGACGATGAGGATGAGGATGAGGCTGAGGCTGAGAATGGCGAGTCAGTCAGACCAAAAGTGTTAACAAGTCGAGAAATTACGCAGAAATCTCAGACAGCGAGACACGAAACCTGTTTCCACAGGAGCCAACAGTGCAGATCCTGCTGTGAGAAAAACACAAAATAAGAAAAGAAAAGAGAAAAAAAAACACATAAAAAATGAGATAGAAGCAAAGCGAAGACGCCGCCGACGACGCCAGTGTAGCAGAATTCTTTGGCAGGCAACGACCAAAAATCAAATAAGAAAGACATTGAAGAAAAAGCAAAAGTAAACAAAAGATGCAGACAAGCAAAGAGGACGACAGAAAGAGCGGGCGGCGAGGGAGGGCGAACTGCGTGGGAAACTTTTGCAAAATATGCAGCAGCAGAAGCAGCAGCAGAGGCAGCAGCAGACGCAGCTGAGGCAGACGCACGCAGCAGAAGTGCCAAACAGATCGCCCTCTCTCTCTCCCTCATTCTCTGTCTTACTCTCTGCAGCACCTGAGCTTTGGGGCGTGTGATATTTGCTGGACAGCGCAGAAAGAGTATGAGGAGAGAGAAGGGGCAAGCAGAAACAGAGGCAGATTACAAATAGTTGGACATATGAGGCAAGAAACGTGCTCGGGCGTCTGCATCATTCACTGGCGATGCCCTGCAGCAGAGTGTGCAACCTAATGGGGTAGATTGTGCAAGGAGTGCAGGAGAATGAAAAAAGAGAGAAAGAAGGAAGGAGAGACTAGTCTGATAGCATTATTAGAGCTAAAGAGAGACACTAACTTGATAGGTTTATAGGAGAAAGAAAGGAACTACCTTGACAGGTTAATTAGGCAACTTAGTTCCAAAAGGAGCTTTACAGGGTATTCCCTTAGTCGTGCTGCCACTGCCTGCCCACCGCTGTCCGTGCTTCACTTGTTTCCCATGCATTGAACTTGTTGTAGGGCCTTGTTAAGCTGAGGATCTGCCAAGGGGCCTCACTGGCTGCCTGTGGCTCCCTGGCGATGGTCAATGCACGAAAACAATTAGCCAGGCGGCTGTGGCGGCTTCTGCTTTGCTTTTTCGTAGACCGAAACAAGGAGACAACAACAGCAACAACAACAACAACAACATGAGCCACAACAAGCTGAAGCTAATCATTATCTGTTTGTTCTTCTACCGTTTTCAGCCGGCGCGACATACCAAACTGGAGAAGGCCGACATACTCGAGATGACGGTGAAGCATTTGCAGTCGGTGCAGCGGCAACAGCTCAACATGGCCATCCAGAGCGATCCGACGGTGGTGCACAAGTTCAAGACCGGCTTTGTTGAGTGCGCCGAGGAGGTGAATCGCTATGTCAGCCAAATGGAGGGCATCGATTCGGGTGTGCGACAGCGCCTCAGTGCTCATCTCAATAACTGCGCCAACAGTCTCGAGCAGATCGGTTCGATGAGTCAGTTCAATAGCGGCTATCGTGGTCAGTTGCCAACAGCTGCTATGTTTCCCGCTGCTGTTGCCACTGGCACCGCCGCTGCACCCTTGTTTCCCCCACTGCCGCAGGATGTGAATAACAACAGTCGAGATGGTGTCGCGGCAACAGCTCCAGCCATACAAATGGGTGGCTTGCAGCTCATCCCTTCGCGTCTGCCCTCCGGAGAATTCGCACTGATTATGCCGAATTCCAGCACAACAACAACAGTTCCGGCAGCGGCGCCATTTGTCTGGCCAGGAGCAGGAGCAGCAGTGAATACAGCCAGCGCTGCCTTGGCCAACATTGCCAATCCCACGCATCTGAATGACTATGCGCAGAGCTTCCGCATGAGCGCCTTCAATAAGCCCGCGTCGGCTTTGCAAACACAGTTGCCGGGAGTGGGAGTGGCAGCAGCGGGTGTTGGAGCAACAGGTGCCAAGCAGACCACCAGCAGTCCACCACTGAGCCCCATCTCCTCCATCTCCAGTCACAGTCAGGGTGATGAATCACGCGCTGCATCGCCCGCAAGTGCCGTGCAAGCGGATCTGCTGTTGGCCAAGCAGCATAGCTTCGCTGGCGTCTTCTCCACACCGCCACCGACCAGCGCCGAAACATCGTTCAACACCAGCGGCTCACTGAATCTGAGCGCTGGCAGTCATGACAGCAGCATCGGCGCATCTGCATCGCATTCCTCCCTCTTGGTCGCCTCGCATCTGCAGCAACAGCAGGTGAGCTCCACCAGTGGCCAGGAGAGTGCCAGTGTTGTGAAGCGCGAACGCGAACAGGAACAGGCCGATTCTAGCGATTGTTCTCTGACCGATGAACCTTCGTCTAAGAAGTTCTTGGCCGCCGCCAGCGATAAGTCCGCCTCCGCCTGGCGACCCTGGTGAATCGATTATCATTCTATCCATCATGTTCTATGTTAAGTTTTCTTTCTCAGAACTTTGTTAATTTATCAATCTTCAATTTGCAATTATCATTTAAGTTTCCATTTCATCAATTTTAAGTTCAGCTGTGATTCATTTCGTGTGTATATTTTGTGTAATTTTTGTATAATTTGTATCATTATTATTATTATTATCATTATTATTATCATTATTATTATTATTGTATTCTATGTTAGTCGTACGTTTATTATGTATTTTAGCAACCTCTTGAAATCCATACAATGTTCTTTATTGCTTCATTATTATTACCATTATGAGGTTTATTATTATTATGACGATCATTATTGTAATTTTGAACTAAGTTATGTAGCTCATAGCGTCAAGTTTTTCATGTTTCCATCTTAGTTTGCTAGAGGTTATTATTATATTTTAATATTAATGATGTTCCCACTGCGATTTATCTAAGTAAAGTGTGAAAAAACAATAAAAATGCTTCAAAACAAAGCAGAGAAATTAATTTGGATTTTTCATTTGAATACCTAAAAAAATATTTCAATATTTTATTTATTTATTTTAATCTAATTAAAACCCGAGCAAACATTATTTCCTGTAAAGGTGCCGCTCTCAACTTGAACCCGCTTGGAACGGAAACTGATAATATAATAAAAAGTTTAGCACGGAAGTGGCCTCGTTGCTTTAAATAGTTGTTGCGCAGATAAGCCAATTACATGTGTCCGCATTCTAGAATATGTATAAAACAGATCTCCCTCGATTTGTTGCCGGCACAAAAGTATTTGCAACTGAGCGCACGCAGTGATCTTCGCCTGCAAACGGCTGGACAGGCGTGCCACAAACAACGATCAATTACGATCAAATACGAATTGAAGTTCAAATGATGGCAGTCTTATCTCAGCTTTTGCTGCTTTGCCTGCTGTTGGCTTCGTCTATAGCAGCTGAGGATCGGCTAAGATCATATCATGCCTCACCACGTCTCTTGGGGCCTTCCAAACTGATGGTGCATGATTCCGAGGATGCAATGCTCAATGCACTGGACGAGGCACTGCAGAAGATCTCCAGCATCTATGTGCAGGCACTGCTCTCTGGCACACATACACCCGAACTGGATATATCCTTGCGTAGCCTGGAGTTGCAGCTATTCGAATTGCTCGATCAGTTGTATAGGCAGCATCGGTTGAAGGACTACATGAAGTACGAGGCGGAAGTGACGCGACAAATGATCATCTATAATATGCTGAAGAGAATGTTTGGTTATACGCAGGACAAACAGAGATCGCGATGAAGTTGCAGGAAACGCGAGTTCAATAAACTGATTTACATGCCCATCCTTTCACTCTTTCTCTCTTCCTCACTCTTCTTACTCTTCTTCCTTGATTCGCCCCCCAAAATTTCATTGCACTTCCGTAATAACTTCCGCAGCAACTTCTGCCTTGCGTGTGGCTGTCGAGCGACACGATCGGCACCTGGTCGACGCCCTCAACTCTGCGGCCTTCTTGCCACTTCAACTTCCCACACTCTTCCCCCGCCCCTTCCCTCTCTCTCTGGCAATCATATCGAGGCGGCGCTGTTACCCGATCTGCTGTGAGAAAGAACAAAATTATCATAATTTTCATTTCCTTTTAGCGCTATTATCCTTTTCGCTGTCTCCATCTCCAAATGCCGTTGCACTTGTTCCTCGCAGGTTCCCACACACCCGCACACACACACGCAGACGGAGCTGCTTCAGATCCTTTATCGTTGTTTGCTTTGTGGTTGTTCGCAGGTCCTGCGCCTGTTTGCATTGCACTTGTTCACTGGATCCTTTTCCTTTCTTTGTCTTTGTCTGGGTTTCTCTATTTGCCCTGCTGTGATTTGATGCTCAGCATCTTGGGATACAAGTGTGCATGTGTGTGTGTGCGGCGTGTGTGTGGTGTGTGAGATTCCTGTGCACTTCGCTACGGTTTATCACTTTTGTTTTTACTTTTGATTTCGTTTTGGTTTCTGTGGGAACATGAATGTCTTTTTCATTTGAATTTCAGATTTCGTCAGTGACTCCCCAAATAGGTAGTGGGCAACAATTGCGGGGTATTCTTGTAACTGGTTATTTACAATAAGAGAAATAAATAATAATAAATAAAAGTAATATAACCCTAAACAGGTTACGCGACAAAAGTTCAAAGAACAGACTCAAGTGCGCGTTCAATTCGAAACTAGTTTCTAATTCCTGGTAAGTCCTTTGTCTTTTACAACCTTTTCTGGGCCTAGTTAATTGTCAACAAATTAACTGCAGATCGAACATTGTTCGCTACGATTTTCCCACAGCTAAGACGAGGTTTAAGCCCAAAAACCCTGTTGGCCGCATAATAGAGATATACTGTCCACTACAAAGTACTCTCTATAATACTGTGAGTAACCTCTTCCTTTTTTATATAATTTCCGACAAATGTTGCCATATGGCATATGGCAGCACAAATATGAATTACCTTCATCAAAATCTCAGCACGAAACGGAAGTAACTTTCGATTTCCCTCCTTCAGGAAAAAGGGGAAAAAATCGAGAGTAATTTGTTTCCTATTATGATGTGCCACAAAAGGATACGCTGCATGATACGCTAGAAATTTGTATGCACTCAAAATTGAATTTGTCGATTTTCCCTTTTTCCTCGACATTTTCTCAAGTGTGTGCACGGTTGTTCGACGCGTGGGCACTTCCGCTCGCACTTGGAGGCGGCGTCGTCGCTTACCTGACACACACACACGAAGGACTCTACGCATCTTGACCCCATGGAGCCTGGGAATATCTGTGCGCTGATTTCTCTTGCATTCGTTTATTACGCAAAGCTGCATCCTTGCCGCTGTCTCACGCATATTTACTGCAGGTTATTGATATGCCCCTCCCTCTCTCTCTCTCTCTCTCCGTTTATCTATGCACTTGTTGGCCACAGCAGAAAAAGAAGTAGAATCCTATCTGGGTCCATTGAAGATCGACAACCGATTGGGTCGTGTGAAAAATGCAAGCGATTTGAATTTGCTCGGCACAGGTAGACAGACAATCGATCGGTTTCTTCTTATCCTTTGCTCTGGCAAAAAAAAAAAAAGGAACGGGCATTGGGCATATATTCAAAATCTCAGTGTGGCATAGATTTGTGTGTGTTTGTGTGTGGGAGAATTCCTGTTAAACACGGCATGACTTTGTTGTTTGTTTGTTTGCAAGAATACTCGTACATAATAATAGTAGAGCCATATGGTTACTAGAAAACTATATTTGAATACCCTTTGCTTAAAATCAATTGAGTTTAATCAATGTCAAGTCTACTCGAACATGAACCTATGTAAGTGTGCCTAGCACATATTCAATTCATATTCACATCCATTCATATATTATTGAGTGCAGCCCCTTATTATGAATCCATAGAGCACTCCAAAAAAATCCCTGTAAAAAGAAATAATATCCACCAATAACCCCCACAACACATTTTGTTATTTTTAATGTTTTTTTATTATTTCCTTCATTTTTACAATTGCGTTCGAATGTATTCATATTCTTTATATAGTGCACATACATATTCTGTTATACATACATATATTTTAAATACGTCCCATTCTGCACTATGCTTAACATTCATAAAGTTGTTCGATTAGTTCTTCGATTTTTACATGTTATTTGTTAAAATTTGGCTTTAGTCTGAGCATTATGTTTATACAGGAAAGTGACAA
This sequence comes from Zaprionus indianus, assembly GCA_018904595.1. Taxonomy (NCBI): domain Eukaryota; kingdom Metazoa; phylum Arthropoda; class Insecta; order Diptera; family Drosophilidae; genus Zaprionus; species Zaprionus indianus. The sequence continues at coordinate 3,796,668 of JAEIHA010000152.1, forward strand.
ACTAAATAATCTTTTGTATAATATTATTTCATAAATGTAAAGAGAGCGAGAGAGTACTTAGTGCTATATTTATGCAATTTGTTCGTAATGTTTCCACTTGCTTTATGATATTTATTCTTCTTTGTTCTCTGTGGCATTTTGTGCGTTTTGTGATTAACTCGTATTGTGCTCATTAAATTAATTTAAATGCAGTTTTCATTGTGTTGTTGCTTCTTTTTTTTTGGTCAATTTAAAACGAGTTTTGCTAATTGCATTTTCATTAGTTATTATATTCTGTTTTTCTTTTTTTCACTAATTGGCAAATGTTTTAGTGCTTTAGTTTGTATGTTAACTAGGCTGCCATGGCGGCGTTAAATTTATAAAATATTTACAAAATTTCTCTTTAGCTGCACGTAAACTTTAACTAAGTCTACGAACTACAAAATTTACAAATGCACAAAAACGTTTTTGTTTTTCATTTCATTTTATAAATAAAGATTGTTTTTCAGGCAAATTTTTGTAAAGTTTGCGACAATTACAGAAATGAGGCGCTTAAACAGAATTATGACAAGAAACGGGTCACTAGTTAAGAGTATATAAGGACATCGTTATCGTTAAGGACATAACAAAACTTGGGGGCAAGTTTGAGGGTTCGCCTGAGTTGCAAGCCAATTTCAGCGCTCTTTGGATGGTTGGCCTCCTTTTACAAATATATAAAATCAAAAGGGGAAACAATATGTATACAAAATAATAAAAATGGTTTACAAAAATTCGTAATATGGCTACGCTATCAGTCCATTGTTCGTGTTGAAGTCGATTTGGATTTGGATTTGCATTTGGAATTGAATGCGGATGGGGTGAGTGCGCTTAGCACAGCTCGCGATCCAATCATCAGAGTATGTCGGGCGTGTGCGTCTCGTCGTGTGTGTGCTGCAGCAATACCTTGCGCTCATCTGGCGCTGTACTCAACGCTATTTCCACACTCGCCGGCTCCGCAATGGCATCGGCGTACATGGATTCATACACGGGATTGGCGAAATTGCCCTGCAAGCAAAACATAATGTTAGATGACAAAATTAACCACAGGTTAATTCACGTCTTCACCTCTACCTTGTCATCTTCGTGGGCAAACGGCGGCACTTCATCTGCATCGCCGCGGTACATGGGATTGGTCAGCATAATCTCCACGTTATCCGTGAGACGTGCATGTGAGAATGGCTGCGCAATGCGGTGTTTTCTGTAATGAGAGGAGAGATTAGTTTCTGTTTCATATTCTTGCTGCTTCTCTACTCACTTGAGCAAGTACAGAGCGCCGCCGAACAGGCCTAAGATCAGCGTGGACACGCCCAGTATGATGGCCAGCACAGAGATCAGACTGGCTGACTCCGGATTCTGTTCGTCACTCAAGGCATCGGCACTCTCGCCCAGGCAGGGCACTATACGTTTATTATCGCACAGACACTCGTTGATGGATCCGCCCATGCGACAAACGCTACACTCGCCAACACAATGCGGCGGCAACTCGCAGAACTCGCCCTGCCACTCGCCAATGCAAGTGCATTTGGGAACCAAATACTCATCGAGATGGCACACACCACCGTTGGCACAGTGATGCACACAGGGATTGTCATCGCCCACGGGCATGTGACAGAACTCTCCGTTCCAGTGCTCTGTGCAATTGCACATGGCGATGCCTTTGATGACATGACAGGTGCCGGAATTCTGGCATATCAGGCCCGTGCATGGATCCCGCGATGGCAGCTGACTGGCATCACAGAAACGCGGTGGATACGAGGTTTTGCACAGATCCGATTCACAGCGCTCGCCTATGTAGCGAGGCGGGCAGGTGCAGGTCAATCGACGTCCTCGATTTGTGCAAGTGCCGCCATTGTGACAGTAATCCTGACACGAGTTCGCCTCGCAATGTTCCCCGAAGAAGCCGAAGGGACAGTCACACGTCCGCTGACCCTTAGCGCCAATGCTGCAGGTGCCGCCATTCTTGCAGAAACCTGCGCATTCATTGAATTCGCAACGTTTGCCGGTGAAGCCATCGGGACACTCGCATTGCGGTGCTCCGGTGAGTGTTTCTCGACATATGCCACCATTCTCACAGGTCAAGTTCAGACAGTGTTCGCACTGATCGCCCTTGTACATTTCCGGACAGCTACACTTCATGCCCTCCGTTTCGGAAACCAGACACGAGCCGCCATTGTGGCAACGGCTTTGGCAATCCGATACAGAAGTCTCGCAACGTGCTCCCGACCAGTTGGGCGGACAGGTGCACTTCAATGGCGGTGGTTCCTGTAGGCCAGGCAATTGTGGTGCCACTGTGCACAGGCCATAGTTGAGACAGTGACCCGAGCAGCGATAATGCTCGCACAGCTCTCCCTCGAATTGTGGCTGGCAAATGCACTTTGGAACATGATTCACCAGCTGACACGTGCCCAGATTGCAGAGCAGTGGACAGTAGTTGGGTATCTCAGCTTGTGCCTTGCACAGTCCATCCTCTGTCATGATATATTCATTCGGACACTTGCAAGTGTAGCCAGTATACGATTCTGTTGACAGTATGCACAGTGCAGGCGATGCCTTGCAGGGATCCTTGGCGCAAGGATTGCTTACTAGAAGGAGAACAGTCAGTTAGTAGAGGATCATAGTAAAGCCTTTTATTTTACTTACTGTTTCGGTTCTGTTTCATGGGATGCAGTATGCCAATGTCCGAGGAACGATAGCCCTTGAGCAGGTAGGTTCCATTGTCGTTGCCAAACTTGTTCATCTTGATGATGCTCTGATCGTACAGCTTGATGTACAGATAATCCTCGAATACATCGATCTTTTGCGGCTTTTCACGTGTCCCGAATCGTCGCACCACATTGCGATCTTTGCCATTCAGACGACACGTTTCAATGGTGCCCTTGCGATAATCGGCCCAATACAAACGACCCGTAGGATAATCGATCGATAGACTGATTGGCCAACCAACATCACGTTCCACCAGACTCTTCTTGTTGCTGCCATCCAGCGAGGCAACCAATATGCCATTCTCCAGCGTTGACCAGATCATGACACGTGACTCTGGCTCCAGCACAATATCCGTGGGATTCATGCCCGTAGAAACGAGTGAGATATACTTCTTGCCCTCAATATCGGTGGCAATAATCTGATTGTGACGCGAGTCAATGATATAAACCATTTGCGTGATCCAATCGACAGCCAGTGACTTTGGATCATCCAGATCGGGTATCTACATGGAAAGAAATAAACATTAGTACAACCAAAACAAGGCAAACTCTAATTCCACTCACATTAAAAGCCGTTAGCTCCTTGAGATCGCGACGCACGCGCACTCCGGAACCCTCCACATGCGGCGTGGCAATCTTCATGGTGTGCACCTTGCCATGATGCGAGTCTATCCAAAAGAGCAGCGTATCCTTAGGCCGAATGAGTATGTCGAAAACATCAATCTTGAGACTATCTGTCTGGAAGAAACCCACAACAGTTGTGCCCTCTTGTTTCGCAGGCAATATGAAACGGAATTCCTGCTCCGAGGCTAGCAAAAGTATTTGATCAGGCCCAGAGGCCAAACAGGTTGCATTCTTCGCAACACCCTTGTGATAACCTGTCGTGCACTTGCAATTATAATGTCCTGCCTTCTTCTCGATACAGATTTGCGAGCAGGTGCCAAAGCCACAAACAGGCGGCTGGCAATTCATCTCATCCGATCCATCAATGCAATTGTATTGTCCATCACAGCGGAAATTCTTTGAGATGCAGTCGTCGTTCTCACACTGGAACTGATCGTGTCGGCACTTGGGCAGCGCAGCGCACACCTGATCCGATTCATCCTCATTGTTGCCACAATCGTTGACACCATCGCACAGCGCTGATTTACGTATGCACAACAAATTGGCGCACTTGAAGGCATTGTAATGACAGTGGACATGCGCACAGGTGGCATAGCTCTCATCACTGCCATCCAGACAATCGTCCCAGCCATCACATTTCCAGCGAGACATGATGCACTTGCCATTGCCGCAACTAAAGTGATCCGGCGGACAGGTGCAGTTGACCTCATCCGAACCATCAGGACAATCGTCGTCGCCATCGCATTGATATTGTCTAAAGAAGGAAGAGATGGATTCAATATAAACTCATGTTGATTATTCTAATGGGAAGCCACACTCACTTATTGATGCAGGTGTTGAAGGCGGCGCACTTGAACTGATTCGCTTTGCAGGTGATGTTGCAGTTGATCTCATCGCTGCTGTCATCGCAATGTATTTCACCATCACAACGGAAGTCATGCTTGATGCACTTGCCAGTGCCGCAACGGAATTCGCTCTCGGAACAGTTGCGCATTTGGCAATTAAGTTCATCGCTGCCATCACCGCAATCGTTCTCGTAATCGCAACGCCAACGTCCTGGAATGCACTTGGAGTTGTTACACTTGAAGTACGTGGGATCACAGGTGGTCTTGGAGGTGTGGCAACTGGGTGGCTCGTCCTCGCCATTGGGACAATCCTCCTCGTCATCACAGCGCCAGGCAAGCGGTATACAGCGACCCGAGTTGCATCTACAATGAAGAAAATAGCGTTAGTTTCTCTTTCTATAAAGGATTAATTGCTAGGCTTACTGAAAATCATTTGGTCCACAAGAAACATGATCGCAATTGGCCTCATCCGATTTATCGGCACAGTCAACGTCGCCATCACACACCCAGACATAAGGCATACACCGATTGTTGCCGCACTGGAACTGATCCTTCTTGCAAACAAGCGGCGTGCAACCAGCCTCATCCTCTCCGCCAGGACAGTCACGCACGCCATCACAGCGCTTCACGCTGTCCACACAGAAGGCTGAACTGTTCCCTGTAGCCTCACACTTTAGATGATTCTCAAAGCACGTGAACTTGTCGCAGTTCAACTCATCCGAATTGTCGCCACACTGATTGACGCCATCACAAATGGCCGAAGGATGAATGCACTTCTTGTTGCTGCACTGATACTGTCCCGGTTCACAGTGGAAGGGTGGACACGACTCGGGCTCATCGCTGCCATCGCCACAATCGTCCTGTGTATCACATCGCCAGTAGAACGGAATGCATTTGTATGTGTTGACGCACTCAAAGTGCGCTGCCGTGCAATTGGCACGACAAGTGCGTCCGTCCTCTGCCAACACAAAATTATTGGGACAGGCGCACTTGTAGAATGGCTCCACAGGCGACAGCAGGCAGAGTGTGGAGCAATTGGCCTGCAGACAGGGATTACCACTGATCGGTGGCTGTTGACGATACGGATGGAAGACACGCAAATCCATCGGTCTGTGTATGGTGGTAATCAACGTCGAACAGTTCTGTCCATCATATTTGTTGCAATACTCAATCGATTTGGTCTCCCAATCGGACCAATAGATGCGATCCTCCCACACGGCGATGGCAAAGATGTGATGTAAATTCAGATGCGGATTAATGCTGCGTGCCAACAACAGACGCGTTCGATTGCCGTCGAGATCACTAACCGATATCGTATCCTCTCGTGCATCGCCCCAGAAAAGCTGTTGCGTCTCAAAGCTAATGGTCAAGGCATTGGGCCAACCAAGATTCTCGCGTATAATCATACGCGCATCGGAACCATCCATGCCGGCTTTGCCTATGTGAGGATTATCTCCCCAGTCGGACCAGTAAATGTGACGTTGATACGGATCCAGGGCAATGCCACGCGGCTCACGTAGATTCTCATTGATGAGAACCTTGCGATATTTTCCATCCAATTGCGATACTTCTATGGTGTCCAATCCCTTGTCGCACCAATACAAATTCTTGGCTACCCAATCAACTGCAAGTCCATCGGGATTCTTCAGCATTGCCTGATGCAACGTTTGCGTCTTATTCTCTGCCGGACAATGTCGCTTTATGGTGCCCACTGTACTCGTCACATCTGACCAGTACAGACACTGACTATCCCAATCGAAGTCCAAGGCAACAGCATTCGATAGCGAATGAATGAGTATGGAACCATTTCCCGTGTGATTCACTTGCCGTATGTAGTAACGATTCGAGAAGATCAACTTCATAGTGACATTGCTGGTGGCTTTGCATGTGTGATGATCGCGCAGCTCGTATCCCTTGGCACACAGACACTTGTACGAGCCATAGGTATTGATGCACGTCTGGGAGCAAGGCTGCTGCTCGTTGCACTCATCGATGTCGGTGCAAAGGTGCGTGCTATTGGGCAACAGTTTGAATCCAGGCAGGCAACGACACTCGTAGCCCACAACCTTGTCCACGCACTCGTGTTCACAGATATCCGGTATAAGGCACTCGTTGATATTGCACAACGCTTCATCGGAGTAATCTGCGCAGTCGTTCCTCCTGTCGCACAACAAGTCGGCGCTGATGCATGCTCCGTTCTTGCAACGGAAATCATCGACTCCATTGCAGGCACGCGTGTGCGCACACAGCGAGGCAAACTCATCGGAGCCATCGCCACAATCGGGTTTGCCATTGCACGTCTGATTCTTGAAGATACACATGCCATCCTGACACTGGTGCATCTGTGCGCCGCCGGGACAAGCGTGCGGCGGAAAAGCCGATTCACAGCCTTCGTACTCTTCATCTCCGCCCGGACAGTCCTCGTCGCCATCGCACACATAATGTGAATCGATGCAAAGACCTGAAAAAGAAATGAAAATTGTATTAAGTTTGTTTTCTTTAGTTTTGAAATCCCACTCACCACTCGAGCAAAGGAAGGCGGGTGGCTGGCAGTCGGGTATGTGTGCAATGCCACCGCATTGTGGTCCCTCATCCTCGGCACCCTGATCCCCGCTGGCCGGGCAATCCTGCTCGCCATCGCACACCCATTTCTGTGGTATGCAACGTCCAGAGCTCTTGCATTGAAACAGATGCGCACGACACGATCGATTCGGACAATGTGGTCCCTCGTCCATGCCATCGGCACAGTCAGTCTTGCCATCGCACTGCCAACTGCTGGGTATGCAGCCATTGTCGCAGGCAAACTCATTCACCTCACAGCTGGGACGGCAGTTCAACTCATCGCTACTTCGCTCTCCGATCTCTGCATCATTGCAATCGTTGTCGCCATCACAACGCCACGCGCTGGCAATACACTGACCGTTGGCGCAACGGAATTGTCCCGGCGCACAAGTGATCCGCGATACATTTGCACAGTCCTGTTCATCGGTGGCATCGGGGCAATCAGGATCACCATCGCAGCGCCAACGCGGCAAGATGCAGATGGTGCTATTCGCACAGTGCTCGAAGAGAGTGTCGCCCTGCTCACACGTACGCTGCTGACACTGTTTCTCATCACTGAAGTCACGACAATCTCGCATATTATCGCATAGATACTTTCCAGGAATACATTCACCGCTGCCGCAACGGAAATGATCTGGTGGACACTTGCACAGCGGTGGCGCCTCGTCACTGCCATCGCCACACTGATGCTGCCCATCGCAGGTTTGCTCCTTGAGAATGCAACGATGATTCTGGCACATGAAATGTGTCTCGGGACACTTGCGTAGCACACAATAGATGGGATTCTCATCGGAACCGTCCAGGCAATGCGTGACATTGTCGCACGTCAGCTCGAGGGGAATACACTCGCCGGAATGGCAATTGAACTGCGATTTGCCGCAATTCGTAAACACAGGCGCAATGCAACGACGACCATCATCTGCTAGTATTCCCTGCGTGCAGTGGCACATGGCTTTACCCTCCTTGTTGAGCAAACACACATCCTCGCATTGTCCATTCAAGATCTTACATTGATTTGCATCACAATTGATGCGTGTATTCTGCACAGCAATGATGCCCATGGGACGTGCCACATGCTCGCGCAGAAAGACCACATCGGTACCAGTGTACTTGTTGGCTCGCACCACCGCGTGCAGCACCCAATCGGTCCAGAACAACAGATCTCCATACACTGCCATGGCGAAGGCATGCTTGGGTGTAGTGTGCGCTAGTACAACACGATTTGTGCCATCATAGTTGACCCTTTCGATCTTATCCAGACGTGCATCAGCCCAGTAAAGTTGCTGTTGCTGCAGATCCAGTGTCAGTGCATTGGGCATTTTGATATCTGTGTGTATGATGCGCTCCACACCATAGCCCGTCAGATAGGAACGCTGTATGCTTGGCATACGCTCGTTCCAATTGGTCCAGTAGATCATGCCCAGACACGGCTCCACAGCAATGCCACGTGGCTTATCCTCGTGCTGCAGCTTCAGCACATTACGCACATGCTTCAAATTCTCTTCGTCGCTCTCTGTGAGATGCAACAGCTCCAGACTACGTATGGCTGCATCATTGTTCGATGTCCAAAAGATCTGTTCATTCACCATATCATAGGCCAAACCCTCGACACGCTTCTGTTGCGTCAAGAGCACACGATGTCCACTGCCATTGAAGTGCACCTGATTGATGGTACTGAGCAACACATCCGAGTAGTAAACGAGTTGCTCTTCATAGTTGTAACTGATGGCAATCACATTGCGCATCAGCGTCACATTCGATATCAGGCGAACGGGCCAGTTCTTGTTGGCATGATCGGTCATGTGTATGCTCTCGATATTGCTGCGATAACTGAACAACAGAAAGTTCTCGTAAGGTTCACAAGTCAGTCCGTCCGCGGCGAGATGACTGTGCGAACAGGCACAGATTGCACTCGTACCATTGAACAGACACAACTGTTCGCATCCTCCATTATTCTGGGCACAAGGATTGGTGCCATGTTGCACACGCTTCGAATAGATCTTCAGATCTCTTATGGCATCTTGTTCGGTTTCCAATATCAATTGTGATTGCGACAAATTCGTGAGTGGAGCCACCTTAATGGCACCCTCATTGTACTTGTTCTCTGCCCAATAAAGATAATCTCCCAGCTTGGCCAATCCCACGGGCTTATTGATTGTTCCCTTTAGCAATTGTTCACGTAGATTTCCATCGTAGTCAACCTTCATGATCGAATCCGGATATGTTTCACCCCAATAGACCTTTGTGGCGTCCATGTCCACGATCAAACTGCTAACAACCCAATTGTTTCGTGTCTGATTGACCAGCACAAATGGTTGACTTCCATCTAGACCGACACGTCCGATATGCGTCTGTGTGACATAGAAGAGCAAGCCCTGCAATGGATCCACGGCCAATACGCTGGGTTTCTCCACATTCGCGACAACCACATAACGATTAGTGCCATCCAGTCGCGATACCTCAATGACATTCCTCTTCGTGTCGCTCCAGTAAATGTTGCCAGCAATCCAATCGATAGCAATGCCGCCCAACCAGTCCTGTTGCTTATATCCAGCCAGATTTATGGCCTCTAAAATGGTCTCGCGCTGCGTTCCATCGCGTCGCACACGCGAAATGCTGCCCAACTCATTGTCGCCCCAATAGAGCATATCTGTGGCGGCGTGATATTCAATAAAACTGGCAGAACTGATGCGTGAGATGGGCACCAGTGCCTGGAAAACAAGAGAATATATATAGTAACATTTGTATAAGTCTTTTTATATAAAACACTAACCGCCTTGGGCTTCTCGAAGGTTTCACTGGGATCGATCATTTCCACGCCTTGCAGCACATCAATTGAATAGAATATGAGTTCGGCACGTGGTATGCAACGTGTGGGATTATTTGGCTCCACATCGTAGCCCAGGGCGCAACGACAGACATGATCTGTAGGCGAAATGGCCAAACAAAGATGCTCGCAGCCACCACGCAGCGGTCCAGCACAAGTATTCGTGCCCGTCTGTGCCTCCGAATAGAACATCTTCATGCTTTGTATGCTCTCTGCAAGGAGGAATTGGGGAAGTGTTAGAAATAGAGTCAAGTATACTCAGGAGAATGGACAATGAGAGCGTAAAAGAAATGAACAGGTAATAAAGAAACAGATAAACTAACTCTTAACAATGAATGAAGCTTAGTAAACATTTTTATATTCAAATTCCCTATCCACATACTTGTATTCACTCGCAGGAAGGACATGTTCATGCACTGTTCCTTCTCACAATGCATGATGGCACTCTGGATGTTCTCGGGAAAGTATATTGTGCCATTGTAGACGGTAAGCGAACTAATTGATGTTATCTGGCTGGCCGCAAGCACGATGTGTGTCTCATTTTTGGGTATATCATAGTAGGCAATGCCCGCATTATCATATGCATAATACAATCGCAGAGAATCAAAGTCCATGGTCAGACTTTGCATGCTAACATTCTGTTCGTGTATCACAAGACGTCCGGAGCCATCGAGATTCGATTGTTCCAGCTGCCACCAGGTCGAGTCAGACGTTGAATGTATCCAATACATTTTGCCACTATAAAAGAGCAAGAGAAATGCAATTAAAAAGCATGAAATGAACTGTAAAGAGGAATTCAATTACTTGCTCGGATCCAGGGCAATGCTGTCCACCTTATTGAGTTTCTCATGGATGTGTGTTATGTATTCGCCCTGCAGATTACTGGCCAGTATAGTGCACTCTGTTTCGCCCGAGGAGAAGTACATGTGCTTGGCTATCCAATCGATGGCAAAGCCGTAGGGCTTCTCAATGTTTGTATTGATAATGGGCTCGATGAGGCCACTCGAGATGCCCGCACGTGAGATCTCACTTTGCTGTATGTCCGACCAATAGATGTGACTATCCTCGACCAGGTAATCGATGCGTTGCGGCGCCACAAGCTACAGAGAGAGAAATATTTAATTAAACAAACTGCCAACTCTTCATCTGTTGCCTACTCACCCTGGGCGATTGTCTTATGGTTGGTATGGTATGATGATTGGGTTGCTGCAGGTCAATGCCACGAATCTCTTCGCCTATGACGAAGAGCAGCACTTGTTCATTGGCCACACAATTGCGTTCGTTTTCCGGATCCAATCGCATGACATGCGGACACTCACACTTGTAGGTTCCACTGCCACTCAGCAGACAAAGATGCGAACAGCCACCGTTGTTGTCACCACAAGGATTGCGATCCCAGGGCTGGCGACTAGAGTGCAGCACCTGTATGCCAAACGGTTGGGTCTGTGTGCGTTGCAGCACTTGCACATCGCTGCCATTCCACTTATTCGCACGTATCACAGATGTTGTACGCCAATCTGTCCAGTAGACATAATTCTCAAAGACAGAGATGGCAAAGGGATGCGAGAGTATATCCTTGTTGCGCAACACCACATGATGCTCGGAGCCATCGTATTTGGTGCTGCTTATCGAATCCGACTTGGCATCAACCCAATAGACACGCTTCTGCGTATAGTCCAGTGTGAGACCATTGGGCCAACCTGCACTCAATTGCCAACTAGTTGAGATAATGCGTCTGCCCTCGCCGGACATGCTGCAGCGTTCAATGCGTGGCGAATTATCATCCCAATCGGTCCAGAAGAGCAGACCCTCGCGTGGATCTAGCGCTATGGCACGTGGACTTTCCATATTGCCAGCAATGAGAGTTCGTCGAAAACTTCCATTCAATTTGGCCACTTCTATTTGATCCAGATTCGAATCAATCCAATATAAATTTCTACCTATCCAGTCCACTGCTAATCCTTCCGTTGTCGATAGACCCGAGTGCACAACAGCCTCAACATCACGCAAACTTTCGCCAACAAGTTGACCGCGATAGATCTTATCATCGATGACATCTGTCCAGTAAATCTCCACACTCGACTCATTGTTGTACAGAAAGTCCAAAGCGATAATGTTGCGCAATGAACTGTAAAAGCTGCTTGCCTCCAGCGTCTTTAAATTGATGCCACGTATATCCTGTCGATTGGTAAATATCGCATATGGTTGATCCGGCGCTGTGCTCTTGCATGTGAACTTATCGTAGGCCAAGTCGTAGCCCTCCAGGCACTGGCAACCGTAGCCTTTGCCATTCGTTTCACAGACCTGCGAACATGTATCCCAATGCTCACAGGCATGTTGCATGCTACAACGTTTGCCATTCGGTTGTAAATACAAATGCGCTGGGCATGAGCAAATATAACCCTCGGGTGTGTTATGGCAATTATGTGAACACTCATGACCCTGATCACATAACTTGTCGGCGCACAGGAAACCCTCATCTGTGGTGTCCAAACAATCGTTAACACCATCACAAAGTTGACTAACTGTAATGCACTTGTTGCTGAAGCCACACAGACGATCCGGATGCTCACAGATCACAGTCTCGTTGAGATCGAACTTCGTTTCATGCAGCTGGGTGCAGTTCACCTCGTCGGTCTTGTCGAAACAATGATTGATGCCATCACAGCGAAGAAATTCGGGTATGCACTCAAAGGGATCGGCACAGGCGAACTCAAAGGTTGCACACTCATTCAGCTCCTTCCATCCTGTTAATGGATGATTATCACTCTTGGTTTGATTGCAATTTGCCTCGTCGCTGCCATCCAGACAATCGTTGATGCCATCGCACACTTGCATGTCGCCATAACAACCAATGGGTTGACAAAAGCGCTCACCATGACCGCACTCATGTTCACAGGCAAACTCATCCGCGTTGTTACTAAAAAAGGGGAAAAAAGGAGGTGAGAAAGGGGTGTAAATGTGAGTATAAAGATCACTTAGTTACCCGCAATTATCCTGACCATCGCAGACATCGGCAAACTGTCGGCACTGTCCATTGCCGCAATCGAACTCCGCGCACTTGTTGCCCGTGTAAAGATCCGATGATTCATCGGATGCATCATCGGGTCCACAATCGACGACGCCATCGTTGACCCAACTAAGCTGGATGCAACGTCCGCTCTTCTCGCATGTGAACTCATTGCTATTACACGTGATGTGCTCACAATTCAACTGATCCGATCTATCCTGGCAGTAGGCAATGGAGCTGCAGAGCAATGAGCGCTGATAGCATCGCTCGTTGCACACAAAGTGCAACTTCTTGTCGCAGCTACGCAGATTGCATGGATCTCCCGGTGCATTGCTCTCGTCTGTGCCATCCTCACAGTCCTCGAAGCCATCGCAAAGATCCTTGCTATCGATACATTGCTGTGTGCTGCGACACTGAAATCCCGACGTGCAATTGGCGCGTGTGGGCGAAGCCACTGTTGCTGGCTTCAATTGGGGTATACAGTGTGTGCCTGTGGCATTGAGCGTAAAGCCATCGGGACAACGACAAATGGCACCCTTCGGAGTATTCAGACACATGCCCGGACACTTGGACAGCGCACAGGCGCTGGGCTGCTGTGGCACTGGTTGCGTGGCCACATCGAAGATACGCAAATCGATGGCATTGCCAGCCGGCTGTAGATGCACAGTGGAACTAAAGGTGTTCGTCTGATTTGTGTGATGCACACGAAAGCGCCAAATCGTTGTGTTTATATTATCCACCCAGTAAATGGCACCATTGTGCTGCACCATCGAAAACGGACTACACTGTTCCGATTTCAAGAGCAGCTCACGTCCAGTGCCATCGAGTTTCATGCGCTCAATGGTTCGCATTCGAAAATCACACCAATAGATGCGCTTATTGCGCCTATCCACATCCAGGCTGCGGGGCCAACGCATGGCCATGTCCGGTGATGACTTGGCCAGCAGCTCCTTGTGTGTGCCATCCATCCAGGCACTGTAGATGCCCGCTTCGCATGATTGAAATGACCACTGCGCCCAGTAGAGCAGTCCCGTTGTGGGATCCAGTTCCAGAGACCTGAAGAGAAACTTAATTTAAACTTGATCTTCATCATTATCTTTACACTACTTACATGGGCTCACAGTCCAGATTGAAGGTGAGCACTTTGCTCATATTACCCAACGGCGCAACGTGCAACTTCCGATAGCCCGTCCAGTACAGGTGCTCATTGATCCAATCGTAGGCCAAGGCATGCACATGTGACCAACCGGTGGAGAGTGTACGCGACACACTGCCATTGAGCGATTGACTCCTAATGCTGTACACAGTATCTTCGTATTCAGAGGCAGCGGAATCGGTGTCTGGTACAACATACAGTATACTCTTGCCCCGCACATTCACATCGATGGCCTTGGGTGTGGTAACATTGCGTATGGGCACCATAACATCGGGCAGCTCACCCAACTGCTCCAGCTGTTGCACCTGCTCTGTGCCAAGCGGTACTCCGGTGATGCGTACCAAACGTTTGTCGGCATACACAAGAAATTTATCGTGCGCGGCAAGCAAACAGGTCGTCTGATTGTGCAATTTATAGCCGGCCGTGCACAGGCATTTGGCGCTCGCAAATCCTCGTGTCCAGAGTGGCACACAAATCTGATTGCAATTGCCGTTGTTTTCACGGCATGGATGTGCCACCTCCGGTTGCTTTTGTCGATGGAAAATTCGAAAATTTGTGCCACGCGTCACATTCGCCAGCAGCATCCGCGATTTCAGCGTAAATTTGTCCATGCCAACGATGGCACGGTCTGTCCAGGGTGCCAAATAAATTGTGTTCTCGAATACCTCCAACGCTTGAATGGTCTTCAATGGCACCGGCGACTGCAAACAAACGGAAATTGCGTTTAACACTCGTTGCAACAACAACAACAACAGCACACACACACAACAAAAAGGAGCAACAACAACAGTAACAATGAAACAACAGACAAAGCCAAACAACAACGCTGACCTCGTATTCGTTTTGGCTATATTTTTTTTTTATTTTTTGGGGAGTTGGGTAAAAAATTTACTGTTTATAGGTCATCAAGATACGCGATTTTAAGCTGTAGCCGCGAGAGGAACCCGTTAAGCTGAACAACAGTTTATTTTTTGGTTTTTTAGCGGATTGCCAAAACTATTTTATAGCATTGCTGCAGTTTCGATTGGCTTTGGCCATAATTATAGCACGCTCTGAGGGTGCAAAGTATGTTTATATAAAATCTAATGGAATTTTGGGTTTAGAAAGAAGAGCAGAGATGAGTTGTAACATAGTCTGGTTGCATGTGCAGTATTTGATATTGCAATTTATAGAGATATATAGAATAAACGGGAATGGAAAATACGCTGAATATTTGCAGAATCACAGAACTAAAGGTATAAAGCACAATTAAACCTAAGTAAACTGAATGAATTTTCAAGAATTAAACACCAAAGAAAGCTTTTGGTTCAGGATATTGAATTAAAAAATATTTTTTGATTTTGTTAATAAGTTTCTTCTAAAATATATTTAGTATTTGAAAAGACATTTATTGAGGAAAATTACTATAAACCTTTTAAATATTTCATTGGAAATCTATTAAGAAAAACTACTAGTTACTGTGTTAATATAAGAGTGGTTGATAGTTGAATTCATGTTCCGATGGACAGACTATCCTAAAACCGTATCTCTTCATTACAATCTCCATTCAATATGGCAAGTTTCTTATATGTTCTCATATCGTATCACGAGGGAAACCTTAGTCTTTGCAATGCAAACCTTCATTTATCTAATTTTTTACTTTTCAGTCTACATTGCGCAGCATCACCCTTCACTTCTTCCCCTTTTCCCCATTCTCGAACTGCCCTGCAACTCACATTTGGCGTCTTCTTTAGCGTCCAACGTTGCTGTCCATTGTAGTCGACACGCTCAATGACATCCTTGTAAACATCAATCCAATAGACATGTTCGTTGGCCAAATCCAATGTGACGCCGCTTGGATGATAAATGTTCGTCTTGACGAGCGCTGTACGATTCGTGCCATCGAGCAGAGCCCGGGATAGACTTGGCGACCAATCCGTGTAGAAGAGATAACCCTTTGTTGGATCCACAACCAGCGACGATGGATGCTCCACCTGATGCAATATGAGGCGACAAAAGGTGACCGCATTGGTGCACAGATAGACCAAACCATCGTCCTCGTTCAGGAAATACCAATTGCCCGACAGCCAGTCCAGACGCAGTTCAATGAAAGCTACAAAGACAATAACAATGAATGAATGAATGAAGAATTTATGGCATGCGATTTGAACTTACATTGCTGTGGCGCAATGAACGCGGAAATGGGCAGCGTCCAATTGACATTGGCATCGTCGATGCGTTGGCAGCGCATGATCATCTCGGACCACAACACCTGCAGGGTGCAGAGTGTACGATTGCGATGCCACACCTCGAAGGCAAGCACAAAATGGGAGCCAGAGGAGACCAATGGGCTGCTCAGTTCACTGCCATTAACAGATGTATTGAGGCGACGTATGTCGCCGGCTGAGATCAATGTCAGCGTTGCTGCCTCCGTGGGGGGTACTAAAATGTGGTGCAAGTTGGTTAATATTGAGTGGCATTCTAATTTTTTTGGTGAGTTACCATTGATGGCCAGACAGCGCTTGCCTTGCTTGGTGTAGCCCGAGACGCAGGCACATTCATAGGAGCCGGGCGTATTGCGGCACAGCTGATCACAGGTCCCAGGCACGCTGCACTCATCGTAGTCTATGCAACGTGTCGCATTGACACTCTCAGGCACTTGACCGGCAGCACAGTAGCAACGTGCACCCTGTGGCGTCAATTTGCAGTTGTAGCTGCAGTTCAGCGCAGCACAGGCGGCATTCTGCTTATCTGGAATAAATAAAGGAATCAGTAAGGAATATTGTATGATTTGCTAGCTACACACACACACACAGCAGCGCACACACACTTGGCAAACTTACCACATTGCAGCTCATCGTTATCACAATCCCAGTGGCCATCGCAGAAGCGAGACAGTTCCAGGCAGGCGCCGTTGTGGCATTCGCCCTCAAAGTCGCGACACTTGGGCGCAATGGCATCGTGACCTGCACAGAGAGGGAAAGGGGAGAAAGAGAGGGGGAGAGTGGGGTCGTGTTAGCAGAGATTTAGATTTAGCACATTGCATACTTTGGGGCTACTTACAGTTGCTCTCATCGGATTTATCGCCTGCACCGCAATCGTATTCGCCATCGCATAGCCAGGCCAGGGGAATGCATTTCAAGCTTTTGCCACAGTGAAATTGCCCCTCGTTGCATTTGGTTGACTTGGCTGCAAATACCACAATAACAATAACAATAACGTAAATGAAGATTTATGAACGGTTTGTTAGCGGTTTTCTTGTTGGTTTTCGGTTTGTTGCTTTCGGTTTTGGGGCAGCATTCACCAATGTGTGGCTGTGTCTGTATCCTGTCTTCTATCTCTCTCTCTCTGTCTCCCAAATCACTGAATTATTTTTGGGTGAAATTCAAAATAAGTAAGCTACACTCTGCAAATGGTATGTGTGTGTATAGAGGGTCAGAGAGGCTGCTTGGTGCATTGCAACTGAAGTAACTCAGGCAAGTTCTATTTGTGGCTTGATAAAGTTTCAAGTGCACTTAAGCTTAAATTTCAAGATTATTTGCACTTGCTAAAAGCTGGCGAATTGTTAAATAATTGTTTTCGGATACAAATAAGACATAAGCGATCATGTAATCTATTGTTTTTGTTTATACTTGAGAGAGAAATTCTTGAAAATAAAGTAACATTTTCAGAGAAGTTCAAGTGCATGAACTTTTGGTGGGTAAATGCGAGAGTTTATACAGCAGGGGGTACGACACAACCTCAACGTGCAAGATTTACTCAATTTTGTATAAAATATTCTATATAATGTAAAAGATAAGCTCTTAATATGTCTCAGATCCATCTCTTCTTGTACTTCTCCTTAGATTATTTGTCTTTGAACGATATAAAAAATAATTTGTAGCATACTTTTGGGCATACTATGATAAATACAGCATAGAATAGGTTTGTACCTACTACTATTTTTATGTATCTAATGATTACTAAATAAAATATATAATGAAGTTTCTTAAAGATCGGCAACTGTATGGATTTTATCTAGTTAAGCTATACAATACAAAATTTATACTACGAATCGAATCTCTATTTACTGCAAGTTACATTTATGCAGCGATTTTCAATGTGTTTCCAAGGATTATAGAATTTTTTTTACTCTATTATTAACATTTTTCATTAGTTTTCAGTTTCAACTTTGAACTATAAAAAAAACTTTGAACTATTTACCGGATTTGGCAATAATACATGAAATTCAAGTGTGACTTTTGCAGCACATTTTTTTCAACGCATTCTGTTTCATTGTGGCGCAAATATTAAAAAAATGCAAATTGTCACGGCGAAATATTTTCAAAAACAGAAAAAAGAGAAAGAGGGAAATGGAAGGGAGAGAGAGCAAGAAAATTCAAATAACGCGCTGTTGTCCAAATCAAAGGCAGCGACAACGACGACAACAACAACAAATAGAACAACAATGATGGCAACGTGGATACGGACGCGGCATCCACGCGAGGCTATAACCATAAAAGCCACGTTGGCGACACATGGGACGTCCGAAAAGAATGTTCTCTCTGGCTGCCAAGAGGTTAAACTCCAGAGACAACCAAGCGACGACCATCCGTTGCCACTGCCACACAACCGCGTGCCAATTTGCATGGCTCCATGAAGGAGTAGGGCGTAGGAACGTGGGGTTGAACTGTTGGGCTTCTATTGTTTTCGTAGCCCAGCTGGTGTGCAGTGTAACGGGGGCGTAATGCTTAATAAGCCCAAGGGCATGCAGATGCTTTGTATAAATTTTAAATTCACATTTTATGTGATACGACAATGGGGTGGCAAACAGTAAAACAAAAAAAATAGGAAGAGAACTCCAACAAAAAAAATATATATAAAATAACCATCAAAAAGTAAAGCGGAGTTGGAGGTCTTTGACACGTTGACTTTGTGCTGGGCATTTGTTTAATCAACTTGACCAATTCAAAATTGTCCGAAATTATGTCATAAAGCAATTGAAAAGCAGCTTTATGAGCAACTCTCGAGGGATGCGAAGGAAAACCCAACTGAAATGATCGCTTAATGTGCAGGTCTTTAAAGCAGACTTAATGCAGATAGATGAAGGGAGAATGAGAGCAAGGGAGGTTAAGTAATGGAAGTAGAGCTTAGGCATAGGAATGACTAAAGCTGTTGAGCCTACAAACTAAGAAAAGAAAATAAAATAAGTAACAAGGGAGTTCCAAATCAAATCAGGGATATGTAGGTAGGTTACTTGGGCATTAAACTTTGTAATTTCTTTCTTTCATAAGTTCTTAAGTTTATGCAGAATATAAAATATGCAAACAATTACAGTGTCTGTAAAGTTTTCTTTATGTTAAATCTACTATACTATACATACTTTTTAAATCTGTTTAAAATTGTTTTTTATGTTCAGAAAATGTGTAAAGATTAAGATTAAAGATTAAAAACGATTTGTGATTGAAAACCTTCAGATATTTTCTAATAGAGAATTATTCTAGTCAACTTATGATTTTTCTAGAAAATCGAAAAAATGAAAACCTATCCTCCTTCATCTCTTCACTCAATAGAAAACAGCTAAAATTATAAATGGCTACGTTAATCTAACCCTTATCTAGTTCACACATCTCTCATCTCCATCTCCATAGTTATTCATGTTCCACAAAAGTTCAGCTATAAATAGACAATGCGAACTGCGAAGCGACAGTTAATTTGGGAAATTGATGTAAGATATCATCAATTAGTAGATTTGTGTCAGTAGAATTTTAGTTTCCATTGGTCATAGAACATTTAAAGCACAATTTGATGATACTACCAGAAGTTGTGAAAAACTGAACATAAATTTAATGAAATTTATTTCGAGTCGAGTGCAAAATTGCAGTGAAAACTTTTCAACAAGGCAGGCAGTTTAAATGCGATATATCAAGAGAGACTATATAAAAACGCATGTGTGTGGCAGTGTGTGTGTGCGTGTGTGCCGTTGCAGTCAGTGAGCTTTAATTGAAATTGCGTAGATGGCAAGAGTGAAAGAGAGAGTGAGGGAGGGGCAGGGAGTCTGGTCTGTAAGGGGCGCGAGTTTGGCAAATGTAGATGACAACGCGAATGCGGACGTCGACGCCGACGCGGCCACAGTGGTGTGGCAACCACATTTATTATAATCTGTTGCATTAATATTTGCCGACAATTTGTCGTCAGAGTTGCCGCTTGTTGTCTGTATTCTCAGTGCCCCAGTATTGCAGTTGTTGTTGTTATGGCTGCTGGTGTTGTCACCATAAAAATGCTATAATATAAAATGAAATTAAAAATGCCAACAGAGAGCAAGAGACAGCAAAGACAGTCCAAGCTTGCAACGGCCAGCGCGTCCAATGCATTGGCCCCCGAAGCAGTTGCCATTTGGTAGGGTATTCTCTAAGGGTATACACACTTTGTGATGCAGTATGTTAGGTAATGGAAGTTTTCAAGAGCTGTTTAGGGACTTTGAGAGACTAGTATGTTATGATTTATGTTCTTGTCATGTTGTGAGTTCATCTCTTATTTATAAAAATAAATGAAGGAAGTATCGGTGTCATACTTTGGTAAATTTCATGATATGCAGATTTTCAAGGAGGTATTCAGCACGTTTTACATATTTTCGTCTACATAATTTGTCTAAAAAGGAGTTTTAATACATGTTGAAGACAGTTTGTGTCTAAGAAATGACATTTTTCTTACAGGAAACTTGGTCCAACTTAGAGAGGAAGTAGAACTATAGGTTTAGTCTGTTTTACTTAGTTTTTTATTGGAAAATATAGTTGAAATGTCATAAATTATTAATATAACTTGATCTAATATGACCACATCAGATATTAGACTTATTATATTCATTATAAAGACTGTTTACTAGAAATCTTAAAAGAACCAACAGCAAAAGCAACATCTAAGTACTTCCTACTTCCTCATACAGTTCCCAAACAAGTTAGAGTATCCAAACTTCGTTCAGCTCTAGTTAAGTGAACTTTATTGTTTCTGTCTGTTGCTGTTCATTGTTGTCAACGTAGCCATTTCTCAGTTCTCGGCTCGTCATTGTTGTTGTTGTTGTTTGTCTTTTTATCGGCTTGCTGTGGGAATGTCTACACATTAATTTAGTCAGCTGAAGTGGCCGCCCGGCATGTGCGTACTACGGATGTCAACTTAAAGCACAACTGCACAATTGCTGCATGCAACTGCCGCGTGCAACTGCAACTACTACTTGGGAGTGCAACAAATGCGAGAGTGCAAATGCAAATGCATCGTTGAGTTCAGGGTTAAAGTGACATCCCAAGCGGAAATTCACACTGGCCACAAGGGAGGAGGCACGGCGTGGGGGCGTAACTGGCGCTAAGTGCACAGCAACGAGTTGCAGCAGCCAGCACTGGGCAGCAGCATGCAGCATGCAACAACATGGGCCACTAATTGCATTTGGTGTTTTTGGTAAGGGCTTTTACGCATTTTGTGGCGCGTTGACCAGCACCTGTCATTAGGCGCAGTCAGCCAAAAACGTTTACGGCCAAACAGTCAAACCAATAATATCGCAATCAACGGCCAACAGATCCAACACAGTGCCACACGGAAAAAGCCCAGGCTGTTGTACACAGCCCACCTCAACTCCGCTGCCTGCCACATTGGTAGCCTGCTACTCACCACATTCACTGGTCTCATCGGATCCATCTGTGCAGTCCGGCTTGGAATCGCATTTCCAGCGCATTGGTATGCAAAAGCCATCGTTGCATGTGAAATACGAGGCTGGGCAGGGACCTGAAATCGAGCAGAGAGAAGATGAAAATGTTATAACTATCGGCGACTACTTGAATGCGCATGTAATATTAAAATCCAACGTCACATGACGGCCAACAGTGCACAGAGACAGGCTCAGTATCGTTTGGCACAGTATTGCACAAAAAAGAAACGAAATCGAATAAAGAACAGCAAGAAATGTATGTAAAATCAGTGGAAGGGGGCTTTTGTTTTTATCAACGTACGTTAAATGGGGTGTGTGGTAAAAAAATGTATTGGAATAATCAAATTATGTTTGCTACTGCAGCAGGGAAACATAATAACAAGGAGTTCTTTTCATAAATGCGTGGGATAATTTGTTTTCTTTTAATTTAAAATGTGATTTTTTTCATGAATATAAAAGTCTATTTATGTATTGATTTTGCATATGTTTTAAGCATATGATCAATACAACATTTTTAAGAAGTAAGCTGAACTAATTTTATGATATAAATAATATATTATTATTTTACTAAAGCCCGAAAGATATAGAAAAGTGTGTTGGACTGTGTTATAACCGTTTTCCAGCTGTATAAATTTTTTTTGTAAACTCATCATTTGAGCAACGAGCTCAATTAAAATGGAAGTTATTTTCCTTCTTCTTTGTCATCTAAAACACTTGCATAGTTGTTATATTCTATCATAATTATAATTATTCTACAAAATTTCTTTCATTAGTTTCTGATTTAAAAATAAATTGCATTTATTAGTACATAAAATAGTTAAATCAATAAAATCAATCTCACTCTTGGCAACCACTCAGCACTTTACACTACTTCCAGTTCACTGTCCCCTCAAGCTATTTGTGATAACTGTAAAACTACTCAACCTATCCCCTTCCTTCCCTCCCCATCATTCACAATATTTATAGAAAATAAGTCGATAAATTGATTATATTGTTATTGTTATTCATCTCAGTGGTAGAAAGCATAATTTGAATTCAAATAAATTTAATTTAGCTATAAATAAAACGCAAGTTGGCGAACACGGAAAGCATTTCAGGAGGAAGCTTCCACGACGGATGTACGTACGTGTACCTATGTGTGTGTGTGTGTGCTTGATTTGCCACAAATATTTATCACCTTGGCCAGTCGTGCTTGCCATGCGATGATTAAGTTCGACTTGCCGTATAAGCGAAAGGAGGCAGGGGGCGGAGGAACTGATGGTGTTAGATACAAATGTATCTTCGAAAAACGAATTTCATGTTTATGCAGTTTGCTTGCCAGTTGTGTGTGCCCAGCTAGCTGTCGCCTTTTGTACGTGCCCACAATTAAAATTAACATAAAGAGCAGCAGTAGCAGCAGCAGCAGCAATAACAACAAAAGGTTATCGAGTTGCTGTGGCAGCAACCTGGCGACGATGCTGCCAACGTGCGTGCACGTGACTTTGGAACATTGCATCATTAGTTTGGCTCCATGCCGACCTGGCTGTGTGCCTGTGTGTGTGTGTGTGTGTGTGTCTTGACTTTGGTGGGGGCACTGCCGTCTGTGGCAAACAATAAAAACTAATTTAAATTTGCTTAACGCATAAATAAAAGGTGTCAAAATGTTGTTGCGGGCTTCCTGATAACTTTTCTGCTACAGCTTGCTGCCTCCGATAAGCTGCTGTGCTGCTGCTGTTGCAACTGGGCCTACTTTCTATAGAGCGAATGAGAAAGGGGAAGGGGAGGCAAACAAACTTTGGCTAAGCCAAACACCCAAACATCGCAGCACACACACACACACACACACACAGAGTGTGCCGCGCTGTGGCAAGTGTTGACACAGCCGCCGGCTGGCAAGCGATAGAACTAGCATATAAGCCCGTTGAGGCGGTAACCCAAGCAACATATCGATTCCAGCATGTCGTCTAAGTGCCTCACACTCTACTGCGCCCTTGTGCTGCTCGCCTGCATGGCTGCTTCGGCCCAGGCAGAACAGCGCAAACCGTTGCAACCACTGCCTCTTGTACAGTTGGAACGTCAGAGCAAGGATCTGCGTAAGCCTGTGGAGGAACTGTATCCTCTGGATGATGAAGATGGTAACGATATTGTTGAAGATCCTGCTGATGCTGAACTGGACGATGAGGAGATTGAAAAGGAGTTGGCTGCTTTGAATGAGAATGACGACAGCGATTTGGAGCTGGCCGATGAGGGCAGCATTGCTGAGCTTACCAAGCTCATTGAGAGCTTGGAGGCCACTTTGAAGCGTCATGACGGTGGTGCTGCCGCCGCACGTGGACTCGATGGCCGTGCTGCACCTCGTCGCAACAGAAAGAACAACAGATGCGGCGCCAATAAACGCAATGGCAGACGTGGTGGCAATGGCAAGAGGCCCAACGGAGCAAAGAGACGTAACGGTCAGAAAAGGCGCAACGGAGGTGGCAAGCGGACACAGCGTGCCTAAGCAACGGATAAAGCAATCTTAGCACGTGCCACATGACATCACATCAAAGCCTGTTAACATTTCTTTTTCGTGCGATAATAAACCAAAGAAATCTTAAAACAATACACGATTAGTTTATTACTTCATTTCGATTTGATAAAATATACATAAATTTTTTTGGATTCGAAATCTCTTAAATTAGCCAAAAATTATGCAAAGTTTTTAGAGATAATTTATGGTTTATCTTACGAAAAGAGACTTTCAACATAATCTATTTTTCATATCTTTATACAATTATAGGAAAGATGACAAACAAATAAATGAATATCTATGAAACACATTTACATTATTTCATTTTATATAACTACAGTAAAATTGTTTCAATAAAATATAATACATATTTTTAATCCTTGGAAAACCTTTCAAAATAAATATATAAATCTTTTAAAAAAATTATATTTTCTGATTACTTTTACTATATTAAAAATAAAACTGTTCTAACAACAAAATTCCCTATATAATCATATGATTCTCAATATAACCCACAATAAATATCAATAAAACTCAGTCCAAAAACAATTATATACAAATTTGGCATATTTATTATATCCACAATACGATCGTATAATACCCACCGAAAAAAACTGTTAATATTGACTTCGGCAAACGGAATTCAAAATTAAATTTCCCATTTTTGCAGATTTATTGGGCACAACTGAATAATTGCTGTTGTAACGGAATAATAATGCCACAATATGACCACGCGGTGCATGCAATTTTCGTACGCACTGTGAGCTCTTTGGTCTTTTTTATAGCACACTTTTTGGCGCAATAGTTTCGTGCGCACGTTCAATAGGTGGCGCTTTTGTTTTGTATTGTTATTAACGCACGCGTTAAGTTTTATGACTGCACTTTGTTGCCGTGTGTGTGTGAGAGTGTTAATGCATGTGTGTGTGTATGAGAGTGTGAATGCTTATGTGTATGCATGTGTGTATGCTGCCAGCAGGTACCCTAGCAAGAAACAGCAAGCAAACAAAAAATGACCCCATAAATTCAGCGCTTTTGTCTGCAATGCGTTGCTGCTTTTCTTTTTGTTGTTGTTTCTGTTATTGTTATTGTTGCCACCTATATATCGTATATAGTCCATAGAATTTATGAGCATACTCAGTGAACTCGACTCAGGTGCCAGTTAAAATTAGTTTTACGCCATTTCGATTTAGTTTTCAGTGCAAAAAGGTCAACCTGCTGTGGGGAATATTAACAAACATTTGGCCACATTAGGCACGAGTCTCCAGTAATGGCATAGCATTGCACTATACTATACGTATGTTCTGCTCTCTTTCTCGACATTATCCGGTTCAGTCCACAGCAGTCAAATGCGCCTTTTGTGCTCTGAATACTTAAACTGCTTCTGCTCAACCATCTTCAGCTGTCCCTCTCTGTCTCCGTTTCTATCTGCGTTCTTGCTCCGCTGTCCCTGGCCTTGCGATCTGCACTCAATTTCAGTTTATTTTACTTTCAGCTCATCTTTCGCAATGGCTGCCCATTGAGTTCGTTTACCTGACAGCAGGTCCTTATGGTATAACTTGAAATGTTTGTGTTCCCAAAAAGACATTTCGATAATATTTCGCCAGAAAAGTAATTTTAGTTCCTTTATAGTAAAACTAACTGCTAAATTTATAAAAAATTTTACATTCTCCTTATTTTATTACTTAACTATATATAAGATTATTAATTATTAATTTGCACAGGGAATAATCAATCTAACAACTTTAGTAACTTGAATGATGACAGAAGTTTATCTAGACATTTTTGTATAAATTTATATTAAGAGATATTGTGATTTCGATTTGATTTCACTAATCTATCAAGAATATTCCATATTAAATAATTTAATACTTTGAAATAACTAATAAACATCATTAAATGTATATCATAATAACTAGATAAGTTTAGTTAGTTAATCAAATCAAATAAAACGTTAACAACTCACTAATATATCAAGAATATTTCATATTCAATAATTTAATACTTTGAAATAACTAATAAACATCATTAAATGTATATCATAATAACTAGATAAGTTCAGTTAGTTAATCAAATCAAATAAAACGTTAACAACTCAGAAAACAATCCTGTCTTCACATTCCCAAAAACCCCAAAAGCATTTACTTCCTACTAGTCAGTTTACTTGATTGGCGAAAACGTTTCGCGGAACACATAAAGTTGTCATTGTTTGCTTTCTACCTGTAGCCAATTTTCAACTGTCGTGTGTCTCCTGTCTGTCCGCCTTGATGCTGCTGCTGCTGCTGCTGTTGGCATTTGGTCAGCATTGTGGGCGTCCATGTTGGCCAGCAGCTTCTCGGTGCCGTCTCCAGTGGGAGACAGACACACAAACACACAACACACACGCACACACATATATATATAGAGAGCTCGTTCCCGCATAGACAGTGTGCGCCAATGTGGTTGTCTGTCCCTGGTCCAGCGATGTCGTCTGCTGCCCGCACTGTCACTGACATTTGCCAAATCAAATAGAAATTTTAATTGACTCTTGCTGCTGCTACGTGCCACAACTAGTTGCAAGTTGGTGTGTGCGGCGTGTGTGCGCCATTTTAATTTGATACGCTTTTGCTTGCTGTCACATTGTCGCCAAGTGTTTTCTCGTATGCGACATCCCATTACTTGTTATTTTCACTGT
Organism: Zaprionus indianus; assembly: GCA_018904595.1. NCBI lineage: Eukaryota > Metazoa > Arthropoda > Insecta > Diptera > Drosophilidae > Zaprionus > Zaprionus indianus. The sequence goes on from JAEIHA010000152.1 coordinate 3,823,228, forward strand.
ACTTTATACTTTTTCTCCTTTTTTTTTTATTTTTTGTGTTATATTTTTTGTGTTGCACGCTTTAGTGCAACTTTTGCGTGGCACGAGGCAAACAAAGTTTGGTCTAAGCTGCGCCACGCTTGTTTTCCACTCGCACCCGAGCTAGCACCAAAGCGGGTTAAGCGCCTTTGGGGCTGCTTGACTCCAACTCCAACTCCAGCTCCAACTGGCAACTTCGACTACAACGGAGTCCGCGAATTTGCATCGTGCTGCTGTGAATTATGTGGGCACACGGAAGCCGGCGGTGTCAGGAGCGCAGCACCAACAGCAACGGCAACAGAATCAAAACCAAAAACCAGAACTCGCAGCAAACTGAGTTTGGGTCGACACTGTTTGTTGTTTGTCAACAACTTGGCACGTTTTTTGGGTCAAAAAGATGCACCAGTGTGCTCGTGTATGTGTGTGTGGGTGTGTGTGACTTCCCTTACTGCCTCGGTCCCTTATCTCTCCCCTTTCTCTGTATCTTCTTCGCTTGCTGCAGTTTTTAACATAGTTTTTCACTTAATTAGCGCGCTGAGTGACGCGTTGACAGTTAACGCTACGTGCGCCTGCAGCATATGCAACACTTTTTTTCTCCATGCAGTACCCACAAATTACTGCGAGTCTGCCTGTGATTTCCACAGTGCTGCACGCCACGCTTGCGTACAAGAGACTACGCAATTGCTGCCATAAAGAGACTTGAGTAACTTCGTGCAGAGTTCTTAAGTTTAAGTAAAGTTCTTTAATCTCTTAATGGGGGCACAAACATGTGTGTTCGTATCGAATTTAATCGACTTGCGCCGCTTCGATGACGATTAAGACGATGCAACAGTTATCTGGCTTTAGCGCCGCAATTTGCAGCAGCATGTTGCAGCAAACTTTAATGACCCACTGCTCGGAAAATTCGCACACCATTTGCCACAACAACAAGAGGAACAACAATAAGAACGGAAGCAGCAACGGCAGCCGGCACAATTTTACGAGCTGGTTTTAATGAGCGACGTTAAAATCGAAACGATAAACGTCCGCAAGGAATGTTTATACGCAAAAAGCTTCGGTCTGCTGCACTGGAAATGATAGCCAAACCACCAGCCAACAGCCACCACCCATGGGCCAGAAATTCCTTCCACACCCGAAGCGAATGGCAGTGCCGCGTACAACACATGCGAAATTCTCGGTTGAAATTTATTTCATCGCATTCTCCTGTCAGCAGCAGCAGCAGCAGCTCGACCGACAGCCACCACAACAACAACAGTTAACAACAACAGCAACAACAACAAGAAGATGAACAATAAGCCGAAAAAGTGGAACCCCCTATAAGGTGACCAGAAATGGTGTTCATGACAAGTCGAGCAGATTTCCGTTTCCTGTGGCCAATGCAACGCATAAGCAAACAGCACGAAGACGGGTACAAACTGTACCTTTGGTACAATTTGCTCAATTGCTCGCATTCGAAGCTGTATCTGAAGTGCAAACAAGCTTCAATTGGTTCCTGTTCAATTGGAATCCAGTGCAATTGAAATTGATATAATACATATGGTTTCAGAGAAAGGTCTAAAATCCTGTAAAATATTGACATGATTAACATTTCTTTTCTCTAATAAATTTCCGTTTTTGTGAATTTGAAAATAAAAAGTTTGTTTGTTAAGAATATTTTTATTTTCATTTTTTGTTATCCCTTTTTTTTGTAATTCTTCTTATTTCTCATCTCATTCCATATTATTTCTGTCTAATTATTATTGTTCTCATTATTATATTCATTACCTTATTCATTAAATTGTTCATTATTGTTTTTATAATTATTCACATTACTTTTTTTATTGTTCCTACCAAAACTCTACTGTAACCATTGTCATTATACTATAACTATTACATTAGTATTATCATTTCTGTTTTTATTGATGCTATCCTTATTACTTCTATTATCATTGCCATTCTCATTGTTAACTTCATCATTTATATCAATGGCATTTTCATTGTTATTTACGTCACTATTTTCATTGTTATTTTCATTAATATTTGCATTAGAGTTCCTATGTAACTGATTCATCAATTTTTTTCTATCCATTATCCCATTTAAAATATTCTTTACATCAAGTCGCCTATACCCAACAGCGCACCTTTACTCCAGGGTATAACCACAGCTGCCTTAACCGCGCGAACAAATATGGCGACTTCCGGTGGCGCTTTTAACTTCCTTGCACTGTGGCTGCAATATTCATTTACATCGACGGACATCATTTGCTGCTCTCCGTCTACACTTCCGTCAGACCCCCCAGACTGTGGTCGCTCCACCTCCACCACGTTTCTCTCTTTTGCCTTTTCTCTCGTTTCACTCTTCGATCCGTCTCTTTATATATACGAGCTTCTATACATACATACGAGCACATACATATATAATTTAATGCACTGATGTGCGCATAATGAGCGTGATTGACATAAATGTGCTTTAAATGCACACGGGACGCGGCATTTTCTCTGACAGACAGGCGTCCAGTCAGAAACGTATACGACACATATACCCAAAGGGACCGAGCAGCGGCAGAGGGTACAACGATGGAAAGTAGTAGTGTAATAGTTGTGGTAGCAGCCCAGCCGGCATTTGCCTGTTTGCTAGTTTTGCAGTTTGTGCCTCATATTGCCGTTCGGTTTGTAGTTTGGCCGTATGTTTTGTGTGCTTTAATCGAGTTTATTACATGCCTCTGCGAGTGCTGCCACATGCCACATGGCAGTAGGCAAGGGAGGTGGGCGAATCACTTTAAAACTCTCGCCACAAAAGTTACAACGCTTTTTGTTTATTAATTTTAATTGTTTTAATAAAAAAACAAGAACAACAACAACTAACAGCAGCTGAAACCGGCACAAACAAAGTTGTTAAATGTTTTCTGGCTTTTTTTCTTGAATTTTTTTTTTTAACAGAGACGCAAGAGAGATTGAGAGCGCATGGGATGCAGACCAAGGCAAATGTAGCAAAAATATTTCACTCTACCCCAAACATATTTGAGTGAGTTCAGTGGGAACCAGACTGCGCAGACGACAGACAGACAGACAGTTTGACTTCGCCTGAGTTCCCCTTGCCACACTCAAATGAATTGCAAAATTTTTTGAAAAATATTTGTGGAAATATTTTGCATAATTAATTTATATGATAAAGTGAACACATTAGATCCTAGACTGCATGGTTGGGGTGAACAGAGAAAACTCAATAAAGCATTGCGGTAAAAGGAATTTGCTGGCAACAACTGCAACTGCAAGAAACAAAGGCCTTACAAATAAATTTGTTTGTACATTTAAAACTGAAAGAAACTGATACCTTAATTAACAAGCAAATGCATATTATAATTTAATTTAAATACAAAATACATTCATATGCAATGGCACATTTTAATGTGAAGCCACATTGATTGATACTAAATACTTCTTTGTAACTGATTATATTTATTCAAGTTTATAGCTTTTTTTTATCAGTTTTTATGAATAAAAATTCTATAAATTGAATGTTATAAAAGGGCACAAAAGTATAAAAAAAAAAGCAGGAGAGCTACAGTGGAGTGTGCTCGACATTGATTGCCCGCTACCCACCTGAACAAAACAATTTTTTAATTATAACTTACATTTTAATTTTGTGTTGCATAGTTTAGGGATCGGTTCGAAAATTAGTAGTTCTTAAAATTATTTCTTAAATAACTTCTATGTTTGTTATCCGATCACGATCACATTTCAAGAAATCTATTCAACGTTGATTGTAGCAAATTTAGTTGTCCTAGTCGTGTTAGTCCGCCACGCCTCCGTCGCTTGTAACATACATTGGTACATAGCTATAATACCCTTGTACCCAATGGCTTGCAGGTATAAAAATAATATAAAAATATATGTTACAACTAAACTACCCAACTTCCACTAGCCCGAATAACAGGAAGTAAACAAAGCACTCAATTTCAAAGCACCAAGCCAACCGACATTTTGCACCTATAAGTTTCCATTTGTATTCAATGGGTGGCTAGTCTACATGGCTAATATTCAAATCATCGTTTTATAGTTTTACAATTGGCCATAATAGTTAAGAAGCCAACCCATCAAAATATTATACTTGACTCTCGTATATTTTTATGCTATTTTGCGAAACTTTTTGTTGCCATTTAGTTTGCTACAAAAACATGCACACCCACACACACACAGACATCCACAGTCGCACACACACGCAGTCGGTGCTCAAAATTGAGATGTTGTTTTGTGCCTTGGATGGGTCATAAAAAGTTGCAGCATCATCAGGGCTTGTTTTTTTTATTTTTGTGCCTTTTTTTCTCTCTGCTCAATGTTTGCTCCAGTGAAAAAGTTTTTCTATGCATTTCCTACCTCCCCACCCCCATTTTCCCTGCCCTGCCCCGCATCGCACAACTTTATGGCAAATATTTAAGTGCGTTGCGAGTTTTTGCTCTGTTTGTTTGGCAAATATGAAAAGTTGCATTAATGACACAACGCCACGACGAGGTTCAACACCTTTGCAACGTGGCAAGGAAAAGAACTTTCCTCTGCTCTCGTCCAAGAAATATTAAATTTTAATAATCCTAATCGGGGGTGCGCTGGCAGCGGAAACAGACTACGACGCCGAGGCAGAGGTAGCAACAGCAGCAGCAGCAGCAGAGCAATCATCTGGCATGCCATCAGTGTGCCGTACTATTCCTCGGCTTCCTTTTCCACTGCTTATGCTTGCCACTTGACACCAGACATTGGGAGCAGGAAGATGATGCCACAGTCGCTGCCACAGAGCAGTTACTATCTCTGCCTCTCTCTCGCTCTCTCTCGCTCTCTCTCTCGCTTCAATAGCCTCAGCCAAGAAACCATAAAAGGCCGTCAGGGCATGCAACTTTAATCTGCATACACTCGTATATGACAACTGTGGGGGATCACGGAGGGCAGCTCCCAGTAAAGGAGGAAAGGGGAAGGGAAAGAAGCAGGGGAAGGTATAAAAAAAACTTTTATTCACAGCATAATTTTGCCGTCTGCAAACTTCTGCCTTGGCCATGTTGCCTTGCCGAGTTTTCTGGTTTGAGTTTGAGTTTTGGCTGTCAATAACTTAAAGCATTTGCAACATTGCAGCACGGCACAACGGCACACTCGTTGCAAGTCCCTTCACCACCTCTCCTTCCCCCGTGCTTTGCCACTCTGCATTCCCCAGGGGCATCCTGTGAAAATTTCCTTCATAAATGTTTATAAATACAATTTTTAGCCAGTTAACGTTGTTGCTGCTGCTGCTGTTGCAACTGTGTGTTGTGGCAAGTTTTCATGTCGTGCGAGGGTGGCCTAATTTGTGTGTGTGTGTCAAATGAAATAAACAAGTCAAATTTGTGTGAAAATATTTTTAAATGAATTTGCAAAGGGAGGCACAGTAATTCCTTCATGACATTTCGGTTGAGTTAAGTAAACAGAAAATATTATTTTACTGTCATTGTTATAAATAAATTTGTAGTAAACATATTTAATTTGCACTCTACAGTTTTGTATTAATGTTTTAGTCTTTTTTGCATATTTGTTATACAAAAAATAAAGGCCCAAGTTTTTGAAATTATGTTAATTGCCTGTAAGTTGTTTTTTTTTAGCATGTATTGTTGTACTCTCAGTTAAGTTTGCCTAGCTATTGTTTAGTTTTAATACTTTACTGACTGCCCTCGCACTTGTGCCCTTATCCAGCACGCTTCGCTCTCATCAATCTTTCTGAGCTGACAATTTTTGTGGTTGTTGCTGCCACATGACTGCGCCCAAACACAGGCAACAAGGCTTAAATGCTTTTTGCATTGATTTCAACAGCAGCAGCAGCAACAAGAAGAAGAAGAAGAGTAGAGCAGCAAAAATCTAAGCAGCAAATTCATTTTGTGTGCATTTGTTTCGTGCTGGGCCAAGGGAGAGTGCTTGAATAAGGGTGTGTGTGTGTGTGCGAGTGTGTGTTATTGTCATGTTGTACAATGCATTGGCGGCAATGCAAAACAATCAATCGATGATTTTTAGTCAATAGTTCTGGGCTTTTTGTTTTCGCCGTGCATTCTCTGTCTCCCTCTCTCTTTCTCCCATGCAGCTGCATTGAAGAATGCGCTGCGGCTGACATGCTCGATAAATTTCCCATGCAGACGACATATGTCATGGCTGGAGAGTCTTGAGCGGAATAGACGAGTTGAAGCAGCGCTGGCTCCCTTGCGCACGCACGCTTGCTTTGTGCCATGTAAGTTTTGTAGTTGTGGTTAACCAGTGCGTATACACAACACGCAGCTGTCGCACATACGCCATGTAGTACAAGCCACATACGTATGCGTGTTTATGTTTATTAAAGCATATTCATACACGTATAAAGCTGTCGCTTTAAGCAGACACACAATCTGGCACTCTGTTGCGCCACACACAGAGACGCCTCCACTTCACTCACTCTCCCCAACCCCCAAGTTGCTTTTGTCATCTTTCACAATTCATTTCCTTGTGCTCGCTAACTGTTTTATATGCGCGTAAATAATCCGCCTTTGAAGCAGCTCCAAGCACAGCTCATTGTGCTTCTTCTTCTTGGCATTGGCTTTGGCTAAGCAACTTCTCCCCCAATATGCCCCGCAGTGCAAAGTTGATGGGGTTCCTTAAGTGGCTTAAATGCCACACGAGGCAACTCTTTCGTGCACACTTAAATGGATTTACATGTCGCCCTTCTTGATCGACTTTTTGAAATTGTCTTGTCAATCCCGCACACGCGACTCTTTCTTCTTTTGCCATAGCATACTTTTGTGCGCTGCGCAAATTATTACAGAGCAAAGGAAATGACAGAAGGGAAAGGAATTTTAGAAAGAAACTTTGCGACGCTTTCGAACGCATATTTGAAGTGCCAAGTTTTTGAATTGTGGGCGTCGGAGTCGAGTGCGCAAAAATGCGAGGAAATTGTTGCAGCTACAACTAGTGCTATTTGCCATTTGCTATTTTCCTGCAGCTACTTCAGGCAATAAAAAAACGAGCCAGGCAGGCGGGCAGACAGACGAGGGCTGTCCAGACAGCGCAAGGCAGACGGCAGGGAGTCGACATTCCAAGCAGCAGCAGCAGCAGCAACAGCAACAACGGCAGCGCAGCAAGTAAATAAAAAATTATTGCAAAACTTTGCGCAATAAACGAAAAAGTAAGACATTCTCTAGAGCTGCCGTCCAAGACGGTGGCGAAGCATGAAAAACGCAGTAAAATAGTTACAGCCAACAACATCTTCTGCTGTCTGCACTTCTCTCGCTTCCCTCTCTTCTCCCTCTCTTGGGGCAGACATACATTGTTATGTAATCAAGGCAGGTGCCGCAGCGTCACCACGTCACAACGTCAATAGCGCCGTCATACGGATTTAGGGCACAGTTAAGCGGCCTTCACTGCATGCCTGACCTAATAGTGCTCAGCCCAAAGCCACCTCTGTCACCTCCCCCGTCTTCGTCTCGAGTTCATAAGTTGAACTGCCAACAGACAACACTTCCGTTTCCGTTTTACGCACACACACACATGCACGCCTGGGGGAGGCACGTGACAACAATGCAGAGCGACAATGGCAATGAAACATCTATGCGAATCTCTCGTACAAATTGCAAAGTGAATGCGACATGTGAATGCGGACATGAATCATGATTCACAATTTGTTGTCAATAGGCGTAAAAATGTGAAAAACGACACAATAAATTGATGACAAATAAACATTTAATTTATTGGGAAATTCAATTAAAAAAGAATAAGAGGAACTATAATGCATATTCAATAAAATATAAAAGATTAAATATATCATCTATCATGTATATAATATAATGTTATTATATTGATATTTCAGCAGAATATGGGAGGTCATAAATATATTGAAATAAAAATTAGATTAGTTTACATTATATACAAGTAAATTATATAAAAATAAAGCCTAGATCGGCTAGGCTGCTCATGTGCATAGTGAAAATATAGAAATAAAGGATTTATCTATATGAATCAAATTTATATCAAAAAACAAATACATCTCTAATTTAATAAGAATGAATACTATTCCCATACGTTTAATATTTTTCCCTACCATCAATACACTCCTCTGCCTCTGCATTTTTGATCACAAATTGAGCTGCTGCATTCCACGATGCCTCTCAGTCTGCCTCATCTGCCTCGTCTGCCTACTGGTAACTATCACTGGAGTTATTAGAAGGCTGCGAAGCGGTGCCTTGCTATCAAATCGCCATAAAAGCGAATGCCAAAGCTATGTCGCAATTTAGGTGTACGGTCATGTGCCAAGCAGAGTAAAAGAGAGAGCTAGAGAGAAAGAGAGTGAGTAGGAGCAAGAGATGCGAAATGTCAGTCAGTTGTCAGTCATTGCCTGCCTCAATTAGCCATCAAAACGGAAGGCAGGGTCAGATTAGGTATACTGGATGACATGCCTGAATCATTGCGCATCCCACTTACACTTAACCCCGCCGCAATTCGGCCCCGACATGGCTCCCGTTTCATTAGCTAAGTGGAAGAGTCTGGAAAGAAAAAGATGCTTCACTTGATATGAAATTGAATTTTTGGATGCTGCTTCCACAGAGTTTCTAATTATTCTTCATGATTTCTCTCTCTCTCCCAAATCATCTTTTCTCTTCTCTTTTGCGTTGGCTGAATTAAGTGCTTTATTGTTGTACTTCAAGTGGCATAAATCACACGCACGCTCAACAACCGACACAATGGGATAATTGGATGGAATTGAAATGAGCTGTTTGAAGATGTTATGTGTCTCTCTCTCAGCCTCTCTCCATCGCCAAGTTTTGGGTGCATGAAGTTGTTGCTCGTTGTGCTGCTGTTGTTTGAAGAGTCATTTGCCATTATATGTGTAATACACTGTTCAAAATAATTGAATATGACAGTAATTGCTGTCTATAGATACGGTATGCATATAGAACCTGAAGATAATATGTATATAATAATAAATTAATGAAGAGAAAAAAATCTCTTTTTATAAGTGTGCAAAGGCAAACCGCAATTGAGTTGCTCAATGGGCGCGTGTACACTCGTTAACAAGTTTGCGGGCGTTGAAACATTTATCATTTCTGGCATACAAATTGTCAACATACAACAATACAACACTCTGCACTGACCGCAGGACCTTGGGGCCAGTTGGCATCATTATAAAAATATTACCACAGTGAACAAACAGACAGAGAGCAGCTGTGCAAATGGACAAGAGGGGCAGAGAGGGGAAGAGGGGAAACATAATGGAAAAACGTGACCACAAGAGGCGCCAAGGCGCATTGAATGATGACGGCGTTGCTGGAGACGATGACGATGACGACTTCAAGTTGGGCAATTGTGGCCCAAAAGTTTTTGGCGCCTCTTGAGAGTGCGAGAGAGAGAGAGAGGGGGAAAGGATTGTGCTGAGGTGTTGCCTTCTTGGTACGTAAGAAAAGATATAGTAAACTCACTGGTTAGTTAGTTTAGCTCACTGTCAGATACACATAAAAGAGCTGCTGGCAAAACCGCAGAATTTTCCACAGCTGCACTTGACAGGCCACTCACAGGTCCCTGTCCAGATGCTCTGCTGTCTGTCCCACTCTCTCTGTCTCTCTCCATCTGTCTGTCTCTCAGTTCTTCCAGCTGTCTGTCGCTCTGTCTGTTTGTCTGTCTGCCCGTCTATCTATGGCAAACACGCAGCAGCTTTAAAGCTCAGCGAACGCGCTGCTCATTAAAAACAACACTCGGTTGACTCGTCGTCGTCCACCTGCCTGACTTACTTCCACACCACCTCAACGACAAGCTGCTCCCATATTTGCTCAGCAGCAACAGCAGCAGCGGCAGCAGAAAAAAGCGCACACAGAGTCCACGTAATTGAATCACCCTCGAGAACATATTAAAACCATCCAGCAGCACAGCTTGGAGCTCGCATGGAGCAGGAGCATTGTCTGACTCGACTGTGGTTTGTCCTTCAAACAAAGTGACCGATACCAGGGCTTTACTGTCGTCCGTCTCTCTCTCGCTCTCACTCTCTTGGCTTTTGTTTTTTCGTATACTCTAACAAGAGAGACAGTTGTTAAAGTCGAGAGCACTAGGCTTATTTGTATAATATAAACAAGGGGGAAAGTCTAATCTTTGAGGGGTTTCCAGTTGATAAGAATTATATTAATTAAAACTTTAAAATATATATCTAAACTTGCACTAAAACAATGCATAACATTTGTAAATTTATTAGTTTATATATAAAAAATAGTATAAATAAGTATTAAATCAAAATATTGACGTTCTCTCTTTGTTTTCAAACCAAACCTAATCAATTTCCCCTCTAAAATCTCCAACAATTCGCACAAGTAGAGCATCTAGTCTTCGGTGCGGATATTGTATTTGTTGTGTTCTTGTTTCCTTACTTGTTTTGTAATTCAACAACATGTCGCTTGGCATTGTCGTTGTCCACGTTCTCAACGTTGTTCGGGGCTTGTGAGTTGCAACGGCAGCGGGAACGGGAACGGGAGCACGGCCGCCACGAACAGGTTCGTACAGCGCCAGCGCAACAACAACAACAAAGCCAAAGAAATCACGTCTGATAAATATATATATATATAAATTTATATATATAAAGCAATACATGTGTGTATCTAAACGAGACATAGCTATGTGTGTCTGTGTCTTCTCTTTTCTTGATTCCTGCACTTGGCGCTCTTATCAATTGTGTGCGGTGTCTGCTTTGCCTCACCCTGCACATGTGTTGCACCACGCTGCGCCCTGCCCCTCACCCGAAAGGGTTAACCAAGGCAGCGCTGGCACATTAAGCAAACTAGCAACTAGCCGATGCTGCTGCTGCTGCTGGAGAGTCCATTCGCCTTTGTCATTCGCAAATGCAAGAAATTTGATGCCAGCTGCTTGTTAAGCCTTTTTGCCTTTGGCTTTTCCTTTCGCCAATGCACGTTCCTCTGCGTCTTTGATTTCCTCCATCTCCCTCTCTCTCTCTCTCTCTCTTTCTCTTACAGCTTCCACGTTCCTCTGGCTGTGTCCGTCCATCTGTCTATCTATCTGACTGTTCACTTGGTCTGATCTGGTCTTGGTCCGGTCTCGGTCTCAAGCTGCACTGCGTTCTACAGTTGATTGCAGCATCTTGCAATTTTGTATCAGCCGCTTCTCTTTCTCATTCTTTTCCTTTTCCTTCTCTGCCTCTTCTACATTTTCTTGTTGTTTTTTCTCTTTTTTGCTGGGCAATTGCAAAGCGTTTCCCACATTAAGATTTGCTCGCTTTGCAAGGGCAAATGCAAAAATCATCGATGTGCATTTAACAAAAGGAAAAACCTTAAGTGCCTCGGATTGAGTTGAAGCAACTGTTGCTGCTGCGAATCACAATCACTGGGAATAGAATGGCAATATCATGCAGAACGGTAGCTAATTGCATTATTTTTCTTTCATCAAGACGAAGCTATCAAGCAAATGATACTGAAGCAGCAAATGGGGTTACTCTTTAACTGGAAAAAAGTCTTTTGCAGATATGAAAGAACTTTAAATTTAAACTGCACGATTTCTTTATAAGACTTTTTAGTTTACAGGTAGTAAAATATATAATAAATACACCAAAGTTATAATATTTCTTTACTGAATATGCAACTAACATAAGAACACTTCATTTCACAAACAAATACTCAAAAAAATATGCATTTGATTACTAGAAATATCTTTTCTTAATTAAAAGGAATTTCACCTCAAATTTCTGCATTATTTTCTTTTTTTATATTCCATTCCACATTATTATGCATGGAAAATAAAACTATAATAATCTCTTAACTCTGCTGCAGGCTATGAATATTAGATAACTATAAATATTGTAAAGCATCAACGTATTTCGTATTTTAAATTGGTTTTCCTTAGCTTCAAAACTGTGTGAATTGCTGCTTAATAAATTATAAACACTTCAAAAATTGACGATTATAACACTTGCTGCCTTCGTAGTTGGCTTGACCATATGCTTGGCAATATAAATGGCAAACCCTTTTGGTCATTTCCCAGCCGTTTAATGTCCAAAAACTTCGAACTTCTAGCATCTCATAAGAATGCAAGCTTCTTGTGTTATTTATGAACTCTCAACGAGTTCGAAGCACGCCCCCTCAAGACACAAGTTTCAACTTACGATAAGCACACACGCACACACATATACATGCATACATACACATGCATAGCTACACATACATACTGCTACTCACATATATCAAATGCCCACACGGGCAAATCAACACCTGCCAGGGGGCTAGAACTCTGAACCTGAACTCGAACCCAAATGCTGAACAAACACACACACACACTCATTCACACTCATTCACACACAGTACACACATTCCCTCACATTATACACACACATCACACTCGGAGAGGGAAGCTACAGATCGAAAAGCAGTCGCTGTAAACTAATCTGCTCAACTAATCTCATTGGAAATCAATCTAAAATAAATCGAACGATTGGACAAACATGCTCTACGTGCCACGGACAGTCCGCCAGACTCTGCCGGACTGTGCGCATTATAATGTGATTTCAGCTGTAAATGTGCAATAATTTATTCAAATTCCCAAAAGTGTTGCGCGAACAGAGAGAGAGGGAGGGAGAGCAATAGAGATAGAGTTACACGTGCATGTGTAGCTGAGCTCATTCATATTGGTATTTGTTGCCGTATCTTTTGGGCCATGCTATTAACTTTTGAGTAGTTGTTTCTTTTTCGGCCTGCAGTCGACGGTGTCTCTCTCGCAGACTGCGTGGGTTGTTCTCGGCTCTTTTGGGAACTTTCTGAAAGTCGTTAACCGGCAGCAAGCCTGCCCTTCCCCTACGCTTGAACACGTCTTGGCCATCGAGTGTGTGAAACTAGTTTAGACAGATTCTGTTGCTTGCCGTTTACCTGCCTCGTTGAGCATCTACGAAGAACGAAATTGGGAACTCGAACCTCATTGAAAAGTGTAACACAAATGCAGAGTGACAAGTTTTGTGCATATTAAAAATTCGGCATATTGGGTGTGACATTTAATTTGGCTACTGAACTGGGCTGAACAACCACAGCTAATTCAACAGAGAGAGGGAGATAAAGAGAGAGGGAGACAGAGACAAACAACATCGAAATGGCTATTAAAGTGCTCGAGTTATTTGCACAACTTTTGAGCTTCTTTTTTCCCCCTAAATCGAATTCGAAACACTTGAAGAATGTTTTTTTGATTTTACTTGTTCGTTTTTTCGGGTAAATATAAACATTGAGGGCAACACATGCACACAACAACAACAACAGCAGCAACATGAGCAACAACAATATGTACGAAACAAAGCTATTTCACTGTTCTCTCAATTTTGTGATTATTTTCCTTGGCTTGTTTGCTCGGATGAGCGCAAATTAACCTTGACAGATTAGATGGAAACGATAGTGGGAGGGGCATTTATTCTCCCTTTCTAGGCACAATGTTTCGCAAAATGTTTACAAACAAATGTTGTTTCCTTTCTCGATTTGTGAAACTCTTTTGGGGGCGATGATGATAGTAATCGACTGGGAAGTTTGCGCAGTGAATTGAAGTTAACAGAGTGAGGGGAAGGTATTTTTAAAAATTTTGAAATGAACTATAAATTGATAGAGGGATTAAAGTTTGATGGACATAAAGATAAAGATTTGACTTATTTAACTATGCTATACTTAAGCAGAACTTCTATCCACAAGGAAAATTATTTTATTAGATATTTTTTACTAAATATTTAAAGTTCGTTTCTCATTTTTGCAGAGCTTTTCTAGTTGGTTCAACATATAAACTTAATTTCAAATAGAAATAAATTATTTATTACTTACATCTCTTCAACGACTTCATTCTCTCACCCTGCTGGGTATGTTGATTTCTATGTCTATTTTTTAACTGCCTCTAGAATTTTCTAGAGCACTAAATGTCTTCTTAAAAGATATTTATTCCAAAACATCTCATATTAAACTTCATTATACAAATCGTCTTTCACTTCTATCCCTCTACAACCCTTTACAGGGCATCTCTAGTTCCCTCCTTCTTTTTCCCCAATATTCCTAGTCACTTCCAGAACATTGTAAAACCTCTGACCCACTAATTGCTTCGTCAGTCGCTGTAGATTGTTTTGTTGCCTTTCGATTACTTGGATGTCTGTTCAATTGACGCCTCAATGACAGACAGTCCGGTTGACTTTACACACTTCCCAATTGCTGCAGTTTGTGCTCGATATGTGATGTGCTGAAAGCACGTTCTTTCTTATAGCGGGTGTTTTATGACGCATGCAAATTGGGTCTACGCGTTGCGGGCAATCGAATTTCATCCTAATTTGTGCGTCATTTGGGGATTATGTTGTACACGATGCGTGATTTATTTCCTTGTTGTGTCTGTCAGTCTGCGCTAAATGATCACGTATTGAGGCAACGCATTGGAAGTCATCGTTAAGGAAATTTAAGCATTAATTGCATAATGAGTAAGATACTTTAATATATAGACGATAATTGTATATTAAATAGATTTTATATATCAGTTACTTTGAGAGGCTTTACTGTTTACCTTTGAACTTCTTTCAGCTTTCTTTTATCTAAGTCTATCATCATCTACTTTATGCTAGTTAAGGCAATCAAAGCTCTCTACTGTGCTGTAACTTTTGTGTCTCTAGAAGTTTTTTCTTTGGCAGTTCCTTCTCTAACAGTTCCCCCCTGACACAGTCCCTTCTTCCCTAAAATTATCATATTATATCTAATATAAATATATTTACACATTTTTCTCTTTATGTGCTGCAAACTTTTGTCAAATTTTTCCCATCATATTTTCATATTTCTCTTTTTCTTCGCCTTTTTTTTATACTTTCTCAACATTTATTAGCTCTCTAGTTTTCTTTTTGCCGAGTTTTCATTGTTTCACTCACTTGCAAATATATTCATGCTTCCATTTTTCTATCTCTCCCTCTCTCTCTCTTTGCTCGTTTTATTCAGCAAACTCTTTTGAAGTTTTCTTTGTGTTTGCTTTAGCAACTACTTATTTGCATTCACTTAGTTTCCTTTCATCGAGTTGAGCAACTCGGGCAAAACTATTCGCATTCCTCTTTTGTGTTGTTTCTGATTGTATTTACAGTAAATCATATCAAAAGTTATAACTTGCAATGAAAACTAATTGGGGAATATTACAATAATAGAGTCAATAAATCTGATCGCTATCGATATTGGCAGTTACTTAGCCTCCCCCATCACGGCTTCCTGTTCGAATGTCATAAATATTTATGCATCAATTTGTGCTCATTGTAGCTTCTACTTGAGGGGAGCAACCAACAACATCATGCACTGGGACACATGTGTGTAATGTCTGTGCCACTCGCTCTTCTTATCATGCTTGAAAAAAAATGCTTGAAGAAACATCGATTTCATAATATTCTAATGCCAGCAGATGTTGAAGAAACTCTCTTGTCTGTTTGCTTGGTTGCTTTGATACCTTTAAAATAGATATAGAGATGGCAAGAGGAGGAGGAAGAAGGAAGGGGAGGGGGGTGAACCGAGGCAGCTGCCAAGCAACCGCACTTAAGCCGCGCTCGGCTCGTCGCACATCAAAAACTCAATCAATGAATAGAACTCACTCGGTGACGGTGGCTACAACTTCTCACGTTGGTTAGCGTATCCTACTGAGCTGGGTAGCTGGAGGTTATAGACTCGTTGAAGCCACAAGCACACTCTGTCACTGCCTCCCCTTCTCTCACACACCTCGCTGCCCCTCGTTCGACTCAATTAATGAATGCTTGTTCTACTTCGAGTTTGCCGCATCGAATTTATGCAATAAATTGAATTGTTTACAATTCCCGCTAGTTGTAATTGCTCTCACAGTGCTTGTTGTTGTTGTTCTTCCTCTTCTTATTCATTTGCTTATTGCCTGAAAATTGCGCATCTTGAAGATTTGAGCAGCCGAACTTGAAAGATTTTTGCGTTTACCAAATGATTTAGCAGCATTTGACAAGCGCCTGCCGCCCCCTTCTGCCTTGGGACGGGCTATTAAACTGCCAAAGTGTTCCATCACTCAACGGAAACAACAACAACAAGCCTAGCAATTTTGCGGAAAAGCTTCTTTTTTTATTTGTATTTTCCTTTTGACTTTGACCCCCAATGGACACGCCTGTTTACTTAAGCTTCAAATTACGCTTAAATTGTTTTTACGCCGCTTCGCCAGCCAACGTGGAAAAAGATCTATGACGAAAGAAAACTCTCTTGACGAAAGTAACTGAAAATCTTCGAAAAGTTATTGCCCGTCGCTGATTTTTGGCTTTAGTCGACTAAGGAATGCACTGCAGATGAAGATATAATATAATTCTTAAGCTTCCCAACTTCAATCCACAACAACAACAACAATCCATGGTTATCCATTGAAACCCGATCAACTTTCTATATAATATATTATCTGTTCTCTAAATGAATTTTCATTGCATTTCTCAAAGTTTTAAACTTTAGAAAGGTTAAATTTAAATTTAACTATTATTTTTCTACAATTTTCTACATTCCTTTTATATTTTACGTTTGTTTATTGAGCTCATTTCTTATATTCCTAATGCATAATCAACATTTTTTCTACATTTTCCCTTTTCTGGTGCAACTTTTCTTGCTGCGGTTGACAGTTTTATCATTTCTTTCTGTCAATTTGTATTTCATTTGCATTTGAGCGTGTTTAATAAATCATTTTCTTTTCATTTGCCTTTGCAAATGTCTTATAGTTTGCTGACATTTTCTTATCGCAGCACAATTGTAGCGCAGTGTAACGACAACAACTACAATTTTAGCACATCATTTGCTCAACGAACGTTCATCTCCCTTCCTCCCTTTCTCCCCCTCACTCTCTCTCACTCACAGTTCAACCGCCGAATCAGATTCATCTGACGACTGACCGACCAAACCAACACCCCCTTATCCTCTTCCGTTTGCCTTCCTTCCGTACACTTCTATAGCAATTGCCCAAGCCCCCGCATTGTCTGGGATGGCATCAATAATTTATGCATTCAACCATCAATCACTTTGTGCTGCTTAACGTTAAGAGAACTGGGAACTGTGAGCTGGGAACTGTGAACTGGGCAACTACTGAGAATTGAGCACTGAGGAGCAGTGAGCAGTGTGCCGCGTAAGCTGAGACTGCTCCGTAGACAGCGTCGTCATAGGAGCAAAACAAACCCAGGCAAGTCCATTCACAGTCCAGACTACGAGAAGGGGGAGGGCTGTGGCACAGGCAAAACGAACTAGAATCAGTGAACTGTGGATGCGCACAAGAGAGTCTGCTAGGCGGGACAAGGCGTAAATTGGTTTGCATTGGGGGAAGGGAAACAGAACGGACCAGAGCAGGGCAGACCAAACACACAGCAGACCAGAGCAATGCCAGTATAAGGAACAAAACCAGGCAGACATTTCATTTCAATTGCCAGGCGCTGTGAAAATAATACGCCAAAAACTTTGAGGCACCAACAGCACAACGCAGCACCAACACAACGTAGCATGCCACGACTGACTAGAGTGAATGCTGCATAGAGTTGGGGTTTGAAGAGGACGAGATGAAGGGGAAAAGAAGGGGAAACCAACTGACGCACTGGGCGCATATTTTATGTATTTTACTTCATTATACACTTGCAGCGGTTACTCAGACTTGCTCATCAAGTTTGCATAAGCCATAGATCATCTTAAGCTGAGGGTTAATAAAGCAGCTTTAAGAGAGAGCCAGGCTAAGCAAACAATTTAAGCAGCTGAGGACAAGCAACTTTGAAAAATTTTAATGATTTGAGGGTAAGGAAATAACGTAGCAGATTTTTTATATTTAAAGTAGTGGGAAAATAAAGAAAGATTCTGAAGTTTTAAGTGAAGTTCTGCAAAGCATTTTGATAATCTCAAACAAAGTAGAAAATACCATTAGTTGAAACTATAGATAGATAGAAATTAAATTGTTAGAGATCTTCAATGAGTTCCTATTTTTATTGATTTCAATTTATTTTATTTTTTTTTTATTTCAATTTATTTTATTTTTTTACTTATTCATTTTTAAATTATTTATAGTATAGGAATTGCTCGTATGTTCTAAAATATTTAATTTATTTATATTATATAATATATTATATTTATTATATATTATTGTATTTATTAAATTCATATTATATTGATAATTTTTTTGAACTGAAGAGGCCGTAAACTTCTGTCTCATATATCTTTCTATCACATAAGTGAAATCATAATTTAAATACACTGTGCACTATGCAGATAATTTATATTCCCACACACTTTATAGAGTATTTAACTGCGCTGCCTACAATCTTAACATTTTCTACTGATTTTTGAATACTTTGTCCCTGCTTTGGCTCAATTTCTTAGAACGCATTGGCCCAATCCTTGCGGCAATGTGTCGTCTTTTGCTGATGCGGCAATTTGCCTGCTGCCTTGGCCCAGACCCAGGCACGACTCCAATACGGACGGCCTTGTGCGCTGTTTCTTTTATTGTTGTTGCTGTTGCTGTTGTTGTTTCGGTTATTGTTGGCAAATGCGTAAGAAAAGAAAATGTAACTTTTCTGTAAATTTGCAAAATTGCTTCCTTATTTCATTTGGCAAATAAACGAAGCCGGCATATGCCACTGGTGCGCGACTGTAGTCGAATGTTTGTGTGTGTGCGTCTCGGTGTGTGCTTGTGGGTAAGTGTGTGTTGTAGTCGCGCATAAGTGCCAATTTTTGAAGGCCATTCACAGCGGCATTTGGGGCAAATGTGTTTTGCGTATTTGATTTATGCGCGTGCCCCACAAATTGATTTGCAATTGCCGCGCGTCGAAGATTCATAAACAAACGAACGAACCAAGCAACGACAGACGGACAGACAAGCAGGCAGAGAGAGAAAGAGTGAAACAGCGGCGTCGGCTGTCAAGACAACGCAATGAAGAATTTTCAAGAGGGACACGAACCGAAGAAGGCAACGAATTGCAGCCCTGCCCTCCCCTCCTCTTACTCCTTCCCCTTCGCCCTATTTGATATGCAAATGTGCCCGCTGAGGCGACATCGATGTGGGTGCCACGGGAGTACATCAGTACATCAGCCCCACAGTGCAGCAAGTTTCTAATACTTTTGCAAGACGGCAAAGTTCACGCCCCTTGTATTTGTGTGTGAGTGTGTGTGTAACCAGAGCAACAGCTGAGGAGAAGCAAACAACAAAAAGCATTTAAATTATATTGAGTTTCTTTTCGTGTAATATTCTGTTGTTGCCCCGTGGGCTGCTTCATGTTCTTCTTGCCAAGTCTTTGCCAGGCTTCATTTACATATGTACTTAACACGTGTCAGCCTTTCTCTCCCTCTCTCTTTCCTTCCTTCTTTGTTCTTGTTTTATTTATTTTATTTGAGCCCCTCGAGAGGGTCGCACAATTAGTTAATGAGAAGCACTCCAAATGGTTTAAAGCCAAATGCAAATCCAGCAACAACAGCGACAACGAAATGGGGGCACATAAAACGGGTAAATGGATAATGGGATATAGCTGTAGCGCTCTGGATGCTGCCCCGTGTCGGGGCACCCAGTCGGTATCGAGATATTTTATGCGACTGCTGCAGACAGTCATCCTCCTCTCGTTCGTTTGCCGCTCGTTCTTAATCAAATTACAGCTCTAATTAATTTCAATTGTTGCGCTGCCGGCATCTGGCACGAAATTAACTTCTCCCCCCTCTCAAGCTGCGCAAACTCTGGGAATGGTTTGGCCAAGGAGTTGACAAATTTGCCAAGGCGAGATGTCGAGAAATGGCAAAAGTTAAATTCTTTTTCGGGAAAAAGGTTCTTAACTTTTAATTGGCATCCAAAAAAGTTGAAGATCTCAGATCTTACGAGGTATTAAAATGTTTTAAAAAATTGAATTTTAATGTAATAATTATTATTAAATTATTTTACATATATTAAATAAATTATTTAATTTACATTATTTTATTTACATCATTTTTCGGCATTTTATATATTTTATATTAGCGATTTATTTACTGAAACTATTTAAATTTCATTCAGACATAAATTATTTATTATTATTACTCTTCTTCTACTTCATTAAAGTTCTCATGACCTTTCTATTTATTTGACTTTTAATAAATTCTTCTATAAATTGCCCAACTTTTGCTTCATTTATTTTATTTAAAAACTTTTTGCAGTTACCCTTTTAATTTATAGTTTTTTCCCACACTCTCGCTCCACTGTGCGCCAGTCGCAAGTTCATTACAAACAATTGATTTGGCAGAACGGCGTAAAACTTGGCACAGGTAAGACACAAGATGCCGCGACAGCAAAGAGGGCAACAAAAAGAGAAAAAGAAAAAGAAAAAAAAACAGTTCATTCGCGCAGACGAATGGAGGCGTCGTCGCTGTCGCCCTCGTCGTCAACGTTGTAGTGACGCCAACTCACGGGGCAACCACAGCTACGTCGACAGCAACGACGACGTCAGCGTCTGTGTCCATGACCAGCGCAATGTGGTTGCAACTCTAGACAAAAAGCCAAGTCAGCAAATGCGGCTACCTAACAAAGCCAGGCAGCAGCAAAGAGAGAGACAGAGAGAGTGGGTAATGGAAGTGAGAGAGAGAGAGAGAGAGCTGAGGCAGTTCAGTTGAGAGCTTCTGTCTGGTCCAGTGTCTGCTTGGCTGGCTCGACTTGGCTTGCCTGGCTTGGCTTGGCTTGTGGGTGTTGCGGTGCCTGCAACGCCAGCCGTGGGGCATTAATAATGAAAATATGCAAGCGCTTCTGCTGCTGCTGTGGCTGATGATTGAAACCGAAAGGCAGTCGGCAAATGGGAACGAACGAGCTTCGGCTGGGAAATCTTTTGAAAAAGGATTAACATTAAAATGTATTTGTGTGAGTGCAGAGAAAAGTTGCAAAAGTTGAGCCTGGTTTGAGTAATGTGCGCACATAATGAGTAACAAAGCGCGCTAATGAAGTACTCTGGCTGCGGGCCATGCTCCGCTCCTTCTGGCCAACTCCAGTGCCAGGAGTTCTGCTCCGCGTCGTCTGGCGCCAAAGTTTCATGGCATAACCTGCAGACCAGCGAAGCAGACGGTTTTAAAAGGCCCAACACAGCCAAGGCAAGCCAAGGCAGGGCAAGCCAAGCCGGCTCGGCATTACTTTTAAATAAGCATAAATAAACAAAACGGGCCAATTGCCAAAACGGAAACACAACAGTCGCAAACAGTCCGCAGCAGAAGCGTACAAAAATAATGAGAGAAGGGGGAGAGAAGGGGGAGAGTAGGGGTTAAAGAGAGGGGGTAGCAACGCATACAAAACCCCAAAGAGGCCGTAAACACAGCGACCCCTGTCCGCGTTGCAGGCAAAAGGAAATATATATATAAACCGTATTCGATATTTTTACAAGAAATCGCCAATGTTTCGTATAAATATTTATTCAGTAAAATATATACAGACATATATTTATATGGCAGATACGCTGCTCTGCCTCTGCACGTGTCCTGCTGTTTTCATTTCACATACGGAAGAAGAAAAGTCAAACAGAAATTATTGTTTAAAAAGTTTATGGAGTATTTTGTCGGTAAACTATATTTTTTAAAGATTGAGAGACATTGAGAATCTTCTTTTCCGTTTCATGGGTGCTACTGCTGCAGTGTCTAGCGACTTTCTTTCTTATGTTTACTAATAGTGAAGATATCACTTACTTTCCACCAGATCTTTCTCCTAATGATAACTCAACGATTGAAGTCCTTCCATTACGATCAAAGCTGCTTTTCATGCCAGTGTTGAGCAGCTGCATTCATTCCTAAATCTGTTGCGTCCTTTTGAATGCTCCCAGTACAACGTTTGAAATACTACCTCTATCTACCCTTCCCCTACTCTCTAATCCCTCCAACATTAGCCACAATTTGCATAGCTCGCAACTGGCACGCAAGTGCTGCTTAATTGGGAGACAGCCATAACACAATCAATGTCGAATGAAGATTGAAAACTGTCTGTCTGACACCACCAATAAATAACCTGCCCCAATCATACCCTTCTCCCCCTTCTGCACTTACATTGTAATTGGGTATAGCCACGGCTAATCCCATGCTGAGTTTGATTGTGAGCTCTGATCATCGTTTAAGCAACACAACTTTAGCGCTGATTTGATTTACTTGTAGTCTCTGTTTATACTTCTATTATTCGTGTATATGCGTATTATATATGTGACTGTATGTGAGTTGTATATAGTTATGTCTGCTTGACT
This sequence comes from Zaprionus indianus, assembly GCA_018904595.1. Classification (NCBI taxonomy): domain Eukaryota; kingdom Metazoa; phylum Arthropoda; class Insecta; order Diptera; family Drosophilidae; genus Zaprionus; species Zaprionus indianus. Next base: position 3,845,420 of record JAEIHA010000152.1, read on the forward strand.
GACTACTCATGGCACTTAAGCTGATTTGATTTGCGCATTCATCTGTTGTTGTAGAAACATATTACATGCTGTTGCTGTTGCTATTGCTGCTGGGTGCCCCCCAGCCAGACAACACAGACTGAGCTGGCGCGGCATCTGCGGCGTATACGTAATTTGTTAAATAAAACGCAAGCTTGCGGTTATTTTGCTTTTGTGCTGTCGTTAACTTTGTGTGTCTGCCTTACAGCTAGAATTGCCATTGTTGTTGCTATTGTTGTTACAATGATAACAATAATAATAGCAAACCATATGCTATATGGTTAATAAATTTAATGTTCGCAAATTTAGCGCTCAATTAAGTCAGATGAAATTTTTTGCTTGATTTAATCACCGCAGGCGTTGCTCCAAATTGCCGGAAATTTACCCACATCACCACACGTCAGGTTTAGGTGAGTGTGTGTGGGTTTGAATTGGGTTTGCTTGGGCTTACCTGCAAGTAGAAAGAGAGGGGAAATTTGGTATTCATTAGAAAGGTGCTTAAGGTGCGTGTACATTAGCTTAAATAGATTGAAAAGGAATTTATGATAATAGAATGAATGAATAATATAATAAAATGTATTAAAATAGACTTGAATGGGGTGTGATATTTACACTTATACAGTACTTAATGAAACAAGCAATGCAATATTAAATAAAGAAGAAAATATACCATTTATTATTATTTAATTCATCTATCTAATTTGCAGCTGTTTATGTGAATAGAGTTCATTTAAATGCCTATCGAAGCCTTTTTCTATATCTATATTCTGTTTTCAAGATATTCCAGTATACTTTAAAACTACCTACCAAATATTTAAGAACTCCCAAAAGAAATCAGAAAATAGTTTCCTTTCTAATTGTCACTTTTCTGTTGCCAAAAACAAAACTGTAAAAAGGCAAATCGAAAAGTAACAGAATTTAATCAAGCTAACGCTGCTGCCGCTTGTTTGTTTCGGGACACTGGGTGCATGCATCCAATATGAGGCTGCACATTGACTAACCTACTGATGACTTAACCCGCACACACATAAATTCTCCAGCAACAGACATGGGCCCAGCCAGAGATAGTGGCCTCACGAGGCAGGCAGGCAGGCATGCGGCAGCCCAGCGAAGCCACCAATCTTAAGACTCTTCTGGCCTGTGCAAAATTTATTATAAAATTCAATCTTTTTTTGCCCAGCCCCCTCTATCTCTCTCGCTCTTGCTCTCTCTCTCTCTGTGCCGTGAACTTTTGCCAACGTGTCGGACAAATCCACAGGCGGCTAGCGCAGAAGAAAAAAAAATATAAAATTATATATATAATGGCCGCTGTACGTATGTGTGCATGAAGTAAAAGAAAAGCCCAGCAAGGTATTTAAATCGCTTTTAATGGAAAAATATGCAAAGCAGCAGCAGCAACGACAGTGGCAGACTGCGTAAGCTAGTGCAAGAGAGAGAGATGGTAAGGCATAGAGATAGGTAGACAAGACGAGAGATATCCTAGGCTCCTCTGCGGAGGCTGTTGCAAATCTGTGCGGACTATTGGCCCGTAAGGTTTCCCAGGCAGCAGCAACAGCAGCAACGGCAAACGCCCTTCATTAAAATTCCAAACATTTTCACTTTACCAAGACGCGGGCGTAAGGAAATGCTGACACACTTTAAAACAATTTTCTGGCATTCTTCTCGTTTTGTCTCCGTCTCTCTTTTTGTCTGTCTGTCTGTGTGTGTGTGTGGGCGGCGACGGCTTTGGGAATGACAACGCCAGGACATATGACAAACTTGACGTAGCATGTCAAAAGATTTCAAGGCAATTTGGCAGTGACACGCAGCGAGACGAAGCCAGTTTCAGAGAGACTAAGAGGCAGAGAGACCGACAGACTGGCAGACGGACAGGCAGAGAAACCTGCAGACAGACAGACAGACAGACAGACAGACCGCCGACGTGTTTCTATGCAGTGCAAACTGTGCTGCCAAGTGTGTGTTGAGAACTTTGGCAATGCCTTCAAGTATGCAATGGTAATTTTCAACGCCAAGTCCCACGCACGCACACACACACACAAGCACACACACCCGCACACTGGCACACACGCATGCACAGCAAGAGCGTGTGTAGATTTCGTGTACAAAAGTTTGTTAAAGTTTTCGAACACAAGTAATAAATTGAAATTCAATTGCTGCTGCTGCTGCTGCGCGAGTGAACATTTCAAATTAGCAAAACTAATGTCTCACTTGTGCGCAGACAAATGCTGCTTGCTGCAGGCACTTTCACAGCGGGCAGGCCCGTTAAATGTTTTACGAATGTCACTCAAAGTGAAATCGCAAAAGTTACAAAAGTAGCAGAGACACATAGAAATGTCTTCATCAATCAATCGAAAAGGAAATTAAGACAGATCTGCACAAGTAATTATGCAAATAAAAGTACAAATAATAATACAATTTATAATGCAAATAAAAAGACAAATAGTATACAAATGAAAATGAAACCAATTACACAAATAATTTAGTAAACAATAATATAAATAATATTACAAATGATAATAGCAATACAAATAATAATACGGACAATAATAGAAATACAAATAATAATATAATTGCACAATGCAATAGAATTAATGATCTACTTAATTCACAATAATATTAAAAGCAATAATTCATATATTTAAAACTGACAACTTATAATTTAAGCCATAATAAACAATAATATTTCCATATGTTAAATGATATTACAATCAACAATTAAAGAAACTTATTACCCTTGTATTCAGCTGTTTTCAAAATAATGAATATGCAATTCGACATAAATCGAAGCCGCAAATTAGAAATATATTTTGATACATCAGCGAATCGACGGCAATACACGCACACACACACAGGCACACACACGCCAGTTGGCACATTTAATATGTAATTAGTTGCCATCTGCACCAGCATCGAATACAAATACAATTTGTACAATTTATACAATTTACACATTGTAAATAGAAACATTTTGCAATAATATTACGAATCTAATTACGAAACTGCTTGCACAGCAGTCGATCAAGGCGAGGCGGGTGAGAAGGGGGGGTTCGTGGCGAGACGTAGGTCGGGTTGGGTAGGCCAGAATTGTTGATATGCTGGCTGGCTGGCTGGCAGTGTGCATATTTAAACTGATTAAATTAACTTGGGCAGGCAACAATAATAATACAGAGCAGAACATAAGCTGCTTTCCCCGAACTGCCTTAAAAAGTGTTAAGGAGGGGCGGAGCACAATCTCAACTACTGACACGAGGGCCAGGCTAAGACTCTTGGCCCAGAGAGTTTGCACAGGATGAAACTGGAGCAGACAAACAGGCTGCAAGAGAAGACTGCACTACTATAAAATTAAGATTAAAAGCTGCAATGTGTGAGCAGTGTATGCAACTCCCACTCCTCCTCTCTATCTCTCCCTCTCCTCCTCTATATTTCTCTCTTTGTCTGCCTCTGTTTGTGTGTGTGTCTGTGTGTTTAAGGTGAGCAAGTGTAGTAGCACTTTGCTGTCTGTTAATGGTTTCCTTCAGTCGGAGAAACAAACAGAGTGAGGCCACTTTGGGGTGAGTAGCACAGCCTGCTGTGTCTATCCTCGTGCCAGATTAGCTGCCCCAACCGCCACAAAGGACTAGGAAATTAAAAATTTCTCTAATACACACAATGCAGCTTGGCACACAGCACGAGCGTAAAGTGAAACAAAGCAGCGTTTTAATTTACCAGCACCACCAGGCTATGGCATGAAAAAAATACAACAACAAAAGCTAAATAGAAAAACCTGAGAGAAAAATGTATGAGATGAAATAACTAGCTTTCGCCAGCAGACACTTGAATACCCTAACAAAATCATATAGAGTGTTCAAGACCTAAGCTCAACTGGAACTTCATGTTCATAGATATCAAATACCAAGAAGCCTGATATCACATAATAATAATCTTAAAACTGCTGAAGTAGTTTGCTTATAGCAACTTCAGCTTAGTCATTGATATTTATGTATAATCATCTCTTCACTTAGCTGACCCAGTTTTGTGGCAAACGGGGAATACCCTCATTGTAAGTGCACATACTTTCAGCATTAACTGACAAGCTGACAACAAAGTGAAGCAACAAACAGGGGGCAAAGTAGGTACAACAAGAAGCACAAAACATAGTATACACCAACAACATCGGGAACAACAACAACAAAAGCGGGAACACGAACTGTTGCCAACAGAAAATGTCAAAGGCCAACATTGGCTATCAGCTCTTTTCGTGCTTTATCAACGTGACCAAAATGTTTGACACATTCTCGATTTAAGTGCGGCAGCAAAGCGATTACAATTTGCTTTTTATTATATTTTGCAAACGGCAATAAATGCAAATTCTGAGTTGTTCTCAATTAAAAGCCTGCAGCAATAAAAATCCAATGCAAAAATAAACGTTAAGTAATTCTCGAAAGTTGCAATAAAGAAAATTAATGGGTATTGCTTTTAAACGGTAGTAAAACTGAATGACCTGTGAAAACGGTTGTTAATTGTTTATAAAATTTATATCACAATTTTAAAATATATGAAGAAATAAAAATGTATCAGGAATATATTCAAATATATTTTAAACATAAATAAATTTAATATCTACAAATATATATGAATAAATAAATATCTAAATCAATAAATTAATATATAATAAATATATAAACAAATATATAAATAAATATATAAATGAATATATAAATAAATTTCCAAATAAATTAATTTTAAGTCCAAGTAAATAAATAAATATTGAATATCTAAATAAATTTCTAAATAAATAAATATCTAACAAAATATCAAAAAATATATCTAAGAAAATATCAAAATAAATTATTAAATAAATGTCTAAATAAATATCAAATTTAATATCTAAATGATTATCAAATTTAATATCTAAATAAATATCAAAATGAATATCTAAATAAATATCAAAATTAATACCTAAATGATTATCAAAATTAATATCTAAATAAATTTTGAAGAAATAAAAAGAAAAACTCTGATTTCATCATGAATCAAAGTCTGATATATTTCAAAAGAAAATCTCCAATTTTATGAATATTTATGAATTTTGCATAATAAACGATAGAAAATCCTAATAAAACTTCCCTAATTTATAGCATACAGCGTATTGAAGAAAATATTCAAATAGAAAAATGCCAGTAAGCTACAAAATTGAGTTTTCTGTAGATCGTAAATAAACTAAATAATTAATAATTGCACAATGCAGCCCTCTATCTTTCACTCTCCCTCCCTCTTTCTCATTCTATTTTGATACCCACAGGATATTCAAAAACATCACCGCTGCAGCCTTTAGAAGTGTGCAGAATAAACAACAACAACAGAAAAAGTTACTGCAACTGAAGATGAAAGAATTTTCAATTTTTCCATTTTTGTATTTTTATATCTCGCTGTAGGGAAAATAAATTTCAAATATATATGGGCAGAGTTTTCATACACACACACACACACACACACGTACATAGCGGCACATTTTCAGAGCGTGTAGTGGAAAATGATTATCAAAGATTGATTAACGTGTATGCACCCGGGCTTTCGGGGTTGTAGGGGTCGTCGTGGAGTTCAGAGCTCTGAGCTGTGGACCAGTTTGGTATTTTTCCTTTTTTTGGTTTTTTCTTCATTCATGGTGGTGGCTTAGTGACTTTTTACAGGGTTGCCAGCACGAGTTGAAACAAATATTTGTGCGTGCATGTATGGGTGTGTGTGTGTGTGTACAAAAGGGGTATTTATATAGGATACTATTGCAACTGGAGCGCCCGCATTTCGGGCACAGCAAAGCCAAAGTCAAAGCGCTGCCTGGTGCCATAGACACATGAAATATGGCATATGACAGAGCGAGCTCTCAGTGTTTTCTATTTTTTTTTTTATTTTCCATGAGAAAATGTCATGCCATTCATTTTGCTGTCGACTGTTCCGCATGCGTTGAGTTTTCCCAACGTTCTCGATTTCCTTTATTTTTTCTTTTTTTATTTGTTGCCTATAATTAATTTTATAAATTAAGCAAATTATTTTTTATGCCAGAGATAAGCTGGCAATGGTTGCTTTGTTCTATAATTAATTACTGCATATTCACATCATGAATTTCACAATCAGCTGCAACTGATTAAGCGCTATCAATAACAATTGCTGATGCTGATTTTGTTGTTGTTGTAGGTGTTGTTGTTATTGAGTTTACAGCTTTTGTTGCAAATTCCAGCGTTGTCAATCATTTGTCAATTTGGCACTCCATCAAATGAATATCGACTGAAGTCCTCATTGAATTTTATTTTTTATTTAAATTTTTTTGTATATTGAAATTATTGTGCATTCTCATGTAATCCACACACGCACAAACACACATTCATTTGTTGTATTTATTTATTAATTTCTGTAAATTGAAATTCATGCGCTTCGAGTGCCAACAGTTTCATCTGCAAAATGTCTGGCAATGTTATTATTGTTATTAATACCAATCGAGCGAGTCAATTTTTCATCTCCTTTCAGGCTCATAAATCCACATGTCGCATTTTCTGCATACAGACACCGTGTATGACATTTGCTAGAAGTGGGGTATAATGAGCTAGAAGATAACATATTGCATTTATATAAAGCTCAAAAGCTTCAAAGAAAAGCTACCAAAATATAAAAAATTATTATTTATTATATTTAATGTAGTATTTATGCTATGAATAAATATGAGCTACATGATAAATATATATTTTTTTATTTATAAACGTTTTTTGAGCTGTTTTCTCTGATATAAAATTCCAAAGCCTCAAACAAACGTTACCACATCATTGCACTTTATTATTGTGAAGTTTTTTATTTTATATAATATGATTAAATACAAATTTGTATAGCAAATAAATCTCTTTGCTTTCTTTAAAATAATAAATCTACTATAGTCATCTGTTCCAATTACCATTGCACATCAAAACACACACATAAACCTTTCTTAAACAATTTACAGCGTATCAACTCGTCAATATGCACAGAGCTCTGTAAAATTCTTTGCTTGTTTTGTATGCGGCCTTTTTGATTAAATTGAAAAAGTGAAAAATTGCGCGCGCAACGCGTAAATTACACAAATCAACGACTGCAACAATAACAATAACAGCAACAACAACAATAACAAGAAGATTACTGGCAAAAACAAAAAATAAAACTCAAAATGTGAAAAGTGGGAAAATGAATTGCGAGTTTTCATTGTTTTATTACATTTCAATTTTTGACTGCAAAATTTGTAGCCATATTTCATTTTTTTGCTGTTTTTAATAAATAAAAAATAAACGAGGAAAATCAAGTGGAAAAGCGTATAAAGTGCACGGCAAATAGCGCAAGAGCTTCTCTTTATTTTTTTAACGAACAAACGCGGGAAATTCCTCAAAGTGCTTTGGCCTGGTCAGCGGTTTTAGCGGTTTAGTTAGCCAAGTTTGTGGTGCAAATTGTTTAACGCGGCTAATTAGCAACAAATGTGCACTGATTGAAGCGTTAAACCCCGTCGTGCTAAATGGGCGTGGTCAGGTGCGAAATATGTGCCAATTGCTCCAGATACATACGTACATATGTACATATTTACTGCAGATATATATAGTATGTATGTGTGTTTGTATGTGTGCAATATCAAAGAGATTAGCGCAAATTGAAATTGATTTTGTGTGCAGTGCCGGCAGAGGCAGAACGCAATGAAAATTTTAAATGAAAATTGATGTAGGAAAATCTGCCAGAATGACGGCAATCTTCCCCTTTGCTACCCCTTTTCACACCTCCATTTCATCTTCACAACTAATCCGCTTAAGCCATCGATTTATTTTACCGTTACAGTTTACTGCTATCGCATAAGCAATGCAGGAATATATTTATGGCAATTTGCGATGCGCTCTAAAGTAATTCAAATCAATTGTCAAGTCAAACGAACAATTCATTTATTTGAGCATAATTGGATAATTGATTCAAATGGAATATTTCTACATATTGTTATGATTGCTATGACTTTGACACCATTGTGACAGAGATGGAAACGAAATGATGATGATTTAACATATAATATATATTTATATATTTTGTGTATTTATTATTTATATACAATATTAGCTCATATTAGACAACACAAGAAAACAAGGAAAAAAGGCTACATTCGGCATGTCGAAGGTTTTATACCCTTGCAGATTATTATCTTCTCTGATCGTTCCCATTCTAGTGATACATAATGGTGCAGAATTTACTGGCATTGTGTCTATTCAATATTATGCCACTTAGATCGACTTCCCTGCTGATGCAGATTCAGAATATATTGTATATACTTTATTGGGCAGATATGTCTCGTAAGGCACAAACTCCTCTCCAAAATTAATATACCCTCTGTCAGGGTATAGAGATTATTTTGTTTCTAATTGCCTCAACTTCTTGTTAGACTTCATGATATTTCTTTTCTTTGCCCATTTTTCTCTCCCTTGATTTACTCGCATAACTTTTAGCGTGCTTCCCTCTTTACTTGAATTTAATTAAATTTCCATGTAGCGCCCTAATTAGGCCAACAATTGTTGCAAGAACTGGCCAAAGGCCTTTTACGCAGTTGCGAGTCTTTAGTCAAGCAAAATGTAAACTAATTAAAATATTTTGGTTTATAAATCAACAGCAAAACTTATTCCCATATACAACCAAAGCCTGCCCTCCTTCCCTCACCAGCCTCCTGCTGCCACACGCTCACTCAAGTTTCTTGCCACGCGTTATGTGGCACACTCACACACGCATTTTTTTGGGGGAGGCCACTAAGGCAACTAGGCGTGGCGGAGGCAGCACCCCCTCTCCCCCTTTAGCTGGCTGACAAAGTTTGTTAGTTTTAGCGCCAATTTTAATGTGGAAACTTTTGCAGATGGGGGAGGAAAACGTTTTTGCCGACGCGTTCTGTGTCAACTGATGCCGTTGGCTCAGTTTCAAGTGGATTGTGCTGCTGTTGCTGTTGCTCCTCTTCTTATTGTTGTTGTTATTCTGCTGCTTATTGTTGTTGTTGTTCTTTGCTTGGCAGTCGCTTTTGGGTTGAATGATTAGCAAAAGTTTTTAATTTTCTGTCTGTCCCAAGTAGGAAATTAAGTTTTCTTGCTACGCTTGATGCAAAATGAAGCGATTTTTGCTTGCAACCAAATCATATGACAGTTTTCTCCCCTCATTCCCCTTTAAGCACACACGTCACTTCTTAACTCAAGAGATTAGGAATTGCAGCAGAAGAGAGAGAAAATGGAAAAGTATCTTTTGGGTAAAAAATTGAAAGAAAAAAGCAAATTGATTGACAAAGGTAATTACTAGAAGAGAAGGCGTAAAGAGAACTGGGAGACTGAGTATATGTGTATTAGTGTGTGAGTTTGCAAGGAATTTGTAGTTTATAATTGTATTGCCTAGTCACTTTCAATGTATATCTAGCCGAAACATCTTGAGTTGGGCAGGCTTAGATCCAAAGTTGAAGATTTCGAACGTTTAAGTTGAAATGAACAAGAAAGTGTAAGAAATATCTTCTTTATCTTTGATATTTTACGATTTACGGGCACAAAAGTGGGCGTGGCCAAATTCTAAAACAAAGTTATGCTTTAGACAACAAAAAATCATACTAAGATCACATTACATAAGCCTAGCTCTTTCAATCTCTAAGATATAAGTCTTCATACGAACAGAAATGCAAAAAATCCAAAAAACAAAAGTAAATCTTCAAAAAAAAAAATTAAGACTTAAACTAAAAAGAAACGAAATATAATTTCACTTGTTTGTAGTTCAGATTTAAAAGAGTATTCATTGATAACCTCATCAACAGCTGAGGCAAGGCATAATTAGCTGTAAATTTCCTAGTCTATGAGAGATAATAAAATTATTTAACATTCACAATATTGCAGCTACATTTTTTCACTTTTTTCTCAGTCACGCTAAGGTTTCTCTATCTCTTTCTAAGTCTAATCTATTTGATTAGCTAAGCATTGCACTGCTCTGTGCTCCCGTGGCGAACAACTCGTACAGCTTGGAAATATATTTCTGTGCGTTCCATTGTCATTTGTCTGCTCTCATATTTCATGGCTCGCTTATTGTTTCGCTGATAAGCAGCAAAGCCTTCCACTTCATCCTCATGCTGGATGAAAAGCCTTGGGGAATGCAGCGAACGTGGACATGTCATAAATTAGGAAAAGCTCGTCGCATCAACGATTATGTCAAACATTGTGACACAAGCGGATCTTATTGATGATGCCTATCATCATGAGGCTGCGGCTCGCTGAAGCCTCAACAATGTGAGTTGAAAGTGATGCGAGTTGACAGGCACATTGATGATTAGTAAGCTCCCCAAAGCAGGAGAGAGAGAGGAAGAGAGAGGGATGGCAAAAAGGGAAAGGTAAAGATGAATGCGGGGAAATCAGTTGCTCGCTCAAAAATGCCGATGATGATGATGATGCTGTTGATGATGAGCGACCAAGCAAGCACTAAGCACAAATGAAAACGTGCTAGAAAAAAAAGAAGGAAAAAAGAAAAGCCATTTTCAAATAGGCCAAAATGGAAGCAGGACGAGTGCAGCTACTGCTGAAGGAGACGAATGGGGGGCAAACAAAAGGCGTTGCGTAAAAACGAGAAGTGGAAACAATTTGCCAAAGCGTCGAGCGCTTGGTTATAATAACAGGCAGCGAGAAAGATGGCAACAGCAACAGAGAGAGAGAGAGAGAGTGAAAGAGACAGAGAGAGGGGGGGGAGATAGAAGTAGAGAAGTGGCAGTTACCGTGCGGCGAGAACTGAGAGTCATTTGGGAACGACAGACGAGCAAACAAAAAGCAGCGGCAGGAAAAAAATTAGTGCACAAAAAGGCGACAACAACAAGAGCAGCAGCAGCAACAACAACAACAGGATCGAAATGCTGACTGCAGCCAGGTAGAAGAATATGCAGAAAAGAAAAACAACAAGTGCGCACACAACAACAGCAACAGCATCAGAGGCAGCAACAGAGGCAGCAACAGAAGCGGCAGCAGCAGCAACAACTACAAAAAGCTTATGTCGTGCAACTCAACTCCTGCTGCCGCTGCCTGCACCTCCCCCTCACCCCTTTCTCCCACTTTTTCACTCCTTCTTTCGTGTTGTCGGCATTGTTGTGAAGCGCACTTCAAACAAAATGGCGCCCACATGGAAGCGTGCGATTTGCCGCAATTGCGTATCATTAATTTGCGTTTTAGTTGCCATCTCTTTTTGCCTTACTCTCCGTCCCTCTCTTTCTCCCTCTTTCTCTCCCTAGCATGTCGCTTGTCCTGCTTGTCGTCGGTCGTTTAAATTACTTTGTAAAATGTTCATGCCTGCAACGCGGCGTATGAGCAATAAATGTTGCACGTACCCCAAAGCGAACGCCTCAAAACTCGACGTCAACAAGCAAACGCCAAATGGCTACGACCAGGCGACCCTGCTTGCATGTTTACACGTGCGCAGATCATGAAAATGAATTACAGATTTCATGTAATTCTAGTATTTCAAGATATTTAGGGAATAAACATATAATTTGATATATTATTTGAATTATGAGCAGACATTTTCACTTGATCTGCATTAAGGATCATGGAAAGGCAATTTAAATATTTCAGTAACCAAATAAATCAAAGAAACTTTTTTAAATTTAACGTATTATCTAAATAACAATTTTATTCCTATAAATCTTCTTAAGTTTCATTGTTTATTTCATTATATATGCTAAAAAGCCAGTAGAGCTGCAGAAACATCGATATTTGCAGAGGTTTTTCATATGAAACGTCGATATTTATCGATATAACATTAATGTTTCTTCAGGGACCTGTAGAAAGCATAATTTATGAAATAAGTAATGAAACTTAAAATGAAATAAATGATGAAACTTATAATGAAATAAATAATGAAAAAACTAATAAAGTTATATTAAGCAAGAAGCTTTAGAATTTACAGCAAGAGAAATATCGATGTTTAAGAACCTAAGTAATAAACCGATTCCTAAACATCTTCATTAGTTCCCACATAATATAAACGAGCCATAAAAAATAAATAACTCCAAAGATAGCATATAATAAAACCCACTTAAGAGTTGCCACTCACTGCATCATTTAGGATAACAATCGATAAAAGCATACAAATAACCAGTAGTCAATCGATAATTAATCACTAAAAACTGACTACGATTAGCAAACATGAACTTCTAATTAATGCTCTCATATCTTTTGCCCATATATGCTCTGCACGGACTATAAATAGCAACAAATAACAAATTAGTCTAACAGTCAAGCCATTTTGGCCAGTCGCGAATTTTAATTTAGCTTGGCCAAATGCAAAATATTCATTAGCCAAAGTAAATTATGGTGCTCTCTCTTTCATTCTGCGTGGACTGCACCAAATTCACCAAAATCAATTTGCATAAACATAATTTATGTCTATATAGGGGGGAAAGAAGTGGAGGGGGTTAAAGCGTAATGCATGTGCAAGCTCTCATTCTCTCCTCGCCCTTCTCTGTGTGTGTGTGGATCTGCGGCTTGTCGTAACATGACTGGAACATTTACTGCGACAAGCTCAACGCCTTAGTACTCATCACACAGTACACCCTGCTTAACCCCCCTCTCTCTCTGCCTCACTCTCTTTCTGCCACTATCTCTCTCTGGCAAATGCAAACAATGTAAAATGATTTTCAATATTAAAACGGGCTGCACAAGTGTTGGACTTGTGGACGAGCGAGGACTATGTCAATGTTTCTGTTGCTGTCGTTGTTCTTGTACTTGTTGTTGTTGTAGCTGTTGTTGTTGCTGCTGTTCTTGTTGTAGTTGTCCTTGTTGTTGCTGTTGCCACAGAATTTTTACTGTTACGAGTACTGGCTTTAATGCCGCTTATACTTCAGCATTATGGTCGCATTATGGACAACGTGCCGCCTCCATATGTGCCATATGCTCTGCGAGGGTGTGCGTATGTGTGTGCTTGTTATGTCTCTGTGTGCGTTGTGCTTTTATTGGGTTTATAGCTGCAAGAGGCGCCAAAGAGTTGACTCGACTCGGGCTGTAAATTTAATAGCTACAACTAGCGTGTGTGTGTGTGTGTGTGCATTGCTTTTGGCCAAGTCTAAACGGCGCTTCTCATTCAGCCTCGTTGCTTGATCACATAAATGCTGCTATATGCGGCTCGATTTAGATTTTAGCACTTGTTTTTCAAAATTATTACGGTCGATTTGACCCCCTTCGCGGGTTTATAGCATGTTTAAAGGGGTAGACTTATGGCAAGTCTGCTATAAATGAAATGAAAACATTTAAGTTATAACAAAAACATGTTTAAACACTGGTTTTCAAGTAAGTTTGATGAATTAAAGAATTATTTTAAATTTAAACTATAAATGTTCAGTTTATTTCATATTCTTAACTTTTTAATTAAAGTTTTAAATTAAAGTTTCAAGTTTCTATGAGAGTTTTAATTTCTTATATTAATTTATAGTTTTCTCCAATGAATTCTTGTGATGAAAATATACAAATATGAACTAAACTCGATATTTTAAAACACAATCCCTATATCTGCTTGCTAGCGTACGTATATATTATTTAATGTATGTTTATTGATTATAGAGAATTGGAATACACTTAGTGTACTACAAAGCAATTTATCAATTAAAGAAATGACCAGTAAAGAAAATCTTAATATTCAAAAAAATACATTTTAAACATCTGCTGGCTAATCAACATAAGAAATCATCTCTAGATATTATTTTACATTATAATTTACATTTTTATTTTCCTCTACCACATTTAATCATAATAAAAATCGCATTGTAAACTCGATTAAGACCGAAGTCCCTGTTTATTGGCAAACTTGATTGATTGCTCTGCAAATACTCAAAATTAGCATACATTAAAAACATTTATAATGCTCTCAAAAGCTATTATTAGTCGCAAGATATTGTACGTCCATTTTCGATTGGGGCTCAAGTTATCAAAATAATACTCAACGCTATCCCTCTGGTGAATCCATTAAATTGCCGCTTGACCATCAACATTTTTTAATCGGGGAGAAGAAAGTGCAGAAAAGAAGAAGGAAATGAGTACGAAGTGGCCTCAAGTATGGCCAGAGAGCACGGCCGTTTAATGGCCTCCGAGTCAAGGCAATTATAAAATATATTTTTCATTATGAGAATGGGGCAAAAATAATTATGCCAAAAAGTCTGCAAAGTATGTGGGTGGGTGGTCCGAGGGCGGGGCAAGGCGGGGCTGCAGGGGCAGAGGTGGACGGGGTTAGCCCTAGTTGTGGTCGCCACTTGGGCAGCTCGACGAGTTCGTTGCTTTTGGCTGGCTACAATTATTTTATGCTCATTGCTAATAAAACTAAATTGAGTGCACACACACATATACACATATAGTGAGGGGGAGAGAGGGAAGGGGAGAGGCAGCTAGTGTGCCTGCGGTTTATGGAAAAAGCGAATGCATGTCGACATTGTGGAGCTTAAATTATTTAAATGTCATAATGCTCGCCGCGACTTGACTGTCTTTCCCCCCTGCTAGTAATATGCATGTGTAGGTGTATTTGCCTATCTCCCTCCCTATCCTCCCTCTCTCTCTCTCTTTCTCGTGTGCCTGCGTGAGCTCATTACAAGCTGTCACGTGGAAGTCTCCGAGCTGAGTCTCACAATTTGTGGGCGACTCTCGCGCGCGCTGCGAGCAATGAATTTTTAATTACCTTCTAATTATTTGCAGTTCTTTAATTGAAAAGCTGAAAGCTACAAGGCAACTACACACACACACACTATGTGACTAGCCTATGAATACACGCTGTCATTCAAAAGAAAAGCTGAATACGCAGCGTCATCTCAAATGCAACAGGAAGTACTATTTGAGTGCTGCTTGAGAGAGAACTCAAAGAAAATGCCGACAAATTGCAGGGAAAAACACATCAAAGGAAATAAAATACTAGCGAAAATATTAGAGAAAATACTAGAGAATAATCTTAGTATATAGTAAACAAACACCCCTTACAACTATGAATAATAATTCTAAGCAAATCTGGCAATAATTTACAAATATTTCTATGCAAATTTGTTTTGATTAGCATATTTATTTATTAAATTTAAAATATTACATATTAAAACATGTCAAGTGCTTATAAAAATGCAAATTCATGTGGTTTCTTGTTTAGGCCAAAAATTATAGAGAACATTCTCAAAATGATATCTGAAGAACTGGTTTTGTCACAAGATCTGCGGGTTTCCAAGCGGATATTTGATATTTTAAATGGTTTTAAAGACTGATTAACGCACTTTAAAATGTTTTGGTAATGTGAGCTTAACTTTTAAATATATTTAAGACATGTTCCTTTGCCAATTGGCTTGCAGTGCTGCCAAGTATGTGTCAACTCGGGATTGTAATAGATTTATATACGAAAAATACTTTTAACATGGCCATATAGGGCTACACACAGTCTAGACTCTCTGGATACTGGATTTGTCTTTGTTTTGCTCGAACCGGTTCGGGTCCCATCATCTGTTGTGCGTCATGCGGATCCAGACAGACCATAAAAGTATTGCAACTACAGCAACAACAACAACAACAGTATCAACAAAGAGACAATCGGCAGTTGTTGCAATTGGCAACAATAATAAACCGGGCAATAAATCAATATTGAAAAAAACAATAACAACAATGAGCACAAAATTCATACAGATAATGCTTTAAATTGGATTGACATCTATACGCATTGCAACTGCAATATACCCTGTGAAATGTGCAAACAAGATACTCTAACTATGGTTTCCAGTTTATTATAAATTTATTTTTTGTGAATTTGTATTTATTATTTACTATAATACACTTTAAATATAATTTTACTAGATTAATTCCAGCACTCTCTCTATTGTGTCCATGTTATAGAGACTCATATGATCCCCTTTACCACAACAAGTACTAAACAATTTGCTACCCGGACAACAACAATCCGCATCCGCAACATGAGCCCCTAATTGTCTACTACTAATTATTTGCTTATGAACACACTGCTGATGCATATCCTAATCCAACAAATCCTCACATCCTCATCAGCATTTGCAACTCTCTCTCTCTTCCTGTTTCTCTTTGTGCCGCTTGGACTTCATTTATTAGCCACAAACAAAATGAGAGCAACAGTCGAGCGCACTCGACAATGGAATACCCTTCAGCGTATGTTTCGGAGTAGTTCACATTTGTTAAATTTTTAAAAACTTCTGTGTTTATTATCTGATCGAGTTGAAATTGAAAGGATAAGTAGTTATTTTAACCAGCTTGGTATTTATTAAAGTCAGAAGGTTTTATCTTTCATAAGTCTCTTACAGAACGCATCGAAAAATAATATAATTGATTTGTGGGGGCGGTGGGCGTGGCACCTAATTTTTGAAATAAACTTGATGAGCGTATATTATACAGAAACCTTCATACTAAATTTGATGTTTCTTGTGTGATGTGTTGTGTTCACACAGACAGCTTGTGATCGCGAACAAGAATATATATAATTTATTTTTAATACTTAAAGTATTTATTAATAATTTAAATTACTTTTATTAATATTCCCTACATTATTATAATTGAGTTATTAATAAAAATGAAGTCGATCGACCTAAATGAATTTAAGATCAATTATTTTAAACAATTTTTATAGATTTACGTAATTAGCACACCAGCTTGATCTTTTCCATTTGCTGAAAATTCCACCATATCGCATTGTTTATTGTTTTTAAAAAAATTCATGTTTAAACAAAATTTTCGCTAGTTTATTTGCAAACATTACAATTTCCCACTGTTTGTTTTTATTTTTCAGTCTCAACATCATCAACCTGTAGAGCGCACAACTAAAGGGCATCAAAGCAACTCTGTCTCTGTCTCTGTCCCCCACTCCCACTACCTCTCGCTTCACTCCCTTCCCTCCTCCGCCTGCGCTTTTCTACTCATTATTTGGCTTGCTCTTGTTACTGTTGTTGTTGCTGGCGCTGTGGCTGCCTCTGCTGCTGCTGCTGTTGTTGCTTAAGACTTAAAGCCGGCCGGCTTGTCCAGTTGTTTTTTCATAGTATTTTTTGTTGCTGTTTCTTTGCATTGTTTGTTTGGACAAGCGACAGCAGATGTATGCTATCTCACTCCCGCTCTGGCTTAGACCTCATGTTGCTTTTTCGTTTTTGTGGGCTTGTTTGCATTGTTTTTGCTCGAGCCTTAAGCAGGTGTGACTTATGTGTGTGTGTAAGGTATGTGTGTGTGTGTGGGGAAGGTGTGTGCGTGTGTGAGTGTGTGCTTAAGTCAGCTCATAGACTTGTTTGTTTCTCTTGTAATTTTTGTTTTTGCTGCCTCTGTTGTTGTTGTTGTTTAATCGTCTGTGCCCTGACTAACATTTGCTCTTGAACTTGAGGTGAGCACCAACAACAACAAACAAAATTGTTTGTAAAATAGAAGAAGAACGAAACGAAAACAAATTGGGAATGGAATGGAAGGAGACTCGGATGCGGACTCGGGTCAAAGGTGCTTTCGGTTTTCTTATTTTTATTTATACGTTTTTCTTCCATAAACTAATTGGCTGCCTAGTGAGGTAGGCCCATCTACCTCCTTCTCTCTCTCTCTCTCCCTCTCTCTCTTTCTCGCTTTTGGCTGTGTAACAATTATTACAACGCAGCCATTGGCGACATGATAAACGATTTCCGCAATATTTCCGCCCGCCCTCGCGCCGCCGAGGGTTGTGCAAGGGCAATGGACCCAACAGCTGCCAACATCTCGACTGGGGTTGCACACAATCCACACTCACACTCCACACTCACACACACACACACACACTCCACAGTCACACACACATACAGTCAACACGCGCTCATAGGCACGAGAGCAAGAGAATGGGAGTGGGAGAGAAAGAGCGCGCGAGCGGAAAGCTGTTGCCCCTTTTGTTTGCCCATCCTTCAGTCCTTCCTTTTCCTCTCCCTCTTCGCTTCTCTTTGCTGCAGCTCGCGGCGCTGGCAACGTTTTACTGTGGCCCACTTCACACGGCTTCATAATTTTAACACAGTACACAAATTGTCCTTGCTGACGAAACTGTTGAGCAGCGACGTCGGCAGCGACGTCAACGGCGGCAGCTTCGGCTTGTTTACAGTTTGTTGGCAGTCACATGGCAAGGCAAAGGGGACAGTGCAGTAGGGCAGACAGAATGAAAGAGGGGCGCAACAAAAAAGAGTGAATTGAGCAGAAGGCAAGTGAATGCACACAGAATGAACAGAGCAGAGGAGAGCAGACAGAGAGAGAGAGAGAGAGAGACCTATAAAGTGTTGGGAAACCCAA
This sequence comes from Zaprionus indianus, assembly GCA_018904595.1. NCBI lineage: Eukaryota > Metazoa > Arthropoda > Insecta > Diptera > Drosophilidae > Zaprionus > Zaprionus indianus. Next base: position 3,863,719 of record JAEIHA010000152.1, read on the forward strand.
AAATATCAACTTGAAATAATAACAAAAGAAACAGCAAGTTTCTTGTAATTTACAAGGGTTTCTTAACCTTTCAGAAAGTAATTTTCAACATTTCTGAAAATAATTACAACATTTTATGGAAGACAAAAGTTTTTCCATATTTTGTAGAGTTCTACAAAGACAATTGGGATAATAAATTAACAGCACTAAAGGGTGGCTTAGTAAGAATCATATAAAAATAAAAAAAAGATCTAAGTAAACTTGAACAATGTAGGAAACATTGTTTTTTTGGTGATTGTTTATTCATTTTTGTATTTCATTTTTTCATAACAAAATAAAGTAAATAATCATATTAAGATATGAAACTTATATAAAATAGTATATCATATATCATTCATAACTCTAATCACACATTATAAACCAAAGACCTTTCTTGCCACATTGCCTGAATAATTCTCTAATATTCTGGCACATTCAACAATTTTCCAGGTGATTTATCAACCCACACAAGGTAAAAATCTCTAGAAATTTCCATGACAGACTCCACACACACTTAGCTTGACTTCATATTTCATTTCACTTACTTTGTTGTGCCACAAGTGTCGCTAATCTTTTAATCTTGCTACAAATTGTTTTATATGCCAGTACAATTTTTTTTTATTTTAAAGGTTCGTTAAGGCGTCGGGAAAATGGCAGCACTTCGTTAAGATGACATTTCAAAGGGACCTCGAATAGCTTGAGAGCAAATTACACTCAGCCAAAGTTCAGTTCAGTTCAGTTCACCACGTATTATCGTCTTTGTGCTTAATCCCCCGCCATATAATATCTTATTGTCGAGTGTCTTGTCTCAATTTTGATTCGTTTATGTTGTTTGCTTGTCTGGAACTTTTGATTGATTTTCTCGTGTTGAGCACAAGCAAACACACAAACAGACAAACAGACAGGTCTGTGTACAGATCTGATATTTGTACAATATATGTATATTCCCATATTCCTGTGTACAATTTAATTTGTATACCCCTGCTGAGGGTATATTCATTTTAAAGACATTTCCAGCCCCAGTGTTATATACATATATTCTGAATCAGCATCACCAGCAGACGCGATCTAGCCGTGTCTGTCCGTCCGTTGTGGATGAAACTTGCTCCGCGCTATAAATTGGTCGGAAAAATTCGCATCGGAGCGATATATCGTATAGTTGCCATACAAACTATCGACGGATTTCGTTAATTGTCAAAATATTGCAACCAAATTTATTACAGCAGACTTTTTCTTTCTACAGAATATGCATTTATAAATTAATAAAAATCGAACCACTATAACATACAGCAGCCATAGGAACGATCGGCCGAAATTAATTGAATTAAATTAAATTAAGTTTTTTATAGAGAACAGTTCTAATTTTAGAAATAATTTAAATTGTCAATCAAAGTGAGAATTGATGAATATACACTATTATTCCATTAAATTCTGCATTATTATATATAGTATTATATTTATATATATTATTGAAGAGTATAAAACTTTCGGCATGCCTTTTTTTCGTTTGTATTTCTTTCCCACTCAAATTGTCGCAGTGCGTTTGCTTTGACGCCACAAAATGAGGAAATGCTTACTTTAAAATTGTTTTATTCTTATTTCTTATACGACTGCAACGTTGGCCTATCTTAACGAGCTCAAAGTTGAGTTGACATATCCCCCCTCTCCCTCTCTCCCCCTCTGCACTCTGGCCTCTTCAATTGGGACAACTTCTTGCTCTTTTGTCGTGCGTGGAACATGTTCGTGCATAACCTAATGCGGCCACAGGTCGCCAAGGGTCGCAAACACACACAAACACACACACACGCAGTTGAAAATTCTAAATTATTATTTGCATATTATAATATATGTATGTGTTATTTTTACAAAATCCTCATTTGCATATTTATTTCATTTTATTGCCCGTAAGTTGTTTATGCTTGTGTGGAGGGGCAACAATGGGTTAAATCGACTGCGTCTTGCAAAAACTTCACTTGACGCTGCTGCGCGGCAATAAAATTCCAAGCAAATCCAGAAAAATAACAAAACAAATTGTATTTGCTCTTTTTTTGCTTTTGTTTTTTTTTTTTTTTTTTTTGGTTCTCTTTCGGTGCGGGTATTTCTGAAACAAGGAACGAAATTTGCATAACAAAAGCAGAGAGCAGAGGGCAGAGGTGGAAGGAGAGAGAGTGAGAGGGGTGTCAGACAACGAGGTGCTGTTTGTTATTTTTGGCATAAGGAGGAGTGAGCGAGAGCGGGATAGCGCGATGAGAAAGAACGAAAAGGAAGTGGACGAAAGCGAGAGCGCATTAATATGTTTACTCAAGCGACGCAGCCGAAGGCGACGCCTCTGCTGTCAGGTTAATGCACCGCAACGTAGCAGAGATTAACAACAAATTAAAGCTTACCTTTTTCAGACAAGGGACGCAACGTTGTTGTTGTTGCTGCTGTTGCTGTCGCAGTCGCTGCTGTGGAGCCGGACTCCTGTTGCTGCTTTTCTCTGCTGCTGCTGCTGGCGACGACGAAGCAGAGCAACAACAACAGGCACAAATTCGCTGTCGCCGGCATTTTGTCGCTGCTGCTGCGCTGCCTGCTGCTGCGGCGCTGCTGCTGCTACTGGTTGATGCTGCTGCTGCACTGCTTTTGCTTCTGCTGCTGTTGTTGTTGTTGTTTTTGCTCTCGCTTTACACGTTAAAATAAGACAAAAACAAAGCGGCGCACAAACACGCACGCACAGACACGCACACAAAGCAGCGATTGCTTCAAATTTACTTTATTTTGTTTATATGCTTTAACATTTTTGTGCCGCAAATTGTGGCAACGTTGTTTTCTTGTTTACTTTTCCTGTTGTTGTTTTTCTCCTTTTTTTTGCCGCGCGAATAACAAATATGTGTGCGCGCCTAACACACACACACAAACACACACGAATGCACACTCCAAAATACACTTAGCACCAATACGAAGGCGCGTCAACTGTGAATTAGGCACAAGGCTCACACAAGTTGTAAACACTGCGTCGCCTAAACATGCATAAATAATTATTTTTTACATAATTTTTAAACAAATTTTTGAACATATGTATTCTTTTGTAAATTTCAGAATTTTTGAGTCGGCGTTTTGAAACGAAATGAAACGCGAACCGCTGTCGCACCACACGCCAAGAGCACCGCACGAAGACTGAGCGAAACAGAACGATGCAGAGAGAAATGTGTATTGGGGTAACGCAATGAATAGCAGATTCTGAGAGAGAGACCGGTCTACGAGTGTGACGTCACAACAATTCAAATGCAGTAAAAAACAGAAAAGTACAGTGATTGTATTAATGCATTAATACAAAAATAGTTGCTGTTTATATTCTTATTCAAATGTCATTAAATATATACATATTCATTGTCTATTAAAAGTTATTTACATATATCACATATATTTCTTAATTAATCGATATTTTTTGTACTTGTTCCATACCTAGGCTTCGTTTCTGCAGCCCTGGAATGGAACTATAAGTTGAAGTACTGCAACCCTTGTGTAACAGTTTTAAATCACAGTGGGCGGCGCCAAACCAAACAAAAAGACTCTTAAATAACAGTTATTTTGGCATTCCCATTTTGAACGTGCTGCTTGTATAAAGCAGAACAAAATTTTTCGTTTATTTCATAAAAATTAAATAAAAATTGTTGGTTTTTAATGTTGCCCCAACTGCTTGTAAGTAAGAGTGCACCAAATTCTTCCCGAATGCACTTCAGATTACGTAATTCGTGAATGCAGTTTCTTGATTTGTATTTTTCCGATTGTTTCTTTTCTCTGCCCTTCAGCTGCGTCGCAGTTTGGTAACACCGGCGCTGATTGTCAGCAACCTGCAGCGTGGTGCTGCAACCACCCAGTCGAGTGGCACAGCGGACGATGTCATCGTTGACTTTGATGATCCCGAGCACCTGCCACTTCCCGAGTACCCTAAACGTCCCGACGAGCCCCTGCATAAGCGCAAGCAACGGTAAATGATTGAGGTGTTCACAGCATTGATCGATTGATTGATTTATCGATATATACAAATGTACGTAGCCTACTCTATCAGTCCCGCAAGCGAGGAATGCTCGAGAACGATCTGCTGCTGAGCACATTTGCAGCGAAATACCTTAAGGATTTCGATGAGGAAGAGACGGCCGTCTATGATGAACTAATAAATGGGGTGACCAACGATTGGGATATTTATAACTGGGCCACGGGATTCAAGCCAACACCGCAGCAATACGAAACTGACATTATGAAGTTACTGAGGCAACATGTTAAAAATTCTGAAAAAGTTACGCGCTTCCGACAACCAGAGCTGACATTCTATAATAAGCCAAACTAACTATTCGAAATGGGAAAACTTAAACAAGGCGACAAAATCTTGCGGTCGTCCTTGGGTATAGTTTTCCCAACCGGCCCCCACCCACCAATTTTTTTAGCCTACAGTCATGAATTAAAACATGAACAAAGCTTGCTGCAGAATTTTGTGGATATAGACGACAACACACACATACATACATACACACACATGCAGACACCCCTTTACACTTTTAGCCAGACAATATATACACATACATACATTATATATTTACACTTACCTACACTAATCAACTAGATGTGGACATTATCTAGAGAAACACACTGATCAATTGACTTACAGGGCTGGCCTGTGCATCATTGTTAAGAGTTTTATTTTATTAATTGTAAATTGTAAATGATTTATTAAATTTGATACATTTATGTTTCTGTGAATGCTGTTCTTGTTTTTGTTTTTTTATTATTTATTTTATTTATTTATTTAAAAATGTTGAAATGATTGATAGAAATTACACCGAATATCGATGGAGAATTTGGAGAATTCGGCATATAATTTTATCAATCCTGAGTACTTTGTATAACCTATTCCTTCTGCCCCAAGGAAAACTCATATAATATTAGGTAATTATAATACTAAAGACATTTCCAATAAATTAATTATAAAATGGTTTATTTCTCTCTATAATTAGGAACACGAAAAAAATCCTCATTACCAATAACATAAAATCCTTAAAATTAAAGTAATTTCCAATTCAAGATCGCTATTCATGCACTGAAACTAGCATCTCTCGAAGACCTTATACAGACTGGGCAGATTTGCCAGTTCGTAGAGCTGTTGCCTGAGTCGTGCCGGTGGCAGCAGATACTTCTTGAAGCCCGGAAAGAGTACATGCTCCATATACCAATGCTGGCTGCGCATATCGCCATCATCGTGCCAATCCAAGTGGGCATAATAACGCGCTGTCTCACGGCAAAAGGTCTCGAAGCACTCAGCCTCCTTCTCCCAGTCCACCTCGGTGGCCAGACGCAATAGGTAGATGGGTAACTGTGCTCGACTGGGCACATGCTGAGGCAGTAGAGCTGGCAGGGATTCCAAACAGCCCTCGTCCGAAATGCGCAGTGAGAAATATTCACGCATAATGGGCGCCTTACTCTGCAGTATGGCGGCCGCATTGATAGCCAACTCTGATTTGTCACCATCCTCGGGCACCCAACCAGCCGCTTCGCTGTCCAGGGCAATGAGTAGCAACTCCTCTATTGGCAGTGGCGGCACAACACTAATCTCTGTGCAGTTCTGGAACTCATAGACCAATCGCTGATAGTACAATTCCTCGCTGAGGGCCCCTGTGTTGCACATGTAGAGCCGCGTCTCGTGCTGGAAGAGCGCATGCCGCTCATCCACACAGCCCACATAGACTAGCTGCTTGAGGGTGCCGCGCAGCAGCACATTGCACTGACGCTCCACACGCTGCTGCATCTCCAAGACGCTGGTGAGGCGCACCTCCTTTGATTTACGCGCCGCAGTCACGCGAAAGCTTTCCTCTTGTGAAGCACTTGGTGCATCACTGCCAGAACTAGTGGACGACAGACCGGAGTCGGTTTTCTCCAATGGTTTAAAGAATTTGTCAAGCTTTTGTTCAGTGGAATCTGTGCGCACCAAATCCTTCTCGTAGATGCGTTGTGTTTTGTCCAGCACCTGAGTAACTTCCAGATCCGCAGTGCCGGGTAGCTTGAGCTGCTTATAGAAGCTGCGAGTGGCATTGCTGCCCAGCAGCTGAGCTTCCACTTGCTGCTTGATGCGCTCAATGATCTCGTCCTGGTAAAGAAAATGCACCTCGTGCTTTGTGGGATGCACATTCACATCCAGATTTTGTGGAGGCAGCATGAGGCTCATGTAAACAAATGGATGCTGGCCGCGGGGCAAGTAAGTTGAGTACACTGCGTCCACGGCGGCTTTGAGTGCTGCAAACAGGTCGAAGATTAGCAAAAAGAGGTTGGCATCATAGTCATCTACTCACCTGCCGACTCAACCAAACGATGATTGATGAACAGCAACAGCGTTGACTTCTTTGCCGCATAGTTGACCTGAGTGAGCTGACACTGCAGCTCGAACTTGAACACCTCATCCTTATGGCTAAACTCCATTAGCTCCTTGGCAATGGCGGCTCCATAAATGGCGCGTATGTTCTCCACTCGCGTGCTGTTTGCCTGCGTCTTCAGAGCCGGCTGTTCTCCATGCTTGCGCAGCACAAAACCCACATGAGGATTATGCACTGCATATTTGGACAAAACATCGGAGATTTTCTGAAATTCTTCTGCAGGCGATTTAAGTGCCTGCCGACGTTGCGGCATCGTGTAGAAGAGATCCTCGATGGTTATAATTGTGCCCTGGTTGCCGGCACATGGCTTGGGTGGACCCACCAATTTGCCATCCGCATAGCTGGCCTTGTAACCACAACGTTCGCTGGCCGTCTTGGTTTGTATGCTTAGATGGGCGACATGACTGATGCTGGCCAATGCCTCGCCACGAAAACCGAATGTAGCAATTTCCGTTAGATCCTCAAATTTGCATAGCTTGGATGTGGTGAAGCGCTCGCAGACAATTGACAGATCCTCCTTGCGTATGCCTGTGCCATTATCCTGAATCTGCAGCAATTTCAGGCCACCAGATTTGACTGTGACCTGAATGTGACTCGATTTGGCATCCAAACTATTCTCCAGCAGCTCCTTGAGTGCATTGGCTGGTCGCTGTATGATTTCGCCAGCGGCAATGCGGTTGACAACCACTTCATCAAGTTTCCTAATGACTCCCGGCTCCTGCATGGCGCCAAAATGTTAGAAACCACAGAGCATTGTAAACAAAGGCAGGTTGGCTATCGATAGAAATAATCTTCGAAATCGATTGCTTTGTTTTGGTATTTTGTGTTCAATCTAGAATTTTGGTATATTAAAATAAAACGATATTTGAAATCGATGATTAGGTATTTTGTAAGTCGATATATTTTGGTATATTCTTGTTAGGCTTCTCATATAATGATATTCAACAATAAATTCATTTATTTAATCATTTCACTTTAAACTTAAACTTCATTTAACAATTCATAAAATATTTCAACTACAACTATTTTGATTCGAGAACTTAAACGAATTAGAACTTTCATATTTCTTAGCTAAACGTTTTTTGTACTGCGCTGCGTTTAAACAATAACGGAAATGCTTGTCAATTATTACAATCAAGTTATCTACTTGTGAGTTTAAAAAAACCATTTGCATTTCAAGCAAATAAAAACCGAAATGCCTAAGATAATTGTGGTGTACTTGAAATAGCTTCGCACCTTGCGCCGTTTGCGCTCGGCCAGAATCTCGTTATAGTCAATGTAGAGTGGACTCTTTGGTGGGCTAAATGAACCAAGCTGCAAAGGGGGAAATCAATTGTCACTAATTGTATAATAAAAGGCAATAGTCATGCTCACATATTTGACAGTCTTGGAGAGATCGTTTATGACGCCGCGATATGCACGTAAGCTGCTCTGCAAGTGATCCAACTGCATCTCCGATGGCTGACCAAGCTTGCCCTTCAGTTGATTCTGTATGACAAAGCGCAGTGAGGCCTGTATGATAACCAAATGCTGCAGATGATTGGCGGTGATCATCAGTATATCGTAGAAGCTGCAAGGTGAATTTCGTAGCAATTACACTCTATAAATATAGGGTATCTTTAGTCGGTAACTTACTTCTCCATGCCATCTTTCTTGACACGCGCAATGGATTTCTTTGACCAGTGATGCAAATGAAAGCTGTAAAAAGATATAAACATATATCATATGTATAGAACCGGATCTTTGCTACTTACTCCAATATGCCCTTCATGATCTTGTTGCGAAATATGGGATACTCGATACCGATATTCTTTAGCTTTTGATCATCCATGTTGAGGAATTCACCCAGCGATATGTGCGCTTTGGCAAAATGCTCCAACATGTTCTCCATATTAATCGAGAGCAGAATGTTATTCAGTTCCTGGAAGTACTCTGGGCATTCGGTTTTCAGAAAAATCCGTGGAACATGATCACTTAGCGAGCCATAGCACAGGAACTTTGATGGCACCATGTAGGTGCTGCGTTCGCGTGGCAGAAACTCCAATAGATCGTAAAAGCCATGAAATTCCGCCACCTGCTTGGGTGTGTAGCCCTTGTTGTTGGCAATCGTAACATTGACGCCCGCCTCAACCAGCAGCTTTACAATATCCGCATGATTATGCTCGATGGCATGGAAGATTGGTGTGCATCCTTGGTTGTCCACTGCATCGAAGCTAACCTCCTTGATCAACAGTCGTACAATGGCCGTGAAGCCCTTGCGACAGGCAAACATGAACGGAGTCATGCCGTACTTATCAGACACATTGATAACTGCTCCATGTTTCAAGAGCAACCGCACCAATTTCTCTGCAACATGGGCAGCATCTGTGGCCTGACAGTCGCATGCCATCATCAATGGCATTGTGGAGTCCACATGCTTGTTGACATTCGCTCCATACTTGTTGATCAGTAGCTCCGCCAGCTCGTATTGGCCTTCGCGACAGGCGTACATCAGCAAGGTGACGCCACCATAGATGGGCTCGTTGACAGGAAACTTGAGGGCATCGATTTGTTCGCACAGCCGCTGCACATCACCCTCCAGCAGTAGTTCATATAGCTTCTGTTCACGCCGCACAACCGGCTGGAACTTTACGCGTGTCAACTAATATGAATTACAAACATTATTATAGTAATTATTTATAAATTGCACAGGTTCGCCAAAATCAAAACTTACTTTATCGGAAAAGTAAAAGCCATCATAGCTGCTGTCTGAATCATCCGAGTCTGGCGGTGGGCCGTATACGCATTTGGCGGCCATTGTATTAATTTAGTTGTGCGAAATAAATGTAATATTTCTAAAACATTTCAATTCGGCTATTAAAAAATTGCGCAGCGAAAAGTAAAAAACCAAACAAAAATGGCAAAGCTTAGAACGCAATGTGACCATAGCGCGTAAACAGGTGAATGCGCTATTCCGCGGTATTTATATATTAGATGGTCACACTGGTCGGCTTAGTTACAATATGCATTTGAATTGTTATTCTGTTTATTTACATTTGTTTTATATTTATAAACAATATATACAAGTACGTAACACCTTATAACTTATTTTTTGTAAAAAAGCGAGGTGTACCCAGCTTTTGACTTTGTTGGATTTGCTTTTGTAGGCAGCGAAAATTATACAAATCAAAAAGTGCAAAGCTTAGACCACAAAGTGACCAAAGCTTTCATACAGATTTGAATGCGCTGTTCCGAGGAATTTAAAACAAGATGGTCACACTGACTGGCTTAGCTGTAATTTGCATTTGAATTGTAATTCAGTTAATTTATTTACATCTATTATGTGTATATAATTCTTCACTACAAGTAATTAAAAACCTTAGTCCTATTTCTTTTTATCCTTTTTAGCAAAACGAGGTCCACCAAAGCTTTTGCCCTTATTAAATTTGTTTTTGCCCGCCTTGTTGGTCAACTTGACGCTGCTGGCCTTCTTCTTGGCTGCAATTTTCGTCATTTTCTTGTGGCGATTCGCCTCAGATCTGTCAAGCAAAACGATGAACATTATGAATATAAATACATATACTAAGTATTATGTTAACTTACCTCAGACGCAGTGCACCGCCGCGACTGACATCAGTCAAATCATTTGTAAATGCAGATTGTCCTCCACGTCGCTTGGCTTTGCCACCGGAGGCAGCAGAACTGGCAAACTTGTTGCCCTCACTTGCTGCACCCAGTTTGCCAGGTCGCTTGCGCAACTTGGCCATCTTGGCACGAACAAGAGAAACCTTTTCCACCTCCTTCATGGCGCGTTCCTTGGCCAACTGCTCTGGCGTTTTCTTTCTGGGTTCTTCCTTCTTCTTTTTCTTGCGTTTGGCTTCCAACTCCGCGACTGGTGGTCCATCCTCACCATCGCCGCCATATTCGGGACGCTTGCGTTTGCCAGCACCCTTCCCCTTGCCCTTGCCAGCTACTGCCGCCGGCTTTGCCTCGTCATCATTGGTTAACGCCAGACGAGCCTTTTCATTCTCACGCTGCTGTTTGGTCTGGAACCAGGTGCGTCTTTCGTTGGGCTGTCCCAACAGTTTGCGCTCCGTTTTCGACAACTGCTGCTCCGTTTTGGCCAGCTGACGTTCCGCCTGCTCCTCGTCAAGAATGTTTTCTGAACAAACAAATGCAAACTTAAGTAAAAGGAAACCTGTAAAATTTAATACTGTTCACTTACGGATCTCTGGCTCCAACGCCGTCAACTTGTTGCGATACTTTTCAATAATCTCTGGCGGTATAATGCGATTCTTGACGCTGCTCTCGGCATTCTTGATGATGTCTTTGACAATCTTGCGTTCCTTTTCACCTGCTAGGGAAACAGAGATACCCGCACGACCGGCACGGGCAGTACGACCCACACGATGTATGTAGTGCTCCGTTGTGATGGGCATAACGAAATTGATGACCGTCTTGACACCAACAATATCAAGACCACGAGCTGCCACATCGGTGGCAATCAATACATCGATTTGCTCCTCTTTGAACTTCTTGAGAGACTCCAAACGTTGTTGCTGCGTCAAATTGCCGTGTAACTCGCCGGCTCGAACGCCCAGCAGACCTAGTAGGATGTGCAGACGATGAGCCTGCTTCTTGGTCTGCACAAAGACCATGCAATGATCATGAAATGTGCGACATATCAAGCTGGCCAAAATGGGTTCACGATCACCCTCCTTGTCCTCACGAATACGTATGAATTCCTGCCGCAAATTGTAGGCCACTTGTTGATTATTGTTCACAAACACCTTGACTGGCTTGTCCAAGGAGACGGCAGCCAAATCCTTGACCTGTTCACTCATCGTGGCCGAGAACAACATGGTCTGACGAGTCTTGCAGCAAGAATTGATGATCTCCTTCATTTGTTCGGCGAAATACTCGTCCAGCATACGATCAGCCTCATCCAGAATCAACACCTGCAATAGATCAATTAAAAAGTTACTTAATTTTCTTGAGAAGATTGCTCAAATTAGCAAATCCATGACTTAGAATCAGCTTGCAACTGCAGCGCAGCTGCAAGAACCAGAGTATTGTCCGCACAGCTCCGAAGAGCTTGGAGCGCAAGGATGGAAATCATCATCTTCGTTATGTATGTTTAAAAGAGCCACAGACGTTACTCACCTCAATGGAGTCCAAACTGAAACTGGGAGTGTTCTTAATGTGATCGATAAGACGACCCGGCGTCGCAATAACAATGTCTGGATTCTGTCGCAGCACAGCCTCTTGTGCCTTGACATCGAGACCACCAATGGCCAGACCCACATCAATGGTGGTGAACTGACAGAGTTGCTTGGTCACCTGGTACACCTGGGCACCTAACTCACGTGTCGGCACCAGCACCAGCACTCGGGTAATGGCCTTATTGTTTAGTGGCCTGTAGAGCAGACGTTCCAATGTGGGCAGCATGTAGGCTGCCGTTTTACCTGTTCCCGTCGCCGCACAACCGCAAACATCACGTCCAAGCAGCGCTACAGGAATGGTAGATGCCTGTATGGGTGTGGGATAGATGTAGCCAAGCACCCCTATGGCACGCATAAGCGGACGTGAAAGATTCATTTGATAGAAGGACGTGATCATCTCGTTGGCTTCGATGGTGTCATCGAATTGCATCTTTTCGCCCTCATCCTCATCCTCGCCATCGCCTTTGGCTTGTTTCTTCTTTTTGTTTTTGCTCTGTTTCTTCTCGCGTAGCCGTAGATTATCATGCTGGAGCTCGTCCTCAGATAGATCGATTTCCTCGTCACTCTGCTCGGCGGCAACGGCCTCAGCGCCACCGCGTTGCTGCAATCTTGCAGCGATTTTGTCGTCAGTCTTTGTGCGCGCCTTACGTTTGACATATTTCATCAAATCATCCCAGGTATCTTGATTATATTCCTTCACCGAAGATACAAACTCGAAGCCCTTTTCGAATTCAGTTACCTTCTTGTGCCGCAATTTTGTTGGTTGATACTGCGATGCGCCGGGTGAGTGGAAAGAAAATATTATGAGAACAACAAAAAAATAGTGTTTTTTCGCTGTACACTTACTTCAACTTCAGCATCTGAGTCTTCGGACAAATTCTCCACCTCAGCATCGTCCTCAATTGTTCCGATTAAATCCATATTTTTAGTTGCACCCATTTTTGTGCTCTCAAATACAGCGCGTGTTTACAATTCACGAACCAACACGTGTGTAGGTATTTCAAACGAGTGGGCATTCCACTTCAGTACAGAGCTGTCAACTCGCCTCTATAAATTGCCGGCATACGACTATCGATAATTAGCGAGAGTAAACAGCTGTTGCCGAAGTTGTTATGAAATTTTGTTAGACATCTTATTGCAATGTTGCGTTTATTGACAAGAACTTTGAACATCAGGTATTTAAACATAATAATATACATTTAGTTAACTAAATTGAATAATTCCTCTTTACAGATCGGCAATTCCCGCTGCGGGAAGCCGCTGTTATGCACAGAAGTCAACTGGTAGCAAACCACAGAAACAACAGCATGAGGATCCCATTAGTAATGAGCCCATCCAATTCTTTGGCAGCCAAGCAGCCGCATGGCGTGCCAAAGATACACGCAGTGGCGGCAGCGATGAGTCCCTGTGGTACCAGCCCTATGTAATTTCCGCCAGTCTTGCCATTTTCCTCATCTACTTCTGCGTGTTGCGCGAAGAGAATGACATTGATCAACGTTTGGAGGGAAGTCTATATGACCATGTGTCGGGCTTAGAGGAGGTGCAGCTAACAGTGAACTACAAATACAACAAAGAGCATGGCCTAGACACCAAGGAGCAGGAGAAACGACTTACCGAACTGGGGGTCGATTTGCGACAATTGGATGCCAAACTGGCGGCCAATTAGTTTGTTTCTAAATTAGTTTTACGTGTTTTATTATTAATGAATCAAAAAGTTAAATAAACATATAAAGTGATACATTAGATTAACAACTAAGGGCAAGAACTTCTGTGTGTCTCCAAAAATGGGTAACAACTCAGTTAGGCAACAACATTGTTCAAACTCTGCATTCATAATAGTAAACCCCAACCTGATCGAGAGTATTTTGCATTTTCTGTATATCGATAAGCGATTTTATTGTACCATAGTGGTATGACACTTTCAAATTCTGCCGAATAACGGTGTAATTACCAAGGGAACATTCTCTCACTCAAATAACATGGATGGCTTAATTATGGAATTTGACTTTTTACTAAACTGTTTAATAATTTAATTTATACATTTTTTATTTATGCCAGTTCTATTAGCATATATACTAAATATTTTTATATATTGTCGATAAATTATACATTATTAATAATACATTAATACAGAAATTAAGTTGACAAGCACTGATAAAAAGCATTTTAAATTTATTCAACAGCCACCATGAACTTCGATTTCTTATCTCAATATCGATAAAATCACTTTTTGGTATTTTTGCATGTAGTGCATGACAGACACACAGTGTTTGTTGTTGTTTGAGCACAACAAAGACGCACTCGGGCGGCGCAATTCATTTTTGTTTCAGTTGCAAGACCGTCTCTGTGTATATTTGTGAAAGGTAAACAACGGGCAATAAGTTTAAAAAAGTGTGAGTGCTGCGAACTACTACAAGCCCATTACACTTCATTAAACTTCGCAGTGCACTGCATCCCATCGCAAACATCGCACACCCACGCACACAAGCACCGATCTTGTCTGTCTCTCCTTTCATACATGTACACATACGTATCAGTTTAATAAAAATTAAATTCGTCTGCAGCAGATCAGGTCCAGTCCAAAGTTCACTTTTGGTGCAACGGTTGCTAGCTGTGTGCGTGTGTGTGTGTGTGTGTATGCGTTTGCGTTTTCCTTTGTGTGTGTGTGTGTATTTTCCTATATCGTCTGCATACCAATTATAATAAAATATATAATTGTCATATGTCGTTTCTTCTTTCCAAGTTCATCACGTTTCATACAAACAAATAAAGCTCAACGTCTTCAACAATGGCTTCACATTTCTTCCGCACTGCATTTTACGCAACTGCAGCAAAGAAATCAATAAATCTACCGTTTGCCGCCGGTCGTACGGCCGCTACACTTGCTGTTGGCCTTTCCTTTGGTGGTAAACACACACACAATTAGACACACAATATGCAAATTCGTTTATTTATATATATTACATCTTATATACCATATGTATATGTATGTCTCGCCATCGTCCCAACGCCCACCCCACCCATACATCCACAATCGGCCAAATCGGAAAATAACAGCACAGAATAGTCGTAGCGCAGCAGTGCCATACGAGAATGTCTATGCGGATAGTTTCTTTGGCCTCTCTGGCGCCCCTGGCAAGGGCAAGGGTCTGTTACAGGGGCCGGTGGGAGAGTACCGTGAAATGCAGCTGCCCCTGAAGCGCAATTTCTCTAGCCTACAAACGCCGCTGGTGCAAAACGTAAGTATATAATCAGGTTTACCTATTTTCAGTTAAGCATTCATATGTATATGTATATTTTAATGCACACACGTAAAATAATTCGCAATTAGCTTTGTGCTTAAATTATTTGCCAATCAATTTGTAAATCATTTCCCCATTCTTCTTTATACTTAATTCTTCCACGCCTGCATTAATTAACATAACATGCATCGCGATCCCCTACCTCAACATTGTGTAATGCTAACATAACATTTGCATAAACGACTTGCATTCGGTTTATTACCTCGACTGTTAACTAGCAGCGAGCTGTTAATGATAATACAAAATATTTATGAACTTTGTTCTCGCAAATTCATTTAACTTTTTCCGTCTGGGTGATTAGCCGGCAGAAGTACATACTGTATATATTATAGATATTTTTATATATTCATAATTACTGCTTGCAATTAGTACGGACGGTCATTAGGCGCTTGACTTAACAAACAAATAGTCGTTTAACAATAATAAAAATAAAACCTTTGTGTTATACGAAGCCCTAAAAACAAATTTGTAGGTTTGCATAGCCCAAAGCGACCTCTGCTGTCACGCTTTTGAACCGTCAATTGGTGCAGCTTTTATGATAGATCACCATAATGGCGCTCAATGTCAAGCTTTCCGGCTGCTCAATCCTCTCTTTGCGAATTTCCAAACGAAACTTCCAAGTGAGATGATGCTTCCAGTGCAGCCGCAATGTAATTCAATCCGCCGCAAAAGCAATTCAGATCCCTCAACTACCCCACGCACACCTAATGCTCTCTATGAATGTATGTGTATATTCCAGACTAATATATTGTCATGTTCTGTCATTGGAAGCGAGGCTCAACGGCCGCCCCCAGTGATCTATTTTCGTCTAAGGCAGTCGATCTACGCTTTTTGTACCTGCAAATACTCGCATATGTTAGATAAAAAAGAATTAGTTCTTCCGTAAATCGACAATTATGGATTTCATAATTGAAATAGCTCTAGTGATCGTATTGCTAATTATATTGTTTAAGATCTATCGACGCCTGAAATGTGTGAGTTTAATTGTTTAACTGAAAAAAAATTAATAAGTGAATCCCCTTTAACCCCCGTGTTAAATGACCCTTTGAGTTCGCTTCAAGCTTATCTAAATTGCAACTTTCTTATCGATAGATTCGCTACGGTATCTATGAATACGAAGTACATAATGTCTGCTGGATTAAGACATTGCCTTTTGAATTTTTCCTTCACTACAATCAGTCGATATATACGGTTTAGCAAGCTACCTATTCAGTCCAATATAGTATAGAGTGAACTTTTATTGTTTATAATATTATTCTTATAGAAGTCTATATTCTGGTAATTCTTAATCCTATCGTAGAGTTGTGAAGTGATTGAATGTTTTGTTCTTTTCTTAAAATACTAAACAGTTTATTATTATTAATCAGTTCTAAAAGAAGTGTGTTGTGTTGTTGCCGGCTCTTGTTATTTATATTATATATACATGTTTATATGTTATATATATACAACGTCGTTATCTTATCTGTCTTACGCTGTTATCTTCACGTGCAACCGGATTTATGAACCGTATTGCTAGACAGTCAAGGTCGTATTGCATTGTTATAATTCAAAGAAAGGGTAAAATACTAATGAGAGCATTATCGGATAATTTGCATGAAGTAGATATAAACCAATGGGATGTCCGGTTCAGTAGACTTCGTTAATTTCCTCTTGTATATCTAATCGTTTGCAGCTCTTAGTCAAAACCATCACACCATATTTTGATACACCGGCGTTGAGTTTATCTTATCATCTATTAGATTGTAGTTACTCGACCCAGATAAACCATTGTTGGGCATAACATTTAAAAAAAACTCATAAGATCTCAACTGAATCCATTTAAAGTACATAATTATCGGTAATCCAAATTACTTTAACACTTCTGCATGATTGAATTTTATCTTTAAGTTGTATTCCAAAATATTAATGAGATTTAATCTTGTCTACAGAGCGCCATGGCATCGTTAAAGAACCGCCGGTACTTATCCTCTAAGGATATAACGAAGAATATGACTCTATATACGAACAACAAGGCGAACATCGAGGTGGATCCCAAGACTCTGGCATTCAAGAAGCCAACGGGTAATCCTCTGGTCCTGATGA
This sequence comes from Zaprionus indianus, assembly GCA_018904595.1. Classification (NCBI taxonomy): domain Eukaryota; kingdom Metazoa; phylum Arthropoda; class Insecta; order Diptera; family Drosophilidae; genus Zaprionus; species Zaprionus indianus. The sequence goes on from JAEIHA010000152.1 coordinate 3,880,726, forward strand.
TGGCCTGGCTGATGGCCAAGCAGAAGCATCTGAAGAAATACGCACAGATCTATACGGAAATGGGATTCGATGTGATGGTCGTGCACATTACACCCTGGCAGCTGCTTTGGCCGGCCAAGGGTACACAGGTAGAGATGCGATCATAAAACTACCGATTACTACCTGTTGTTGTTCGACTTATATTAACCTTCTGTTGTTGTTTTGCCAGGTGGTCGCCGCAGAGACTTTGAAATTTCTGGAGAACAATAAATCGTATGCACCGATTGTCATGCACGGTTTCTCGGTGGGTGCATATCAGATGGGCGAGATTATGTTACAGATGTCACGCGATATGGATCGATATGGCAGCATTTTGGATCGTTTCGTTTGTCAGATCTGGGACAGTGCCGCAGACATAACGGAAATTCCCGTCGGTCTGCCCAAATCGATATTCCCCAAGAACGAACGCATGCAGAGTGCCCTGCGCAACTATACGCTGTATCACATGAAGACATTCCACAATCAAGCGACCATACATTATATGCGCTCCAGTCAGATGTTCCATTCGACATTGCTTAAGGCTCCGGCGTTGTTCTTTGTCTCTGAGAATGATTTGATTGGTCCTCCCTCGTCGAATCATGCTGTACGCGAGAATTGGGAACGTGCCAACATTAAGGTGACGTTCAAATGCTGGCCACGCTCACAGCATGCGGCCCATTTGATTCAGCATCGTGATGAGTATCTGGATACGCTGTTCCAGCATCTGGAGAACTGTGGTGTCCTTGAGGCTATCGGTGTGCCCAAGCGCGCAAAATTGTAAATTGATATACTATATATACATATACCTCTCCAATTTTTAATCGAATTTGGGTGATAATATTTGGCGACAATTTCATTTGATTTTACCTAGTTGATAAGCATTAAACTTTAACCCATTTGTTCCCTACGTGTATGATGATGATATTGTGTGTGTGCCGGAATCTTTAAATTGTATTAAAACAACAACAAATCAACAATGGCTGCAACAACTGCAAAAAACTCTTTAGAATTAAGCGATGAATTGTTTTGTCTCCAGCAGAAAGCAAGTACATATATATATTTTGAGACCAGCACCAGAATCACGCTAAATAAAGTAATTTTATTGAAACTAATCAAGATCAATTGTTTCTTTATTGCCCACATGGTGGAATAAAACAACCAGAGAAACAAAAAAAAAAAAAAAAAGGTAATCTCCCGCTGCGGACAGGATTCGAACCTGTGCGGGTAGAACCCAATGGATTTCAAGTCCATCTCCTTAACCACTCGGACACCGCAGCTGTGTTGCGAAGGCCGCCAAACTGCCAGCAAGTTCTCGGCTGTGTTCTGAAGGCATAGTACACGCATTTACCAATAGATGGCGTTGGCACATGGTTGCTAGATTTTGTGCTAGATGGCGCTGCTGCAGTCTTTTCTTAAATAGCAACTTTGACACGCAGCGATCACGTGCTGCGGTGTCCGAGTGGTTAAGGAGATGGACTTGAAATCCATTGGGTTCTACCCGCACAGGTTCGAATCCTGTCCGCAGCGAGTCAAAACTTTTTATTTTTTTTTAAATTTTATTATTGATTTTTTTTTTCAACCACGCACCATACCCACTGTTATTTTTTGAGTGTTGTGCAATTGAAACAGCTTCGTTTGGTGTTTTTTTGTTGTATATTTTGTACGTTTGTTACAAAAAATAGTTTGCATTTTTTAACTTTTCTCTAGAACTATGGTTTGTTTGATTTGTTTATATTTAAAAAGAAACTTAATACAATACGACTGCATCAATTGAAGTAGTATTATTTATATAGCCTATAACCTAACGACACAAGCGGCGCCTCTACACAACAGTCTCGATTTACTGCTTTGCTGGTGGGCGGTACACGCCCACAACAACGGCATGATCACGTTCGTAGGGCTCCAGCGTTAGCTGTTCCTGTGGTTTAAGTTTATCTGCTTGCATCTTCTTCACCTCAGCGGCAAATACAGCCTCTGGTTGCGCGGTGGAATCAATGCAGGATGCCTTGATGGAGATGACGAAATGGCCGCCATTCTTAAGGAAATGCTGTGCATTCAGTGCCACAATACGACCCTGATCCGGTTGTGCAACATCGGCAAAGATGGTATCGACCATGCCGACCAGCATGCGATATTTGTGTGGATGACGGGCGTCCTCAATGATGGGAATAATGTTGGTACGCTTCTTGGCCACATTGATCAGATCACGGCCCGAACGGTGCGAGAACTCAACGGCATAGACAAGACCCTCGGGTCCAACGACATCGGATACGTGCGACACAGTTGTGCCAGAGGCGCCACCCAAGTACAACACCTTGGAGCCAGGTGGCATGTGTATCTTCTCCACACCGCCAAGAATGGCTGCGGCCAGCTTGGAACGGAAGGGATTCCAGACACGGTACTCAATCTTCTCGCCGTTGGTCTGCGAAATGAAGATAAATAAATAATTGTTGCATTAGTTAAAAGTTGAAAAAGAAACAAGTTTTGTTTTGGAGATGAAGTTGCCTCAGTTGTGCTATAGTTCTAAGCCACACGCGGCCCCCATCCACGCTGTTTAACATGCACCTGGAGTGCACACAGCGGGACAGTGGACCACGCAAGCTCACGGCCACATTTTGCCATGTTCTGTACCCCTGCACAACCTCATCATAGACGGAAACGACAACATGAACGATATAAATAGACGCCGTTGCTTACCTCAACTGAGATACGCTTCTCGCCGTAGACCTCGGAGCCGGGCACAAAGTTGCGTGTGACTAGAGCATCCTCTTTGCCGCGTGCAATGAAGACTCCCTCGTGACGATGTGGCTCAATGGTGACTGTTTTGCCGCCCTTGAAACCGCCAGCACCACCGCCGCGGCCTCCACCTCCACGTCCGCCGCCTCCGCGTCCACCACCTCCGCGACCTCCGGCACCACGGCCACCGCCGCCGCGTCCACCAAAGCTGGGACGACCACCACGATCGCCACCACCGCCACGTCCACCGCCGCCGCCACGGCCACCAAAACCGCCGCCGCCTCCGCGACCTCCACCACCGCCACGGCCACCGCCGCCACCACGGCCACCAAATCCACCGCCGCCTCCTCGACCGCCGCCGCCGCCGCCACCGCCACCACGAGGACTGAAGCCTGCCAAGCAAAGAAATTATTTATTTTTCATGTCCACATTGCGTGCAGAGGTTAAGAGTTTGTTGTTTTGTTTTGACGCAATTTAGCATCTACAGTTGCACAACAAATTGTTATTTATTGTTTGCAAACAACTCACCAGGTTTGCCCATATTAAATAGCTGTACTTTTGTTTTTTAATTCAAATCTTTAATCAAATCACAGACGCACGCGGCACTCCAATAACGCTGTACGCACAAAAAGAAACCACGTGTGTGAGTGCAACAGAGTTGTCACTCGTTGTGAATGTGTTCTATTGAACGAACCACAAAGCACGTTCTTCGGACTCTGTTAACGACTAGTTGGACCATCTGTAATAACAGAAAGTTATGTTGTATGTAATAAAATATTTTAATACACCTCGTTGTAAGGTATTTAAAGAAAATCCTGTTTTATTTAATTTTTTTCATAATAATACAATTGTTTTGTCTTTATAATAGCATACATATTTTCATTGAAGTCCAGGGACGTCGCAACGAAATTTTTTATGGGGGGGCAAATTTGATTAACAAAATTGACTTTTGATTATGTAAGGGGGGCAAAATGATAATATTGCCCCTCCGTTGAAATTTCTGGGGGGGCAGCTGCCCCCGCTGACCCCCCGGTTGCGACGTCCCTGTTGAAGTCGATTTAGACGCAGGTAGGGTTTTGAATTTAACAGTAACTTATAATGTAAGCTCTTTTCGCGTTAACATTGCGTTTGGTATCTATTTTGCGTTCATGTTATATTTTCGCGTAATCCATCTACGGTCACACTCAAACCCATCGCAAATATGGCCGTCGCATTATATTGATGTGAAGAAAAATAAAGCGCCGTGTTTGCCATTTGTGTTGTAGATTTCAAGCAAGTAAAACATTATAAGCGTGCACGCAATAACGTATACAAATGTAAGCAATTTAATTTAGTGCTGTACCTATCGTTTTTATTAGCTTAACACACTTTAATTGCCTGTCGTCTTGTCGGTTCGTGTTCGGTTTCGACTATTTGTCGCTGACAAAGCAAAAACGAAAAAAAAGGAAAAGAAAAATGCATACATACAAATGTCTGTGCGTGCGTGCTTGTGTGTGTGTGTCGCTTTGCTGCGCAAAGGCACAACAAATAACTCGGAGAATCCGGTGTGCTCCGCATCACACTAAGGAAATACATATAAATGCTAAGTCCGCGACGAATACTTTGCATTTAATTGACTCTCATGGTCATACGTGCCGCGGCCTGGGCTGAAAAAAGCAGACATTTCGTTAACCGCACCGCGGCGATGATTCTACGTACTTTTTGGGCAGCCGCGTCGCGTACGTAAGAGTCTCTTACGTTCACCAGCTGTTTGGTCGTATCTCGCTCTATTTTAACGTGACGTTTAACGACGTAACGCGTGTTACTACAACAGGCCCACATTTTTTTTGTGGGCCTGTAACCTTTCGTTTCGTTACGATACATGACGTTATTCTATGCTGCCTCGACGCGCGCGTGTCTCCTGATATACGTTTCTCTTACGTTGGGACTGTTTTTTATTACTTAATTGTTGCTATTAAATGTTGTTGTTATTGTACGCCATTTCTAATGCTCTCTCTTTCTCTAATGTTTTCTATAATCAATTGTAATATATTTGCAGCTTTTTGTGTATGTGTTTTTATGAGATATATGAAAATATAAGAAATATATACGAGAAAAATAAAAGAATATATAAAGTGTTGCGCGCGAGAGCTAATCGTTAGCGGAAGAAAAAGACGTGCGCGAAAGAGAACGCGAATCGATTCGCGTAATGACGTCGCGCAGGCGCCCAGATTTGAATCCTAAACTGCACATGGACAGACAGCCAACAGCTGCACGCATAACAGGTACCTACTAGGTATATCGATAACTTGTCGATATAAATATGTGAACGGAAACGATAGCTCGATATCGGGGCTCGTTCTTGGAAAGGTTTTTATGTTGGATTGGAAGAACTTTAAATTAATACAAAAACCGACTTTTGGAAAACTCCTCAACCCTAATTTAGGCCTGCCCCTAAGGTGTAGATATTTAATATTAAAAAACAAATCAATTGTGTAAATATCGATCCTTAGTTGAACTGGCACTAGGAGGCTTTAATGCACACAATGTTAGGGCGTAGAATTGAGTCAAAAGAAGATATCATTATTCATTTGTATTTTAACTAATACCTGAAACATATGTCAAACTTGCAGATCCATCTTTACCCGCTGGAAAACGTCGCGAAATCGACAACGTCATGAAGAAGGCACGTGCCAACACCACAAACGAGTATTGGGAGAAGAAAATCATTGAAGCCGAGGAGAAAGATCCGAACCGTTGGCGCCACACAGGCTACAAGAAAATGTACATTCAAGGAGCAGATGGCAGCTCCGGCGAAAGCGAACGTGAACGTGACGGGTCTCAAGTGAGCTATTCCCGTTATCCTGGCGGACCACCGACTTCTGGTCCGCCACCGTCGTCGTCGTCTACGCGGTATGGCCGCTCGAGGTCACCGCATTCGCGAAGTCGCTCACGTTTGCGCAAATCTCCGCCTTTGTCGCCACCGCCGCCATCGCATGCACGTCGTCGTTCGCCGCCTCCGCAATTCATGGATCGGCGACCGGTAATGTCGCCACCATCGCCGCATCACAATGGGCCACCATTGCGGGGTCGCCCACGGTCGCCGCCAATGCCGCCGCGCAACATGCCGCGGTCACCCAACAGTCATCACAACAGCAATAGCAGTGACTTGCTTCGTCGTCCGGGCAACGGTCACGGTCGGCCGCGTTCGCCGCCGGAACCAGCTGGTAGCTCATCCTCATCCCAGCTGCGTCGCAAGCCGACAAACGCGTCGCGATCCCCTCTAAGTCGGCGTCGTTCGCCGCCGCTACCACCTCCATCGTCGTCGGGATTGGAGAAGCGTGGCATGGGATCGGGTCACATTCTGCCGCGCTCCAAACGTCCGCCGTCGCCGCCGCCCAGGGTGAGTACACATTAATGTAAAGGAATAAATAAAAAAACATCAATTTGATCTTCATCTTTTTTATTATATTGCAGCATTCAATGCGATCGCGTTCGAACAGTTCAATGAGCAGCAGCTCGGATGATTCCTGCTCACTCTGCTCGCCCAGTCATCGTCACAGATCTCGGTAAGTATTGCCTGTTGATAAATAATTAGATAATTTTATTAATTTAATTGTCTTCGATTTGTTCACAGTTCTCGTGGTCCGCGTTCTCCGCCGCCAAAGCCACGTGGCCATTATCGCGGCGCCGGTGCGCCACCACCGTTACCGCCGCCAGACTCCCATGGTCGTTTGCATGGGCGTCCGACAACTCCGCCGCCGGTTCGCGGTGGCGCTGGTGCTGCCATTGACAAATATCGCGAGGCAAAAATGCGTCATATAAGTCACGAGCGCGGCACGTCGTCGTCGGATGCACATATGAAATCGGGTCGCGCGTCGCGTCATTCACCACCGCCAGAGGATCCACGACTCAAGCACCGCCCACCAGAGCCACCAGAACCTGCAGCACCAGCAACATCAACAGCACCACAGGCCAAAAAGAAAAAAAAGGAAAAGGAGGTGAGTATCTTTGAGGAGGGAGGGATGAAGGTAAACCAAGAGAGCATGTGACTAATGTAATCTCCAATTGCAGCTGCGCGCACGTGTCAAAATCGAAGGTGAGAAACGGAAGAAGCATACGAGTGCAACGCCAGGCAGCGCTAATGCCAGTGGCAATAATGCCAATTCGTCATCGGATTCGGATGATTCGGGCGGTTCCGATAGCGATGACGCGACACCAGCATTGCCCTCATTCTCGGCAACGACGCGTCTAACGCTATCCGAGCGATTCGGAAAAATGGCTCAATGGAGCATTGATCGCAGCAATATGGAAAATATGCGAATCACTAAAGATTCGGCGGGTGGTGCGCTCAAAGTGATGATCGAAGAGGGTATGGAATCGCCTCCGCGTCGTTATTCATACTCACCGGCGCCGGCTGGTCATTTTCCCGAGGAGTTGGCCACCACAGCACCGTCGGGTATGCTGTCGTGGGACGATGTGCGCGTTCGTTACGAGTACTACAAGAGTCGCGGCTATCTGCGGGACTTGGATCTAAAGGTGAGTGCGATGCAGATCAAATATCGAATATTATCAATTCTAATACCCTTCTTCCTTTCCTTCCTTTCAGGACTACATCAAATGGGAGGAATGGTGGTATAAATATCAGGAATGGTTAAAACAGGAACGCTATTTCGAGTACTGGGATCGCAGCCAGCAGCTGCGACGGCGGCGCAAGAAGCTGCCAGTTACTCAGCGTTTGAATTAAATTAGGTTGCACCTTATTTCCTAAAAAGCCCATTCACTTATCCTACTCTCCAACTCGTTCCTCGCCTTCTCCCATGCAATATGTTAGTTTTCCTTTTTGCCTTTATGATTTTTAATTACTCATTTCAGACTCACATCGATCCTTATTTTTTTTTAATTTTCCTATATATTTTGTACATTTAGAATGTATGAAAATGCATTTTGTCAGCTTTTGTATTTTATAACTACATCATATAGTAATGTACATGTGCTTGGTCGATCATCTTGGAATCTAGGATGTGCACGAATATAACTATATATTTATATATAGAAACTGTTTTAAATATTATCTTAATTAAACAAACACAGAACATTGTAAGCTGTCAATTATATTTTTCTGTGTGAGTGTTATTTTTTTCCAGGCATAAAGAGACATTTGTAAACACATTGAAAACCCACGCATACGAACTACATTAATAAAAAGAGTATCTATAAAATCAATCAATCTATAAATATTTAAATAGAGGGAGAACGGTGTTACCAGTTAATCCTCACAAAATCAATCCAGTAAAACGATTTTTAAAGCAATTTAATACAAATTGTAAAAGATTATTTAATGTGGGACGCCAAAAAGAAATTTTGAGATTTATACTGGCTTAACTAAGAAAGGCTGACCTGGCAACACTGGAGAGTAAATCTGTTAATTACAGAATTAGGCTTAACAGAACATTGCGTTTTCTGTTGGCGTAACATTGCGTTGTTGGTTGTTGTCTTGACTAACAAAATTCTGAATTTCCCAAGACACATGCCCATTTGTGTCCCGGATAAGTCTGATCAAAAAGGATTCACGTTAACTGCACTACCGACAAAGTTGCGACTGCTTGCGGATGCGTGCTTTCCTTCCCACATTTTTCGCTTCCTTTCCGCAAAAAAAGTTGGCAGCACTGACTGGGGCCTCGTTCAAGGTCACCATTTGCATAATTTGCATAAATATATAAACGACGTCAGCGCCTTTGACTTGGGTTTATGTGTGTAGTGGGAATATGTCGCGGATGTCAATGTCGTGACACGTTACAGAGAAATATGTACGCGGCGTTTGCATGACGGCATATAAATTGAAAAATTCACATGGAAAATATGTAATTATTTGGCATGTTTTCAATTTACGCTCCAAATGCGGAACGGCTACATGAGTGGGGGAGGCTCCGTCGGGAAAGCCAGAAGGCGCGCCAAGAGGGTGACAAGTTAATATGCCTCGAAGGGGATGAAACAAACAAGGGGGACCCAAGAAACCACTGCAACTTCTTACAAAGAAGGGGAGGGGTGAACGGGATTTCCGTTATACAAATTAAACGTTGCCGAGACGCCTTGTGGGGTGGACAGGTAACTGATAATTAGATTAAATGTTTGAACTTACAGGTGTATCGTGAGGGAGGTAGTGCGGGGTGGGGTAGTTATCGAAATGTTACAAACGCCTTGCTCATTAGGGCAGAAATTCGCTTTTACATTCCAAATGTGCTTAATTAACTCGTGTGTATTATTGATCGCAAAGTAATCAGCCTGGCTCTATCTCTATCTCCCTCTCTCTCTGTATCTCTCTCAAGTCTGCTGTTGAAGCATAATGCTTAAGTGCCGTTACATTATGCCGTTACATTGAATTCCACACATATGTATACTCTATAATTGCCTTTGGCACTTCGTATCTAACCTCAATCTGCAGCCCCATCGCCCATCAACAACGCGAACGGGGCGTCCCCCTCCCCCACTGTAGTACAATTAGGGCGTATGACTAAACAACACCAGCACTAAGAAGGCTTTAACCTGCAGACTACCCTCGTAGTTGCCACCGCTCCTCCTCCTCCTCCTTCCCTGCTTGCACACAAAGCTAGAGCCAGAAGAAAAACTTGAGGAAAAGTCACGTCTAATTACACACATCTTGGAGCAGCGTTTTGACCTGGTTGTGTGTTGCCTGCAACGGAGTGGGGGCGTGGTCTGGCATAGGGTTGCTTATATTTTGCCAAATTGGTTTTAAAAGCCACAATGAGGCAGTGCTGAAGGTGGGGGGCGTGAGAACGTGAGCAATTATTACGGTTAAGTAGCAAAGCGAGTGCCAGACTGAGTTGTGTGTATGTGTATGTGTGTGTGGGTGTGTATATCGTACTCCTAAGCGCTGTATAATCCACAGAAAATGCTATTATATATGTTAAAGATGACAAATAAGTGTCAAGGAACAAACAAAGAGCGCTGACAGCTGACAACACACACACACAAACACACATACACATATACAGTCAGCACGCCCCCTGGCGTCGAAAAGGCGAAGCACGTGTGAAAATAAGAGAAATTAAAATAATTGAATTTGAGTGCAGAAATCAAGCGAGGCGCAAAAAGAGAGCAACCGCCAAAGGGCGAGGGGTGGAGAAGGGAGAAGGGGGAGGTACAGTCAACGCCTGCAGCCGATAGTCGTCATTAAGACGCTCCGTTTGAGCCGACCAATCACACACAAAGAGATAAGAAGAGAAAGAGCAGAGTGTGCGAGAGAGAGAGAGAGAGAGAGAAAGGAAGAGAGTGAGGGAGGAAGGGAGAAAGAGAGGAAGTGGAAGAGGTAGACAGTCAGAGAGTGCAACGGAAAAGACTTGTGAATTAACAATTCCTTTCAATTAAGTGCGCAACCGACAAAAAGGCGTACAAGAAGCCAACGTCCAACGATATTTTCGTTTCAATAAAAATCGAGCAACTGCAAACCAGGGCTGGCAAGCGATGAAAGGCGTTGCCAGTCACTAAAAAGTTTACTAAAGTTTTTTATAAGAGTTCCACTTATACTTATATAAATTATAAATTGAAAATTTGCATTAAAACAGACAAAATTTTGTTAGTATTTAAATATGTATTGCAAAGTGCAAAAAATTATTATTTAATTTTATTAAAAATTATTAATTATTATTAAAAAGATTTTCATTTGGACTTAGCTTCAATAAATTTCTAAGAAACATAATAATATTTTAAAGAATATATTGATTACATATAAACTATAAATAGTTCTAAACATAAATACATATTCATTTTTTTTAATCATTTTCAGCTTTATTTACTAAATTTGAAAACTAAAAAAAACCAAAACAATTAGACTATCATTTAAAACATTAATTATTGTCTATATAACTATTCCCCTCTGAGTAAAAATTGCACATAAAAAATAAATAAATTGCAACAATTTCCAAAGTGCCGATTCATGGTATGGCTGGCAACATGTTGCATCCCTGGCTGCTGCGGCAGTTGCAGTGGCACAAAGTAAGAGTAATGAAAACGTTGCATACGTACGCGTGCAGTAGCTGAACTACATAAATAAACGCAGAAAGATAACGGGGATGCTGCCTGCCTGCCTGCCTGCCTGCCTTTGGGGATGGAAACTGACGATGGGGATCTCGAATGGAATTGGAACTGTGCTTCTACTGTTGCTGTTGCTGTTGTGGGTTTCGGGCGTGGTCTGGGGGGCACTAAAATCAGCAGCGACTGTAACAAGTTTCGTGTTTCTCTTTACAGTTCTTTACTTTTTGTATTTCGTTACAGTCAATCAGTTTTGCATGAGCGATTTCTTTACTCGTTTGCGCCAACTGTACAATTTACTTACTCCTAGCTGGGCGAGCGGGGAGGGTGCAATGGCGGGGAGAATGCAAGGGGCGTGGCAGGAGTTGTTGTCGAGTTGCGGGTCGCTGGGCTTAGTCGCTGCTGTTGCAGTTCAAAAACGAAGTTAAAGCGAGAACGGATCTGCAGAACTTGCTGTGTCACAGTTTGTGCAAACAACATGCATCGCTCCTAATGATTTTAGCGTTAGTTTGCGAATAGTTGCCAAATACCCTGTACACACACAAACACAAACACACATATGTATGTACATGTATTATGCACTTGACGGTCAACAATTAATGTTCATTGAGCTCTTTTTCAAACGAACAAGAAAACAAAATGTGTTGCATTTGAAAGAAAATAAAAGCTGAGGGGGGAAATGCAAAGAAAAATGAAAAGTTATCGGTTTTGCGAATGGAAACTGGTATCGTTATCGACATAAAAAGCATTGGTAAGTCAAGAATGATATTTTAATCATCACAAAGTACATTAATATATCTTAAAATCCCATAGGATTCATAAATCTTTGCGGAAAATGTATTTCAATGTAAACTAATATATTGATGGGAATATAGAAAAAAACGATGTAACTATACAAAGAATATATAATTTTCATCACTACATTCCTAAGAATCAATTTACTAAAAGAAAATTTGACTAACAATATCGTTAAGGTATAAAATAATAGTTTAAAGAGGAGTCAAGGAAAGTGAAAGAGACAAAATTCAATATCATTAACGCGATACTGTTCACCTTAACAAAGATAATAAAGTACATGTATTTTTATTTTCATTTGTTTATTTATTGTAGCCCTATTGAACTAAAAAGTCAATTATCAGTCGACTTTTAAAGGAGTTCTTTAAATTTTCCTAGGTGATGGACCTTTACTTACTAAATAATATATTATAATATATATTTATACATATGTAATCATACATATACCTTCACCCCTTTAATTTCCCGCATAGTTCTCTTCAAGTTGTCCCCCAATCACGGCAGATTTAAGTGAAAACTAATTCGCACAGTTTGTGTTCGCTGCAAAATCGCCCCCAAAAGATTAGCCACAATTTGTGCCAATTTCCAGCTTTGTTTTGATCCCCTACTCTCTACGCTCCACGCTCGACAGCTTCTCCAAATAGCCACTCTCTGTAATTAAAACCTCAAACAATCAAACTGATTCCGATACGATACTTATCCCCCATGCACAGTTCGAAAGGAAAGGAACGAAGAACGAAAGAACTTTAGGCACTCACGTAAAGATTTTCACACGCACTTTGTGCAGGAATTTTGTTACGGGATTTCGTTGTAGCCAAACAGAGCCCGCACGCACACACACAAACACACACACACACAGAGACACACATTGGCCTCATCGATGGCTGTGCTTGTCTTTGATTCCCATTCGTCGGCCATCGACGTGATATTTGCTTAATTTTTGCCCAGGGGTTTCGTTTGGCTTGGCTCGGTTTGCACGAATAATTATTTGCCCATTTGGGATGAAGTTTTCCTGCAGCTCAGGTAATTTTCACCCAGAAAAACCAAGAGAGAAAGGGAGGCAGATACACAGAGGGAGAGAGAGATGTGGGGCAATGAAGCTAGCAAATGTGGACGGGGTAGACGAAAACAATTAGAATCGAAATCAAACGTAGCTAACCGGAAACAACAGACGCAGTCACACACGGCGAGGGAGAGAGAGAGACAGAATGAGAAGAAAGAAATGTGGTTGAGGGGGAGAGGAAGATGGGGAGAGGGGAGGGTTAGGCACACAAATCGGATATCAGGCAGTTGATGGCAATGGAAATCAGTCGGAATTCATGTTACACACATTTGTCGATTGTATTTAAGCCGAAAATGTTTCGTTTGTATCGAGAGGCAGACGAGGCAGCTTCAACTTGGCTCTATCGTTAACCAGTTGTCAAGTGGCCAAAAATGTGAATGCTTCAGTGGAGAGCGCGCAGCTCTAGAGGCCCCATAAGTGCCCACATATGTTTCTATCTATCTCTCTCTCTCTCCCTCTATTCGTTGTTTACTTTGTTGTTATTGTTGCCGTTTATTTATTCACATTTAATTCTCATGTTTCGTTTCTGTTTGCTGTTGTTGTTGTGCTCTAAAAATAGATAAGCATGCGAGTGATCGTTCACAGTGCTTACTGAGCCGCAACTCTTAGTGAACTTAGCCAAGCGAACTCACAATGGTCCTGTGGCGCAATGGATAACGCGTCTGACTACGGATCAGAAGATTCCAGGTTCGACTCCTGGCAGGATCGAAGTTTTTTTTATTTGTTTTTATTATTTAATACTTATGTTTCTGTTTTTAAATGAAAATACGCACCTTTGGAAATATTTACAATATTTATTAAAACTGTTAGTTTTCATTCTGCATTAGTTTCATCTGTTTTTGTCTATTATTAATATATATTTATTCAGAGTTTTCTAACGTTATTCTATTTATTTCCATGTTTATTTACCGTCTACGTTTTTTGTTTGTTACAGTGCATTTTTATGACCGTTTGCTGCCACATCTTTATTTTATTTTGAGATTTGTTTATTTTAAAATTTGTTTTCATTTTATTTCGCTGCTTTCGCTCCCTCTCTCTTGCAATATTTTATGTTGGCACACATAAAGCATAAGCAAATCTCGCACATAAACCAAAAACTCATCTGCAACACACACAAAATGTTGGCTGAATATAATTTCATTATGCTGCACAGCCCCATTCCTCGCTTCACAAACACACACACACACGCACACTTAGACAGGCACACGCCCTTATAACCCCGCAGCATAAACTGTCAACACGACGCGCTGCCATTTCCTGCACTCTTAACATAGCCCAGAGCTCTGCCAGATAACGGTTTACTTTCTTAATCTTTGTACATAATTTTCGCAACCTCATGTTACGTAATGTCGGCTCTGAAGTTTGGGGGTAGTTGCAGTTGCCGTGTGTGGCATATACTCTATTGGTATTGAGGGAGTTGGGATTTGCTGTAAGCTTTGAGGTTGGAAATGAATATGGGATTACAAAAATATTTAATAAGTATGTAAAGAATAATTACTTTGTTTTAATTTAACATGAAATACTTATATATTAGTTATGCATTTATTATTATTATTTATTATTATTATTTATTCATTAATTAATTTGTTTTAACATGGCTAACTGATTGTGATATGGCAACATTGTTCATGCTGTTAATTAACAGTGAACTCAGCTGCTTACCTGCTGTAGTCATGTTAACTTAACGAAAGCTATGTAAATAGTTTATTTGCAACTAAAAATATTATAATAATGCAATTTGAGTGAAATTTCCAGTACTTTCACAGCCCTCAAGATATTTAGCTAAGAGGAAGCTAATTTTGCCTGCTTGTTGTTATCTGTTTTATGTCTCTCTGTGTGCTCTTCTGCTTTTGTTGTGCTCGTCTGGCCTTGGGCGTTGTCCCGTCTACAACCTCAGCTCATGTGTTACTCCGCACATGTGTCTCTCCAGGTGTCCTTGCTGAAGCGTCTTGACATTTCCTGTTGATGGGCGTTAGCTGAGAAAGTGTGTGGATGAGGGGGAAGTTAGAGAGCCCTATAATCCAAAGTCAAGCCGTAAGTTGCGCCTCGTTCCTTCTCGTCTTGTTGCAGCCTTCCAGGCGAAAGTTTTCAATGAACTTTGCTGCTCTTCAGTTTGTTTTCTTTTCCACACTTCTTCGCTCTTTCTTCGCTTCCCACTCCACTTCACTTCACTGCACGCCCACTCAACGCGACTCGACTCAACTCTATTCGCCTCGGTGTGCAGCTCCAGTCAAGTGTGGAGACGACGACAACGTCGACGACGCTCTTGACCGTAGTCAACAACAAAACCGCAAGTGGAGGCAAGGGCAAGGTAAGCATAGGGTAGCGGAAGGAAAGTGGGAGGGGGAGAGGGTGGGCAGCGCATGCCAAGCAACGCTTTCAATTACCAACTTAGCGCTGATTACTTATTCCACGACGCCAAAGTCCATGGCCTGCCCAGGCGGCCCCAATCGCGTCGGGCTCGCCGGGCTTAGCAGACCACAAGGCATATTAGTCAAAGCGAATTGCCGCTTGCTCATAAGGAGTTGGCTTTCGTTGTGGCTACTTCTCTTACTCTCTCTCTCTCTCACTTATCCTATCGCACTTTCACTTGCCCTTTCCCCCGTGCCCTGCCTTGTCACCCTTCGGAACTCGCCTTTGCCACTTAATCTCGCCTCTTTGGTATGCACGGACTGTATTCAAATGAATTCTGATTGAATTCATTGAAGCTCATCAGTGAGAAGCGATTTTTTCGGATCTAAGACAGACACACACACACATACATTTAGATGGAGAGTCAGTCAGTTGACTGAGCTGCTGGAGCTGCTGCTCGTCCTGGCCGGGCACATCCTTCAGACATTTATTTTCAGTAATGGAAAAAATGTGTTCTGCAATTTCGCTCATTTTTATACATAAATTTCGCCACGCACACACACACACACAGAGAGTAGGAGACACACACACACAGAGAGAGAGAGAGGGACGCGCACTCGTATAATGCTAAAAAGTAAAGTAAATAAAGGATAATGCAGCAAGGATATAAATTACATAAAGCAGCACGAGAATGACTAACTGTGGCAGCCAGCCGCTGCTGGACGCGAACGTGGCCAGCATTGGTTTCTCAGCAGTCAGGGAAGGTGGAAAGGCAGGCAGGAGGGGAGAGGAAGGGGAGGTTATGGCATAGCGAGTAGAGCAGCAAACGGATGCCAAGCCGGCGCATTAGAAAATGGCGCACAGGAAACAGGAAGTATTTTTAACGATTGGTAAATTTTTGACGGGTACCTCATAACGTCGTCCGCCTCGGGCAGTCGACTCTTCTTCTGTCTCCTGTCTCTCCTCTCTTTCCCCATCTTCCCTATCTTCTCTTTTCCCCCGCGGCCTCTTTCCTGTGCAAATGCGTCGCGCGCTTTCTCCCAGAACACATCGTCTAATATTCTTTTGTTATTGATGGAAATGCAAATTGGATTTTCGAAATTCGCCTCCTTGTTTGGTTTGCCCATCCGCACTGTCTCTTCTCTCCCTCTCTCTTTCTGCTCCTCTCTTGCGCCCTGACCCGCTCTCACTTTGCTCTCTCTCGGGAACTTGCGCGAAAATTTATAGAAAATTATTAACGGCAGGCGAGCGCTGCATTTATCATTCGCAATTTGTGTTTGCTTAGCATTTGTGGCCGAACGCGACTTTCGTAGCGCCACGGGAGCAGGCAAAGAGAGATGGAGAGAGAGAGTGAGAGAGAGGGAGGAAGCCCTTCACTCAGCAGCAGCTGGGAACTATCTATACGTATCTATATAAACCCGTGAACATGTACAAATGGGCACTCTTTGGATTGACAGCAGAATAATAGCTGTGAGAAGGTTGCAAGTGCTTGCGCGTAGTTAGCCTGGGAACAGGGTTGCCATACTGACATAGATATTTGCTATAAATTTATTGTAATTATATAATTCGAAGTTACTTATAAAGCTTCAAATTGGTTGAGGTTTAAATTAAGTGTACCATGATATTATTTTATTATATAATAGTAAAGCTTTTTAGTTTTTATTTCTGATATCTATATTCCATTTTGTTTATTTAAAAAAAACTAACAATTCATACAAACTGCTTTTCTAATTGTGAATTTTAAACTTTTCTTATTATTTATTAAACAGTTTCATAAATTAAAATCTTTGTATATTTTCTACAAAATCCCCATACACAATGCTTGTCCAATTCAGTTGCTTTAACTTTAATAATTCGGAATCATCAATGCAATTGTTGCCGTTCCTCCAATCCAATAACCTTCAAGGCCCCCCCTCCCCCCACCCGTCTTCATTCTTTTCCACTCTCCCGTGCATCCCTTTCCTTAATCCGCCCCTGCTTTCCTGCGCTTGAACGAGTTGGATGCACTTTACTTCAAAGTAATTAACGCCGATCCAAAACAGACGCCAATTTGCATAGCTTTGGTCCCACGCTTCTCAAGTCGAATTCACACTCACACCCGCATAGCCGCACACTCGCGCACTCATACACAGGCAAGCACCCATACACACACACATACACACCCGCGCACACCCACAAAACTTGCAGCTGGAAAACAAAACCTCTTGAATTTTAATTAAACGTTTTTATGCAAGATTCCGGAACGCCTTGTGCTTCTCATTTTTCTTCTTCTCCGTCTCCTCCTTTTCGGTTCGTCTGCTGCCCTCCCATGGTCCCTCTTTCTTTGCTGCTGCTCCTACTTCATCTTCATCGTCTTCTTCTTCGACTTGTTGTTGTCGAATGCATTTGAATTTTTGCCTTTTGCGTTGTTGGTCTAAAAGCGATTGCATTCTCTGTCCCTATAACTGCGAATATTTTTCTGGCAGCTACAACAAGAACAACAAAAGTAAATGTAGAGACGCGGTAGTGAGAAGAGGGGGGAGCACCACCATCCTCAAGATAAAAAGCAAGAAGTGGAAGCTGATGATGAAAATGGGGCAGAGGGGGATCCATTGACTGCACTCTGTAATTCAATTATCGACTCTTGGCAGTAAAAAGTGTTAATTATTAGTTTCCTTTCTGCTTGCGCTGAAGTTGTCGCCGTCGCCAGCTCCAGGGGAAAATACTTGCTAATGAAGACGTTCTTGTTGGCGGGATGAACTGCCCTTAGCGTTGGGGTTGGGGTTGGGATTGGGGGCTAAGGCAACGCAAAAATATGCATTATAATTAAGTACTTTGGCATTGATGACAGTCGCAGAGCAACCAACCACTTGATCTAACGAGGCAGCGCGAGAGCCCGAGAGAATCGAGTGTTAGGTCCTCGAGAGCACAAGTTGATAATTGATATTAATTTTAATAATATT
This sequence comes from Zaprionus indianus, assembly GCA_018904595.1. Classification (NCBI taxonomy): domain Eukaryota; kingdom Metazoa; phylum Arthropoda; class Insecta; order Diptera; family Drosophilidae; genus Zaprionus; species Zaprionus indianus. Next base: position 3,898,663 of record JAEIHA010000152.1, read on the forward strand.
TTTTTTCGCTGGCTTCGCTTTCGATGTTAAGTGCGAACTTGAAGTGCAGCTAATTAGCTTGACTATATTACCAGTTGCAGGAGAAGGGAGGCAGGGGGAAAGACAGTCATGGAAATAATAAACAAATGCTGTACATAAGCAGACGTGCTATGTTAGTTGTAAACATAAGTGCGTAGTACTAAGTGCAGCGCTGTTAAGCTCAATGCAAGTGTGTGAGAGTGAGAGAACGCATTAACACTGCTATGTTAACTGCAAACGTGTTAAGGTGAAAGAGAGTTTAACAGAGGTAAAGGCAATGAGAGTGAGTAAATTAACATAAGCTTAGTCGGCGCTGCAATGTAATGTAATGTTAAGCCTAGTGGAGCATTAACATAGTCAGCTGTGTGCGTGTGTTAGCATGAGAGAGAGAAAAAGGTTTAACATAAGCTTAGACGGCGCATTAATGTTAAACCAAGTGCAAGCACGTGTTTGCATGAGAGTGCGTTAATACATTAACATAAGCTTAGATGGCGCAGTACTGTTAAGTAAGGTGAAGCATTTACAGCAGCTGTGCGTGTGTTGAACATATGCTGTGACTTAAGTCTAGAAAGCGCAGTCCTGTTAAGCCAAGTGACGGCTGAGTGCAATTTAACATAACAGCGAGTATACTAACATAAGCTCATATAAACGATCAGTGTGCAAAATGTTAATTTAGAAACCATGAAGTGCACCTGTAAACTTAATGCTGTAAGCTTACATTGCGTTAACAAGAGAACGATTACTGCTGAGAATGTAAACTCAAATCGATAGTCGATTAATGTTCGAACCGCCGAACTATAGCCCACAAAACTTTACCACAAGTAGTCTCACTAAAATGTTATCAAGCAAAATTTACAGAACAATATATACTTCATCGGCAGTGCTAAAGGGTGTATCATATATATTACCCTCAATTCACGCGTGTTACACTGCACAAATTTATGTGGAAATCAGACTGCTCGCTAGTTCAGCGCAGACCCAAAAATATTTTCGAAATTCCCTTAGCCTAATTTTTAATGGGGTCTAAGGGAGCCAACTCATTGCAGTAACTAGCCTCGAGCAGTCTTTTTTTAGCATACCCCAATTGCGCCCAGCTAATTGGTATTCTGCACGCATTGGCGCTTTTAGGCCGCAGCATCAGCAGCACGGCCTAAAAAGGTATCAGAAAAAAGCCAAAACATTTGGGAAACATCACACTTCATTAGCGCAGGTTATCGCTGAATTGTGCCGTTGCCCAAGCGCTGTGCCGGACTACAAGTGAGGGACAGAGAAGAGACAGAGAGAAAGAGAGGAGGCGGGCATTTGAATTTCGCATGCACGTGGCGCAGACATTTGAAAAACGGCAAATGCGAAACGAACAGCGGCAACTCCCAGGCACGAAAAAACTGCAAAGTTCGAAAACAGACAGACACATGAGCTTTGCGAAAGAGAAAGAGAGAGACAAAGAGAGAGCAAGCAGGAGAGAGGAGGTATCAGAGTGAGTTAGAGCGAAAACTCGCTCCCTGTTGGCCAGTGTCAAAGGCGAAATACAAATTCCAAACGAAAAACAAGAAACTCTATGTAAAGCATGGCAAAGGGGAAGGGAAAGGCGGAGAGGAAGAGGGAGGGAGGGTCATGGGCAACGAGTTGGCCGCCATAAATTATGCAGCACGCGGTAGCTGCAATCTGATGCCCTCAACGAAATGTCGGCTGCATTCAATTTGTAGCACTCCAGCGGTGCCACCTTCCACAGCTTCACCTACTCTCTCTCTCTGTTCTCTCTCTCTGTCTTCTCTCTTCCCTCTCTCTGCCTTCTTACTGTTCTCTGTTCGGCTCGCCTACTCTCCCTTTTCTGAGTGTGTGCAAAAATAATGCCAGCTGCGGCTTCTGCTGCGGCCTGCAGTACTGCGAACTTGCCACGGAAGTTGCACTTTGCCTGCAACTGCCCCAGCCATGTGAGCTTAGCCATTGCAAATACTCCACACGCCTCTGTCGACAATGCCAAGCGTCACAATCGCCAACCGGTATGGGGCGTGGCAGCAACAACGCCTTCCTCAATATTCGCGTAATCGCAACAACAACAGTATAACCAACACACATGTTCGATAGGCGACTGCGAATTATCCTGTAATTTGTTTAACTCTTAAAACTATACTGAAATTTGCTTGTTATGTTGTGAAAATTATATAATATTTGTTATTTGGGGCATTTATCCCGCATTTTATTCTTTATTTAGACATTTTCTTTTGTAGTAGGCTGGTAAAGGTTCACACTGATGTATCGATACTTATTTTAAACGAAGACTATGTTAAAGCTATGTAAACTAACATTCACATAGAGAGTATGTTATCGGTTCTCTCAGAGAGGCATTTTCTGTATTAATGTGTCGAATGAAGAGGAAGTATTGAACCTTCGTGTGTAAAATAATCAAGCTTCCACAAGTTTATATTTCATATATTAATTTAAAACATATACAATTTATTTATAGTTACCTTGACTTATGCAAGCACAAACTACCCGCATTTTACGCATACCTACAGCGTATTCTGTTCACCAATTTTATGGAGTCATGCAGGCATGCCTGTTTTTCAGTTCCTTTGCCTTCTTTTATGATCCCCTTTTGTGCTCGACATTGTCAAGGCAACGGGCAGGCAGTCTGCGCTTTTACTTGCCAATACCAAAATCGAATAAAATCTTCATATGAAATTATTGATTCCAAATGGAAATATGAAAGTCCAACACTTGATTTACTCATTTCTGATTGACAAACAGTGCGAATATTGCGTAACCAATTTATAATAGCCAAATTAAATTATTCCGCTTTATTACGCATACGTCAGGTTAAGCAACACGTAGAACTGCAACCTTTCTTCAGTTGCCTGAAGCTGCTGATAGATGACATCAGCTAGTACACAAACAGTGTCTGACAAAAGTATGTGAACGCCTCAAAGCAGCAGCTACTAATTACAAGCTATACAACTTTTCACCTGATACAGCCAAATAAAATTCAAACTTCCTTTTGATTCTTCAACCTCAAAAAAAGTAAAATTTATTTAGCTTGTGGTATTATCGCTTAATAGCAGACTTTTTGCAGCCACTCTGAAGGGGGTGGGGCCGCAATAAAAATGTAAAAAATATATTGAACGCTTTTTGCGGCGCCGCAAAATATGCTTCATAATTTGGCGAGCTTTCAGAGTGTAAATTTATCAATCATACGCCACGGTTGCCAGTCAATCGCCTCCCTTACAACAAAAAAAAAAACGAGAAACTGTGCTTGTCAGTGTGTGTGCGTGTGCAGACGCATAATAAACTGCTTTCAATGCACACACGCCTGTCTTTATGCATTAATTTACCCCAAGCTCGGCTCAGCGCTGCGCACAATATATGTATGTATGTATATGTATCTCTATGTATATGTGCATATATATTTTAATTCGTGCCTTTAAAAATAATACAATTTACAGCGCGCTGCCGCCGCCGTTGCTGCTGGTGTTGTTTTTTTGCCGGCTGTGTATTATATTTAAAACATGCACAGCAACTAAAAGTATTTTTCACGCAAATTGAGTTTGCGCCGCGAACCAACCTCCCTTTCCCCCTCTCAGTCGCTGTCGCTGTTGCTGCTGCTGCTTCCGTCGCAGTTGACGTCGCCGTCATCATCGCTGCTTTTGGCATTGCCAATTTTGCTGCCAGTCATCGGTCGCTGCCATTGACGACATGGAAAATTTGCTGCCATTGCCACGTCACTCACAAAATACAGCATAAAAAATGCGCTGAAAAGGAAGCTGAAAAGCGACGAAAAAAAAAAACACACGAAGCGAAGCAAAGACAAGCTATACAAGCTCTAGGGCAGTAGCAAAGTGTGGTGTGGTGTGGGAGAGGGGAGAGGAAGGCGAGGCATAATTTAATAGAGTCGGTAATATCAATAAATTTTAAAAGCCTTTTAATGCGCATCGATAAAAATACGCGTAGAGCATCTTTTGCAGCGACATAATTATGCTAAAAGCGATGACAGCATTGTTCCAACATCGCTGAGGGATCAAGTAACTCGGGAAACGGGCACGGGGACAGGGATGGGGATGTGGACGGGGTGCAGCAGCTGAAAGCGATACGGATACAAAGTAAAATCCTGCGGCAACATTTTATCTGCCATAATGCCGAAACAGCTGAGCTGCATTATAGTTATTGATGGAGTTTGACTGATACATATCTGATCTATCTATCTGATTATCTGCTTGCTGTTTCCGCTTCCGCTCAACATGTCGCGACTTTTACCAAATTTGTAGCATACTTTTGCGCGCTCAGGCGGTGCAAACCAATGCGCCAGCTTTATGTAAGCGGCTCTTGCACGGCCAAACCCCATCGCCCCATCAAATCAACTCAACATGTTCGGCTTCGACTAAGCCCCCCATGGAAATTTACTCATGGCTGGCAAACAACAACATGTAAAACGGGAATAAGAGAGGAAAAAAAAAAAATTGTAATAAGCAGAAGCAGCAACGATAAAATGCGAAAAGCGCTGAGCGCACTTGCTCGCACTGTGCAGCAAGCAAGGAAGCAAGTTTTGTGTGTGCATTGGAAGCGAAGCAACAAACCACAAAGGGGCGCCACCCACCAAGTCACTGCCAAAGCAGATAGCCAGCTATCTAGCTAGGCAGAGAGCAGCATGGCAGGCAGCAAGCAACCGCCATGCAACCAACGATGAAACCACCAGCTGCTGTTGCCGTCGCCGCCAAAGACAATGGCAGCGCATGCATCCCTTGTTGGGATGCAACCAACGAAAATTCATGGTATTAAGGGAATGCCAAGCGAGCTGGCCAACAAAACGAAATAAAAGATGAAAGAACAAAACAAACAGTTAATGATTGACTGAAAAATACCCTCAGTTAGTAAACTACACTAAACTCAGGTAATAGTCGAAAGAACACAGGTATTTCTGTTTGTATAATAAGCATAAATATTTAAATTTGAAATTCAAGTATTGTCAACTTCAGTTAGTGTATAATTTTCTGTTATTCCTTTCCTTTCAGTAAACCTTACTCTGAGTAAAACATGTTCGACTCATATTGCCGATGCTGGTCGTATATGTGATTCCCTTTTATGTTAATGTTATGTTAGGTAACTTTTCTTGCTATGTTATGTTAATGTTATGTGCGCATATGTAGATTCCCTCTTATGTTAATGTTATGTTAGGTAAGTTTTCTTGATATGTTATGTTAAGCATAGGTTTCTTTTGAAATGTTAATGCTGTGAGCAAATATAGATCACCTCTTATGTTATTGCTATGTTATGTTATATTCTTTACTATGTTATGTTAATGTTATGTAGGTTTCTTTTAAAATGAATGTAATGTTAATGTGTTCTCCCACATTATTAACCATTTTTATAGGTATATTTTTGCTATAAGCTAAACTGTTACACTTATTTTAACTTTACTGATAGATAAAGTTGCTATATTCCTCTCCGATTCAATACAAAACTAGCTGCAGTTGCTCAGAATGTAACGCAACGCATGTAGTATCTGGTTTGGCTTTAGGTGTTGACGCTTTTGGTAAGTGCAACAGCTAACTTGCTCTGCAACACTGCTGGGGCCCATTGCAACTTTGGTTACGGTTTGTCGCTTTGCTGCACACTGCCAAAATGCCTTTGGCTTATAAAATATTTAAACATTTTGTGGCAACATATTTGCACTGGGCACGGCCCAAGTCGCTGAATAGCGCAACGCCTGCAGGGCACAATAGAGAGCAAGAGAGAGAAAGAGAGAGAGGGAGAGAAGTGGATGCTGATGGAGTTCAAGTGGCGCCCCAGCGCTATGCTATTAATATCGTGCGACAGCTGTTGGACTGTTTAAATATTTATTCAATACGCAAAAAGAATGGCGACGACTCGACTCAACTCGGCTTATCAGCTAGGGCGGATGACGGCGGAGAACGTTGTCATTGTCATCGGTTTCGCAGTTGCCGCCAGATATGCTAATACGGTTATGGTTACGGCTGCCTCTGTTGCTGATGCTGCCTCTGCAGCTGCCACTGCTGCTGCTTCTGCTGCTGTCGCTTCTATTCTTTGCGGTTGTCCTTGTCGTTGGCTGAGAAAATTTCATTATGCCAATTACTTGCATCAAAGCTGCTGGGATAATTGACTTTGCTTAGTGGCAGGCAGTGCTGGAGTGAGTCGAGACCTCATTCCTGGCCCCCTCCCCTTCCATTACCCTACTTGCCCTTGCTACACCCCTTGCTTGCATAAGACGCCTTTGTGTGGCATTGCACATTAGCCTTCCTGGTCGAGGGGGTGTGTGTGTGTGTGTGTGTGTGCGTATCCCCATTTGGGGGAGCATAAAATAATTAAACTTAATTGACAGTTTTTCGGCAGCACCTTTGTCCCACTGTGCCATGCGAGTAGCCCTTAATCTAATGAGCTTAACTTTGCCAACAAGTGTAGCTTGGCTCTAAATTGGAGCAGCAGCATTTAGCAGCCAGTGCAAAGGTATATTATATATCCCTCTTTGTAGGTGCTTACTTATGTTACATATATATTTTTGGGCTTGATGCTATTTACCTTTTCATTACTAGTCACATTCTGTCTACCTTTCGTCGATTGAAGCTAATACAATTCAGTTGTATCCAAGTTTTTAACCCGTCAAAATCTTTTCCGTACAGTTTTCTTTTTTATTTATCAGGTTTTAATTTATTTATTTATCATTCTGGTTCCTCGTCATGAAGATATATCCCGAAGCAGATGTTTCTTTCTATGTTGAAAAGCCAAGCTGTTGCCATAGCTACTTCAAGCATGGCACCACATACAGTTGGAAACCCCCTGGAAAACCCTTTAGACCAAAAGAAATGCCCTACTGGAATGATCCCGTAGGTGCTAAGATGGTGGAAATCAAAACTAAAGATTTGTACTTCGAAAATTGGCCCAAGTCGCGAATACGTAAGGAGGCTTGTCTGGGCATGCTCTACAGCACTGGAAACCGCTTCATTAAGTTAACGATGGCACCGCCAGCAGGCCATAAATGTGCCCCGTTGCCCGTTAATCTGCAGATGGCCCACCATGTGAATAGTAAGTGCAAATATGGGAAAAAATCGAAGGTTGTCTTAATTTATATTCAATTTGAAATTTTAGAGTTGCTGAAGGCTAAGGCAAAGGCAGAGAGAAAGGCCCGAAAAAAGATAAAGGACGAAGCGAATGCAAAGAAGAAGGCGGAGAAGGCTTATAAGAATAGAACAAAAAAGAGGGGAAGAAGTTAAGAGTTTTTAAGGACGAAAATGCGAATCAGTTCATATTTATTTTAATGGCTCGACTATGTTCGTTGCAGATACCCTGAAAACTATTTCTATTTATACATTTTAATAATATTAAAATCTTAATGTGATTCTGAATTGCGATTTCATTTTTTAAGTTTAAAACTGATTAAAAAAGGTTATTCTCACCATTTTTTATGCGTAATAGTTGGCTTGGTTGCCCGAATAAGTTGTGTACTGTAACTATTTTGATTGGCATCAATAACTGATTCAATTTAGCTCATTTCATCTGCCTGTCTCTTTTGCTTTGAAGGTTCCACGAAACTATTTTGAGTGCTGTGCCCGCAGTCTACGCATTTCGAAAGAAGCGAAATTTCAAAGACAAATTGAATAACTTTGATTTCGTTATCAATTGAAATTTTTCCCCACTTTCAACTTTGCGAAATACTTCATACTAATTTAAAACTGTCAAATTTTATTCATTCCTTTCTACCTTACAATGATTTCTGGTGTTTTTACTTCAGTATTGTTTTAAATTTTAAGTCAGCCAAATACAGTTCAGTTTACAATTTTTATAAAATTCTCAATTTTTTTTTTTTTTATTTATTTGTTTTGGACGTCATCATGAAGATCTATCCAAACTCTGATGTATGCTTTTATGTAGAAAAACCCGGCTGCTGGGGCAGCTACCTGAAGCATGGTCCCCATCACAGTTGGAAACTGCCTGAAAAGTATTTCAGGCCAAGGTACATGTACTACTGGATCGACAGCGAAGGTGCCAAGATGCGTCAAGTAGAGACCGATAATCTGTACTTCAAAGACTGGCCAAAAAATCGGATACGTCCACAAGCTTGTCTGGGCATGCTATATGCCACCGGTTACCGCTTCATAAGATTAACAATGGCACCGCCAGCTTATTTCAAGTGTGCCCCGTTGCCTGTGAATTTGGAGACAGCCCTCAAAGTGAATGGTTTGTGAAAAATTCGAAAAATTTGATATTTGAGTTTGTTCTAATTGAAATTCTTACGAACTAGTTTTGCTAATCGAAAAGGCGAAGGCGGAGAAACTGGCGCTAAAGAAGAAAAAGGACGAAGAGAAAGCAAAGAAGAAGGCAGAGTTGGCTTATAAGAATAGAACGAAAAAGAAGGGAAGGAGCTAAACTATTTAGTTCCGACCTTTTGACACAATTCACATTGGTATTTTCTGTTGTTATCGAATCTAGTTTTTGTAATTCATTAAAATTTTAAAAAACCAAATAATAACCATTCTTTTGACTATTGAAAGTGATCATAATAGGATGTATGAGCTGTGTGTAAATGCGTAATGCAGGGAGGTCGCTTTATTTTTATTTTCAGCATCAATTTCCGAGGTGATATTGCCATGTCTGTGATGGTAATAAGATTATAATCAGTCGAAAAAATAACTTTATGCCAATAGGCCAAGTATTTACGCCTTAAAGAAGTTCTTCAATTGAAATTGAATGATTTATTAAAATTTAAATGCATCAACTACTGTGTCAGGTTTTTTTGTTAACCTAATATCTGCTGCTGTTTATCCAATTCAGTAGTTGTTTAAATTTTAAAGAGTCAAATTCGATCCAGATTTTGAAATTTTAAAAATTTGAAATTTTTATATTTACCATTTTCGTACTTTATTATGAAAATCTATCCAAACGCAAATGTTTCTTTTTACACAGACAAGCCCGGCTGCTGGGGAAGCTACTTAAAGTATGGTGTCAACCACAGCTGGAAGTTGCCCGTTAATAAATTCAGGCCAAAGAACATGTTTTATTGGACCGATATTGAAGGTGCCAAGATGACAGTAGTGGGAACCGAAAATCTGTACTTCAAAGATACCCCCAAGACACGAATACGTCCACAAGCTTGTCTTGGAATGATATATGGTACCGGCTTCCGATATATTAGGTTAGCGATGGCACCGCCAGCTAATTTCAAGTGTGCCCCATTGCCTGTGAATCTAGAAAAAGCATACGAAGTGAATAGTAAGTTGGGATATTATAGAAATAAAATTAGCTTAATTACTCAAATGTGATTCGTTCGACATTGCAGTTATGCTAGTGAAGAAGGCAAAACAAGAGAAACTGGCAAAGAAAAAGGCTATGAAGGCAGCGAAAGCGAAAAAGAAGGCAGAAAAGGACTATAAGAATAGAACAAAGAAAAAGGGAAGAAAATGAAACTTTCTCGAATTGTGACTTAAATGTATTCATACTTCAAATGTCAGTAGCTGGGCTAGTTTTAGCTAACCTGAAATCGTTTTCTGTAAATCCATTTTAGTAGTAATTTAGATTTCAGACAGTACAAATTGAATTCCGTATTATTTTATTGTTATTTTTTTTTTTGAATTCTATACGTGTATTTTAATTTCGCCCCATCCCCAACATCATGAGAATTTATCCAAGCGCCGATGTTTATTTTTATGTTGATAAGCCTGGCAGCTGGGGAAACTACATCAAACATGGTGCGAACTATAGTTGGAAGCAACCCATTAGGTATTTCAGGCCGAAGAACATGAATTATTGGACCGACTCTATAGGTTCTAAGAAAGCAGAGATAGGGACCAAGGACCTGTACTTTAAAAACTGGCCCAAGTCGCGAATACGTAACCAGGCTTGTCTGGGCATGCTCTATGGCACTGGCTTCCGCTTCGTAAAGTTATCGAAGGCACCGCCAGCTGGCTTCAAGTGTGCGCCGTTGCCCGTTAATCTGGAAATGGCCCACAGAGTGAATAGTAAGTGAAAATATTGGAAAAATTGAAGGTTGTCATAATTAAAATTCAATTTAAATTCTAGATTTACTGAAGGAAAAAGCAAAGGCTAAGAGATCGGCAGAGAAGAAGGCACAGCGGGAAAGGAAAGCAAAAAAGGCAGCGGAACTAGCCTTCAAGAATAGAGGAAAGCCACAAGGAAGAAATTGAAAATTAGTTTGGAATATATTTTTTATTTTTTCATTTATTTAAAGTCGTTAAAATGTCGAGTAAGTGGCCGACTTTATAATATGATAAAATGGAGTAAAGTGATTTAAATAAAAGTAAATATGAAAAAAAATATATGTATTTAGAATAAATCATCCTGCATTGAATTTGACCAAAAAAGTTGACGGGAACAGAAAAATATTAGAGCTGAAAAATCTTGTTCATAAGTTTATGTCTTGTCTTTTATACCCGTGTAGAGTTTTACACGCTATTATATTATAATGACGAGGCAACATTGCCATTGAATAAAAGTTTAGAAGTCGGTCCTGACAGCCTAAAACTAATTTCATTGTATTTCCCTTCAGTAGTATTTCAAATTTCAATCAGACAAATTCGATTTGGTGTAATTTTTTTAATATTTTATTATTTTCTGAGCAACGTTATGAAGATTTATCCGACTGCTGATGTTAACTTCTACATAGAGAAATCAGTTTGCAACCCGTTGCAAGATGACTCTCATTCCAGCAAATCCATTCCCGAAAAACCTTTCAGGCCAAAGAATATGTACTACTGGCGTGATGTCGATGGTCACAAGAAGACAGAGATAAAGGCCAAGGATCTGTACTTTAACAAGTACCCCAAGACACGGATACGTAAACAAGCTTGTCTGGGCATGCTCTATGGCACTGGCTTCCGCTTCATCAAGTTATCGATGGCACCACCAGTTAACTTTAAATGCGCCGCGATGCCCGTGAATTTGAAGACAGCACGAGAAGTAAAGAGTAAGTGCAATAGTTTGGAAAATGTTAAACTTTTCTCAATTGAAATTTTACAATTCTAGAGTGGATTAGAAAAAATAAAAGGAAAGAAAGACTGGCCAAGAAAAAAGCAAAGAAAGAAGCGAAGGAAAAAAAGGAGGCAGAAAAAAAGTATAAGAATAGGGGCAAGAAAAGAGGAAGAAAATAATATTTAACGTATGTTTTAATGTCACCTGAATGTTGCAAATGCATGGAATCAATAAGCATAGAACACTTAGAGGTTCCATGTCAGCATAAAGGAAATCTCTGTGTGTTCTATGCTTAATGATGGACCGGCGATTAGAAAAAATTAAATTTGAAAAGATTGACTTGATGTAGTTTTACTTGTCTGTCTGTCCGCAAGCTACGGGTATTTTACAACAGGGTCTCTCTTCGTTGAGTTATTGCCTTCGTAATGAAGCTGTATACTACATACACTTTGTAATTACTTAAATTTAAATCTTGCAAATAAATATCTTTTACATAAGTATAGTGAAAACATTACACAGCTGCCAGTCGTTATGGGAAGAAAAAAACGTATGTGGAAAATCGTTTGGATACAGATTGAAATTAGTCATGGACTAAGCAAGGTGCCACCGTTTCAAATTAAGCTAAAATTAAGCCCATCGATTTTTCTATAAATAAGCTGAAATTTTTCAAACAATATAGTTCCGTCAACAATATAATAATCATGGATACAAAGATTGGACTATTCCTCTGCACGCTCTTCTGCGTTCTTGGTTTCTCTTTCACGGAAACAGATTGCACCGCTAATGGCACTTTGGTAGAGTGTCCAACCGCCTGTCCCGAGACTTGCAAGTCCACAAATATATTTTGTACCCGCGAATGTGGTGCACCCTGCATATGTAAGGAAGGATACATCATAGATTATAGTATACCGGCTTGTGTTCTGCGAGCCGATTGTCCTGCGGGTGTTGTGCAAACCGATGATTCGGAATATGTTAAAAATTTTCCCAACTTTGGGAAATCTTAATAAATGCGCAGAATAAATAACATTGTATGTAAATATAGTAAGATTATGATAAATAACAGTTTTCATGTGCTTGGTTCCTATGTATAATTAGAACGTGGCTGTAATATGTCTATAACATGACTGTAACATGTCTTTAACATGACTGTTAATTGTCTGTATCATGTGTCTAACATGGCTGTAACAAGGCACTGTGACATGACTGTAATAAGTTTGCGTTATGTCTGTAAGATTTTTATAACATCTCTCTAACATGTTTATAACATGACTGTAACATGTCTGTATTATGTGTGCAACATGGCTGTAGCATGGCTGTTAAATAAAAGTATTGATAGAATGTGGAAAAACTAAAGCAGTAAGAGTATAAAACCTTCGGCTTATGAAAGCTTATTTGTTGTAAATGAATAGACAATATCTCAATTGGAATCCAACTGGGTTGCACCCTCGCCAAATCGAGCGAGTAATGAATCATTTAGGTGCACAAGGCATAATTGCCGCCACACAAAAGTCAACTCTGGCGCAACTGATTAGACAACAATAATTTGGTTGCCCACACATACACACACACACACAACAGGCAAACTCACATGCACCACACCATATACTATTTATATAGATACAATTATCAGTGTAAATATGTGTGCTTGTGTGCGTACTAGAGGGACTTTCATTGGCCGCATAATTAGCGTAGCCAAGCGCACTGATTAACTTGCATTCAACGGTTTTCAATTGAATTTTGCAGTTCGTTGATTCGTGGCAAAAAAAAAAAAAAAATTGAATGAGGAAAATGTGAAACGTAAATAAAGGAAACTCTCGCGGTGAAAAACACGCAACTCCACGCAATGCAATTGCAATTGCAATCAGTATAGGATCCTGTTGCCGTTGTGGGAGGCGTTGGCAGTGGATAGGTTAATACAAATACAAAGCGGGATAAGAACGAAATGAAAAATATGCAGCCGGGCAAATGATGAATGTGAAATGTGCCATTAATTAATTCGATTAAATGCACCAGCAGTGCAGCAGGCAATCAGCCAAAAAGGCAGACTGAAGCAACGACAGCATCACGGCCAGTGAGGACAGTCGCAGCATGGACTGGGGACAGCAGACAGGAGACTGGGACTGGGACTGGGACTGGGATTGAGACTGGCACAACACAGGAGAAACCGTACGGAACACTGTTAAGAGTCAACAACATTTTAATTGCGAATTTAATATCTCTCACTCGACTTTCACAATATTGTATTTCTACTGGGTTACTTTATTTTCTTGTAGGTTAAGTGTTTTTGAGTTATTTTCAAGTTGAATTGCATTTTATATACTTAATAGACGTTGTACTTGTATACAATTTAGACTCGACACTTGACTTTACTTTACTCAACTGTTCAGAATTTGAGATCAAGCTACAAATGAATTCTGAAAATTTGGTTACGAACGCATAACTGACAAACGAGTTATTGTAGAAACGATTTTATTGGAGGTAAAGACAACCAAGGCCTGTAAGTATGCAATAAAAATATTTTTTACATAGATACATTTATGACTTAATACTTAGTTGGGTGGAGGGTGTACAACAGTCGGTAAACTCATGATATAAGGCTGAGTCATACCTTAATTACTTTTATTGAAAATCAGAATCAATCGCAGTAGTTTTTAAGTGAAAGTGTAAGCAATGTAAGCAATGCATCTGTTTCCTTTTCAATCAGTATATTTTAAAAATCTCATCATATATCAACACAGTAAATATTTTGCAAAGTTTTGAAATTTAAAGCTACTATAGAAAAATATATTTATAGAATTATCTTGTTAAAAGAATCATGACTAAGGAACAAGAGCATAAAACTAACATGTCTAAGGAACACGAGCATAAAACCAGTGCGGATGAGCGCCAAAATTTTGTGGCAACTCGCATGAGTTTGCCACTCTTCATGGTGTCGCGTAAGCTGCAGTTTGATGTTGCTTTGACTTACTAGATTAACCTAACTGATTTCCCTTTTTTTAGGCAATCGTCTGCGTGAGGATCACATGGATAGCTTGCACAAACAGTTCAAATTAGCTGGATCGCACTACAATCAGCGTTGCCACAGTGGTTAGTCATGTGAGCAGTTACCAAGCCAAATTAATATTGATCACTTACTTTATCCTTAGAGAATCGCTGCGAGGAATTTAGCGCTGCCACGTATCGTCAGTATCGTCATGTTGCTGGTTTTGATAAGGCGCCTCCCCATGTATATCCGCAGCCACGTCCATTGCACTGTGATCGATCCATGACCACATGGCGTGGCTATCAACAGGCACCCAATCGCTATGGTGTGTTACCCGTTCCATATCAGAGACTCAAGGGCTCGCAGGGTGCCGTCTTTGCCAAAATGCATACGAACAAGAGTCGCGTCTCGATAAAGCCTCCACCTTTTCAATTCTACGATACGCCATCGGAAATCGATCGACTATTCAGGGCGGAGAACAAGCAGAAGGGCATCTTTCTGACAAGTAAGTGGAGTCGCTAACTTCTCTTTTGAATCTCTTCCTATGATAAACTCTCCCTTCAGATGCTCGTGAGCATCGGCCGTGTACGCGTAACATGGTCATGGATTTGAACGGCTGTTGGCGTGATCCACAGGATCCCGGACCGGTTGATACGTATTACGCTTTGCATCAGATCAAACATGAAATGCATCCCATCACAACGACTCCAACTCCCAATCCGCATCTGTTTCTGCGCAATTCGAGTGTGCCGACCAAACGTGATGTTCGCATCAGACGCAACATTAGCTTCGAACCAGGTCCAGGTCGCTATGACATACGCTTTCCGAACATGTGCCCCTGTGCTCGTGGCCGCAAGATAATGCCCCGCCTGAGTGTGCTGATCGATAAGCAGAAGCGCTTTAAGTTCCGTCGACTACCCTACAAACCGATCAAATCGAGTAAGTACTGTGAGCCGGACTGGCAACATGTGGTTGGCAAAGGGCACAAGCATATCTTTATGATGGGCAAACATGATCTGCCCCAGACGCAGTACAAGAAGCTGATCAAGAGCAAGAAGACAGACGAAGCAAAGCCGTTGAAGATGTTCGCCGATGGCAAGTATCTCAATATGCTTGTCAATCCGGTGCGTTGGCCAATCTCGACACGAGATTTCCCTGTACCGCCGTATGTGCCGAAAATCGTGTATAATTCCATTGCCAAGCGTGTGATTCGCAAACAGTTGCGCAACAACAAGAAGATCGCCTTCAATAGTGGTCAGGAACGCTGGACAGATGGTCCGCGGGTCATCATGCTGACACAGTCGCAACTGGAAGAGCTCAAGATGAGTTTGCCCGAGGAGCGTCGTCTCTACGATCATCCCATGCAGTTGCGTGAATCGCGCATGGTGTCCAGGCTGCATCATGTGCCGGAGCACATGAAGGTCAGATACCAACCCAAGTTGCGCAAGCGTCTCTTCAAATTCCTACCCATACCGGGTGCACGTGTCCTGGTCACTGATAGCGATATACGACCCGATTTAGTCTTCGATCCAGATAACCCAACCGGATTTTATAATCGAAAAATCGATGAGAAAGAATATTATCGTGATTCTGTGCTGGCTGAAATGGAACTTGAGGGGCCGGAAAAGCCAGAGAAAACTGCTTCACTTACTTCCCTCCGTACTAATCGTTCGGTTGTATCAAGTATGTCGGGACGCTCAGTCAAGGGCTCCAAGGTGGCCGTCACTCTTCTCAATCCCAGTGAAGAGCGTGCCATGGAAGAGAAGGCGAAGATCCAAGGTGGCGACTAAGACAAATAATATTTTCAAATGAAAAGTGGTTGGGAATTCGTATACTACATAATATTAGTAGCTTAGATGTTCTACATACATATATAGCAAGTATGGGCATTGCACAATAGAAGGGAACAGCACGCCGAGCCACGTTTACATAGTTTATGATTTATGCGGCATGCTCCAGTAAATTCTGCAGCCACCAAACTGCGAGCGGCCGAAAGTTACTTTTGACCATAAAATAAATAACTTTTCAGTCTCGGCTTCCGTGTGTATGTGTGTTGAGGGCAGTGCCACAGGCGGAATATGTGCTAAGAGGGGGATTTAATATTTGAAATTTGTAATGATGGATGGTGTAAGTACTTTATATGATTGTTATGTTAATAAGGTAAGTGTATATACAAAAAATATAGCTTTGTTTCGAGCTGAAACTGAATAAATATATATTTTATTTATCGTTTGTTATACTGGCCACACTTCTATATAATAAATTAATGTATATATTTGTAATATTTGTTACTTTAACTAAACAAAATACTTTATGGAATAAAATAGGTTGGTTTTCCATAACGAGAGGAGTTTAATTAATTAAGTACTTGAATATTCGAAAAAACGCAACATATTTTTCATTACTTAGATTAAAGCATTGGTAAAGTCGTTATAATTTTGATATACCATGAAAGATTATTATATTGATCATACTTAAACTAAACCAAACTGATATATTAACCTTACAGAAGATTCTTTAACAACTTTGCTCTAATGTTATGTAATATGTGAAGTATACTTCCATAATATAATACTCATTGTTATCATAACCCTTATATAATTTAAAGCCCCCACTACCTACGCCTCTGTGCGTGTGTGCCCAAAAATGGCCAAGCCAGCAGCCAGCACGAAATAATTAAGTTTTCCAACGTTTTGGGGAAATCTCAGTCGGACAGCTCGTGCCTAGCTGCTGCTGCTGCTGCTGCTCTGGCTGCTTCTCCTGTTCCCCTATACTGCCTCTTCTCTAGCTCCTTCTTGGTCTTCTTGTTCTTGGTAAGTTTACGTGTGGCCCGCTACATGTGGCCATTAAAATTACGAGCATATCTCATATCTCCTTGCTTAGATTGTAAAACATAATCTGTTATCAATTATTTTAACTGCGTGCTGGCGGGGTAGCAAAGAGGGCGTGGCTGGGGCAAAACTGGCAAAAAGCGCTCACGTTGCAGTTGGTTAAAGGGGTGGGGGGAAAGGGGTTAGAGAGGAAGATAAACTTTTCCACATACTATTTATGACTTAGTTAAAATTTCTGGCTTGTAAGCAATTTCATTTGCTGCGGCTCAGTTTGTGCCTCGGCCAGCTCATAAAAATGGGCATCCTAATCGATTTTAGACTGCCACAGCCACAGAGTGCATGAGTGAGTGAGTGAGTGAGTGCGAGAGTGAGTGAGTGCGAGAGTGTGTGAGTGAGTGAGTGGATGAATCAGTTGCAGAATCAGAAATGAGTATGTCCGAGTACTGGAGCTTAATTGAGTTCTGTGCGCCAAAGGCGTTGATAGGCAGCTGCCAGCTCAGCACAAAATAAGTAAGAATCAACCCAATTTCCCTCCTTGACACAACTCTACACCTCACCCCGCCCCCTCTCGGGGCTCTGTAATCGATTGCTGCATGCGATAAAAACTAGCAAAAATAGCCAGAAAGTTCTCGAAGATTAAATATTCAATTTGATGAGTTAACTTTACAGCAAAGAAAGTTTTTGACTAACTCTATTATTGATGGCGAGTGGAGAAATAGGGTGAAAGAAAGAGAGATATATAGAGAGAGAGAAAGAGAGAGGAAGAGAGATAGAGGGGGAATGAGAGACAGACAGAGAAAGAGAAATGGAATAAGTGTACTTTGATTGAGTTTGCAGTTATTGAATTTATTGAAATGATTTTATTGGTTAAGTTGTAGCTAAAATCCCTCACTGAGATAGAATAATATTTTAGAAATGTGGAAATAGATTGAAGTGATATTGATAAGAAAAACATTAGATTTTTAAACTGATAATCTCTCAATTAGAATATTAAATACACTTTATTATTCTTTTCTCCTTTTATTTGGTGCAGTCACAGGCCTCTATCTAAGAAGTCTTCGAATATAAATCATGTACATATTCTCTTTCTGGATATAAATGAATTGACAAGATCAATTTCCAATGTTTGGTTTGGAATATAAATAAACCCTTAAATAGTTAGATGTAGATCTTAACTTCAATATCAAACACCTTCTAGTTGTTATTTAGATAAATATAGATAGTCACTCAGCCTTGCCTGAGAAGTTTTTAAATGAAGACCAACAAAAGATCCTTTCTATTTCTGACATGAGTTGCATTTCTTCCCCCTTCCCTTTGTAGTTAAAGCATAAAAAGAGGAAGAAAGAGAGCGAGAAATCTGACAACAACAGGATTCAGGGATTCCATTCAGTGTATTTTGTTTACCAGCAGCTGGCGGCTGATTAACAACGACAGGAACTCCCCGACATGTTCTGGCTTCAAGTTTTCGCAAAGAAATTATTATAGTTAATGCCGGGTGCCATTGTCGTTCTCGTTCTTCGTCTCTGTCGGCGTCTTCATCTTGTGCTTCGTTTGTGCAAATACACAAAGCAAGGCAGGCAAGCATACTGATGGAAAGGGGTGTACGGGGTTGAGTTGTTGCAAGCAAGCACACAAGAAAAAGTAAATTATAAGCAAAAGGCAACAATGCGACGCAATGTTGAAATGCAACTGATTGTGCGCGAAAAGTTTTTTGTTTGTTGCAACAGCAGCAGGACGGGCATCAGGTTGGGAACTGGCAATGGGCACAAGGACGCGCAGCGGGAGAGTGGGAGGGAGTGAGCTCAGGGAGTGCAACAACAGCGGGAAAAGACAGTGCACGGTTTTCGGTTAACATGAGTTATTATTGCAAAGTGGGCGGCTAACCGACGCGCCGCAAGACGTTGCAACCGCCCTGCAAGACGCGACGTTGCTGCCGACAATGCCTTTTGTGCTCTGCCCGGAAAAACTAATACGCGACTGTGTGAGCTCCATTTTTACTCCAGTGAAAATCTAAATGGGTAGTTTAGTTACTGAGTCAGCACGGTGTTCATATTTGCTAGATAAATAATTGATACATATATTTCGAATTTTATAGAGTTTCATAAGAAGTCATGAATGGAAATGAAGAAAAATATAAATATATAAAAAAAAAATATAAATACTAATATACCATAAATTTAGTAAAAAAAGTCTTTTGTTTGAATGAAATATTATTTTTAAGTAATTATTTATTTTACTATCGCTGAAATGATTTTTTAGTACAAAATTTTTTGTAAATATTTTTTAAACTGTTTAACAATATTCAAATTCTTTTTTCTTTACTATTTCTTTGTCAGTATTTCAATAAAAGTATTTTCAAACTATTTTAATTGGTATCTCAATGATCGTCGTCAATAAACTTAGATTTTTTCATTGTTTTGTGCAGCATACTTTTGTGCGTCGGCAAAACAAATGAGGCACGGAGCTGGCACAGCGTGCGACTTGCAGCGCTGCAGCAGCGTGCCACATTGACTGCAGTCTATGAAAGTTGGCTTTGCCGCACAGTCGGCTGCCTTTGTTTGGGTTTCTTGTTGCAGAGATTTGCCTTCAATTTGGGTCACGGGGTCGTGGTGTGTGTAAATTGCAAACGG
This sequence comes from Zaprionus indianus, assembly GCA_018904595.1. NCBI lineage: Eukaryota > Metazoa > Arthropoda > Insecta > Diptera > Drosophilidae > Zaprionus > Zaprionus indianus. The sequence goes on from JAEIHA010000152.1 coordinate 3,918,060, forward strand.
CAGCAGCAGCGGCAGCAATGCAGGCAGCGACGCTGGCAGCATCAGTCCTTGCTGTGCGTGAATCGCGTGCGTCGTGTGTCGTGAGCGTCGACATTTATAAATAATTTCTGATTAAGCGTGGGTGGCTGCCTGCAACCGCCTCCCCCTTCTGTTCCTCCCTCTTGCTTGGCCGTGTTGCCAACTTGGCCGCCATGCTGTGTGACAAACGCAATGGGTGCAAAGGCAACTCTGGCAACACGCTGACATATTGCGGCGCATAATTTACCGTTGCTTATGCACCCTTCCCCCCTCTCTCTCTCTCTCTCTCGCCCACTGTGCACTTTTTTCCATTCGCCGAGTGCAACTAATTTTTGTTTGTTTTGCCAGCAAAAGCCACAAAGATTTATGCTTGAGAAATTATGCTTTAAAAGTTGCGCGTATGTCTCCATTGTTGTGGTTGTTGTTGTTGTTGTAGTTGCTGTTGCCACTGTTGTTGCAGCAGTAGTTCACATTGTTGTTGTTGCTGTTGTTGCTTCTCATCCGCTGTGCTTAAGTAATTTAATATACTTTAATGTCAGCCCTAGCAGTGCCTTTCACTCCCTTCTCCCTCTCTCTCTCTCGCACACAGACGCACTGCATATTAGTGTATGCGCATATAAAAGACGTGTATTACGAGTGCGGGGTGCATGGACAACAACAACAACAACAACAATAACAACGTGCAACTGCGAAATGTTCATAAAAATGTAAATGTGCAAAATGGCACGAGAAAGAGGGACAACAAGTGAGAAATCATAATAAGCGAAGCGCGTGTAAGACGCAGGAAGAGAGAGAAAGAGAGGGGCAAGCAGAGAGAGATAGAAAGTGGGAGTAGAGGGAGATAGAGACAGAGAGAGAGACAAGTAGGGGAAGAAGGGCAAAGGCAGTATGCAGGCAGGCACTGAATGGGAAGGTGACGAGAGAGAAGAGGGGATAGAGTAGTAAAGGGAAAAGGGGGAGGTAAGAAATAAGAAAGAGGATGGTGAGGGAGTATGAGAGAGAGAAAGAGACAATTTAGGGAGAGAGAGAGAGAAAGATAGAGAGCGAGACAGGGCAGGAGTGAGTTGAATGTTACTCGCAAGCTTGCCAAATGTGCTTAGTGTGTGCCTGCATGTGCTGATCTGTATGTGTGTCTGTATGTGTTTCTGTATGCGTGTATGTGTGTTTGTGCGTGTGTGTTTGTCTCTCTCTGTGTGCGTGAACTTTTTGCGCTGATATTTTAAGTGCATCTCCGTGCATTATTTAAGCAAAGAATAATTACACTGCACATTAAAATACTTAACGCAGCGAAGTGCATAAATATGTGTCCAGTTTAAACAGCAGTCGACCCGGTTTTGCCACCAAATGAAAATGCTTTTGCATCCGATTCGCCATTAGAGCTGCACTATATTCAATTAGATGGGAAAGTGCATTTGATGTGGTACTATATACAAACAATTTATACATAATTCCCTTTCAATTTCGAGTATTCATTTGTTTATAAAGCACTCAGCTTGATCTCATTTTTTGTGCCTAATGAAGTTCAGTTTAAAGTTAAAGAATATCTATAGAATATATTCCTATATCCCTTTTCTGTTCTTACTTTCAATTCTCTCTACTTTACTTCAACTTCTCCTTTACAGTTTCTATATACTCTTCCTCTTTTATCCCCGACTTGTTACATTTTATGCCTCATTTCGGCGAACCTGAATTTATCTTTATTTTGTTTTTGTTGTTGTTTTTGTTTACATCATTTGCGGTCCTAATCAACAAGTTAGCATGTTTTGTACATATTTACTATATGTGTAGGTACACATATATAATATATATAAATTCCACTCAACTAAGCAAAAACAAAGACATAAACCAGGCGCAAGTCGCAATGCAAATGGCCTCCACGCGGCTCAGCTCAGCTCAGCCTCAGACTCGTTTCCCTTTTGCTTCAGCCTGCTCCTTCTCTTTGCCATCCACCTGCCGCTTCGCTCTTTTTTTGCTCTCCACACTTGTCCTGATGCTGCTTGACGGCTTTCGCACACTTTCCGCTTTGTTATTATGCGTATTATGCAAACCACACCCACGCCTTTGCCTTTGCCCGTGCCTCCCTTCCTTCAGTCGCGCTGCCACTTACATTTTACTTTACGCGCTTTTGCCGCGTATTTTTATAGCCATTTGGTAGAAAAAAGTAGACGGTGCTCAGCAAGGAGAGAGAGAGAGAGAGAGAAGTGAGAGGGAAGGGTAGAGAGAGTGCAACTCTGCTTAGCAATAGGCGACTACCGCATATGCTTCCCATTGGCTTAGGCAACAGTTTGCTTTGTCTGTGCAAGTGCTCTGACTTGGTGTAGGGCACACACACACACACCCTCATAAGCAATGCCATTTGCGGATAGAAAATATATAATAGGATAGATCTACCTAAGAGTATGCGACGAGAAGATACCCTGTAACCCTCAGGTTGCTTTATATCCTTTCTTTCTTTCTATCTAGGTTCTCTTCATTTATTTTTTTTTTAATTTCTGTGGATGTTCTAAAAGTTATCTGACTTGTATTATATAGATGTACTTGTATAATTATTTTTTAATAACTCCTTTATTATAATTATATATTATATATTTTATTTATATTTTTATATTATATTATTTATATTATTATTATCGTTTTCTTATTATACAATTTCTGTTTCTTTTAGCAAGTAAAACATTTCAATTATACAAATTAGATCCTTAACATTTCAGTCAATGTATGTACCCTTTATTTAACCAACGATTCACCCTAACCTCACAAAATGTAATATGCAAGTTCATGCAACTCCACGTCAACCCCTTACATAGTTACAGGGTATAAAGAATGTCATGTGTAAGGTAAGTGAAAGACTGAGTGGAGCTCTCACACTCGCCCAGAGACTGGCGACTGTATGCGCATAAGTCTGCATGTGTGTGTGCCTGTCTGTGCATGTGTGTGCATGTTGAAAAGCACTAAAAAGTATTATCTAAATGATAATTTGTTGCTGCTTGTCTGTTTGTTGAGTAATGTAATTTTATGTACAGCAATGGGAGCTGTCATGCATAAACCATTCGAGACAAAGGCTCCAGTGGCCTGCTCCCTCTCCTCTCCTTCTCTCACTCACTCGCTCTCACTCACTCCTACTTTTGCATGAGTGTATGTATTATGTGCGTAAAGCATATTTCCGTTTCCGTTTCTGTTCGGCCAAGTCACAAAGGCGCGCGCTCACAAATTTCAAGCCAAAAACAAAGCCACTTAGTCGGCCCATTTGGGCAAAAGACTGTGAAGCTTCTTCTTCGGTTGCTTCTTCTCGTTGGTATCTCAACTATTTAGAACAAGTTGCGCCAAAGACAATTCAATTTGGTCGAATCTCTAGAGATGCTCCTTCTGCTGCTGATGCTGCTGCTCGGCTCAGTCTTGGCCCGTTTACCTGAAATCAATTGCACATTTTGCGCAACTTTGGACAAATGCAATGCAATTAAATGCGACAAAGTTCGCAATCGAATTGAATCGAGCTTGAGCTTCGAGTTCGAGTTGTCCGCAACTCTATTGGTTCAAAAATAAAAAGCCGAGAGGCAGACTGAAGGACACACACACACACACACAGACAGAGAGGGGGAACTAGAACTGGACAGAAGAGACATGAACTAAACTGAACTGAACAGGATGGGATAGGACAGGACAGGACTGAAATTCAATTCGGTTGCGCTCGATTGCGTTGCATTTCAATATAAATATTTATTTTATTTATACAGCAGACAGGCACACTCACACAAACACACACACACAATCAGAGATGCATACAGGGTATTGTACGGGGCGACAAGTTGCAGCTGACAGTAAAAGATGTTGTGGAACCCATTTGTTTTAGTCAATGGATGGCATCGGCACAAAGTCACTCTACAGTTCACTTGAGTTCAGTTCGAAACGGTTCAGTTCGGTATGTTGCATTAGAATTCAATTTTCAAACTGATTTCGCAGTTGCAGCTGTGTGTGTGTGTGCGAGTGTGTGTGTGTGCGAGTGTGTGTGTGTGCGAGTGTGTGTGTGTGTGAGTGAGTTTTGCCAGTTGTAGATGCGAGTTTGGTGGAATGCCATGCCATAACTTTGGCTTAGCTGAGGGCTTGCTCCACTAGCTGCGTCTGAACTAAAGACAAGCAGAGCAGCAGGGCGAAGAGGGAGAGAGTAAGATGGAGCGTCGATAAGGGGGAAGTACCGAGTACCGAGTCGAGTTGAGCCAAAGAGAAGAGCATCAGTTGTGCAAAGCAAATTGCGTGTGGCGTTTTTGGCATGTAAGTAAGTAGTTGCCCCAATCAGCTTGGAAATAACTGAAATCGTCGTCTTTGTCCAAATGAAATCAACAGACTGAGCTCTTATCCCTTGGCTAATAGAATCCAACAATCAACAATCAATACAACAATATCGATAATTGTGTTTGAGTCGATGTCGATGATAAACTGGATAATGCCCCGCGGCGAAGTTAGTTCTGAGAAAATTGAAAATTTATTATATTTGGAGCTAAACAAATGAAGAAGCACTTGTAGATCTACGCATTGAATATATATGAAGGTAAACAAATTAAAATATATATTTAAATTGTTAGTTCTATTTTTATTTTAACCAAAATTTTATTTATGAATTGAAATTTAGATTGATTTAATTAAAAAATGAAAATATGATCCACCAATATAGAAGTCTTACGTATTAAAGTGTTATTTTGATAAATTACGAGTTTGTTCACTAATTATTTACATATTTCTTTATATGGCATGTGGAATGTGAGAAAGGGCGAATGAGAAACGGGAGAAGAGAGGGAAAGAATATCAGAAAAAGCTGCTGCTGTCGCTAATTTGAAAGCTTTTTTTCTCGGCGTAGACAAATGCAAATGTCAGAGCTGCGCTGGTAAGCTATATGCGCGCAGGGTTGCCAAGTTTTTCATTTTCCCGGCTGCATTTGGCTTGGGTTGCACTTGCCATTTTACGTTGCGCAAATGTCAAACTTATCGACGCAATGCCACGTGCCACGAGCCAGGAGGCGAGGGAGTTAGCATTGTGTGCGTGTGGCTCGGATTGAGGTTTGAGGTTCCCGTTTTCCGTTTCGGTTCCAGGTTGCACACTTCGTTGTTGCATGCCGGGGTGGCGCTGTGCGGCACGCCCATGTTGCACGTTCAAATTAACTTTAATGAACTCAGTTTAGTTGCAAATGAGTTACAAAACTCGAAAACACATCGAGACGTGTTTAGTGCGCAACGAGCATCGTGCCCCGTGCGTGCAGGATGCGAGAATTAAAGACGAGGCGTCTCCAGGCATTTTCGTAGAAGTCTTATACACTTAATAAATCTAACAAAGGTTTAATATTTAATATATTGAATAATTCATTGATTTACTTTTGTGAATAACTAATTTGTTAAATATTTGTGTGATTAATTCCATCTGATTTGTGTATTTATGTTTATATTCCATATTCATAAATTACTCAATACTTATCGTTAGATTTGATCAATGACTTAACGATAGTGTGGCAGTAAGCCGATCGATAAATACAAAGATCGAAATGTTAAATCAAACTTCTCTGTTAAATAACAGAGCACTTAATACTCTTGAATAATGAACCTCACTGTTAATTAACATTGCAGAAGATTACTCCAGCAATTGGTACAGTTCACTGTTAATTAACATAACAAGCCAACCGATATTGCCAGATCGCATTTCCATTTACACTTTACCGAGAACGAACATCGTATTTAAATTTCATAAATTTGCGCATCTAAAATCGAAATTTATTACTGAAAATCCAAAGGGAATCCTATACGAATGTATATGTAAATAAAATTTAAGCCAATGCGAGCTTGTGAATCGTGTCAAAAGTCAAATTTCGTGTTTGTGACAGTTGGGAGATTGCGAAAATTTTCATGTTAGCGAAAGGTTAAGGGAAAAGCCGACGGCGAAAACTTTTCAGCGAAAGTTCACACGGCATATACAAAAATGCCAAGCTGTCTGTCCGACTGTCTGACTGTCTGTTTGCCACGCCCACCCGCCTCAGTAGGGGGAGGTGTGCGTAAGAATGTGCTAATATTTGGCTGGGACTGCGTGGCTGTTGTTGTCGCTGTTGTTGTTGTGGGCCTTGGCAATTTTGTGTTTTTGTTATGCTGACAGTTATGCTTATTTATAGGCGTGCTATTTCGCTGGCATCTCCAGGCATTCAGGCAGGCAGCAGGCACTTTTAAGCCCGGCCAATTTATTGGCTCGCAGTGTGCCGATTAGCCAAATATTGAGATTATAGACGGATCGAAAGCCGCTTCGATTTGGGGAGCTTATGGTGTGCTGAGAAAGGCTTAGGCGCGCGTCTATCTAGATAATTGAGACTGTCAATTGCACTTGCCGCGCTCAAAAAACCTCCTTCCTGCGTCCCAAAGGGCGGTTCAATGAACCGGCAGCGGGTTGCGGGCTGTGGATTCCAGTTGCGGCTTGCGGCTTCTCATGGGCGATCGGCCAAAATAAAGAATCGCTGCGGAAGGCAAACAAATTGAAATAACACCAGATAACGGCGAGTTTTTCGCGTGTTTTGCGTGAGCTGCCAAAAAAGTGTGAAAACCGCAGAAGGCAACAATGGTTGGGGCCAATTGTAACGGCTGTGTGGCCTGGCTGGAAAAACTGACAAAATGACTAAGTGACTGACAGACGGACGGACGGAAGGACGGCGATATACATACATAAATGTCAGTGTGGTTCTTTCTCTCTTTCTCACGCTATCTCCCTTCCACTTTAGCAATTTATCTTCACCTCTCTGGCTGCAGTGTTGCCAACTCAGCATTTTTAGCTTTTTTTTATAATCTGGCTTTTCTTCACTTAAAAACTCTGGCAACACTGCTGTCCGTGTTGCGGTTTCTGCGGCTTGGCAATTGATTTATTTAAACAATAAACAAGCAGCGGTAGAGTATGCTGCAGTTTTGTGCACGGCAGCACCTGAAAGTATGCTACTGATATGATGGTGATAGGTGTTGAAGCAAAAAAAAAGCTGGATTTTAAGTTGTTCGAAGAAAAAAGGCTAGAATTGATGGAAAAACAATGAAGTTTATAATGTTTACAGATTAAATATTATTGTTGCTAATTATTATTTATGAGATTATTTTAGAAGTACATAATGTATATGAATATGAATATGTATGAAAATGTAGGCAAGTTATCTCTTGAAGTAAAAAGTAAAATATAAGAACAATGATTTTAGCTCGAGAATCATGAAACTTGACCTACTTTGTTTTAAAATTCTTAATCAGATGTATTGGCAGTAATATTGTTGAGGTTCTTAACTGCCCTTGGGGCTTCTGAGCATCCTCATGTTATATAATCATCCGTATAAAATAAATTTTTAATTATCATGTAAATAAATTCATAAATAAATATATAACTGTTTTACTGTTTGCACCTTATCAATGACTATCAAATTTGCACAATTTAATTTAGTTTTTTATCTTGTTAAATACTACAAATTTATTGACATAATGCAATTACGTGATTCTTGTGTGCAGACAAGCCTTTGCCTGTGGTCGGGTTGAAGGTGAACCATTCAGAATGAGTAAGAACAAATAGTTCTCGATAACAACTGTAGCTGAACTTGAAAAATTGGCAAACTGGTTTCATTTCGGGCCGCAGTTTGTTGACACCGAGATAAGGAGAACTGATAAGGCAGCTATGCGAATATAAAAGCAATGGAATGCGTGCTGAATGGGCACAGTTTGTAGTTTACTTTCACCAGAATGATGAGTCTATTGGCAATTCTTGGCTTTGCAGCATGCCTCATTCTGAGTAGCCGTGCCACGCCCCAGTACGATGGTCGCATTGTGGGCGGTCAGGTAACAGAAATCGAAGATTTCCCCTACCAGGCATCGGTGCAGCTGCATGGCCAGCACCTTTGCGGCGGCGCCATCATTGGTGATTATTTCATACTGACGGCAGCGCATTGCTTCGAGGCGCCCTGGACGGAACTGGACTATACGGTGCGCCTTGGCTCCACACAACATGCGGCAGGCGGCGAATTGCTTAGCTTACGTCAGATCATACGTCACGCGGGCTACAACGCGGTGACGCATGACAATGACCTGGCATTGTTGTTGCTCCACGGCAGACTAAACTACACACAACAGCTGCAGGCAGTGCCCATGGCCAGTGCACAGGATGAGCTGACGCCGGACACAGTACTCCATGTCAGCGGCTGGGGATATCAGAGTGAGCAGGGCGAGGAGGGTGTCTCACCAGTGTTGCGCTATGTGGAAGTGGGTCACGTGGAGACGTCGGTCTGCAGGCGTGCATATCGCAAGGTGCTGCCCATTACGCAGCGCATGCTCTGTGCCGCTCGCGACGGACAGGACAGCTGTCAGGGCGACTCTGGTGGGCCACTTGTCGGCTATCAACCGGGCAGCACACAGGGCAAGCTCTACGGCATCGTCTCTTGGGGCCTGGGCTGTGCAAAGCCTGAATATCCGGGCGTCTATACGAGTGTGGCCGCATTCAGGAGCTGGATTGACGCTCAGCTGGGCGCGTGGGGCTGGAATCAGCTGCTTGGGGGATGGAGTGGATTGCAGCGTCTTACTGAGAAGTGATAGCGAGGAGCAGTTGGCGTTAAGGGATTTTAAACTTTGTTATTCGTGTGTTATCTAAATATGTATAAATCTTTGTAATATAAACAGACTTACTGTGTATATTTATTATTAATATGTGTAGAAGGAGGCAACAGGAAAGCAGACAGGGAAATGGCTTTGTGAAAAAGTAGAGAGAGAGAAGAAAAGGTTGGTAGAGAAACCGGGAAGGAAGACAGAGAATGAAAAATGGAGAAAGGACAGAAGACTGAGACGTTAGGAGATATAAAGAGAAGGCTAGCAGACAAGGAGATAGGCAGACAAGGAGATAGGCAGACAAGGAGAAAGGCAGATAAGGAGACAGACAGACGAAGAGACAGACAGACATACGTGCAGAAAAGAAGACCGACTACAGAGGAGACAGATAGGCAAATAGAAAAGCAGGAAAACAAGCAGATAGACAGACGAAGAGACTGGCAGTCGAGAACATAGAAAGATAGATCGAAAAGTAAGAATACAAATAGTCAAGGCAACAGAAGATAGACAGAGAAGAAGACAGACATTCAAGCACAGAGGAAGACGAGTAAACAGAAAGGAAAGGAGACAGACAGTTGAGAAAACAGACATATAAGGTGACAGACAGAGAAGGATACAGAGATATAAGCAGCAGACATACAAGAAGACAGACATACAAGCAGATGGACAGATAAGTAGACAGGCAGCTAAGGAGACAAACAAGCCAAGCATACAATAAGACAGACTGTCGAGGAGACAGCCATATCAGGAAACAGGAAGAGGATGAGACAGACAGAGAAGGATACAGACATATAAGCAGCAGACATACAATGAGAGAGATATACCAGAAGACAGACAGAGAAGCAGGCAGACAGACAAGGAGACAGAAACATAAGAAGACAGACAGACGAGAAGACTGACATACATGAAGACAGACAGACGGAGAGACAGGCATACATGAAGATACTCGTACACAGCGAGACAGACATTTAAAATGACAGACACACAGGCTTTCCTAACTCAACCCACCTCTTGTACTCCACACACATGCGAAATAAGTTCATATACCTTATCTAAATAAGCTTCAAGCAACGATTACTTTACAATTTTCATTTGCAGCTTAAAACTGTTTGAACTAAAAACTATTTACACAGTCTTTATATTAAGTGGAGAATACTGTTTAGCCTCAAATGGCTCTGGCTCCCCAGGGGGCTTTGCTCAGAAAGTAAATATTAATCGCCGTTGATCTGATAACTGTGCATGCACATCGAGAGTCTGCAACGAGAGTCTGTTTGCCTTTCCTCTTTGCGTTTGCGTGCACTTTAGTTTTAATTACAAAAATGCCCGAGTTTCGTTAAGCAATTAAGCCAGTAAGGCCATTAGGTCAGCTCCGGGTCAGCACCGGGCCACAAGCCGAAGCTCATAATTCAGAATGCAGCTCAAAATGTGAGCGTAGAGCTCGAAACTAATTCAGATTCAATGAATATGTTAACATCTTGCTGGCTGGCCGGAACGATGCGGAGACTGGCAAATAATTCGTAGCCTGCTGCCAGGCGCAAATGGCAAATTGCAAGCTCAGTCAGGCACACATACGCACACATATATGTGTGTGTGCTATGCTTCTGCTGCTCTGCTTCTGCTGCTACTGTGTGTTGGATTTCATTATGAGATAAAACAACCTGCACTACAACAACAACTTATTAGTTTAGACAAAAATAAATTGCATAAATATTTAAGACATGGCAACATGGCCAAAACGTGTGCCTTGTGGTAAGCCAACTTGTGTGTGTGGGGCGAGGGGAGGGGGCGTGGCACAGGGCAAAGGGCATGGTCATGGGGTTAGTTACGAGTACATTTCACAGATTTCAATTTGTTTTGCTGTTAAGCAAACTGTGTAAGTGTCTGGGTAGACGATAAGGCACACACGCACATACACAGCCATACATACTCACACATACACACACAATCGCACAGTCACTCACACTCGCACACTGCAACATCTTGCTAATTGTTTCATTTTGCACATTTCAAGTTCTAGTTGCATTTTCTCAGATTTCAATTTGCCTTCCACTGCCGCTGTCACATTGTGCCTGACGTCCGTCTTCTTGTTGTTGTTGCTGTTGTTGCACTGTGTTGTTGTCTGCTGTATGCTAATTGCAGGCTGGCAATTAATTAAATATGCCAGCTCAAAGCAGTTAATAAATCCGACAAGACATCTCTCATTGCAGCCAAACAAGGCGCTACTCAAACATCAAACGGATTCCACATTCATTTTTCTTTTTTCTTGCTTTCGTTTTTTGGAATTTTTCAATATGCAATATGCGAACGCTTCATGCATTATGCACACATACTTACAGCAAAGAGCCAGGAGAGGAGCAGAACTTGAAAAAAGCGATGCTCTTGCATATTGTGTTTGTCAACCATGGCGCTTTTTTATTGCAGTTATTGGGAAACATTCGCACCAGATTCTCTATCAATTGGTATACCCTGTGGGCGGAACATAAAGACGAGGTTTGACGGGTTGAATGGGCAGGAACATATCTAAAGAAACTTTCTGTAGTAACTAAGTAGTTGGTGTGTGCTAAATATAATGTAATAATGAGTAAGTTGCTTATGAAGTATTGAATTCAATGTAAAAGTTAAGTGTTCAATAATAATTTGTAAAATAAACGCAGAAAAGATATGAAGTATATATCAAAATTCCTTCTAGGGTATTTGCCAGCTCATCACTCAGTCCTTTAGCCTTGCATCTCCGATTTGTGGTTGCCAATGCGCCAATAGACTTGTAAATATGATCAATATGCGCTGTAAATATGCGAAGCGTGTAAAATATGTGAAATACATGCGAGTCGGGCGCATAATGCGCCGCAAACCGATAACCACCACAAGGGGCCAGGGCCAATATGCATAGATTGATAGAGGGTGGAGACAGTGGGCGGGGCATGACAATAACTGAGGTAAAGTGGAAGAGTATCGAGTTGCAAGGTACCCTAGCATACATCAGTGTTCGAAAATATAATATTTCAATGAGTGTATTGAGGGTAGAATTAAATTGGATTTGAATATTTAAGTTTTATATTATGTTTTATTAAAGTTTTGAATTTAAGCTTTTCACAATATTTGCAGCTGAAAATGTATTGAAGTTCAAACAAAATTATAGAGCAGAGAAAGATTTTAATGGTTTTAAAATGAGTGATTATTGATAAGAGACTCGTGATGAAAACTACGAATTTACACTACATATTTCTCTAAATAAGAAGATTATTTAATTTTCTATTTAAATATATGACTTTATCTCCTTCTTTCCAGTTTTCTACATTCCCATTTAATATTTACATGACCGTCATTTATAATTAGTTCTTGACGATTGACGGGCATAATGTTTTGTGTGGATGCCTCGGACAACATGGAAACCTCCTTAGCCGAGTGCTTTAAAGTGCACGAATAACGGTCAAGTGTTGATGTACCACTTGAAGTTTCAGTTGCCATCGCTCTACGAGCTATTTTCGCTATCATTGTTGCGTGGCAGCTACATCTTGTGGATGCTGTTTGGTACTTTGGGCTTCCTTTCCTGCCCCTAAATATGTATCTTTAAGATGCTTAGTGCTCGAGATTGGGTTGCCTGTTTGTTGCTGCCTCGTTCTGTATACATTCGGGTGACTTTGAAGTGGTATTGATTGACAACGACCGAGAGATGCGATGAAAATGAAAGAAGAAATTGTAAAATTCAATGAAATTTAGTTTCATATCATGTTGTAAAGAGCACTAGAAAGAGATTTCCAAAAAGATTTCAAGAAAGGGAGAATGACGAATGAGATTGAAGAGAATGTATAACAAATTTAAAGGGAGTTTAGTATGAATGTTGCGTGGAAAGGAATAGTAAGAGAATTAATAATAGAATATTTTTTTAAATTTGTATTTCTTTTTGTTGCTTTGCTCTCTGACATTTCGGTAGATCATTTCTAGAGTTAACTCAGTCTCAACCCACAATTGATTGGTTCTAATTGAAGGGTTTCCCGCAGCAAGCAAAATGAAATTTAACGAGCGATTAATCGAGCAGAAATACAAACGATGGCAAAATCTACACACATTTGTCACGCTCTGCCATGAAAATAACTGTTATTTCTACGTTGCGTATACGCAATGCAACATTATTTACAATTGTTGAACAGACTTTGTGTGTGTGCGACTTTGTTTGTTCGCCGTGTCAACGCGTGACGTGTGTGTGTGTGCGTGGGAAGATTTTTCCGGCATTTGCCCGGTAATTGTTACGGTTAATTGCGTGTAATTGAGAACGCTTTCAGCCAAGACGCATCATAAAACACGCCAAAAGGCAACAGCAATCCAAGTGAATAAATCTTAAGCGTGGCTGGCGCGACTTAATTGTTGCGTGGGGGGGCGTGGCAACATCAATTACACTGGCCGAAAATGTGGCCGCAAGCGCTTGACACATAAATTATGCAGTCATTTTTTTATAGGCCGCCGCGGCAAAACTACCAAATGCTGAGTTGACATGCCACAAATACACACAGGCACACACGCACACACAGGCACACACGCACATAATAAAATCAGCGCTACATTTGTGTAAAATGTGTGGCGTGGGAGAAGGGCACAAGAAACCTGAGAAAAAGCGCAGAAGAGCGCAGAAAAGTGTCAGTATTAAGAGGGAAATTAATTACAAACGCTTACTTAAGTTAAATATTTGTGCGAAGCCTTTACCCACCTACACCCAGTCATACACACACCCAGGCACACACACACACGCTGTGCACACGCTGTGAGTAGAAAGCTTCTCCCTCACTGTCGCACTTTGTGTCAAGAAGTGAACCGACAAAGTCAACTTTTCAACGCCTTTCGCTCTGCTAGTGTAGGTGTTACCGACACCCCGGTGTCGTTTCCGGCCCTGGGTGCGTGTCCGTGTCCGTGTGTACGGCTCCTCGGGCTTCATTTTACAATGCCCCGCAGCACGTTGCAGTAAGCCGAGGCACTTTGTCAGTGTTAAGGCAACGCGAAACTGAGCAACTCGTCCGAAAATAGAGTAAAGCTAAAGGGTACGCTGTAAAGCGAAGGAAAGGGGTGTTTAGAGTGGGTATAAACTGTATTAAATATTTAGTATATATATTCTTGATCTACATAAGCAATATATAGAAAATTTAGGTATATGAAAAGAAAGCTGAACTTCACTTTACCTTCTTCTCTTCATACTCAACTTGGCTTCAGTTTTCACTACTGTAAAGACAAAAGATCATGTGGATCAGCCTTGTTTTCTCTTTTCCCGACTTTACAGGGCATCTCATAGTCTAGTCTTCTGCACTGTGGCCACTTCCTGCTTGTTTTCGCCTTTCCTTTGTGTCCTTTCTTGTACGTTTTTTGGTTTTGTTTTGGTTTTTGTTGCTTTAAGCGCAACTTGAACATTTCATTTGTCATGCTTTTTGCTGCTGTTGTTGATGCTGCTACCTGGCAACTGCCACGCCCATGCAGCGAGCAGTGCCTCATTCCACGCATATGTTGCGCGCCGCATTTTGACTGATTGCACGGGACAAGCTGCGCTGCCAGCGTCAGTGCTAGAAGAAGAAGAAGAAGAAGAAGCAGAAGAAGGTGCTGAGGACGGAAAGGACCACGAAAACGTAACGAAGCGAAGGAGAGAAAAGAAATATGTACATATAGAATGGGGCGACGCAGTGTTGCGACGTTGCGACTCTGCTGAGTCGAGTTGAGTCGAGTGACAGGCAGCGCTAACGGTAACGCTAACGGTAAAGTGTTGCAAATAGCTTTTTTGCGTTTTTGAATAATTTATAAGATGTGTTTACTCTTGAAACCAAGTGACTAAGTGTTGCCACGCTTGGCCAGCTCCCCAGGCCTGGTCAGGAGCAGCAGCAGCAGTAGCCTGGCTTGGTGTAAGGTGTGTTGCCTCATGCCAGTTGCCACTTGCCACTCGCCGCCAGCTTGTTGGGTGGCTGGCAAATGAAACACGATAATTTACTTAGGTGCAATGCGGCGGCAGTGTCGAGCTCCACAAAGATTGTCGCCTCTTACAAACCTTATGCAAACATCAAATGTTGCCCGCAACTCATTTGGCCGGACAGCACAACAGATGCCGCAGCGTGCGCTGACTTCGACGGGCCAAGAGCGATAAATTTAAATATTTCCGGAATAATTTGTGCACAGCGGATCAGCGAAGCTTGCGCGAGTTGCTCAAAAATAATCACTGAATTGGCTATGGCGTAGAAAGAGTAGAAATACAGATTAACTATGGTAAAAGCTTTAAAATTACTCTTCATATTTGTTTGAATATATTAACACATTATGCAAAAAAAAAAAAGAAAAAAAGAACGAGAGTATAACAAAATTGGAAAATATTCTTTGTAATATTTACTTTTATTTTATTAAGTTTGATTATTTTCTATTATTCTACCTCAGTCGTCAAAACAAAAAATAAATAAATAAAGTCTAACAAATATCAATAAATATTATAATATTATACATTTGTATTATTCATATTTTCCGAAATTATTTCAATAATAAACACTATTATTATTCTAAATTAAGTATTTTCAGTTTTTTGCAGCAGATTATTGCTTGATTGCTAATAACATATTTATGTTATCACTATGTTAATGTTAAACGTTGCCAAATAAGATAGAATCAGCTGTTCTTATGTGAGATGTAAGTAGCTGTTAAGTCTTATGCTAAGCAGCTGTTAGAATTAGTTCCAAGCTGCTGTTAAGCTTCTGTAAATTGAATTCCACGCAGATGTTAAGCATCTGTTAATGTTTACTAATCTGTTGGAACGCAACAGCACAATTAAACATAATTAAATAAATAATTTTAACATTTGTAATTGATTTATACAGAAGACTGCACAAATTAGTTTTCCATTTTTTTCAGGCATTTCCACAAACTAACTAACCAAATAATATCATATTTAAATATGTATAATCTGTTCATCGTTGCATTAAATTTAGTTAACAGATTGTGCCGATAGTCGAGGCTTAACTGCGACAGGTTATCACATCGTTTGGCCTTGTTGCATGCAACATCGTCCGGCAACTAATTGTGCTCATTATCTGCTAAATGTTGGCAAATTTATGTAACGCACGCAGTTGGGGCACCAACTGATTTGATTACCTGTACGTGTGACGTAAAATCAGCCACTGGCGTAGCTACTTGCTCCCAGCAGATTCGTAGAAGGCCAATTGCGGTGTGTCTTTTTTTGTGAGTCACCTGCACTTGACACAAAACGAAGAAGAGCTCGGCTCATAAAACATGTAAAATGCTAAAAAGCGCACATACAAGTTTGCCTCTCGCACTCTCCTTCTCCCTCCACTTTGCCACTGACTGCTCTCTTTCGTTGGTTTGGAGACTCATTAAAAATTCGTGGAACGTTCCACTAAATGTTCATGTTTTGCATAAAAATTCAGTAAAAGGACTTGGCCACAATGTGATGAGCAGTAGCTACTTTTTGCCACGATAAGTGTGTGAGGCGTGTCGGAGTGTGTGTGCGTGTGTGTGGGAGTGAGTGTGTGTGAGTGAGTGTATGTGCGTGTGGTTGCGTATGTGCTGGCTCGTATTGGTGGATTGAGTCGGGCACAATTAAAATTAGACCATCTCAGCTTAACGTTGCAAATTAAATTTCACTTTACATATTTGTTCAAATTTGGATACGCATGAAAATTGCCTGATGGCACATTTGACATATGGCGGCTAACTAATGGGGGCGTAAATTGAACATTATAATGTGCATTTTAAATATGTTGAAAGGCATTGAGCGCTTAATCAGCTCAACTTAGAAAGGAGACGTATGCTTTGAGCTGCATTCAACAGTTGGTTAAACTAATCAGTAATCAATATTTCGTATAAAGAAGAATATTGCCTGAGTTAATTGAGGTGTATAAATTAATAGGTGTACATATTGTTTCAATTAATTTCTCTAAACTGTAGAATATATTCCAAAAATGTTGTTTACAGTTTTTATTCATTGCCTTTATTGTTTAAATATTTTCCATTAAAGTTACCCAATATGACAGTGTGTTCCCCGGAAGTACTCTTAAATATTTAAAAAGTACCAAAAAAAATCAATTTATATAGAAATAAATCATATATATTTGTAGCTAATCAAATAATTTGTCAACAACACGAACATAAATAGCAATATCAATATAAATCGAATCAGGGACCACAAAAATGGCCAATAATATTCGAGTTTTAGTAGCTAAACGACTAAGCAGGAAATGCCATTGAAAATCACGTAATCACACACACACACAGACACATATATACAAACTAACACAACTACACACTAACACAATGCACACATGTTGTTGCTTGTTGCAGAAAACGTAAAATTTCATTTCAATGCTTATCATTTTTGCGGTGTTTTTTATTCCTTTGAAAATGTTTGTTTTCGGTTGCGACTGTGTGTGTGTGTGTGTGTACGAGTGTGTACAACTGTCTGTGATTGTGGCTGGTCAACGCATACAAATGCAAAGCGGAAATAACATGAGGGATAAATCAGGAAATTGCTAAACATCAAATAAAGCTGATAACGTAACTTAGCAGTATGAAATCGTACTCACACACATGTTTATAGTATAAGTATTAGTTTATATAGATATATGTATGTATGTCGTCGAGAAGGACGCTCCATTTGGTCGTGCACGCTGCCGATGTCAACAATTCAAAATCATTGCAGTGATGACGAGGCAAACAGCTGGCGGAACAAAAGTGCTGTGCACCGAAAAATTCAATTTTGCAATATGACATCCGGGGGGCGCACAGCCACACCCCCACTCAGACACACACACATATGGAGCACACACGCATACATACATTGTGAGTGGCACACGCCGTATACTTAACGCCGCTGCGCTTGAGTCAACATCCAACGGCATTGACATGCCAACCAACCCGCCGGTCAGGCAGCCAGGCTAGCCAGCCAGCCAGCCATTGTTGCTGGAAATCTAACTGTTACAGCAGCAACGGTCACTGCTGTCGTCAGCTGCTGCTGCTGCTGCTGCTGCCTCTGCCACGGGGCAGTGCAACGCTGCAGTTTTGCTGGCTTTCGCCACGTGCAGCTTTTGGTGGCAACCCTGCGGTTGCCTGTGCCACCAATGAAATGTCAGGAATATACTCGCAGTTAATTTAAATTAGTCGCACTTAGCAACATATTTTCACAGCAGGCGCCAGTTCTCGGTTAGGTTAGTTAAGATATTTCACTTATGAACACCTTTCTCCGCTATACATTCATATTTTTAAGGCAACTTGAACTTTATGTAGTAACAAAAGAAAGTTAACTAGAAATTTAGAATTTGTATTTAGAATTTGTATTATTTTTAAGGCAATTTAAACTTTAGGTAGTCACTAAAGAAAGCTAATAAAAAATGTAGAATTACTTTTTTTATTCCAAGAATAAAACTCATTAATACGTTCTCGAATAATTTTTAAATAATTATAAAATAAATTATGAACATTCTTTAATACTCATTAAATTAATTCTATACTATATACTCAATATTTTTAATGCAAAAGTCTTTTTAAACTCAAAGCATAATGGATACCTTGTCTGCCCTACTTCATCGTTGTTCTTCTCTCTCTTTTCATTTTACTTACCGCAAAATTTATCATCATCGCAATAATGTTAATTGAATATCACAGTTTAGCATATTCACTTAAGCACTTACCATATACCATATTCGTTCCATTAAACACACAAAACGCGACCAACTTTTCGTTATGTAAAATGGCACTCGAATTGCGGCGCTCTGGCAGCTTCAAGTGTAAATTCGTTGCATAAAACACGGCGCACATTTTAGGCACTTGCCGCGGTTGGCCTCCCTCGTACACTCACACATACATACATATACGGGCACACACACAGCGTTAAAAGAGGCGAGCAGGCAACGAAAATTTAATTACACTTAATTAAGTGCAAAAAATTTCTACAATGCTATTAAAATGTGCTTCAAAATGGCTTTGGTTTTTTTGCCTCGATGAGTGTGTCAGTATGAGAGTGTGCTGAGTGTGTGTGTGTGTGTGTGTGGGCTGGCACATAGTTTAGAAGTGCTGTGGTCCTGGCTCTCTGCATGATTGTGTGAGTTAGCTTCAAAATGTACTTTGCATTTATTAGAACATTTTTGCGGCACAGCCATAAAAATGCTTTGTTCAACATTAGTTTTTGAGCAAAAGTTAAGCACCCTCCCACCTAATATTAAAACACATACACTGACACACAGACATGCACGTTTATTCATATACAATAAACAATAGTTAAACATGAATTACATGCTGTGAAACTACAGAGAGTAAATAAATTAAGTCACGGTCTAATTACTTTCTGCTCGGTTGGCAAACACTGTTCCCAAAAGCCTTTTCGCTAGAAGAATGTTAGAAAATATAAAGAAAAAATAAAGTATTATAAATTTTTAATAAATAAAAGTATGAAATATTTTATTTTTAATTATAACTTCATTAGGGATCAATATACTTATTAAGTAGACAAATTCAAAATATAAAACTTGAATTCAATTTCCCTTTTTGCAAAGTATCGTCATCCCTTTCTTTTATATCGTTTTTTATGCTGCATGCCTCATTTCGAATTATTAAATTTAACTCTGGACAATTTTCTAATTTGCGTTTAGCGTGAAATGGCCATAAATCCGCCAGAACCGCCAATGGCTTGTGGCGCAGCACATTACAAATGCCAAATGAAATTCTCTGAGACAGCGCATAATTTGGTTGCTCGTTGCTGCCGTCGTCGAATAGTAAATAAGTTTATGGCATCGTGAGCGGAATTACCTCTAGAAAGCGTTGGATAACTTGTTCAAAACAATAAGGAACATTAAAATTTCTTTTTATTATTGCCACGGTGGAAACTTTACGACTTACCCAGTCCAAGAGGCCTGTCTATTACACGTAATTCGCACAGTCGCCCAGTCGTCCAGTTTGGGCAGTTGCTCATCCTGTAATATTGAGAAGGTTGTGAGGATGAGATAGATATTTTATATAAGTTAAGTATTGTAAATGACAGGTAATAATTAGAAATATATTCGTTCAAAGTTAAATATATGTTAAAAAGATATTTATTCAATATTTTTTCAAAATACAAATTAAATTATTTTTTTTTTTAATAATTCAAATATTTAACACTGTTCTAGGGTATCTTTCTTCTCACCCACCATCAATTTATTTATTTTTTTTTGTTTATGAGCTGAACGCTTTTTATTTCTCCCACTGTTGTTGTTGGCCTCGCTTGTCCATTTGCTTTTGCAGCAGCAACTTGGCAGTGTTGTTCGGGCTTTGCGTTGACAGCATGTGGCTGGAATTGCGGCTACTTAGCATCAGCGTCGCGAGCCGCTGCTGTCTCCTTAGTTGTTGTTACCCCCACCCCCCTTTCTCCCTCTCTTTTGGCTCAGTTTAGATTGTTGTTATAAGCCGCTTTTAGCCCTGGCACTGACAATCCGTGCGGCTGCTGCTGCTGCTTCTACTTATTTTGATTAAATTTACATAATTTTTTTTGTCCTCGGCTTGGCTTAATTTAATTTACCCGTATTTTGAAATATGTCGCCTTATCGCCAGTTGCCTTTCACTGTTCTCTTCCTTTTGCGTCGTTGTTCTTCTTCTTTCGGTTTTTTGGAATTCCTTGCGATATTTGCCTGGCACTGTTAACTCGATTGCCAATATCGTGTGCAAATATTTCAACAGATTCAGCAGAAACTTTGTAACTTTCAACGGCCAAGCAAATCAACACCAGTCAGCCTGCTGCCACGCCCACTCAAATCAAATAGTACGTCCAACGAGCCTCGATGAGTGAGTATAATTTGCGCCTTGTCTAACTGTCAACACTTTTAACCCATTTTTGTGGGTTATAAGTTTGGTTTTGCTTTGAAATTGCATGTGCTAGAGTACAGTGAAGCTAGGGTAAGTTGAATGAATTTGGGTTTATTGGTTTCTTTAATGATTTTGCTGTAATTGGGGATATTTTTCGGTACTTAGTATGCATTTTAGCTTTTTACACCTATAACAATTCATTTTAACAAACTTACACTGTACCTACAACTATAGAGTAATTTATATACCCTGTGGGTACACAATAGAAGGATGAAAACTACAGAAGGATATAGAATATATTAGTATTGGCCTGAAGTTATCTGAATATCATTTAGTTCCTCTTTTTCTTTACCAAAATTTCTTCTTAAGTCAAAGTTTGCACAACTTCCAACAAATTGTTAAAGCAGTTTAACATTTACAGGGTATCTCCCAGTTAATTATCATTTAGCATAGCGTTACCATTGTTTTTTCTTATACTATCACCCACAGACACTGAGTTTTACATAGTTCTCTCTTGAAGCGCTCTCGCTTGAAGTGTATGCAGATGCAGATGTAGATGCAGTAGTAGCTGAGCACTTTCCAGAGACTCGTCGAATTTAGTTCTCTTTTTTTATTCTAAGGCGAATTCACTGACTGACTTGCCGTGCTGGCAGTTGAAATAATATTTGCGATCATAATGGATTTTGGCAATTTGAATATTATTACAAACATACTGACAAATACCAGTGCAGACTCACACACGCACACATCGAGGCTGCCTTTGGCGCACTGGCAAACAATTTTCTTAAGTAGTCGTTGCTAGGGCATACATACGATATATATATAGTATATCTTACTCTAGATTTTTGCATATGCAGATAATGCAGAAACTGATGAGTTGATAATGAATTGCGTTGTGTGCGTTGTATAAGTCAAATTGCTGCATTTTGTCGAGCTCAACTGTGTATATCTAAACTTTGGCTCACAATAACGCCAATGGGTAAACAGTGATGGCATATTAGTCAAGCTGCCACTGCCCCCCACTGACTCCTTACAGCTCTCAGTCGCTGGTAAACAGTTTGCCATGCCTTTGCCACTGTGCAAACATGAAGCACATTATCATTGCCGGCAAATGACGTACAAAGCTTAAATATTTGCCCAACTGTGTCTCAGCACAACAACCAACAAGAGAGAGAGAGAGAAACAGGAGATCGGCGTCAAAGGATGAGACGAAGTTGCCAGTTGGCTAGCATTGCGCATACGACATGTAGCCCTTGCTCAAATATTAAAAAATAAGCATCGCGTCCGGCTCCACTCTCTGGCAACTATGTGGCGTAATATTCCCAGAATTTAGCCTAAGGCCACACAGCACAACATAGCACAGCAGAGCAGAGCAGAGCATACTCGTATAGCAAACGAGGCGACACCGCAGAGAGGAGACAAGCAGAGCAGACAAGCAGCCAACAAACCTCAGTGAAAGCAACAAACCAACAACAAACAGCATGTTGACAGCAGCAAAAGTAATAAAACTTTAGGCGTTGACTACTCACTGACAAACTGATGTAGTGATGGAGTAGAGACTGACGGACTGAGGGTACTGCCTGATTGAGTGAGTGATGGAACAGGCGGATGACTTAGTATGTGTGTGAAATGTGTCGATTCGCCGAAGCGTGCAGTTATTTTTAATATTTATGCCTGTGGTATGCCAACAAATACGTTGATAAACAATAAACAAATATTAATAATGGCGAATGTGCCTTGACTGAAATGGGATTAAAGACAAAGATGCTTCGATGAAAGGCAAACGATGTTGTAGAGCAAACTGAAGTGAATTGGATTGGGAATGCGATAAGGATTTCTACATACTTGTTTTATTTATATATAAGATCTTTTTATATATATTATATATTATTTATTCTGTTACAATTTGCACAGCAGAAATCAGAAAATACTTTTGATTTTTGGCTTCAAATATTAGAGATACAAAATTGTATAAAAAATTCAAGTTTACTTTTTATTTTATACATTTTTTTATATTGTATATATATAAATATATATTATTTATTAATTCCATTATATATTTATAAATTATTTACAGTCTTTTACAACTGCTCCAAAAATTATACCCAAAATCAGCGATAAGCCAATCACAGTTAAGCCTTTCATTTCAGATCTCGCATTCCAGTGGCGCCTCGCAACATCAATTTGGTTCGTTATTTCATCAAAAAGGAAAATAAGTAAGACTATTGCAACAGGGAATGCTCGACTAGCAGTTACCCTAAGGCACAAATAAGTTCAAAATATACTTGTATTTTATTATTAATTTAAAAGCACAAAAAATACTTTCTGTCTTGCTAGTAAATTCTCTTCAAATATAAAACATTTAATATTTTTTTCAACTACATGTATTCTCTCTTCGCACTTGTTACAGGGTATCGCAAAGAAAAGGAAATATAATTCACCTCGCGGAAATATTAGCCACAAAGTTTTGCCTCGTGCCAGCGACAATCTTTTCTGATTCCTTGCCCCATTCCTCATCGCAGTCTCATTCGCAACTGCGGCTTTGGCTTTGGCTGCACAAAAATTGACATAAATAAAGCAAACGCAGCAAGCGGGAGAAAAAATAAAGAAACTGTAAAGGAAAATTTGAAAAATCGCTGGCATGTGGAAATGCGGAAACAGCGAACCTAGCAATGAATGGTGGAGGGGTGGAGGGGGGAGTACTGTGAAAATGGACATGCTATGCATGCCGAGTGGTGTCGCATTTATTACCAGTTTTCCCCCCTTTCGCATTCCCGCCGTCCCGCGAGGCCTGTCAATATGCGGGCGGGCCGGGGGTTGTTTTACAGTAAATACAGTAAATACGAGGGTCGTTTGATAAGTCCGTGACTTTTTGTATTTGCCGCGCACCTGCTCTAAATACAACACTGCTCCTGTCAGCAGTTATCGATTAACAGCTGACTGTAAAATTTTGAGAAAGCTGCGTTTTTTGGTTTGCGTTTTATAGGCATTGAAAGCAGACGATCTCGTGAATTTTAACGAAAATGGAAAAAAGTGAATTTCGTGTGCTAATGGCAAAATTTCATAAATTGGGCTACGAACTGCTACCCCATCCAGCATATTCTCCAGATTTAGCCCCCTGTGACTATTTTTTGTTTCCAAACATGAAGAAATGGCTCGGCGGTAAGAGATTCGGGTCAAAATGAAGAGAAACACAGAAACAAACGACTATTTTGAGGGCCTTGAGAAAACCTATTATTTGGAAGGAATAAAAAAATTGGAAAAACGCTGGACTAAATGTATAGAGCTAAAAGGAGATTATGTTGAGAAATAAAACGCTTCTTTGACGAAAAAAATATATTTTATTCAAAAAGTCACGGACTTATCAAACGACCCTCGTATATATACTATATACATTGTATATAGAGGGTATATAGGCACCAATACATACATATGTCTGTGGCGCTGTCGATGCGTATTGCTACGTGCCGAATGGCAACTGAAAACTTTTTTAATTTAAAAATTTTTGTTGTTGTTCTTCTGCTTGAGCTAAAAGACGCGAAGATGTTGTCGATGAGGCGATGAGAGTTCGAACGAAGCATGCGTTGCATTAGATTCGTTTCAAATACTAGACTAGATAAGCTTGCTGCAAAAACAAAAAGCAAGCAGAACAAGAGGAGAAGAACAAGCAAGGATGCCCTGAGTATTGTCTCGATGGGAGTGTCCTTCTTATGCTTATTTACATTTCTAGAAATCAATTGAAAGAAAAATATGAGAGACAGTAGAATACAGTTACAGGGTATTATAGACTCGTTATCTTTTTGAGGTAAACACATTTTCCGCCGCGAGCAGCAAAGTTAATTTGCAAACGAAACATTAGAATTGGCCCCGACTGACTGAGGCCGAGAACAGACACAGTGCGACGGCTGCGGCATAATAAATGCGAGCTTAACTCTGATTCTGATGCCCAACTCTCTGGGCTGGCTTTATTATTTTTGACCTTATTCACAGACACCCAAATACACACACACATGAGAGGAGAGTGCGTGTATTGCATAGTGCCGACAACAGACATCAGAGTGTTATTGAAAAGAGCTCCGCTCATATTTCAAAGGGACAATCACGCGTATGACAGCCGCGGGCTGTCGATGCTCGGCCATTGGTATCATTGCCGATGCCGATGCCGCAGCCGATGCGGCTGCCACTGCTGCAGGCCCTTCTGGCGTTTTTATTATTATAAGCCATGCTGTGCATATTATATTACCACAAAAAAACTGTTAGCACATGCTTCGAGCTATGCAGGAGGGAGGGGAAGGAGCAGCAGCAGCAGACAGAGCAGAGGGAGGAGGGAGTTGGAAAGGAGCTGGAAACAGTAGACGGTGCGTGGAGTGTGGCACAATTGTCACTTATAAATTGACATTTAAAATGTTTGGTTTTGGTTTTGGGTTTTGAGAGTTGAGTGCGCTGTAACAGGGAAACTTGGCGAACAATCGATTGCTGTGGGTCAAGGGTGAGTGAAAGAGAGGAAGATAAAAGAGGGGGAGGGAGAAGGAGAGATGGAGAGAAAAGAAAAAAAAGTAAAGCTGTAGTTGCATGCGATTCTTATGGAGTGAGTTGGTAATAAGCTAGAAAAATGTGCAGAAATATGTGTGAAAATATTGAAAAATATATTGAAAATATTTGAAAACCAAATTAACTATCATACATTATTAGCTATAAACTCTTTTGCAGTTATATTCCACAAATATGAATGAGAGAAATATACGAAAACTGATTTATAACTTGTTCAGGGTGAGACATGCAAACCCAAGTGAATATGAACTGTAGATTTATTTGCCAGCACTTCATTCGTCATGACATCGCAGTGATACTTATATACATATGTTATTTATGCATACATTTATATGTGTATATATGTCCAAGTGTGTGTCTGTACATATGTATTTAGTGCATGAATTATGCGCTTCACGTGCGTGACTTTAGCACTTCAATTATTTATAATTACATAATATTTACTTTGTTAAGTTCTCTGGCTCGGTTTATGTCCGTTGTTAATTTTAATTGAAACTTTTAATTCCATTTAATTCAAACAAAAATACATTCGGACACACACACACACTGAGAGATGTTAAAAGCTTTTGCATACAGCTGAGAAAGTTTTGCAATAAACTGTAAAAAAATGCTTTTGGCTGGCAATTAAGAAGACTACAAAAAGGCAGCTCAATTTACTTACGTGTGTAGGTGTGCATGTGTGAGTGTGTGTGTGTGAGGTGTGTGTTCTTCATGCTTGTGTTATGCATTACATTTCATATTCGCACAATGCAAAAATAAATAAATTCCAGTTGTTTTATGTAAGCTTACTTATTATGCAACCAACAAAAAATATATAAATAAAAGCTGCTCGACTTGAAAACACTGCATGCTAACTTTATGTATGCTTTATTTAAATAGATATATATATATTATATCTCTTTTGCGATGTATGTATTTTATATTGTGAACTTATCACACCCCATTGTATCGCCCTGCTGCAGTGGGTATATAATGAAATAATATTTACCTTCGTTAGCACTCGGAAAATAGTTTTCAATTTTCTTATGCAGTGGCCAACGAACCGTGTCTGTCTGACAGCCTGGCAAAATGCACAACTTAAACTTAAATTCGAACAAAATTTACGCAGCATTCAGAAGAAAAGGCAAAAAGAATGCGAAAATATGGCAAAACTATATGCAAATTATGCTGCCTGGCGGGGCGAACAACCGAGCAGCCACTCAAAGTTGCCAGTCAAATTTTGCCTAACAAGCTTTTGGCCTAATCAAATAGCAGAAGAAGAACTCAGAGCCTGAGAACCCTTTGGTGACTGCTGCTCCTCGACCCGAGACCGGAGACTGTCTTGTAACATCGCTTGACAGGCAATTGTCTTATGTGGTATGCTAATTTTTTATGTGGCTTCTTCCATCTTTATGACTTTGTCTGTCTCACTTTTTGCCCATGTTTCTCTGTGTGTGTGTGTGCCTTTTGATGCTGTGTGTGCCGCCAGCCAGGAAAATTGCAAAAATTAAAACTATAAACTAGTATCTCGACTTTTGGAGCCCTGTGGCCCATGTCTTTGGGTTATTGCCTTCATAATGGAGTTGCATACAACTTACAATATACATATATATACCTGTAAATATTTAAACATGCTTGTGTATTTAAGTGTATATGGGTAACTGAGGGAGCAGTGTACTTTGCAGAGCTGACAGAGCTAAGTTATATAAGCCATGATTACTTGACTGGCGTGACAAATGTGGAAAATAGACTTTGCTACGCTATAATGATAATAATATTTTTGATTTTACCATTTGGAATTGAGTTTTAATGGCTTTTTTCAATAAAAAGAGACTTTCGTTCAATCAAATGGACAGTTTTATTTCGGCCTTAGTACGACAATCATGAATACGAAGATTGCACTCTTGCTCTGCCTGATTTGCAGTGGACTTTCCATGGGATCTTCGGAACCAGACTGCACGGCGAATGGCACACTAGTCGGTTGTACAACCGCTTGTCCCGAGACATGTAAGGCCAAAAACACAAATCTGCCATGCATCTATTTGTGTGCAGGCCCCTGTGCATGCAAGGAAGGTTATATCATCGATACTAGTATTCCGGCTTGCGTACTACCCGCCGATTGTCCAGCGGGTGTTGTGCAATCACTGACAGAAGAAGAAAATGTTTTCAATTTTCCCCACTTTAAACCTATAATTAAATAATTTTTTTCTGTTGGAATAGGAATAAAATATGCAGAAACAATACGTGAGTTTGTATTTATATCTTTATAATAACATCTTTCTGGAGGTTGTTAGTTTTTAAAAGGATATTTTGTAGTTTGTGTGTGCGGTATACGGTTTAATGATATTTTACAGTAGATTAGACCATTTTAAATTGGTTTTCATTGGATATGCAAAATAAATTAACGAATTGTGTTTTTTTAGTTAATAGAGACTTTTATTCAATCATATAAGGAGTATTATTCCGGCATGAAAACGAACCTTGGACTCCTTCTTTGCGTGTTTTATGGTGCCTTCTGTTTTGGATCTCCAGAGCCTGATTGCACTGTAAACGGCACTTTGGCAGGTTGTTCATGGGCCTGTCCCGAAACATGCAAGGCGAAAAATATAAATCTTGATTGCTTCTTGATTTGTGGAGGACCCTGCGAATGCAAGTACGAATATATTATAGACACTAGTATACCGGCTTGCGTACAACGTGCCGATTGTCCTGCGGGTGTTGTGCAATCACAGACTGAACGAGAAGTGGTTCGCAATTTTCCACACTTTTCAGCTTTTAGCTAGTCAGTTTTAAATGTAAAAAAATTATTAAAATATACAGAATCAATATTTAACTTTGTATCCAAATAATGTAAGTTCTTTGTGAAAATCGAATCTTAAATTAAACTTTTAGATGATAAACCAAGTTATGTGTTTAATTTTGGTTAGTTCCTTATATTAACAATCTCACTGAGAGTTGGCAAGTGCTTCTCTTTGTGGCACGTGGTGGCATCTTCTTGCTGCCACAAGCAGGAAGAAAATAACAATTTATTTATTAATAATTCACCGAATTCGTACACCAAACTGCATAACTAATAAACCTGCCATGCCAGGAATAGAGGCACACACAGAACAGAAAACAAAAACAAGAAGAAATTCCATAAAATAATAAATAACTAAAAGCTTGTAAACATGTGCATAATTCGACAAGTCCGGGAGTCGAAGCGGGCCAAGACAAGGGGGGACTAGAAACGAGTGAACGAAATAAAAATCACATGCCGAGTTACTTTTAATCCTCGACGCACAATCGACACATTAATTTATCACTCCGAGTCGAGGCCCAGAGCCAAGCGAAAGCCTTTCAATTAATTCCAGAGCACACCACTCTCGACGAGGAAGATCTCCCAGTCTACAAGGACTCTATAAATACTTTATTGCCGACTGGCGACTGTCGGATAGTTCGGCATTTCTGGCAGTTCGGCAGTTCTGGCATTTGGCATATTGACTTATGAGCGCTGATTTGTAAGCAGATTTTCTATATATTCTCTGAGCTTGTAATTAATTCATGTTCGCATTTTTTGCGACCATTTCTACTGCTGCTACTGCCAGAGAGCATTTGTCTTCAGTCCTTCATCTCCCCCCTTTCCCGTAGTGGCCCGTAACTCATCTCAGAGAGTGCATTTTTGGCATGGACTCGGGCCAATGCACATTTGGTGCAGAGACCATAAGAAGCTGCAAATGTTTTACTGACCCCAGAAGCTACTTAGACCAAGGCGCCAAATGCAGCTGCTAATGCAATTATCCTGCTGCGGCCAAGTGCTGTTGCAACTGTGTGTGTGTTGCAAGGTGAACGAACTGCAGTGGCATTATCACAGAATCATCACAAACTGATGTGCATATGCAAATGGCAGGCGCCTCTTCCAAGGCTTGTCGGCTAAAGGATGTGCTAGGTAAATACTAAATTTAGTTGGCTTTGCCACACAACCGCAGCGACATTTCCTCTTGACAAGGCGTCGACATAGTTCTCCACTATGACTGTGGCTCGTCTGCCATTGTATGCACCCAACATCTTCAACTGACTGTAGCATATGAATGCGCCTTCGAACCTCTTCCCTTGTCTCCACTTGCTGGCTGCGTCTTTTGCTGCCATAGGAAAATTATGCAAAATAGTAGCAAAGTTTCAATTTCCTCGCCAGCATATAAAACGACAAGCAGCAGCAGGGAGAGAAGGGAGAGAGAGAGAGAGAGAGCGTGTGTGCCTTGGAGAAGAGAAGAAAAATAGAAAAGAAAATAAGACTGGCACGAAAGGATGATGGAGCAGTACGAAAGATGTTCGGAATAAAGAAAATGCAAAGTACAAAATTGTGGTCTCGTATAAATAAGCGTAACTTATGAAAAGTTATGAAAAACTTTTGCTTTACAAGGCAATACGTAATTTGCAATGTGAGCGTGTGTGTGTGTGTGTGCCTCCTCGGGCGTTTGGAAAGTCAGCGATCTGCAGACAAAATTTGACATATAGTTTTTTTCCTCTCGCCGCACACACGTCAAATATGACGAACATTTTATTGCGAAAGACACTTGCCAAATATTTTGACATATATTTCGTGGCTCAAACAAAGTGGGTAAAATTGCCGAAACTAACCACAAGGAATTCAACAGTGGCACTAAATATAAATGTGATGATATAATGTTATTAATGATGTGAAATCAATTTATGATATTTAAAATATTTGCATAATTTTTATTACTTAGTTAAGTTATTTTTGAACAAGTGAAGTATAAGTAAATTATTTCTTTTTTGTTTTTTATTTAATTTCTATTCACTTCCTTTTCAGTTTCCATTCCCGATTTCAATTGTCTTTGATGAGCAACAATGTCTAATTAGTATTTAGAGTCAATGACTTTGATGTACTTCCTGCAAACTTATAAATTGTTGTGTTGTGTTTATCCTTCTTCTCTCAGTTCTTTTTCTGTGTTGCACATACCACGCGCCTTTCTAGTCACATTTCTTTCTTGTGTTTGAGCAGAGCAGAGGACAAATTAAATAATTGGCATGACAATGCAAGCAACATAAGGACAGACAAACCCACATGTGCCCACATAGTTTAAGGCCCAAGGCCCGAAGGCCGAAAGGAGCCGAAGTCCAAGCGGAGAACAATTTCATTAGAACTGAACTGAACTGCCTTGTGTTCATGTCCGACTTATTGTCGTTGTCATTGTCGTCGATGTCGACGTCCACGACCACGCCGGCATCTCGTTGTCATCGAGAGAGGCATTACAAACAAAACTACTTAAGTTACCACGATTACATGTTATCGTAAATTAATTGTCCGACATTTTGTTTTACTGCGAACATTCTAAAGAGATGCGTCAGTGCGTGTACACATATAAACGTGCCTGTGCGCGTGTGTGTGCGTGTCTAAGTTGACATCAATATCAGCAGCAATAAGACTTATGGCACTGTCGTGCTATCTTTGCCTATGAGTATAAATTACATTGGAAATCTAGGTTGTTCCGATTTACATATCAATCATTATGCAAGTAAGCTTATTATTAATATGAATTTAGTGTAAATAATTTTCTGCTCTACAATAAAAACGACACATTTCCCCTTGGTGATTTGCTGTTGAAATTGTTTTGCAAGAGTTTTTGTGAACAGTTTAGAAATATGCCTGCTCAATTGGCAGCAGGAAAAGGCAACTTAATTGTTTTCCTAATTGACCGCAAAATTAGAAAATATATTTCCCAAAGGTTTTACAGCAGACAATTGGCTAGAAAGGGACAGCTGGCTGGGGATACAGTTGCTCTGTCTAATTGACAGTGACGTGTCAAGTCAAACTAATTAAAATTTTATGCTAAACTAGCGCCGCAAAGTATGCAGCATATTTTCAGCACGCTTCGTCCTGCGCGTCTGAGCTCACATCTCAAGTGAGTGTGTGTGTGTGTGTCTGTGTGTGTGTGTGTTTGTGCAGTTGTGCTAGGCAAACAGCAAGCCGACTTGCGCTTCGCTTAATGCATAATTACACACACAATTTTCATTAAATAAACGTGCAACGGGCGCCAAATGTTTGTCGGCAGCAGATGGCAGCACAGGTACGAGAAGCTTGTGGCAGGCACAGGGGCTGAAGGCACTCGGTATCTGAGACTGCAGCAGCAGCACTTGCAACACCACAGCAGCAGCAGCAGCAGCAGCAGCCCTCGTTGCATTCCGACGATGTTGAGTGCGTTTGATTTGCCGCTTGAGTTAGTTTGCACATGCCGCACTTGTTTATAAGTTCTCTAATTAATTTTTAAGTGCCACTGCTAGCTGCCTGCAGGACCAGCTAGAATAGCACACACCCCTATGTCTCTGTGTGTGTGTGTGTGTGTGTGTGTGTGTGAGCAGCACTCTCGAAGTTCCAAGGTGCTCTGGCAGTCAGCTGCGGCTAAATGCTAAAAAATTATGTGCATCTGATTTGCTGGCCACAATGAAATTAGACGCAGCTGTTGTTGTTGTAGTTACTGCTGCTGCTGCTGTTGTTGTTGTTCTTGTAGTTGCTGCTGCTGTTGTTACTGCTGCTGCTGCTGCCTGCTGGCTGCGGGTCTATCGAACGGAAGGCCAAGTACCTGCACCCGCTCAAGTCTTGCATTGTGTTCTCTGCAGAGGGTGCGGCGGCTTCCCCTCATGGTCTGCTGCACATTGTGTTTGCTCTGCTTTAATGCAAATTTATTAACACGAAATGCTGCAATCGCTAACCAACTGCCAGATTTATCAGTTTACCATATGCATGTAGGGGGAAATATGCTTAGAACTCATTTATGCATGTTCTGCAAGGTTGTTGGCCAACGGAAATTGTGGAAGCAGCTCAAGGGATCTACTTTGGCTCTATTTGGGAGGGTGAATAATGAGCACTTTGAATATAATTATTGCTTTATTTATAAATATATATTTGATAAGAAATATAGTAGTAGATTTAATCCATTATACTTACTTTTCAAGAATCTGTTATATATTAATTGATGAAATTATTAAATATATTTTTATCGAGCGTATTTTAAGTAAAGTTTTTAAATTTTTCAAAGAATTGTAGACTTTTATGTTTTTTTTTTTTTTGCAGTGCAACTAAATAATATTCGAATTATAATAATATACATTATCTGATAATCTTTTCTTTTTTTTATAATATTATATATTATTATTATTATTTATTATATATTATTTAATTGTTTCCAAATTCGCTTAAAATGTATTTTCCTGATTAATTCAAGCAATAAATCCTTTCACTCATTTGTTTTAACTTACTTTATCATATTACTTTTCTTGATATTTCTCTTTTTATTATAATCCATACTTCAAATTCCTCAATAAAAGCTTTCCTTTGATAAGAAAACTACCCCACAATAATAAATAACAATATCATGAGATTAAATAACATTCTCAATATCTCAAAAAGAAGCATAACTCGCACTTTTCGATAAAACTTTAATTAAAAATAAAAAATCAAATTAAATATAAATTAAAATCATTTGCTCGGCTCAGAAAATGCCACTGACAGTTCAACAACAAAAATAACAACAACAACCACAGCAACAAGATAAACAACAGCAACAACAACAAGCAGCACAAGAAGAGCTGTAGGGAATACAAGCACAGCAGCTGTACTTGATGTATTTCTCATATTGTTGTAGTATTTGTAGTTCTTATCGTGATCTCTGTGTGTTAAGCTCAGCATGAGAGTGTGTGTGTGTGTGGGCTTGCAGTTGTGTTACGCCCTCAGCGAGTTGCTCTCTCTGTGCTTGTTGTTTTTGTTATTAAGAAATAATCTACTTGTAAAATCTTAATTAAAGTTATTATAAATATGTATGTTATGTGAAACGCGCGCACAGGCAGATGAGGCAGCAGCGCCACAGACAGAGTAGCAACAGTCACGCCGAGCGAGATATCTCTGCCACGCACACGGAGATATTTTTATAGCCAGTATAGTGTTGTAGTATTTGCTTGTATGTCTCGGTCTGCCTCGGTCTGTCTGCCTGTCTGTCTGTCTGTTTGTTCGCCTTCGTTTTTGCCTTGTATGCCCTTGGCTCTACTTTCCTCGACGTTAAATTGCGCAGCTGTTTGCATTTCACTTTGTACATATGTGTGTGTGTATGTTGTGTCCCCCCTCCCACACTTAAGCAGGGAGGGGGGGTGTAGAGCGGAAAAAAGGCAGCATGTGGGTGAGCAAGTGTACAGCAAGTGGCATCAAAAGTATTTGCGCTTTATTATGACAACTGACATTAGTTTGTTTGATATTTGTGTTGGTTGCCCTGCACTGAAGTCAGCCCGCCAGTTAATACACTCCCCCTCCCCCCTCTGCTTCCTCTGCTCCCTCTGCTGCTGCTGCTGCTGCTTGATAAGATTTAATTGAGTTGACATTGGTGTGGAATGAGGCAAGTCCTGAGCTGCGCCTGCGGGCATTTGTGGGAAAAGTCAAGTGTGCAGCTGCTCTTTGCCTCGGCTTGTTTGTTTGTTTGCCCCTCCGTCCGACCGTCTGTCTGTTTTTCAGTCTCTCTTTCTGTCTGCCACACGCTCAGTTTTCAATGAGTTTTTGCGCCTTTTTGAAGTCGTTAACCAGCACTCACCCCAGGTCTCCTCTCTCCTTCTTTTGCTCTCTCTCTCCCTTGCTGGGGTTAAGTTTAATGCGTGTAAATGCGACTTAATCAAGCCAAAAATGCACAACTAATCAACTGCAGCATTTTCCATCCGATTTTCTTTGCCCCCTCTCTATGCACCCCTTCCAAACACATTCCTCATTCATTGGCGACCGCGTGCCTCGTGCCTCGTGCAACGGAATCTGTCGCTTTGCATGCGAATTGAAAAAGTTTTGCGCGAAAATTTTTAATGAAATAAATTAAAAAAGCTGTCAACCGACTGTAAGTTTATATTAGAACTGATAAAAAAGCAACTCAGCAGCAGCAGCGCTCTCTCTTAAGTGTTGAGTAACGCTAAATGGATTTCCAACTTGAGCGCGACTTCAGCGGGAGATACAACAGAAAAAAGCGCTGAGAATATAATGTAAACTACTGCCGACTAAACTGTCAGTCTTGAAAAGAAAAGAAAAAAAAAAAGAAGCGAACCCGAGTGAAGCATTCAAATAAGTAGGAAAACTGGAGACACCCTGAAATTCGATTAGCAACATGCCATTAAAACGACTCCGGGGACAGTTCGGGCTGCCGTTCGTCGCAGAAAGGAGTGCGACAGAGTGTGGAGGGAGCGGATGAGGGTGTGAGGACTGCAGTTAAGTATTTTAAAATTTATAAGATGCCAAAAAGTTAGTCCGTAAGTTTTGTTGAATTAATTAGGCCAGACTGAGCCAGTTACCAGCTGAAACATAGCAGACGGACTAACAATAAGTGATTTATGGACTATGTTTATTTAGTAGCTGCTCTCCCTTTCCCCCCCCCCCTCTCTCTCTCAGTCTCTCTTAGTTTTCAATTTGAGAACTAAATTATTG
This sequence comes from Zaprionus indianus, assembly GCA_018904595.1. Taxonomy (NCBI): domain Eukaryota; kingdom Metazoa; phylum Arthropoda; class Insecta; order Diptera; family Drosophilidae; genus Zaprionus; species Zaprionus indianus. The sequence continues at coordinate 3,952,455 of JAEIHA010000152.1, forward strand.
GCAAGTTGCTTTGATTTATTAATTTTATAATGATCAAGATTATAAATTGGGCAGTTAAATTATGCGTAAAATTTTTGGGATGGCTGAGTTTTTGGAGGGAATATAAAGTAAGTATTGTTCAGTTAAGTTATATTATAGATATATCTTATCTTTTCTACAACTTCTGCAAAACAAAGCAGTATTAAATTTTAAGATATTTATTGGAAAAAAAAATAAGTAAATAAATAAAAACTTAACAAAATGAAATTTCTTTTTATTATTTAAGTTATTTCTCATTCAAAAATATGCAATAAATATTTAAAGCATAAATCCCATTTAGAAAATTTTATATAATAATTTCCATTGCACTTTGCTTGCATTCATTGCTGAATCCATTTATGTATGTTCCCTACTTTGGTGCTGTGGCAACTCTGGCTAATCAGAACGTTGAACGCGCGCAAATGCAGAAGTGAATTTCAAAAGGCAAAGTAGCTTAACAATAAGAAATGCACACTCACGGCACACAAACACACACAAGCATACACACAGAGAGAAGTGTGCCAGACCATAGCAATAAAACCACAAAAATGAATATGCACAAGAGTGTGTGCATGTGTGTTGTGTGTGTGCACTCGTATTTCTATAACCATATAAACTTACCTACAACAAGCGAGTAACACGATAATAAAACATATTTTAGAGCAGCCAACAAAAAACGCTTACAAACGACAGTTGGCAAGGCAACAGAAAGGGAGAAGGAGAGAGAGCGGGAGTAGATATAAGAGAAATGGGTGGCACTTGAGAGCGCCTCCACAATGGCAGACAGACAGGACAGACGGAGCGAGCGTGGACAGACAGACGAACACTTTCGTATGTATGCAAGAAGAACTACTGGAAATACTTATGGCAGTCGAGCTAAAGTGCAGGAAAAACTATTGCTAGCCAGGCTCTCTCTGTCTGTCTGTCTGTCTGTGTGTCTGTCTGTGTGTGTGTGTGTGCATATAAAACATTTATTTGTTTTTGTCGGAAACACTTGGTGCGTATGATAATAAATACTTAATCCGCAACAAAGGAATATTAAAAACAACAATAAATGTAAATGCTAAAGAGCATAAAGAAATGCATAAAAACAAATGCTCGGACCATGCCCCAAACCGTGGCAAGGCATGGCTAAGCTAGTGTGTGCATGCAGGTGTGTGTGTGTGTGGAAAGAGGAAACAAAAGGCGCTTTTAAAATGTAAAATGAACTTGCTTTTCATAGCCGCTTGCATACATACATTACGCAACATAAAAGGAAAAACGCCAGCAGCCAAGTAGTCAAAAAGTTCACATACTCGTATACATACTGTATAGATCGTACAAACATATGTATGGTACTTATAGAGTACATGCCAAGTTTATCAGAGGCAAATAAAACTTGGCGAGCAAATGTTAACGAACCACAATAAGCCACAGCCACAGAGCAGAGTGGAAGCGCCGAGTTTTCGTCATTTTGCAAAGAAAAGTCATTAAAAGCGTCGAACAAGAGCGCATTACTTGTAGCCCAACAATTATTACAATAATAATCATACGCACAGTTGCACAGAGGAGAAGGAGTGGGGCAGGCAGGCAGGCAGCCACTGACAGTTCCACCACAGTCGAAAATACAGCCAAATCTATTACAGATAACACTCTGACTGTCGCTCTGCTTTCAGTGTGTGTGTGTGTGCCAGCTGTGTGTGTGTGTGTGTTGTAGTGTATTTGTTGTAGTTTAGTTTTATAATTACCATTTTATGCGGCTTATATTTACTCACACACACACAGGGAGTGAGTCTCCGCACTGCTGCTGCTTCTCACTGCTGCCTCGACTACTGCTCCCCTTCCTCTACCTCTGCCCCCCTCTCCACAGCTGGCTTCTGTTCTCTGAGTTTTTCGTTTCAACAAATATTAACATTTTGCTAGAACGATAAGCGAAAACTTTACATCCTGTGCGTGTGTGCTGCGTTTTGGCTATGAATTTGAATTTGAATGCGAATTTGGAGCACAGTCTATCTTCCCAGCGACCCCTCCCCCCCTCCCTTCGTCACCCCGTCACCCCGTCACCATCTCTGGCAACCGCCGACGGCGCATTATTATAGAAATGTTTCAAAAAAGTTTGCATTGCTATCAAGGGGCCATCTAAAGCGTGGCATAAACATAGACCTCGCCTCGCCACGACACGACTATGCAATACGCGTCGTCTGTCCCCTTCCCTGCCTTCCCCACGACTATTCGCTGTTGTTAGCATCGTCAATGGTGAAAAGTTGCCCGTGTTAAACTTTAATTACAGCTCGAGCCACCCGTTGCCGGGCAACAAATACGCGATCCAGAAACTTTGCATGGCTTAATGCGTATTTACATATGTAGTCATTAGATAATAACATATTATAAGCCAGACGGCAGCTGTGACGAGTTCGCCGTTGATTGTGCGCCAGCCGCCATATAAGCTTGTCTGATTGCGCTGCACTCTGAAGCACGTCAAGCTTAGCCAGTTTATTAGGGGTACTTGTCAAAGCACGCTTGATTAAATTAAGATAAAGTTCTGGTGAATAAAAATTAAATTAAATACAGGAAGGTAGCAGAATTAGAAGTGTACTTTACGCACAAAGTTCATCAATAAAATTATATGGCATTATATGAAAACTTTTATTGAACAATTAGGATTGAACATTTTTTCATTTTTATTTACAATACTTATTCTATTTTCTAGGAAACATCTTTTTAAAAACATTGAAAAGATATCTACTTATGATGTGGCAGCAATTTATATGACGTATTTTACATTGCATACTTGTAGGCGGAGCCCTGAAAAAGATAAATTCTATCATTATTATTGACAGATTTTTTTTTATAAATTAATTTAAATATATTTATGCCTTTTCGAACTACTTGCAGTTCTCAACGCAACTTTTGTAGAATTTCCATTAAATACAAGCTTATAATGCATTAAATTTATGCAATAATATTAAATTATATGTATTATAAATGTGAACAGTTATGGGCTGAGCGCTGTTTAAGGTCTTAACATGTGTCCAGCATTTGAATTTGTTTATATCGGCTTTGCTGGCTGGCAACTTCGATTGTTGTCGTAATAATTAACAATTGTTTGTGGCAGTTGCACTTTACGCAACCACAATAACAAATTGAATTAAATAATTAACTATTTATTGCTCATTACATAAAACAAATTGACACACTACTGCAGCGGTGGCAGTGCAGCCAGCAGTTCAAGCTGTCCGTGTGCAGCATACTCAATATGCTGTTGTTGTTATTGTTCTTGTTGTTGTTGGGCTGTGGCAGTGACTGGAAATTGACTCGCATGACACAAAGAATAATATTACGTATACGCAGTGATATGCACGCGATGCAGCTGCAATTGTTGCTGCTGTTGTATTTGTTGCTGTTGCTGTTGATGTCAGGGGCAGTGAATGAGACGACGGCGTTCAATGTATTGGAAAATTGCAAAAAAAAATTTGTCATACACAAAAACAAACACATTAAGGCTACACTTTGTACCCGATTGTTGTTGACTCCCGTCACCAGTCACCCGACTGGCCTGCCGGCTCATCTGGCTGCTGTTGTTGTTTGTGCCTGAGGGCGACAAAATAATTTTACATTGCTGACACATTTTATGTTTATTAAATCAGCCGACAGAGCGGACTGAATCGAAGCGAACCGAACTGAACTGAACTGAACTCGACTGTCCAGCACGGGGCCAGGACTCAACAGGACACTCAGCGTGTCCCCTGCTCCCCTCACGCAGTTCTCTTCCTCGTGCTGCGTCCAAAAGTGAACCCCAATTTGTGCATGCTTCATTTGATTAAACATTTATGCTCAATGACCGCCTGTTGTTGTATGTGCTCAGCTTGATGTGTGGTGTGGTGTGGTGTGTGTTTGTGTGTGTGTATGAAATCATTCCATATGATTTACTCGCCAGTTCAATGGTCAAGTCAGAGGCGCTGGTCCGTCCCATCTGGCTGCAGCCCTGCCGCTTGTTGTAAGCAAATCTGGTGACCCGAAAATTAATTGATTGGAAAATAATGTAACATGCATTTATTGATTCATGGACGAGCAGGGCACACTGCGAGGGGGGGGAGTGAGGTATAGATGAAGAGGACAACGCACACATGCGACTATGCTGTATGTGTGTGTGTGTGGGGTCAAGCAGACTTGTATCGCCGTGGAGCAACACAGTTAGCAACGGTCCGGACTCATTTTCCACCTTCGATTGAGGTCACTGGCAGAGGTTGCGGCGTGTGGCGTGCAGCGTGTGGCATGTGGTGTGCGGCATCGCTAGCTGCTGCTTTCAATTTGGTTTCCGGTCAGTCCACTTTAATATTTATCTATAGTACTTACACACACACACATACACGAACACTTACATAGACACAGGCATTTATTTGGCTTTTTTGTTCATACTCAAGATCAGCCTGTTTGCTCGACGAGTATCTCTGCATATGTGTGTGCGTGTGTGTGTGTGTGCGTGTATTTTATGCAAAATCCATATTCAATTTTCCAGCTGAACATCTGTGCAAATATCAAATATTGACTACAAATACTTGCCTGCTTGGCAGCCCGAAGTCCAGTCCAGTCCAGTCCAGTCGAGTCCATTCCCCACTTGATATGCTCGAGTGCTGTTGCTTTTACATTAAATTGCAATTATGCCTGACTCTGTGTACATGTGATTTTATTTGCCCAACTGCAGCACACACTCACACACAGACACACACATACAATGTATGTATATTTTTGCTCATAACGGGAATTATTAAAATCTCGTCGCTCTGCATAATTGCTGACTTCTCTAGTGTGTTTGCCCTGGCGCCTATTTATGAACTTGTTTTGCTTGATTGGGTGTTCAAGTGGCCTGCCTCAAGTGAACTTCTCTGCAGCACCTACACACACACGCACAAACATACACATGCCGACTACAATATGTTACAATAGCCATCAGTGTGTGTAGTTTGGCCATAATAAATTATATTTATTGCATTTCCATAGCATCATTCCACGCCTTTTCCTTTTGTCGTTCGTTTCGTTTGCACAACCTTTGCAGCTTAACAGCTTCTGCACGTACTGCTGTCGCTGTTTATGTTAAGTTAACAGCGCACTGTTAACATCGCGTGAAAGCTTTCTGTTAAGTTGAAAGTTAATGCGCTCTTTTCTAAAAGTGCCCAAATAATTTCTCTTTATTTTGAGAGCTTTGTAGCTGATTAAAAAAGTCTGTTAGTTTAATTTAAAAGTAAATAAATTTTTTAAATATTAATAAATTGATAAATTTTTATTAAATATTGTATAATGTATTAATTAATAAGGCATGATGCATTATATTTAATGTGAGTACAATAAATTGATTGAAGTAAATTTCTTAATAAAACATTTTTAATTTTGTTAGATGAGAATGATGAATATAGTTTTTGTCTTATTTATGTTATAAATAATTATCGTTATTTAATTAACTTATTTTTGCATGATTTTCTGACTTAAAACTGACTGTTTGTCTATTCGTATTATACTAAATCAAAATGTTTCTAGTGCAGTTGACTTTTTTATAGCTTTATAGCAATTAGTTTTCATTTGATTATGCGCCTTTAAACACACACCCATCGATTGTTTCGATAATTGCACATGCCTTACAGCACACACACTCCACAAACTCTCTCGCTCTCTTTCTCCAGTCTGACTCTCTCTTTCTCTCCCTTTCTTTTAAGGCTACACTTGGCTGGCTCTCTGAAAATAATTCAATATTTATCGTTTCCGAAAATCTTACGCACGCACGCACAATACGCACTTACTACATCCATCTATACTCGTATATATCCCAGCATCCTCACATCGTAGCACTCATCCATCCATTTATCCACACTTCTACACCTTCCCCCCTTTGCCTTGTTTTTTGTGAAACGAAGGCAGCTTCAGCTCATAACTCAAAATGTATTTAGTAGCCAATCAAGCAGAATGACAGGCACAAGTTCAGCAGCAGCAACAACAACAATCGAGTCAGAAGGAAAACATTCTGCAGCAACAAGAACAATCGACAGCAATTCGGAGGTGATCCATAAATGAAAATTGATAAACCTGGACACACGTGTACCACTCTCTCCCTCTCTCATTCACTCCCTCTGTCTCTCTATCTCTTTCTCTCCCTCTTGGGCTCGCCATCTACTTAGTTTATCGGGATTATATGGATTTATGCGTTCTTATTTGTATTTGTATTTGTTTTGGTGTTTTCCTGCTTTGTTTTTCCACGGTCATATTTGTGTGACTTAAGCAAAAGTCTGAATTCATTCATACTGATTAATGCGATGCATATAAATAAACAAAAAAATAAAGAAATATATTTGTATATGTTTTTATTTGTGTGTATATTTATTAGGTGTGTCTAAAATTATGCCGCATCATGTTTGTTTTGCTTACAAAACGTCTCTCAATTTTTTTTCTTTTTTAGCAAAAGAAATTCTAACTTTCTATTATGCGATGGTAAATTAAATTTTTTCGGTCGACAACAACACAAATCTAGAAATGAGAAACCCCCAAGCTGGCATCATGGCGCATACATAATTAAATTAACTTGCCAATAGTACACAGAGTTGGCCCTTCAGACAGTTCGGCTCATAATTGAAGCCATAGCAAGGGTTAAAAGGTTAGTTGTCTGCTCCCCTTCTCTCTTGCTTTCATCCTCTCTCCCCTCTCTCACTTGACAGTTGCTAGCAAAATATATTTTTGGGAAATGTGGGATGAGTTGGGGCTTCGTACAACAAAAAAGGTCACCAATAAAGTAATTAGGCGCTCAGTGTCCGAGAAATTTGTTACATCAAAGGACAATCCAGTTCCCCCTGGAACTCGCCCCTCTTTCCACCAATCACGCTGGCGTCTTTTGTGCAAAGTTTGGGGGGCCCAGTTTGGTTACCTTTTGTGTGCAGCTGCCGCCGGCAGCTAACAATATGAGAGATTCAATTATTGCGAATAGGCCAGAAAAGGCCTGTGAAATGAAGTTCCCGATTTAGATAACTAAATTGCGTTCTAAGTGAAACACTCAGAGTCCAAAAGGTTGCAAATTGAGTGATTGACTGTGGATAATGAGAGGCAGCAGAGAGAGGAGAGAGGGATTATAAATGCTTGAAATTACATAAATATACTGAGTTTATTTTTCATTATTTCAAGTGAAATGTCTTTAATATTATTTCCTTCTCCTCCCCAACTTTAACGTATGTCGTTTAAACACACCAAAATCAATTGAAGTGCTCGGGCAACCCAAACCTCTAAGTCAGACTGACTTCACAATCAATTTACTACAAATGGCCTATCGTTGGGCGTGAGTCCTGTCAGGACCTGCTTGCGCCCTGGGAACGCACAAAAAACTGCGACCGCTGCGATCCTGGCTGTGATAAGCACTAGCGACACTGTGACAGAGATTTTATGTCGATGTTTGTGTGCGAAAGAGTGTCATAAAGAAGCTCAGGCGAACGCTGAAAAAACAATATGCTTTCCTCGCAAGAACTAAGTCAGTTAAAAAACTACCCAAGCACAACTCTTATCAGCTACAATGTGACAAAAAAAGAAAATACGAAGAGAAAAACCTAAAATAGGAGACTAGCAAAGAGGCAGCCGCGCGCTGGTAACTGTGAACCGATACAAGGGAAGCTTTAAAGTTCGAAGTGGTTTTTCTTTTTTGTCGCTGTCTTCTTGGCGCTGATATTGAAGCGTCATACTGGCGACACTTTTATGTAGAAGATGGAGGTACATTGTCTAGGTGTTGGACAGGCCCGCTCCCGCATCGCATTCACAGCCAACACCCGAGTCTCGTTCGAACATGTCAAGAGTGCGGCAACTGTCATAAATTCGACTTGAAATACGCAGCTTGTTTATGTTGGTCTGGGCCCACACAGATAAAACATGTAGACATACACACATACATGAAGAAATGTATGTATATACATAGATACAAGTACATTTTATCGAAGTTGGCTAGCTAAAAAAATGGCTTTTTAAAAAATTACATTAAATGTGTGCGCTTCAGTGGGCAGGAATTTATTTTGTTGCATGGTCCTTGGCCGAGGACAATGCTGTCGCCCAAGTGGCGGACCAAACAACAACAACAACAGCAGCAGTAGGAATGGCTACACGACCAGTGACAACAAGTACAACAACAAGAACAAGAACAGTATAAACAACACCAAATGGCACTTCAAGTGCCAGACAATCAATTGCGACACAAACAGGCACAACAAATTGCTGCCTGTCCCATGCAATTGTCTTCGAGGCAAGTGCCTCATGCTGTCTCCCTTCCTTTCCTCCTCTGTCTCTCTGCCACTCGCGCTGTTGACTGCGTGTGTCTACAACTTAAAGCTCAGCTGCCGCTTTGAGACATTGTGTTGGCTCTGTTTCTGTCAGGCATATATCATAACAAATTATATCGCACACATAATTATAAAACTAATTAGCTAAGAGATAACAAACAAATGGCTCTGCAGAGGCTTTCCCAATTGGCGGTTGCTCTTGCATGCCTCCTCTGTGATTCTCATACTAGGAAGCTAAGCGATGCATAGCTTTCTGTCGGTCTCTGCGATTCTCATATAAAGTCGCGTTGTATTCAACAACCTTCCTCCGCGCTTCTCATACTTAGTAGTTAAGCTGAGCTTAGGATTGTTCTGCTCTCTGCGATTCTCATATGTACAAGGTGCCTATTCCGACAACCCCTCTCTGCGCTTCTCATACTTAACACTTAAGCTCATTCGATTGTCATACTTAGCACCTCAGCTGACCATTCAAATTTTTTTATTGAATTATTACAAAGTGCACTGCGCCACAATTACAAATACATCAGGATCTAACAGTTTATAATTTAATGCACTTTTGAGTGACTTATTATTATGCCTTATTTCAATATATATCAAATTCATATCGGCGCGCACTCCTTCCTTCCTTCTTAAAGCCATTCCGAAGGCAACATCAATTTGTTTTCCCAACTTGACTTCTTTCCTGTTGCTGACATCTAAAGCGCCTCAATGCCCTTCCTCATAGGCATTGGTGTCGATAACAAGGGTAGCGAATACATTGTCTCATTTTGGATTGTATTCTCTCCGTCGAACGATATACAAAAAGATCAAAGATAAATTTCCAATTTTTGTGCCACGCCTCATCAAACGCAGCAAACTGAAGAAGTTTCGGACGTGGGGAGAGGAAAAGCGAAACTTGAACTCATATGAAAAGCTTTTGCTATTATACCACGCTCATTGTTGTGTTTGTTGCTGTTGTTGCTGCTGTTGTTGTTGTCGTTGTTATTATTGTTGACTTTATTGTTATTGTAACGCCGCGTAGACGACGACACTTTAACAAGAGAACTCCCGTTCTTCTTCTTCCACTTCTCGCTTGTATTCTTTTTTTTTTTTATAATTCGTCCCGGGCTGACAGCTTTTGTTGGCCAGCGCCAAACACTTCACATCAGTTCACACAATGCGCTCGGCAAATGAACGTGGACCGTGTGCGCTGTCAGACTTCCCAAAAACATCCTTCCACAGGCACCAAGGCACTACCAGCAGCAGAGGCCACTCAATGCCGACAACAGCGTCAATTGCGTGTGGCCAATGTGCGTTGCTCGATGTCAGCGCCATCTGATGCAATTAAGTTTAATTTCAGCGTAGCAAAAATGATGACAATTCCAGCATTTGCTTTGAAGTTTTCCCTCACATTCATCACTTGCCGCAAGTTGCGATTGTATGTGCGTGCCGCTTTCCCAAAGCCAACAGCATTGGCAGAAGAACAGCCCCGTCTTCTTCAATGGGGGTAGAACGCGGCGCTTTGATTTTTAATGATATCGTATAAGTAAAGATTCCGTGCGACTTTTATACTGTAGCAGAGAGCATGAGAGAGGACTCTTAACTTTACATTTCAACAGAACAAGGCGCAGGTTTAGGGTTTACCTTACTCATTTCATTCATTATATTGCTTTTTACTTTTAAATATCTCAAGGCAACTTTTCCCCGAATTCTTTTAGTAATGCAAAAGGTTCTTCTACTTAGTGTTTACACTTTTCTGCAATATTTCGTCAGTTAATGATGTCATCTCTTTAATATTCAGCTCTTCTTCAATTTCATTTCATTATTACTAAATCTTAACATATATTTCATTATATAATCAGTTGATTACTAGTGAAAAAGAGTCCTCATTGAGTTGCCCTAAGTGTCCAATCCAAGTTGGGCATCTTAAAGTTGTGAACTCAACTCGACGTCATCGACAGGCAGCCTAGAATTTATGTGCCTTGGCAGAGAACTCAAATTACTCGCATTATCTACGCACTTCGCCACGCATCACACAAATCTATATGTCAACTAAGAGACCTCAGCGACCCCCCATTCCACCACCAAAAAAAGAGGATATTCTGCAGGGTTTATTGACACAGAGATGCCTCCTTCTCTGCCCCAAACGACAAATTGCATGAAAAGCGTGAAATAAGTTGGGAACATATGGAAAAGTCGACTTCCTCGTTTTGTGTCTTATTAATACATAAGTGTACATATAAATTCATACGCGAGTTTGTGTGTGTGAATGCATCTCGCAAATAGACACACAGTCTGTTCCACGCAAGGATATTAGACTGTTTGCCAAGTTGCTCGGCCTGGCCACCCTCGACATTGTCCAAGGAGATTTATTAGTTGGGCGTTAATCCCCTGCGGCCTAATACATCATTTCAATTTGTTGCAAGTCGTGTTTATTTGCACAAGTTTTCGTATGCGAGAGCAACGAAGAAGCCTCTAGACTTAGTGGCTCTTGTGGTGGTGGTGGTTGCAAAGAGATTGCCAGCCATCGGCTAAAACTATTTCACTTATTTACTTTCATAACTTGCAAATTGTCAACTTATTGTTGGTGGTGCGACGAAGACAAAAAACTGAGACGAGCAGAAAAGCAAAACTTTGGCTGCCTTTGCCTTGGGTAAGTGGCTTATTATGGGCCACTGGGCGTGCCCAGCGTTGTGGCCATTACTTTTGGTTACAGTTCCGCAAACACACTTACACACACAGCCCTGGCAACCCTGTGCTATATATATCCATGTGAGGTGTGTATATATAATTTAATTAGCTTAAAAGTCGGCCTCTGATTGCGAATGGCGAGTGCGTGCCTGTGATTTATATTGACAGCTGGCCAGGAGAGTACTGTCTTAAGGGTATAACTGTATTAGCCAAGTGAGTTATCAGCAGGAGGAGGAGGAGGAGATTGGTCGATTGGGTGAGTATTGCGGATGAGTTGGAGGGGGAAAATGAAGTGTTGATATATACATTTGATATATGTATACATATATTTTGATTGTTATGCCACTTACTACTTTAATATTGTACTTTCCAAATATTGATAGCAGTTCTGCAAATAATTTTTATTAGCTTTTATTGATCGATAACACACAAAATTGTGTAGTCAACGGTTATATGCATTTTCAAACTTGATAAAAAGACTTTTCAATATGGGAAATAAAGATTATTTGCATAGATTGATCAATTACAGTTAAAATAAATCTTATAACATTTAGTTTCAATTTCGACATCGATCATAAAGGTTTTTATTCTGCAAATCATCGTTACCATATAAACGTTTTTTGTTTCAATCTAAGATCAACGCAAACAGTTTCTTTCAAAACATTTACATTATTTACCTTCGTGGCAATGAAAAATACATTTCATATTATTTTATTTGTATTTCTTTCTTATTCTTAGACCTGCAAACATACTTTATAGTTTATATACACAGTTGAGTTCCCTGAAATAATATTTACACACTTAGCAAGCTCTTTATGAGCCTCTCAGCACTTTCCCCAGCTCAATAAACGCGCGGCTTTAGACCCAAATTGATGCCAGTTGTGGAGCGCAGAATCAGGTTCATCACAGGCTTAACTGGTTCACCCAACGGCAAAAGCTCGAAGTGCCTTAGCATCTTGCTCACTGTGCTCTTCATCTCCAGCATGGCAAACTTTTGCCCAATACAATTGCGTGGTCCAGCTGAGAAGGGCGTGTAGGCGAAGACGTCGATCTTACTGCTGTTTTCCAGACTGAAGCGCTCTGGATCGAAGCGTTCGGGATCGGGGAAAAACTCGGGATCACGCTGCGCATGGTAGGTGATCAATATGACGTTCGATTTGGCGGGAATCAGCTTGCCATCTGTGGAAAGAAAAAGAAAAGATGAATATAGATTGGGGAATCTTAAAATATCTTCACTTACCCAGCACAACATCCTCATCCAGATGGCGTCCGATCATCGGAACTGGTGGATAAAGACGCAGCGACTCCTTGATGATGCACTCCAAATACTTGAGCTCACCCAAGTCTCGCATACTGATCGCCTTTGTCTTGTCATCGCCAATTACTTCACGAATCTCTTTAAAGGCGCGCTGCTGCACCTCTGGATGCCTGGCCAGCAGGTACAGGGTATACGAGATGGCACTGGTTGTGGTGTCATGTCCCTCAAACATGAATGTATCCACTTCTTCGCGTATGTCCTCATTGCTCAATGGTTTTCCATCGATGGTCGACTGCAGCAGCACATCGAGTAGAGCCATGCGACGTTTGCTGCCCACGTCATCCTCCTCTGCATTCTCCACCTTGCCCTGGGACTCACTCAGTGTTTTTTGCAGGGTATCACGACGTTCTGAGATGACCTTATCAGTAAAGTCGTGCATCACCTTTATGTTCTTCATCAGTTTGCGATACAAGAAGGGGAAGAACAATTTCATTGTGGCATCAAAACGTTGCAGAGGACTCATAAAGCGTTCGGCCATCATGTTGGACACACTAGAAAAAGTAATAAAAATGTATAATAGATATATATTTTAATGATAATATAAAGTAAAGTCTACATACATTTTCACCGACTGCACGTAGGGTAAATCCGGTGTACTTTGCGCATTGATTTTCACGCCCATTGAGGTTTCTGCAATGATATCAAGCGCAGCCAGACAGGCAACTGGGAACATATTGATAACTGTTTTGCCGTCAGCCCTGTTGTACAGTTGTTGGGCCATTATGGCGCTCTGTTGATCGAATACCTCGACAAACTGTTCGAGTATCTTGAAGTGAAAGGTTGGTGTGATAATCTTACGACGACGGAACCATTTCTTGCCGGTACTGAGCAGAAGTCCCGTTCCCAGCCAGCCATGCAACAAATTATAAAGATTATTCTTTGTTATGGTCTGCTGGTTACTAAGTATAGCCTCAATCATACGCGGATCGGCTGTGATAAAGCCATGCTCTTGGAATAGGGTAATCTGTATGTTCTTGCCATATTTATCGATCAGACGCTGCTCTAGTTCCAACATGGCTGCAGAGAAGATCATTAATGGTTCTGCAATATATAATGTAAGATGTATTTTACTCACTTTCAGCTGACTCTCCCAACATCATAACCGGTGCACTCCCCAGAAATGGATATTGCGGCGGTCCCCGTATTCCAGCAGCGGTAAATAACTTATTCTGTCGTCGCATCTTCAGCTGATCCCAGAGGAAAAGCGCTGTGAACAGCAATGCGACAATTTCCAGCCACATGCTGCACAAATAAAATTTAAAACGTAATAATTAAACACAAATTCCAGTACAAATATTATTTAGTAGCTCTCTCTTGTGCAGGCAGTGGTCGACTATGTGGTCGCACTCGATGGACTGTTGGCTTTTGTACTCGGATGAGCCAAGTGCTCGTACAATGGTGATAAGATAAGAGTGTCGCGCTTATCGCCAACTGTTTGGCTCTTTAGCTTAATATATTTGTGTTTAATGTGTGGATCGAGCTGTGCAGCTAATCAGCTTGTAATGTGAGTGTGTTGCGCACTACATTGGAGTTTAGTAACACGAATCTATTTTGATAAGCACTGGCTAAGCGCTCTAAGGTTAAATTACAAGTACTGTAGCTCTCGGTCATAGATCTCTAGGAAAGACGCACTTTGTGAAGATACTGTAGGTTGATTACTCTTTTGAGGGGGTCTTTTTGTGTAGCTCCTCACAGCTGTCAACAAAACTGTAGATTAAACAGCCTTAATTAATAGTTTTGATTAGATTAGCATCGTGAGATTAATACAAAGATCAATTTAGAACAAATTCTTGCTTTTTAGTGTTAAATTTGGAAAGGTTACAAGAGGAAAATGATATGTATTAGAGTTCTGCAATTTCTTTAAATCATTTGAATCTGTGTTTGATTATTAATTAGTGTAACAACATGATCTCTAAAGAAAATATACACAACTAAGGCTGTACCTGTTTTCACAATTACATTTTAATAGACTGAAGACGTTTCTTTTATGAAAAAAATAAATTTTTTATCTCTTAAATCAACATAAAGTTTTTTTCTATTCTTTAAATTCATTGAACTACTTTAGACTAAAGCCCAGTCAATTTTCGAGCTTCTGCTGAGTAATTATGAGTTCAAAAGTTTGGGTTTTTTGTGTTTAATCTTGGTAAGGCAATAAACTCGTTTCCAGCTACCACTACAGTATTTAATCTAGCGATAAACATTGTTCGACATTTGCGGTACGCCAAAAACGTAATGAATGGAAGAGAATGTTTATTTGAGGCAGCGTAAGAGAGGCAGAGCCAACCACTGATATGAAGGTGTTTTTTGGGAAATATAAATATAGTTAAAGCTGTTTGCTTATCAGAGGTTTATATATACTTTGCACCTGTTGAGGTAGGTCGCTGCTTTGTTAAGATTTGCTTGGTAGTTGTACCCTGTGATTATTTTGTTGGAGTATCATAGAACTAGCAAATACTGAATAACTAGTAAGTACAAACAGAAGATCGTAAGTTTTAAAAGAGAATTTCAACGATTATTCACTTTTGCACCTCTCGTTACACAGTGATTAATGCCAATATGTTGCCCTATGTGGGAATTAACATTCTGCTGGAAGATAACAAATTGTTGTCCCTCTTTGTTGTTGCTCCATTTGACTCTGCATTTGCACAATTTCCTTTAATCAACTCAATTAGTTGAAATGTAATAATAACTGTTGTTAACCGGAGACGAGTCAAACCACAAAACGTACAAAATTGCTTGCGTTGTGTGTAGTGGGTTAGGGAGGGGACGTGGTAAGGAAGGGGAGGTAGTGGTGGCAGGAAGAGCGTGCCTCATCGGGGCTCACACGGAGTCAATTTGCATAGCTACAGTGGGTAACACAACAGAAGTATTTGCATATTGTATGACTGGCGTCGTGACGTCAACCCAAGAGATAATCACACGTGCCAGGGTTGCCTCCGTTGACCGTTGTTCCTTTATTTCCGCTCATTTTGTTGTGTCCTCTTTCTCGATCTGGTTTCATTTTCTTTTTTTCTTTTTTTTTCACTTTTTGTTTTGTTACTGTCGGAGTTTATTTGCATGAGCTCGTTGTTGTTGCTTTTAATTTCCTACACGGTGTGCTGTTTATGATTGCCAAACTGCCCTGCAGCAGTGGCAGGCAGGGGCAGGCAGTGGGGAGTCGAGGGACACAGGAAGCAGTGCCAGAGTGGTTGGGAGTCTCGATGGTGGCACTTTCGATCTCTGTCTGTGGCATTTGGATGATTAATGTGTTTACATAGCCAACGAGCGTTGCGGTCGAGTCTGATTTGAAAGGGTTAAAAGGCGTAAACACACACACATACTGAACATACATGTGTGTGCCTTCCTTGCGTAATTTTATTTATTATTCTGTTCTTGAAATCGACACGCCCTCTGCCTTTCGCTCTCTGCTAGATATTACAAATGCCCCGTTGCCCCAATTTTTATTTGTTTTTGCTTATGTATTTTTCTCTATTTTTGTTGTCAACAATTTAATTAGTTAAAAGCCAACGAGAGGCCTTCAGCCTGGCAGCAGGCAATTTTCAGCAATTTAAGCTTCATGGCCAAGTCTCTTGCAACTTTGTGTCCTTGCCGTGTCGTGTGTCGTCGCATCTTGTCTCGTCCGTTTTCGATTCCCTTTCGGGCTGCCATTTGCTTTCATTTCCAGCCAAGGTGGCTGTCGCATAATCTTTTTGCACCACGTTAAGTGGCTGGAATTGAAATTTACGATTGCACGAAAAGGTAACGCAAATAAATGTGTGCCAACTTGGCCAGCAACCAGCAGTAGTGTGCGGCTAGAGATGGCAGCGTGAGGCACGTAGGAATGATTGTGCTCTTGCCTAACTATCGAATGTATAAAGAGATGTTTTCTATAACATCTTATAGAAATGTTTTGGATATGCTATAAATGTGTTATAGATATGTTATAAATATATTATTGATATGTTACGGATATGTTATAGATGACCTAGAGATACGTTGTACAATGTTAGAGGTAGAAATGTTACCAATATATTATCAATATGTTATAGATATGTTATGGATATGTTAAGGATTTCTAATAGAAATGTAAACGAATTTTACATAAATGTTAAAAACATGTTAAAGGCAACGTATTACAGACATGTTAAAGATATGTTACAGACAATTTACAGAAATATTTGTCTTTATATTTAAAGAATTTATTTACCTTAATTTTTTTAAGTTGTTCTCGATAGTTCATTTGTCCTTGTCACGCTGCCATCTCCAGTGCAGGTTTTAAATTATTTAAGTGGCCAAGACACGGGACTCACGGCTGTTGTGCGCGTCCCTGTGCCGAGGCCAGCGTCGGGCAGGTGCCAATATTAAATAGTTTGAATGAGAACCCAAATCGCACAGGAATAATAGAAGAAAATTGGGAAGGGGAGTGAAAGACAGAGAGAGAGAGATAGGGGGAGGTAAAACTAGAGACTGACTTTATGGCCGTGATAAGCAGGGCAGACCCTTTTGATTTGGTTTGCAGGATTTGCGGTTGTCGCTGCCCTCACTTCCCCTTCCTCCCTGTTTGCCTTTTAACTCGTTAGTTATGCGAAGGGATGACTTCAGCCCCAAAAGAGAAACATACAAGGGAGAAGAGAGTAGTGGGAGGGGAGGGAAGTGGAAGCCAGCAGTGGGCTTAAGGTTTATTTAAAAGGCCAATGCCACATGTTTGGGGTTTTGTGTGTGTTTTAATATGACACCTTTGCCGATGGTAATTTATCACCTCAGCACTGGGGACATATGCTTACGGAGGTCCCCCTTTCCCCTCTCTCCGCTCTCGATACCTTTTTCCCTTTGCCTGTGCCTTGTGTTGTGTGCGTGTGTGGCAATGTGTTTTTATAATCACTGGGGGATTAGGCTTGGACTGGCCAAAAGGAGGGAGGGAAGTAGAAGAGGCCCAACTGATGTTAGCCGGCAGATAATTAGTGACCGTGGCGAAGATTTATGCATGCGTGTGAATGGCTTAAAGTAGCTGGCAAATAAAAGCAAATTAAACGCAAACAAGCTAAGCGTCTCTAATTAAATCGCAGCAATAGGCCAGTCTCGCACCCAACTCAGCGCTGTCAGAATTGTGAAATGTGCCATCAATCTGACGAGCAGCAGCAGCAGAGGCAGCAGCTGCTGCAGTTCAGCGAGGGCACTTTCCCAGTCTGCTGTTAATTAAGTTTATCCAACTAAATGTCAACGTTTCGTGCACCTTTATCAACTGTAAAAGTGTCATATTAAAATGGCTAAGCCTTTCTCAACAATGTGGTGGCCAAAGCGGCTTTTCTCTGCTCTGCTGCTGCTGTTTGGCAACCCTTGAGTGACCACTGGGCGTATGCGCAATGTAAGAATTTGTATACTTTATTTATTTGAATTTAGCTTGATGAACTACGAGATTATTATTTTTGCTTTGCATTTCGATTTAAAATTCAATTCGATTTGGCAGTGCAGAAGTATTTGCTCAGCACTTGCCGCATGAACAGAACAATCGAACAAGTTTATCGAGTATTCAATTGTTTTTTCCATTGTTTGCTGTTTACTCTGCTGCTGCTACTGCTGCAAGCTGCTGCATTAATTTTTCTAAATCTCAACGAGAACCAATGCAAATTTTAATAGCTCTCATGTGGTTTTTCTGCGTGTTTGTTCTGCCATTGAAAGAACTATCGCATGGAGGAGTCGAACAGATTCCTTTGGTTTTTTCTTCGTGTTGGTATCTGGGCAAATTATAAACCAATTTGTAGCTACTTTTTACGGCGTACACTCGACTCGTCTCTCGACTTGCGACTTATCCTCGCTATGTGGGCTTCATTTCGTATGCGTGACATGTAGAAAGCTGCTTTCCCAGCGGTTGCTTTTTGGTTGTTTAGTTGCCTAGTTGCCTGGTTGCCAAGTTGCTGTCTGCCTGCCTGCTTGGCTGCCTCATCATCAGCCCCATCATCGTCATCATCATCATCAGCAGCAGCAGCAGCGGTAGCAGCAGCTCAGTCATCATTAGCAACTGCGGAAAAGGAGCAGCAGATCAAAGAACATTGACAAAAATTAAGCTCACCTATGCCATTTGCCACGTCTGCGCTAATGAGCCATAAAAATGCTACCTAAACGGCAACTGACTTTTCAAGTTTCCAGTGCCGTCTCTAAGGTGACAATGCGGCCAGCATTTTTCGACTTGCAACTCCTGGAGACTATCAGGCACGCATCGCCACAAGAAGCAACCGCAATTGTGCCTTTCTTGGTTGAATTATTCAATAAGGGGTTCGTTTTCTCAGTATTTGAATCTCCTTGGGAACTGCCTGGTAATATATTATATTGTACATAACATATGTGTGTATATAGTACTTGTATGATTCATATGAATAGCTTTACTCATTCCATCTTTGAGTTTAGAGTTTAATTGAAATAATCCAGTAAAACTGCTTCTTTCATAATTTTTCTGCCTTGAAGTTTTATTTATAAAAAGGAAATTAAACTGTTTCTGGAATTTGTTGTTTGTTCTAACTTAGTTACAGTTTATAATTGATAGTAATTAATAAATATTGCATATTATTATTAAATACTTTGAATACATAATTTTGGTAACTAAGAAAACTGTTTAGAGTTAAACTTTTATAACTTTTCTAGCCTAGAATATTTAGTGAAAATAAGTAAAAGTAAAAAGAAAAGCAAGTTAAATACTCCCTAATTGTCATATAAATCTTCAATTAGTTTCTTATATGATTACCCTGTACTCTTTCAATATTATTTAAATTAGACATAAGTTTATTACAATGTTAAACGAAAAATGATTGAATCTAGATTTCGATACTTCATTGTTCTTCAATCAGGACACGAAGAATACTTATGAATGGATTTTAAATTTAGTTCTATTTTGAGTTTTATTTCCTTGTAGAGCATTTCCTATTCGATAACAGCAAAAACCAATACATACTTATATATATTATGTATGTTTCTACAACATTCACATACATGAGCGCATATCGCTTGCTCGTTTAGCTTTATCCGAGTTTGTGGTGCCAAACTTTTGTTATCGACTGTCGCCCGAAACGAATAAAATAAAATACAAAAATTTTGAGGCAAAACATTATGTTAATACTCGCACTTGGTTGCTGTTCTCCTTCTTCCTCTTGTTGTTGTCGTGTGTGCTGTGCTATTTGTATTCATTTTTGATATCTCTTGCCCTCTCTCTCTCTCTCCTTCTCTCTTGGCCACTTGGCATGAGTTTCTTGGCGACTTGGCGGCGTCAGTGCGACAATAAATCAAAGTTTATAATATTAATTTCAAATTCAAAATGGCTGTGGAAAAGTTTTTAAAGCGGCCGCCGCTGCGGTCTCAAATTAAACAGCAAACTCGTAGCCACAGCTAAATATTTGGACAGCGACAACCCTAAAGTAACCCCAGCAACTGTTTTATTATTAACTTCATTTGCTGGCGCACCACAAAGCGGCAAAGTTTAACTTGCACTACGCCAAAAAAGAAGAACAGCAACAAGATATATATATATATATATTTATATATATATACACAAGTAAGTGTAAAAAAGGGAAAGACATAACATAAAATAGCAGTTATAAAAAGCGCACGAAACTTGTTTGCTCAAGAGCAAAAGTAAAAAATCGAAAAAAAAGAGCAGAAAAAAAGAGGAGAAAAAAAATTTTATTAGCCGCTGCCTTTTGCGGCGTGCAAAGTTTCGCCAGCGCGCGCTGAGAAAATACTTATAAGAAAATCAATCCCTACGGCCAAGTCAGGAATTCTGAGTATTTTATTTATCAACTCACGCAACGCTCAACGAACCCAAAAAAAAAAAAAAAAACTGAGCAGCAAGTGAAGAAAAAAGGAATACAAGACGCGGAGCCAAAGAAGCAAAACGAAGAAAAAATGCAACCTGAACAATTTCCAGAGTTTCAATTCAACTTATGAAACAGCTCGCGGCCATATCGATTTCACGCTTGACGCTAAGAAAATTAACTTTGCCAAAGTAACAGCGGCAACTCCGAAAACCAACAGCCGCCGGAGAAACAGCAACAGCAGCAGCAGCAGGGACAGTGCGCTGCTGTAGGGGTGGGGGAGTGGGGGATACTTCGATGCGTATGACAGTGGGTGTTGCAGGCGATTCCTATGCCCTGCACGTACTGCGGGTCCCAAATATTGTAAGTGATTTGGTGAAGTTCCCCACCAGTAGCCGCGAAGTCTTCCCCCTCTTCCAGTGGCAAAAAAAGTTTGAGGCACACATGTGTGCGTGTGTGTGTGTGCGTGTGTGTGTGGCCAAGGTGTTCCACAAGCTGGCGAACTGTACAACG
This sequence comes from Zaprionus indianus, assembly GCA_018904595.1. NCBI lineage: Eukaryota > Metazoa > Arthropoda > Insecta > Diptera > Drosophilidae > Zaprionus > Zaprionus indianus. The sequence continues at coordinate 3,973,034 of JAEIHA010000152.1, forward strand.
TGCTTGCAATGCCAGAGACGTTACGGCGCTGCTGTGCGCCTAATTTGCTATAAACTCGTGCCGCCCAAAGGGGAAGGGAGCACGAGGCAGGGGTAGGGGTAGGAGGGGGTGTGTGCAATTTTCATAATTCACTGGCGCCCGCAGTCAGACTTTGAACTTCGCTGTGTGAGTTCAGTTGAGCTCTCGAAACTGGTCATTAGCCGTACGCATTGCAAGCACTTTTCAAATGTCATTTGCCATTTGGTGCGGCAACGATTTTGTGGCCTGCGCCCATGCTTCAACTTCATTAGGCACATCTGAGGGCTGTCGCGTGGGCGTGCCACCTATGTACGTATGTGTGTATGTGTGTGCGATGTTGCCGCCCAATGCAATTACTGCAAAAGTTCGTGCAAACAACTTTTTGACTTTGGCGCGTGAAATTCAATGAAAATGCCATTATTTGGAGCAATGGACAATGAGTGTGGTCTTATTGCGCCACTGCACGGCTGCAGGGACGGACAAGAGAGGGGAGAGGAGCAGTGGGGGGACAGTGCTGCGCCAGCTGCTGGTCAGAAGGGGCACAAAATGTACGCAGACAACAATGAGCTATGTCAGAGACCGCAGTGCGCTGGTTATGGATGCGCTATGTGCCGCACGCGATAAGGAGAGTAACGAGTGCAGGGGGAGGGCAGGAGTACAGAGAGAGAGGGGGGAGAGAGTGGTTGGTTGGCAGAGCTTGTAGGTTTTTTTGGTCTGCATGGCAAATAGGAAATACGCGCATAATGTTTATAGCGTGCAGGCGAAAAAACCGCATCCAAATTGAGTTGCGCGACATTATCGCCAGTGTCGAATGTAATGCCTGTCTGCCTGGCGTGCCACGCCTCTTCTCCTCCCTCCCTCTCCTGCTCTACCCCTCTCTCTCTCTCTTCTGTTCTATCCCTCTCTCCCTCTCTTTCCACTGTGCTGCCTCTAACACTCTGCTCAAAGTGGTTTGCGAGGGCAGCAAGTATCGAACTTACTTTGTGTGTATTCAACGAAAAGTACTGAATAAAACTGATGCATGTGCAGAGATAGCTTGTTTTGGCTTGAAATCCGCTAATGTGCAAGGGAAATTTAAGTGAAGAAGGACAGGGTGTAGGAATGGTAAACAGTTTGTCAATATATCTGCCTACTTGCACTAGGTTTTGATTTATTGAAATGTACAAAGCAAAGACAATTTATGTTCTTTACTTGACAGTCAACTTTAAGTGCCTTGATGAGAGAGGGAAATATACGTTAGAAGGGGAAATAAAATTAGTATTAATTATTCTGCTGTTTTCGTTCTTTACCGCTAAAAATCTTTAAACATTTCTGCAGCATTTTTCTATAATTAATGATTTTTCTATCTATTTATCCATTTATTTCATCATATTTTCATTTCTCTGATGCTCTTCAAACTTATCTCTGCTTTGCCAATTAGCTCAACTCCCTTTGGTGGCAGTGGCAGTGGAAACAGTAAACATTAAACAGTTAACAGGTGAACAGCAAAACAGGTATCAGGTAACCCGGCAACGGGTGGCCACTCTCTAAAAACGCAACCCGCAATTGCGAAATTATACAAGATTGGCAGGCGAATTGCAACTCGTTGGCTGCACAATGCACAAATGAAGCAATCAGAATCAATGCGCATACGCAGCGTGGTGCAGGCAGAGAATGAGAGAGGGAGAGGTTTGTGGAGTGTGTGTACATGTTTATAAGCACACTCACACACACATGTGTGCTGGCTGTCTAAGCAGACTGTGTGCTAAGTTGGCTTGGCTTCTTTCTGGTACGACAGCTTCACCTTGTCATTGAAAATGCAGAATGAACTAGCTAATTGTGCTAATTGCTTTTGTCTGCACTAAATTACAACAATTAACTTGCGCACTTGATTAGTTTAGTTGTGCGCAGACAACGACTGCACTCTGCACTACCAAGGCTTCTGCTCGCAAAAGTGTTGATTGCATTACTCTCCGTGTGTGTGTGAGTGTGTGTGTGTGTGTGAGCTGCTTATTGAAATCAAATCGATAAGTTACGTTGCGCTAAAAGCGAAGCTGCACACTTTGTGTGAACTACTTGGGCACACTCAGAAATTTAATTAAAACTCGAGTTTAGCCTGAGCTGCGATGCCAAGTGACTTGGGGCTGTCTCTTCATCGTTGCCTTTCCTCTCTTCTTCTTCATCTTCTTCTTCTTCTTGCTTTCTCTGGCCAATTGGCCGTGCGAGTTATTTATGGCATCTCAGCCCGGCGAAAGCAATTTGCGATGACAAAATAAGTGCACGACGAACTGCCAGCCAGAGGCCACAATAACAAATGATATGCTAAAGTTCGCTGCAGTTCGCAATGAAAAACCGTTACACGTGGCGCCTGAAACTATGCAGCAACAGCTGCAGAAAGGGCAATACAAGTAACTAAGGTTGAACGACTGGCAGATATGCTGTAAAAGTCAAATTAGTCATTGCAAAATATTATTTAATACATTTTCAAGCAATTCAAAAAAAAATGTATGTTATCTTTTTATTATATTTGTTACTGGTCACTTGGATTTATTTAATTCAGCCCTAACAAATACTGAATAACATAGAAGAAGCAACTTACTTTGCACTTATAAAGGTTTTCCTTACTTACTAATTCAATTCAATGTATATCAATATCTGACTAACTATTAACTTATAGTTAATATAGTTATAGTTAACTATATCCAATTCAGGGTATCATAACCAACAGCAAAGGGCATCACACTCTGCGTAATCGTTGCATGTAGCTGCCCCTCCCGCTGGCCAGGCAAGTCATCAGCGCAGCGAAGTCATCAGACAGACGCTGCATGTGGTTCTCATTAATTCCATTTCCATTGCCATGGGAGCTACCCCTCTCTCTCTCTCTCTCTCTCTCTCTCTCTCCATAACTCCCTGTTGCACTTGTGGCACGCCAGCGGCAGTTGTATAAATCATACAGAACTCCAGTCATATTTTTAAGATCGTGCAAAACCGAAAACCACATTGAAACATTGAATCGACTTTATGTTCCGCTATAACGTGCCTGTATATTTTTTTATTTTACCTATTTCCCTTATGCAATTTGCTGCACGAGCGCAATCAAAAACAATTTTTATAGCTTGAAAGCCGCATTTATTCACCTCGTACATGCCGTAAGCCGTGTGCCATATGAGTTACCTGTGCCATAACAAACTGCAGTCGCAACATATCATCATAAAACAAAAATATCGATAGCAAATTGCAGTGGCATAAATAAATATGCTGATACCAAGAGGCAGTGGGGCAAGACGGCGTGTGTGTTGCAAGTTCTGACTGTCAATATAAGGATGGATGGAATTATGATGAGTTTCTGAGAGATCGGTATATAAGTAATATAATATAAGGAAAGATATATTATGATTATTTTTAATGATTGATTTCTTCATTATCAAAATTGGTTTGTTATTTGAAATAAAATCGTTGTTAAAATGAGAAGGATATGCTAATATAAAATACAATATAAATGTTTAAGAATGAAAAAGTTTTTTATTTTTAATGAAATTTTTAATCAAGAACTATTTAAAAAAAATTATAATTCATTTAACTATATACCTTATTTTTATTTTGATTAACTTCTCTTACTAACTTCTATCTTCAAACGAATCTCATTTTTATTTCAAAAAAATTGATCAAACATTAACAATTAATGACCATCAATAATATATTATTTGCTAATAAATCTCTTTAATTCTTTCTCAGAAATAAAACAAAACATTGTCCTCAGTTAATTCTCTTCTATGTAGAGCTGCAAATGCGCTTACAAGAACGCAGCGAAAAACGTATTTTATTTGTCTAACTGGCAGGCGAAAACTGATTAAAATATCAGCCCAACATGTCAACAAATCTGTGTCTGGCACAGTCTGCCGCACACACCACACACTCACTCACATACACTCACACACACTGCTGCATGGTTGTGGGTTGTGCAGCAGCATTTTGTTTTGTTTTAATTGCTAAACATTGTCAACACGGATTTGCATGGCATGCCGCCGCCGGCGTCGGCGTTGACAGTGTTATTAGTGGGACCTGTACCGGCTGTGAGTGCAAGGGAATCGGGCCACTATATTTCTCTGGGTTCTCCTTTGCGCTGCATAAAATATTCATGCTTGCAAAATATTTTTTATCAAAACATAATAAACAAATTTACATTTTGCCAGCCAGTTGCTTTATTTTTTATTTTGCTTTGTTTAATTCGGTGACATTTGCGTTCGGGTTTTTTATCACAGTTTCTTCATTTTCTTTGTTTTTGGCTGCAGAAACTTTTTGATTAAATCTGGTAATTTACATAATTTAAGTATTGTTCGTGTTTGTTTCATTTCCAGCAACTATTTCCGCACTGCCAAGCTAATTTAAAGTTGCAGTTGTAGTTGCTCTATGCAACTAATTAAAATGTAATGTGGCTAGAAAAAAAAAATATTAAACTAGATCTCTATAGTGACAGGGAGAAGGTAACTTAGCAGGCTATTTAATACTCTACTAAAATATTGTTTTCTTACATATAAAAAAGTAATTATCTACTCATTGATTTCATTAAACTCTTAACTTAATTATTGCTCAAATATTTGAACTTTAATTAATTTTTACTTGCGCAGTTTCGTGCTGGATTGCGAATGTTTATGCTGCTGTTCCACGCGCAATAATCATACGCCATGTTGTCCCCTTTTCTCCATCAGCTGCTTATGTGAGCTTTTCAATTTGTTTTGTTTTCCTCACATTGACACACACACACACACTCACACAGACACACACGCAGTCACAAATAGAAATAAAAATGGCAAGTTTTGCTTGCTCTGCCATCGCCATTTGGAGCTAAACTTTATATATTTTGCTATAGCAACGGTTATCATAGCCAGCAGCAGCTCGTCGAGGCAGAGGGACCCGGAGCGCAGGGAGAAGGGAGAAGGTCGTCCTTTCAGCTGGATGCTTTCATCAACAGCAAGACGCGATGCTGACTACTACAGTTGGCCTTAATAACAACACTTGTCGTAATATCATTTTTATGCCCCCGGACAGGGGAATGGAAGAGGAGGGGGTGAACGGGACCGGCTGGGGGCCAAATCGTTTTTATGACACGCACCAGGCGCTAGGGCTCCTCTAGAGCGCTCTCTTCTTTCTCTCTTGCACCCGTTGTTCGAGATAAAGAATTGATTTTATAGCGTCAAACATGCGATTATGAAAGAAAAACAGAGTGAGAGACAGGGCAAGAGGGGAAGGAGGTAGGAGATGGGAGAAGGAGTATGAGCAGCTGGAGAAGGGTGCCCAGAGGTTGTAGCCAAGTCAAAGGGTGTCACCTAGTACGTTGCGGGTGTCAGGGCAATAAAAACTTTGCACAGCTTTTTCTCTCTCTCTCCTTTATTTTGGCTTCCCCTTCTGCCGAAGTCGAACTACTGTTTTCCCCCAACAAGCTTAGTGCTGATCCATGTGAAAATACAGACGAATGTGATATATGTTTTGCTATATATATATGTAGTATTTATTGTTTGTTTGTTTTTGTATATATAATATTAATATGCAGAGCGACAAACAAACACTTTGCCACACTTTCGGTAGCGGCAATAAAATGATATTTATGACAAACGCTCTGCAACGGCGCATAATCTGCTCAGTTAGCCCTCGGCTCAGTTTGCATAAATCAAGTAAACGCCTTTGCTCTCGCACTAGCTAATTACTCTGGCTAGTTAAAAAAGTTATAAAACTCAATTAAAACTTGCGCACCTGTTAAAACATGCGCCAACATTGCAATTTTTAGTAAATGAGCGGAGTTAAATTAGAGAATTTAGATGCAGAAGAGAGGGAATGCATTAAGTATGTTTAACTGGTTTAGATTGTATTATATGTTATCTGTATTGTTAAATGTCTGATATTCAGTTGTTATTACAAGATTTATACAAAAATTAAACATATATTAAGCTAATGGAAGGTTCTGCAATCTTAAGTGATTCTTTTGCCTGAAAGATCACGAAATTCGTCAATGTTTAGAAGTTTAATTTCTTTTCTATAAGTTAAAGAAGCAACTTTCACATTTTGTATCAAAGAATTAAACTATATCAACCATATATTGTATATTGTATTGTCTTATCTTTTTTAAGTGTTGAATCCCATGACAAGAAAGCGGAGAATTATCTATAGTTCAACAAAGCAAAGTATGAGAAATATTAAATAAGTTTTATCTACTTCATGTCGTTTTTAAAAGTGTTTTTAAAAGAAAACTGAAGAAAATCGTCTTCAGTTATATATATAGATGATAAAAGTAAGTAAATGTACTATTTAAATGTGTATTCAAGCTGTTGAAATTACACTAGAAATAATCTGAAGTTTCTTCCTAAAGAATCATATAATTTATGCTCGAAGAACACAAGTTATGTATGTAATCCTGCAGCTAACAATATTGCGAATGATAGCATACCTAGAGGAAATGGAGAGTCAAAATAGGAGGATAGACAGGAAGAGGGGCAGGAACAGGTACAGAAAGAAGGGTCGTGGGCAGACAGGAGAAAGAGATGGGTAAAGGTTTGGAGGACAGCAACCAGCGACAAATGACAGATTAGCGCAAATATTTATTTTAATGTCTGCCACGGCAACGTTGCGTTAACGATGGCCACACACACACACAGACAGAAGGGAAGAGAGGAGGATTGTCGGTATGCTACACGGTTATTATGTTTGAGCTGCACACCACTCGAATACTCCGGGGGCAATTGGCTATGCCGTGCCGTGCTGCGGGCCGGGCCCAGTTGCCGCTCCACTGCTTATATTGCCCATTAAACACAAAGTCATAATGAGCAGTCGGTTGCGGAAATGGGTTAAAATAACTATAACTATGTGAAACGTGTGCTCCATGGAGCGGACCAGGGACTAGGGACTAGGGACTACGGCATGCCGTGCCACACCAGAGCGTGTAGCTTTTACTGTAATAAAAGTAAACAGCACCAACAAATGGTGCTAAAAACTGCATTTATCAGCACGAAACTTGTGAGGGTTGCGACAACTGCGAGTGATAACCAGCAGGGTGTTGAGAGGCCCCACATCTCCTCCTAAAATTGATACGCAGCCAAAGGGCTGAAAGTTGTAACTATTGTTGTTGCTGTTGCTCCATTGTTTGCCAGTTTTGTGAACTCGAACAATTATTAGAAACAGCAAATAGCCTGCTGAAAGTTGATGACAGTTGTTGCTTTTGTTCCAAAAGGTTATTTCAGTACATTGATGTGCCATTTGCTTTGTGCTTTGATATTTCATGTGGTTTCGATATATTTCACATTGAATACTGGATACTGAATATTAAATTCGAACTGCAAATGCAGTTAAAGTCGGGGCAAAGGCGAAGCCAGGTAATTAACGGCGGCTAAGGCTAAGCTTCATTAAATATGTGCAGCAATTATTGGCGCACTCGAAACTAATTATAATATGCGTGTGTCTGCTTATGGAGTGCGATTAGAGGGCTGCCATTGGGGGGCTTATCTACTAAGTAGCTACAGCATTGACATAATGACATATTTACATGTTAATATAGCAAAGTGCGATAGGTAAAGAGACTGAAGGAGAGCGAGGAATTCGAAAAATGGCTGACTTAATTATCGAGGCAAAAAGGAGAAACTTATCAGGGCTTAATTTTTCGTCTTTCGGGCAAAATCTCAGCAGACAAAAGTTAAGCAGCCAAGGATCGGGAGTCGGGAGTCGGGAGTCGAGTGTGGCCTTTATGCAAGCCAAACAGAAACTGCTTACGAAACAAAAAGTCAAACAACGTCAAAGAAAGGCAGCAGCAGCAGCAGGCAACAGTTTCTACTTTGCTATGTTCTTCTTGTTGTTGCAGTATTTGGCAAAGTTTTTGCCTAAGTCACTTTCATGTGGGGGAAGGAGGTGCGTAGCCCTGGCTTGCCCTGCCCTGGATCGAGCCTTGAAATTAATTATACATGCAGGTCACGTAAATATGATTGTCATGCCAGCAGACGATGGCAGATTGACCGAGAGCGAGTCGAAATGAAACCTGCGTAGGCATTTCAAACACGCCATCGACTCAATGTACCCACCTCCCTTCTCCTCCTCCTCATCCTGCTCATCCGATTGCCCTGGGCTAGATAAACTTAAGGACTTAAGCGGCTTGCATGTTTTGCTCACAGCTTAGAACGTGCGAGGGAGAACGCAGTTTTAGTCCAGCTTGCGCTGTGATTGGGAGGCGCAGAACTTTAGTGGAAATCCCTCAAACTGAAAGTATTTAGCTAATAAATTATACAAAAATTGAAACAAATTCCTTAAGCAGTTGAGTGGCAAGACAACCAGCCGAGAGAGAGAGAGAGAGTAACTCCATTAATATTTAATCGCTGCCAACGCCGGAACTGATCCCAAGAAAAACAAAAACAAACCAACTTTAGTGCAGTCTGGCAGACGGAAATTGCAACAAATTGTGGCAGGCAACAGTTCGCCAGCTTGCAACACAAATGTGCAACAAGCGACTTCAATTAGAGAAGTGTAAATATGGCAAGCAAAAAGTGTTGCATACACACAGGCGCAGGCAGCAGTAGACAACTGCGTTATTGCCTGACACTGTGCAACAAGGAGGGGTATATGTTGCAATTATTTATTGGGAGTTCAGAGCTAAGAAAATAAACAAAAGATTGCGAAGACTGCAAAGGAAAAAGAAAGAAAGAAATTGAAATTACAAATTTAGCAATAAATAAATAAATATCAAGTGCAAATATCACGTGCCTTAGCCCAGTTGCACAGTGCTGTGCAAGGTGTTGGCTGTGATAATTAATAGGCCAACAGGCGTGGCAATATCAAGCCAGCACGCACGCACACATTGCCCGCGCTGCAGCAAGAACAACAGGAATCCAAAGCAACTTGCAACTTGTAGTTGAAAGTCAAAACATTTTCTTGCACAACTGCGGGAAAACTTCCAGCCTAGTGTGTGCGTGTGTGTATGTGTGTTTGTTGACATTGGCGCTGCAAGTGTGTTTACAGCGTAAAATTTTGTGTTTATAAAATTTGTGTTGCCTGCGCTGAAGCGGGCACAAATTCATATTGCGTATACGACACGAGAGCTCATTTCACACACACATTAAAACTCATTACATTCGTTACTTGCGAGCAAATTTTAATTTCCTGCTCGACAGAGGATGTCAGGGGAAGGGTACTAAGGGGGAAGAGCGGGTCAGGGTTCACGGTTGAGGGGTGCTGAGAGTCAAGTGGCCAGAACTGGCAACCACAGCAAGCGGCAGTTAAGGAATTCAAATAAAGTTCATGTTCCCGTCACACACAAATGCAAACAAGCAGGAACACACATACATACGCACGCACACATGTACACACACAAAGACAAACACGCACACAGACGCCGAGCAGTCACGTTATAATTGATAGACAGTTGCAAAACGTGTGCGGCGCCTAAAAGTTGACAGGCGTCTTTCCTTTTTTTATAAACTTTTGCAAAGGCAACACAGAGAGAGAGAGAGAGAGAGAGAGAGAGAGAGGGGGAAATGGGCAAGGGATGGAGGGGAAATGAGCGAGCGCAACGTAGCTTGAGACCGTCTGTCTGTTGTGTTAATAAAAACGCAAACACAAATGAGCGTGCGTAAAAAATTCAATTATGGCACCCGAGTTGTGACAGGCAGCCAAGGCCTTGCCAGGCAGCCCCGTGGGGTGGTAGGCAGTCAAAAGGCATAAGGAGGCAGGGAATTAAATAAACTCGCAGGTAAGTATGCTATATAAAAGGAGCAATGCCAAGCCGAGGGCGGCCAAAGTGAACAATGACAGTTATGCGTAATACGGCTCAGTTGCCTCCCTAGCTAACATCCCTCCTCCCCCTCTCTGTTTACCCTCCTCACCACAAGCAATAGTACACATTGGTTTATATGCGTGCGTGTGCCTGTGTGTGTGTGTGCGTGTTGGTCTGTCCTATGCAAACAATGCGAAAGGTCTCGCATTTTTCAGTCTTGTGTGACACCGCACGACATTGCGGTTGCAGCCTTTGCTTGGTTTGCCCCAGAGCGCGTGCACTTTATTTGTTTAATTAATGTTGCCTTGTAAACTGCAAAGTGTCTGCTCATCTGTACCCTTCCTCCCCCCTTTCTCTCTGTAGCCCCCTTGTCCCCCTCCCGACTGTCGTTATACAGCTGCCTGTCGCGCTGTCTGTTTGTTATAGGCAAATAGACACTTGACATAAACACAGCCGAGTTGAAAACTTGATTAAATGTGCCGCAGCGACAGCTACAGCGACATTGCCAGTCATCCTGCTCTTCTCTTCTCTGCCATCAGGCTCCTTTCGCTGCTGCCCCGACTGCCTGTCAGCCAGCCTGTGCGTGTGGCCAGCAACTGACAGTCGCCACCTTGACGCTTGCCTCACAGTCTGCCTCACAGTCTGCCTCACTGCCTGCCCAGCCTGACTGGCATTCTGTAAATAAACAAGCAGTTGTTGCCGCAGCTGATGTTGCTGCCACTATCTCTGACTCTGACTCTGCTGCTGTTGCTGCATTCTGCTGCGGCGCGATTACCGCATTTGCTGCAGCGTGTCGCAGCCTTGAGGAATGAGCATTGCTTACAAATACTTTAAGTGCGTCAGCATTAAAACGATTTCAATGCATTAAACTTATTTTCAAGGCACTTCTTTAGTATTAAAAATGAAGAATATTTGCAACAATAAAATGCCAAATTAAAGGCAAAAGTACAGATGAGTTTTACACTTAAATGCACTGAATTTAATGCAGCTCATTACTCAACTTCATCAGACTTTTGAATACCTAGTTCAACCTTCTAAACAACATACCATCTCTCAAGCCCACTATGTGTTCATATTGATTATTGCCTCCATTAACCAAAGTTTTCTTCAATACTCCCCATAAAAAATATTGTGCAGCAAGCCATACTTATACAATTAATACAGAAACAAGCTGCAGAAGTGTGAGCTGAATGGGCGTAAAGCAGCTTGAATATTATTCACACTTTGAAAACATTCAAAGCGCTGCTCAATACGAGAGGAGGAGAAAGAAAAGGAGGCAAGCAAGAAGAAGGAGCAGTAGAAGAAGGAGAGTGGAACGAGTGCCTCGTCGCAAGTTGAGCCATCAACAAGGCCATTTAAAACTAATTATGCTCCGACGTGCTGACGTCGGCTGTGCTCAGATTTAATGGCAATGGCGTTAGCATTTTATTTACTACATTTAACTGCATAATGCGAATGCTACCCATGCCACTGCCACACACACACACACACACACACACACCTCGCCACAGCAGCGCCAAATGGAGTCTTAGTGCGAGGCAAGCATTTTGCATGCACTTAACTACTTTCACACACGCACACACACACCAGCACAGCCCACAGCACACGCCTCGATCTAACCGAAACTACTTAAAGCGAAAAGTAGGCAGTTGAGTTCCCCTCCCCCCTTTCCCTCTGCTGCTGCTGCGTCTTGTGCTGCGTCTCGTGTGTCCTGGCGTACTGTTTAATGGGTAATTACACAGCACAGCAGCCGTTTAATACACTCGTGTGTGAATGCAACGCAACACGATACACGTTGCAAGTGTGTGTGCGTCTGAAATTGCACTCGACTTGACTTCAGTCAAGTTGCGCCAGCTGCCATAAGGATTCAAGTGCCGAACTCACAAAGTGCAGACAGGTTAGTTAAGAGTTTATTCGAAATGATATTTATTTATAATGTTGTCTTGGCAGCCAGCCTCCCCCTCCCCCTTCCCCTCCCTACTCCCCCACAGAATCTCATTTAAGTTGCAGATTACTTTGTATTTATATATGGTAATTTGTGCATGCCATAAATATAAACACACACACACATGTTTGCTGCTTTGTAGTCAGCCTTGTCTTGTGTCTCGGCAAGTTATGATAAAATTAGTTGAGACCTTGTCGGGGGGTTAGTTGTGCCACAAAAGTCTGCAAATGAATGCGCAAATTGATGGGATAATTTCGAGAATGTCTTTCAGAAGAGAGACAAGACAAGAAGCACATTAGGGGCACCTTGCTGTAAAAGCGAAAATTAAAATGTAATTACTACCGCAGTGGGCGATAAATTTTTTTCATATTTTTCATATTTTTTTTATGCTTTGCTTCCCTCTTCAATTTGATAAATTAAATTTGAAATATGTTCATTATGTGCGGCATTAATTTTTTCACTGTTGCGGCAATTAGATAATTTTGGAGGAACACAAACACAGACTGCCGACGAGGTTAAAGGTCGGCGCACAGCTTCCTGTTACACTCTACAATATCTACAAAATCTACTTAATAAATTTTGTAACAAAATGAAAATGTGCAACTTGAGTTGAAGGTCAACAGACGTAGGAGGACACTGCCACTGCCAGTGGCAAGTGTAGGTGGCAGTGGTGTGGGCAGGTCGTGGACTGTACACTGACAGCACCTGTGCCGAGACTAGACACGTGTTGTACACAAAGTTGGTCAACAAAGTTGCTCATTTGTACGGGGGACTTTGCCGCCCGGGGCGCTCATAACGTTGCCACTCCCAGTCGCAGTCGCAGTCAAAGTCGTCCTCGTCGTCGTCGTCGTTGTCGTTGTCGTGCTCTTCTTTGACCGGCGACTCGCACATTATTAGCACCCCAACAACCTGAAGCGCAATAAATAACATGCTGTGCGGCATGTTTCGTGCCAGCTGCCGCCGCTTTACCTGCCCCCTCTCTCTCTCTGTATGTCTCCTTCTCCCACTTCAACGAACATTTATATTACGTTGACTTTTGTCCCATGTCCACTGCGAGTTTATGATGTTACGTGGAAATTATAGGAAATTTGTTTCTGCTTTCTTCTTCAATTTGATTCACTGTAATTTTGTAATATTTTATGTTGCCTACGTGGCGAGGGGAGGAGGGGAACGTAGTGAGCACTTCAAGAATTGATGAAAATGTTAAGGCTTTTCAATGTTTAGCTGCTCTTTTTGTCAGCGCGCTTTGCAATATAGCGAACACTGGCCTCAGTTCCTGGTATTAAGTGCTTTATGTGCTGAAACTTGTTTGCAGCATGTTGCCTGCGATACTTTGTCTCTCTGTGCAACTGTAACTGTGTGTTTTTTCCAGCCGTATTTCACCCTTAGCCGCAAAATTGCGTGACCCGTTTGTCTGGCTAAGCTCGAATCAAATGGAAAGCTAGCAATATGACATTTCAATTTTCATCAACAATGGCGAACGCAGCCGCAGAGACACCTGCACAACGCGACCGACAACAGGCAACAGCAACAGCAATAGTAACAACAGCAACAGCAACAGAGAACGACAGCGACATCGACGACGCACTTCTAATACAATACAAACGCAATAATATCGGATTTCCGTTTCCGCATCCGTTACGCAGCGTAGTTTACAGTTGCCAGTTTACGGTGGATTCACAGCCCTTGCTCGGGTTATTTGCGGCATTTTTTTGTTGCCTCCACACACACACAGCATACAATACAACTCGTTGTCTGAGCTGCTGGAGGAGTTGCTGCTGCGGCTGCTGCAACAGTTGCAGCTGGGGATGGAAAAACAATTTAGAGCTCAGTCGCCAGTTCTCTCTCTCTCTCTCTCTCTCTCGCTCTGCTGGCACTTTAAGCACAACGGTGAGCAATAAAAACTTGTTGGCCAAGTCTGCAGCGTATGAAATAGTGTCGAAGCCTTTCATGCACTTGTACACACACACACACATAAACATAGCACAACACAACAGACTCTCACTCAGGCAGGCACCTTGCAATTGGATGCATGTTGACAATGACGGCAATCTGTGCAAAGTTCAGGCGACTCCTGCGAGTTCTGCGAATCTTGCAACGGAAATTGTCGCGCGAAGTGCAATAAATCGCGCCTTGGCTGCTTTTTTTTTCTTGCCTGTGCCCCGTCTCGGTTTCATCTTGGCCCGTGGACGCAGTACTTATGTGGCCCTTAATGGATATTGATTGGAGGACTAAGATTGATTTGCAGCACGGTGTGTGAGGTTGTTATGAGGCAGGCAAGGACAGGATGCACAGAAGTTTGCTTGAATATAAAAAAGAGTTGCTTTTTTAGTTCTTTTATTTAAGTTATTCCTATTTATTTGTTTGATATTATTTAGCTTTATATTAATCATAATAATCATTAAAAATATTATATATTTTTGTATTTTTCAACGTACATTAATTTTGTATTAGAATGTACAAGATAGAAGTCAATTTACAAGTAGTGTAGTTTTTATGCTGGAACATTTTTTTTTAAGTGTAAACAATAACTATTAAGTATTATTGATTTTTACAAGTTTATTGGATTTCTTTACTTAACATAATAGTTATTTATTAAAGAATTACAGGGCCAGTTGGCCCACATAAGTATGCAATATAAAATACGCTTAGCATAGAAGTAACGGCATAGCGTCATAATTCCGCCGCCATAATTTCGCCCAGTACATTTTGTCCGCGAAATTATGGCGATTCAGCGAGCTTATGTCGTTTCTGAGCGTCATAAGATCGCGCGAACTTATGACGTTCAAATATTACTTTGAGCGATCTTATGACGCTTAAGCGCCATAATTTCGCCCAGTACATATTGTCCGCGAAATGATGGCGTTTCAGCGAGCTTATGTCGTTTCTGAGCGTCATAAGATCGCGCGAACTTATGACGTTCAAATATTACTTTAAGCGATCTTATGACGCTTAAGCGTCATAAGTTCGCCGGCGGCGAAATAGTGGCGTTTTTATCTTGGCGAACTTATGGCGTCCTTAAGCGTCATAAGATCGCGCGATATTATGACGTTTTGGCGCGGCGGAATTATGGCGGCGGATTTTTGCCGAAGTAAACTTCAGGTGCAATAAAGTGTAGGTTAGAGTCAATCATAGTCGAGCTCTCGTTTCAACAGCATTATAATACTTCCTACATGACTTCCCATATATATTCCCATCGCTCCTCTTCTGCTCCCTGATAATACATAATTTGTTGCCACAAAAGAAGTACAATTTAGTTGGATTTTCTACGCATAACTAAATAAGCTGCAGTCTGTTTGTCTTCCACTGTTATGCAAATAGAATTTGCCGCCCTCAAAATTAGTGCTATTATCTAGAGGAAATGAAATATTTAACGCTTCAGAGTTGGCTTGGCTTTACTGCGAGTATTATTGCTGCGAATAAACGCATCGCGGTTGTTGTTAGTTGTGCAATCGAAAATTGATTTAATTTCGATGAGGTAAACACGAGAATGAATATGAAAGAACCGCAACCAAATTTCCACCGTGTGGCAACTAATAATGCTCGTGCAGCAGCGGAGCCCGTGCTGGCATCAACTCAATTACAAATGGCGGTGGCAACTGTGTGCGGTGCCAGTGTGGAGTAGTAGTAAACAATGCGGCTCTGCCACAGTGCAGCTCTACTACTGCAGCGAGCATCATGGGCAGGATGACAGGCGCAGGCCAGAATAAAACCGAAACCAAAAACCCAACAAAAACGGACAAAACAAAACAACAACAACAACATCAAAAGCAAAAGCAAAAACCCAAACCAAACCGAAGCGAAGTGAACCAAAGCGAAGCGAATGAGTGGCTCAATGCCGCAATATACAAAATGTTTTTTAATTGTTTTGCATCGGAATGCGCAGAGTGAAGGTACACACACACACACGCAGTATGACTGTGCGTATAGCCCTATAGGGCATTTATGTCTGTGTGCTTGTGTGTGTGTGTGCAAATATACTCTCGTATATATGCATGAACGTGAGCGGAGAATACGAGAGAGATTTAATTTTATTCGGTTTCAAAACAGGCAACAATTTCCATATGCCACAATTGCATTTTATTGTTGTTATTCTTGCCTACTGTTCTTATTGTTGTTGTTGCTGTTATTGTTTTTACTGTTGCTCTGTTTTGCTGTGGTTATTGTTGAGGTTTTTCTGTGGAGCCCAAGTGCAGCAGCGCTGCGCTGATTTCGGCCCACGCGACGTATGCGTAATGCGCTCAGTTCATTCTCTTTTTTTCTTTGTATGAGCTGGAAAGTGGAAGAAGGGGTTTAGGGGAGGGGGGAGTGTGCCCAGTTTAATCTCTTAAGGCAGCCAATTGACTTTTGTCCATTGGTTTATTGCGAACTTTTAAGCGCTTCGCTGGAGTTTACCAAGTTTTTTATTGTTAATAAATTTTGTTTATTTTCAATAAGCAAATAAAAGCCAAGCACATAAAAACTGTGCCACAACTAACATAAAATATGTGGCCAAAACAACAACAGTATTATATAGAGTACTACATACATCTGTGTGTGTGAGTGCGCGCGTTTGTTAGTGTGTGAGTTAATGCTGCGAAATAAACGCTATAAATGGAAAAGTTTTGTGTGTGTCTTGCTCTTGTTTTGTTGATTTTTATGACATTAATTTGTTTAATGCACAAAGAGGGAAGTCGCAGGCAAAGGAGAACTCAACTAAAGCTTGACTAAATATTTAAATGAAAGCCAAGACATATTCGCCTAGATATGTGGCGAAAAGTTTACTCGCTATCAGTTGCACAATTTCACAGAGACACCCACGAAGTCTCTGTCCCCTCAGAGAAGAGAAAACAAATATAAAATGCGTATACGTGATGCTTTTGTTTCCATGCGTTAAATCAGCATATAATCCCAGAGTATTTCCAATTTCATACACACGCACCCCACGGCTCACACACACACACACACAAGCTTGTCAAACAAACTTAAAAACATAAAAAAAGGAACCAACGAACTTTGTTTCCCCTTCTCACACACACACACGCGCGCTGACAATTTGCAAGTTTCTTAAGGTATAAACATGTGTGTGGGGTGTGCTTGCGTGTGTGTTAGTGTGGGAGTGCGGCAAAGTTTATGCCGCGCTTCGGGAGCCGCAACTGAAAGGCAACTAAGACGCACATTCGTATCTGCTTATGGGCCGTCAATCTAAGCCCCAAAATCTTGTCGTTGTCATGTCGTATAAATTAAATGTGTTTATATTAAATGTAAAAGCAACAACAATAACAAGGCACAAGCCAAACACTCCTGCCTTGATAAAGAAAATATCAGTATCTCTTTTTTGCTCTACTGTTGTTTTGATTTTTTGGCATTATGTATTATAATAAGCAGCAAGGGAGAGAAGGACAGGAGATATCTTTGATAAATATTGACATGTTGGAGGTTTTGTTTTCTGTCTGCAGTTGAACGGACAAAATGCTGACACCCAATCAGTTGAGATCAGTTAACATTTTTGTGGATTGCCTTGGCTGGGCTTGAGGTTGAGGATTTGGATTTGGATGCGAGCATGACAGCGACATGACATTTCTTCGAGTGCTGTACACGCATTAGTGGTCGTGTTGATATGATAGCTCTGTGATATGTGATAAATGTGACAAGTGAAATGCCACACAATTTAAAGCAGCGCAGTAGAGTGTTAATAACCTCAAAAATAGGTAAAGGAAAGGAATAAATTGCGGCTTATTCTATATGATTTCTATACGTAAATTCTTGCTGGATTATTTTTTGCAGTTACTTCTTCACTGCCTGCCAATTAAAGCGTTGTATAACCTGCTTCTATCTGCATTTCATTTGCGTAATATTTCATTTTCAATGCACTTTCAACTTGCGCAACCATCGGAGTCTGCAGATCATGTTGCACTTCTTATTTAATGCCGTTTCAACAATTTTACAATATTATTTTCAACTCCCATGTGCGTGTCTCTGTGTGTGTGTTATTTGGGGCTGCCTGAGCTGGGTATATCCATTGTCTGTGAGGACGCTTTATTTTACTGAAATAATTAATTGATGTGGCTTACGCTGCGTATACGCAACACAGACAAGCAGAGCGCAAGCAAAAAGGTCGCGCACATGTGCATGAAGCCGGAAAATTTATGAAATGAAAGATGATGCGAAACATTGTTCGCATTGTATAATCAGCATTTCTTCGAATTAATCAATACACTCGAGATCGCAAGGGGAACTGGAAAAACTCTCTGA
Organism: Zaprionus indianus; assembly: GCA_018904595.1. Classification (NCBI taxonomy): domain Eukaryota; kingdom Metazoa; phylum Arthropoda; class Insecta; order Diptera; family Drosophilidae; genus Zaprionus; species Zaprionus indianus. The sequence goes on from JAEIHA010000152.1 coordinate 3,990,958, forward strand.
ATACATATACTGTGCCTTTAAGCCGCAGTGGAATTTCAGTGGAATTTTTGCCGAACTGTATAAAAATAGATATGTCAGGCTGTGCGGCGCATTTCATAAAACATCCTTTTGAAGCCGAACAATCTGTCGCATTTGATGTTTCCGGTTGCGTAATGAAATCATTGCAAAACAATCAACAACACGACGACCGAGCTCAGCTGAAAGTAATGCGGTACGTCTGTCCGTCTGTCTGTCTGTCCGGTCTGCCTGCCTGTCAGTTCGTTCGTCTGTCAGGGATGCGCTGAAATTGAAATATCAACGTGAATGATGTGTGTGTGTGTGTGTGTGGAGGCAGAGTGAGAATTTCCAATTGGGTCTGGAGCGGGGCTGCAGGTTGACCGCAGAATGTTAGCCGCATTCAGCGAACCGGAAGGAAATCCATGACCAAATGCCGCTTCCGCATCCTGCCGTGTCCGGTTGTGTTTGTGTGTTCTGTTTCAAATGCTGTCGCAAAATTTATAACACGCCGCCTTCTTCTGCTTCTTCTCATGGAAATCGTCTCTTCTACGCACTTTGTGTTGTTCAGGATCTAACGGACTCTCTAGCTTTGGCTCCGGCTTCACATGCATATTTAATGCGCCGCCGGCAGATTTGGCCATTGCACGTTGCTGGTACGAGTATTAGCAGCATATTTTGCTTTTGGGTCACTTCCAGCTGCTGCCGTCGACATATGCAATCGTTGACCCAACTCCGATGCCGACTTTGACTTGGCAGCCAAGATAGCTGCATGAAAAGTTTACCATGCATGCGTGTTAGTGTGTGTGTGTTGGTGTGTGTGTGTGTGCGAGAGAGAAAGAGATTTGCACTAAAACCACTTTGTGGTGACGCCAAAACTTCTAGCCAAGTTAAAAACTATTGTCATTCTGTTAAGTGGTCACATTTAACACTTGGGGCGCTGACTCGGAGATGCTACTCCGAAAGAGATATATAGAGATGGAGAAGGACAGAGACAGCAAGAGAGAGGGAAGGAGAGAGGGAGAGAGAGGGAGCTGCAAAGCAATGAGTTATGTGGCATGGCTTGCATTTTTCTCTCTCTTTCTTGCTGTTCTTTTACTTTGTGCATTGTTGTTGCTGTTGCTGTTGTTGTTGCTGCTGATAAATGAGCTATGTGGGCAGGCAAACCCTTCACCCTTCCCTTCTCCCTTTACAGCGCATATGTTATATTCAAGCTTGCAACTGAGACTCTGCTTATAGTATTCGACAATTGAAATTTGCCAATCAACTTTGCTTTGTCACACCTGAATGGGGAAAAGAAGGCTTCTATCTGTTGTTGGGGAAGTTAGGTACGATGCTCCTTCCCCTGAAACCCTCTTCACGGTCTTACTTTATTTAAGTTTGCTGTTTATTTGGCCTACCTTCCTCCCTCATCAGAGACTCCTCAGCTTCTTCGCTTTACTCTCGTTTTGACTTAATTTAAGCTCTTCGTTCAGCTCCTTTCCGTCTGTAGACCGTTGTCAGCGGACCTTCTTGAAGTCGGGCCAGACGTCACGACTTGATGAAGTGCCGAACTAACGGTTAAGGCTGTCATTGACGCCCGTCCACCCCTCACTGGTGCCCTGCCCTGCTGACACGGGTAAGCAGCCTGCGCAATTGAAACTTAACATTACTCCTTGCCTTGCTGACTTCTTCCTTCCCTCTTCCTTTTCTTTCCCTTTCCTCTTCTGTTCTGTTCCTTTTCTCCCTTCCGTTTTATGCCCTTTCATTTCTTTCCTCTCATTTCGTTTGCTTTTACTCTGTTGCCCTTTGCTCGAGTGGGTAATTAAAAAGTGCGCGCTTCACTGGGCATCATATTTCGAACTCTCCTCCGATTGTTCAACACTTCGAACTGACTTGGTAATTTAAGAAAGAGTAGTTGAGTCCAACCACATATTATACTATCATACTACCTGGCCTGCAGTAGCTATTCAAATTTGACAGCAGCTTTCTCGCATAATCCAAATTGACGTTTGGTTAATTTGACCTAAGTTGACCTAAGCAAATAGCGGCTAAGTCGTTAAGAAGATTCTGCTTTGCACGCTTGATTTTTTTCCAACCTCCTTTCGGCATTTGCTGCATTAAGACAAATATTAATTCTTGCCGCAGAGCAACTCATTTCACGCTTAAATGACAGTCGAGTGAGCCGAGAGAATGTCAACAAAATGAATGAAAATGTTGAGTTGATGAATGCAGAGAAGGCTTAATCAGAAAGAGAGATGTGGAATTTTATATACTCTTTATTTAATAACAAATTATTTTGAATGAATAAATGATATTAATTAATATATTAATGGCAAATTTATTTGAGCAAAGTATTTTTTTATGGAAGTTAATTTCATTTATTTAATGTAAACTAAATCATTTAAGGAAAGTATAAATCCAAAGACAAAATTTGATACAATAATTTTTATTAAAGTAATCCATATCTTCTACATATCTTCTGTGGATCTTCTTTTTATTTTTACTCTTTCAAAGTTTTACAAAACTCAAAAATAATTTGATCCGTAATTAAATTTCTAATGGCTTTATTAAAACTTCTTATTCAAACAGTAATATACAGTAATATTCAATACAATTTCTTAGTTCTGAAACTTCCAATTAAATGTATTAAATACTTTATTTAATTTTCGTATTTTCTTCTTTCTTAACAAACAAAATTTTATGCTTTTATTTCCTTTTCCTTTGCATCCTGTGAATATATTTTCACTTCTAGTTTAGCTTGTGTTGCTGATTAAATTAATTATTCACTCCGCAATAAACCCTCGATGCACACATGCATGTAAGCACAAGTTTACTCACACGCACACACACAAACACGCAGTCACACGCACACACACACGCGTGCTTAGCCAATTGTGGTGTTATGGGGCGTGCAGAGCGCGTGGCATGGCCAAAATGGTCAGGAAGTCCAAGTGCCAACGGAAACTTTTAATTGTTTCTGCTGTTGCTTTTGCGCTTCCGTTTCGCCGCCAAGAAATGTGAAGACAAAGAGCGAAAGAGCCGTGGAAAAACAAAAAGCCACATAATGTTAAAAATCAAGTTGCAGGGGGGGGAGGGGAGAGATTTGTGTGGTGCGTCTACCTCAGCACGGTACAGGGGAAGGAAGGGAGAGGGGACATTGTGAAGCGTCGCTTGAGGTTATTTGGCCACTTCTTTTGGCCAGCAACGACGCGCATGTCGTTCCGGCTTTCTTAACTTTGCCATTGTGCCAAGTCCTTAACCGGTTGCCGGCGCGTCGTTTAGCTTGACAGCTGCAGGCAAGGCAGAGAGAGAGAGAGAGAGAGAGAGAGAGAGAGATGGGGGGAGGAGGGCCCCTGCACTTTACGAGGTTATTAAAAATCTCATTATCATTGTCGTTGCGGCGTAAATTTTAATTGTCCGTTAAAAATGTCCCTTTTTTGCAGCAGCTCCTTGTGGCTTTCCGAAATCAATTTAAACTTGTTTGACCAACTTGATTAGATTGAAATGAATTTGCTTAGTGCCGTCTCTCCCTCTTTTTCCCTCTCTTCCCCTCTCACTCTCTCTTTCGCTCTCTGTCTCCGCTGCCGCAGTCTCTGTTGGCATTGTGGTTTATTTGTAAACGGCATTTGAAGTTCGTTGCAAGTTTCAAAGAAGCCGCACACAATTTGCAAGCATTTCATATAACACACACACACACACAACTGCATATATGTATTTGTGTGTGTGCGTGCGTGCATAGACATGCATAAAGATATCCTTGGAAGCATGCCGTTGCCTGCGTCCCAGCGGCGTTTTGCATGTTAAACATGTGAATAATGCAAATTGTTCACACACATCCATCGATATCCGTTCATGTCCATCCGACCATCAGGTATCGAGCTCTGGGATTTACTGAGCTTCGCACCACAAGGCAGCTTATGTCTGCCTTGTACGCACACACACCTCTACACGCGCCTCTCTCTGCCCAGCTCAGCTCGGCTCTGTGATATGCTTGAGAGCGCAACAATAACCTGGCAACATGAACTGTCATAAAACAAATACACATAAATATTTATAAATAATTCTTTATAGTTGTGTAGATTCACTTTGATATTAATTAGCTTGCGACTGAATCGAGCGTGGATCTCTTGTCTTGTCTGCAATCTTTGCCTAAGTCAGTTTCGCAACTGCAAATACCATTTATTAGAGGGGCTCTTTAAGCGACTTGGCAACACTAAGCCAACAAACTCTTTAAGTCCCGGCTCCAAAGTCATTAGTCAATTTTCATAGAGACAACAACAAGAAGCAGTGGAAGCAGGCACCCTCTCTCTTTCCCCCTTTCTTCATTCCTCGTGCAGTCACGAAGCTGAGCTTTTTGAACTGATTTGTTGGGCCTAGACAACAAAGAAAAGGCAAAGGACTCGCAGCGAGGCAGCGAGGCAGCGAGCCACTTGAGCACAAAATAATCCTTAATTACACATTGGAAGCACGTAAATGTAATTTTTTGTACACTTCTCTAGCCGCGCATTGTGTCCATGTTTTGGCCAACGGGCCAGCAGAGAAAATTATGTTAAGACACGATTTGGTGATTGCCCTTCTGAGCATTAGAACAGCCAGCAGCGGAGGCAGCGGCAGCAGCAGCTGAGCGACTTTACTGATTGGCCGACTTTGTGGCTAAGTCCGCCATAAATGATTGTTGCCTTAGCTGATTTTGAAGGACAATGGCGAACAACGGCAATGCCAACTTACGAATGGCTTAGGCACAGACTGCGCAGCAGGTGGGGGGTTATGGGTTACGCTCCGCTTGTTAGAGGCCGTTTTGTGCCGAGTTTTGTACTCTACAGGATTTGGCTAATTTGTGCCCGTTTTGCTGCGATATGCTCGCGCGCGTGTGTGTTGAATTTATTGTCAAGGTAATGCCTAGAATGACTCATTTAAAACATAAAAGAAAAACATTGGAGATGAAAAGGAGATAAAAGAAAGGAAACTGGGAAGGATTTTAAATAGTTAAGGGGCTGAATTTGGGAGGTTTTTTTATTCATTTGGGGAAAGTAGGTTTTTTTTATTTTATTTATTTTTTCATGTTATTTCATTTACTATCATTATGACTTATGACAATTAATACCATTCCTTGCACCTATTTTTAATTTCTCCCTGACTAAATAATGCATTTTCCTTGCCTTGAGCTATTTATCTTCATCTTTTCTCGGGGTTTGTGAAACACTTTAAGGTTTATACATATTTTTACAGCTGCCTCGACGCACAAATTGCAATTGCAGCTGCAAGCAAATTGCTTGTGTGAGAAAAAGGGAAAACAATGCGCTATTTTTTTGTGATTGTTTCAAGAGACTGTGCTCCTTCTGCAATGTATTTTTAACTGTGCGCGTTATTTTCAGCATGTTTTCTTTGTAAATTAACTTTAATAAATGTAGCAATGTGCACAGAAAAAACCCAGAAAAAGCTCTGTGCGACGCTCAATTTCCCTTTCTGCTACCTCACGAATTCCCTTCTCTTTTTTTTGTTTGTATTTTTTTTCTGTTCTTCATGCGTCGACTATGAAAATCAATATGCGTATAGGAATTGCATATTCAAAGCGCATGCAAATGGAAAATTTGAGTTATGGTATTCGTGGATTGTAAAGCGGGGAAGCTGCGGGAGGTTGCCTTGTTTTTTCTCTCTGCGAAAATGCATTGCTATTGTTTGCGAAACCAAAGAGAACATGCTGAGTTAGAAATTAAGGGAACAGAACTGAAAAGCGCGTGTGGTTTTCTTTTTATTTGCATTTGGGGAAATTGAATTTTCAAACAGCATTTAAATAAATGCATAATGCGTGAATGTGTTTGTGTGTAATAGTGATAGACCCTCTAGCTATCACGGCAATTAAAGCATCAATTTGCAATGGAATCTGAAACGCGCTGTCTTGTGCTATTATTGAATTAACCTGTTATAGAAAATTCATGAGCGTAAAACGCGCATCATGAAAGCATATTGCAAAACCCAAAATATGCACTCACACACCAGCGAACAAACACACACACAGCCACACGCACGCATGCACAAACAAACGCAGACAAGTGCAAATAAACAGAAAATTCGCTTCCATTCGCAGGTGGCCACCAACAGCGGAGTAAACAAATTTAAATTTTTAAATAATAACAGGAAAGACAAGCGTGGTGCGTGTGTGCGTTTGTGGGTGTGTGTGCGTGTGTGTGGGGGGTGGGGGGTGTGTGTGCCTGTGTAATGCCGCTTATTTGTTGTATGGAATTGGCCAATCGACTGCGCTGCTCTTCGTTTTGCCAGGCGCTTAAGCGCGTTGCCTCGGTTGGGTCATTCTCCATCTCTCTCTTCTCCCCTCTCTGTCTCTTTCTCGCTGCCCTCTCTTGTGTGTGGTCTGTTGTCAATGTGCATAATACCGTTATCGCACTGTGACAGCAGCAGGCTCAGGCACAGCGGGTGCGAGTGTATGCGGAAAACATTGCCGGGGTCAAGCATATTAAGTGACGCACCAAAAAGCATGCTACACTTTTTTTCGGGTGCCATCGAACAGGCAGCAAAGGTTGTTCCGACTAAATTAAGGACTGCAATTCGTTCCATTAACTTAAATCAGCTGCGCAGTTTGTCTTTAATTGAAGGAAGTTAAATATAAAATGCATAAATAAATTTGTAATATGTTGACTAATTTACTTCTCATATAAATATGCTGAATATCTTCAAAGATTTTAAGTTTATTTCTTCGTTGATTTCTTGTGTAACAAAAATTTCATTAATTAGCCAATAATTACAGATTGTTCCTTAGCATGGCATGTCAGAGATTCACACAACTTCCCTAGAAGTTCCACAAACAAAAATCAAACAACACATCAAAGTCAAAGTCACTGTCACAGTTCCTTTCCTCCTTCCGCTTTGGTAAAAGTTTCGGGCAAAAATATAAAAGCGAGAAAAATGTCAACCGCCGAGCGCCATAATAAAGCTCAAAATAAAATCAATTACGCTCGATTAACTGAAATAGTTACATAAATTACAAATAACCAAGGCACAAGACACACACAAACACAAACAGAAAACGTCCGTCTTGGACCAGGACTAGTCGCAGTTGCTGTTGAAGTCGATTTCGAAGTCGGGACAATTGAAGCGAGAAATCCGCAAGAGGACGCGCAGCATTTTGCGGCATAATGACAATTTCCAACAAGACAAGAAAGAAAGACAGACAGAGAGATAGAGAAAGGGAGAGTGAGAGAGGGATGGCGAAAGGGAGGCTGCGTGGAGATAACTATTAACATTATATAAGTAAGAAGAAAAATGTCCGATTATTTTCCGCAACATAAAACAAAAGACAACAAACAGCATGCAGACCACAGCGCTACAAAAGACGAAACCTTTGCCTTGAAACAACAACAACTACAACACAGAGCTGTGGGCCGGCAAGACGGGGGAGGGGGGATGCTTGGAAAAAATAATAAATAATACCATTTGATGCTCAAAGCGAAGGCAACGCATTTAAAATGAGCGCATTTGCACGCTTGTAGCACAGTGTAGCACTCTGCCTTCCCCCTCCCCCTCCCTCTTCAGCAGTCCCCACATCCTGTAGTAATCAAAAGCCCCCCTCCTCTATCTCTGCTGTGCTTCCCCGAAATTTGCGGTACAGACTCACTTCCTTTGCTGCGGCTCTGCTCTGTTCTGCTTGCTGCTCTCATTGTTCTTATTGTTTTTGTTGTTTGCAACTTTACGCGCAATTAATCTAAAATAAATTCGTTTATAATTTGACAACAACAACAACAACCGAGCGAGCAACAGTGGGCGCAAAATCAACTAAAGCGCTCATTGTGCAGCTTTAAAACAATCAAATGTCAAAGTTTTTCACTGAAGGTCTATGCGGGCGCGTTCGCCAAGTCGCGGGCTTACAATTGTTGCCACACACACATAGACAAACGAACACTGTGTAGACAGACACAGCCACAAGGAACCACAATAATATCAACTGACTCCTGTTGCAGTCGCGCCCATGAGTCTTGCGTCTGTCACTTCTCCAGTTCGCGTTCGGTTTCTCTTTCGGGTTCAGGTTCAGGTCAACAAAGGAAATCGCTTTAAATCGAAAGACTTTCGCCAAGTGCAGGCAGCTCTTCCATTGTTGTTGTTGTTGCTGTTGTAGCTCGTAAATTATTATTTAATGACAGACGAAATTGAAAATAAATTTAAAGCGAATTATCGTCTGAATGAGAGCGCGATAAATTGCCGCGCATAGAATTGTTGTATCGAAATAAATGCAACAAGTTTTGTGTAATTTGTTGCGGGGTAAGCGGTAAACGGCGTAAATCATCACGCAGATAAATATCTTGATTTTATTACGTGCAACCAGTTTTGGTTTAGGTTGAGTGGAGGCTTTGGGGGTGCTTCGAAAGTATTTGTAATTGACTTTCAACTGAGATGAGAGGGTGAAAAATGAGATATATGATGATTAAAGTATAAATTAATAAGTATATGAAAAAATTAATTAAAATTAATATTTAGATAAATCAAAATAAATAAATAAATTATTAAAAAAATATATAAAGCAATTTATTAATATAAAATAGTATGATAAATAAATAGAAATAAATATATATTTTTTGCATTATATTTCTTCAAATAAAACTCACTTTGAAATAAACCTACCTACAAATACTTCACTTCTAGAACAAACTGTATCATTCTATCCCCTTCTACCTCCTTCCTTTCTTCTCACAGCCCTCTCAAGACAATGTGTGCTTGCAACATTTAGTGGCAACACTGTAACATCAATACGTCTGGGCAAATATACAGCTGAGGCGCAAAAGAAGCCCTTCAGGCTCAGCTGGCCTCGAGCGCTTTAGCCTGTCAAGTAGCGTCTGAATAGGCTGCCCCTGGGCCACACAAATGAGGCGCAACAAGCGCAACTTGTAGACACTCAAGCAAGGTGGACTTCGCTCCCCTCTCTCCCCCAACATACCTCTCACTACTACTTCCCTGTCCCCATTGTATGTCTCTCGCAGGCACAAACACGTGTAGCAGGCGCAACAGCGTAAACACAAGTTGAAAAGAGAATTCGGCATTAGCCAAGACCAACAACAAGCAGGGGAAGGAGCAGGATAACTTGAGAATGCCCCAGCGACTGACTGACTCCAGGTTACGTGTGAACAAACGCAGAAAGTCGAACCGGACAGGCAGAGGTAGTAGAGGAGGCTCGCGCCAAGGATGTTGCGCCATATTAGCGCCGCGTGTCGGATAATTTATGAAATGGCGTCGTCGGCCGCAGCAGGAGGCAGTGGCAGACAGGTTGTGTATGTGCGTGGCGGAGTCACTCAGTTCCGATGCGGGAGTGAGCTACGAACTCAGGCTACGGCTCAGGCTACGGCTACGGCTACTACCTGGCTGTAAATATCTTTAAAAGGCGCTGTTAAAACAAATTACTGTCTGGTTGCTGTTTTTGGGGTCCCCAATGCCACAATGCCTGTCTGCTCCCCTACCTACTCCCCTACCTGTTCTTTTGCCTGCTTCCCTGCCTACTTTCCTGCCTGCTCCCTTGCCTGCTCTCCTGCCTTCCTGCCTACAGCACTGTGTAGTGGCGGGGGGATTACTTCGCTGCTCGAGCTTGGCACACCAAATCCGCTTCCTTCGGCTCTGGAACTGTGGAGCACGCACACACACACAGCGAAAGTTATTAAGCGAATTTCTCAGGCAACATGGCAAGGGCGAATTCCCGCAGGAATATTCAACGCTGCTGCGCTGCCTAACATTTCCGGGGTCCACAACTAATTTTTGACTGTACTGAGAGACAACTGAGGAACAGATGAGGCAGACAGAGAGACAGACAGGCAGGAAGTGGGGGAGTAGGACAGACAGACAGCTACTTGACAGCATTGTCAATTCCGTTTTAAAGTTGTCGCATGTGCAACTTTTGCTTGCCACAGATTTGATACGGGTTTCTTCTATTACTTGCCCCAGATGAGTTTTCTATAAATTCGAGAACATTCGAAGCAAATGTGCAGTTCATTAAAGTTAAAGATAGGAGAGAAAAAGGAGGGAAAGAGAGAGGGGAGAAGTGAGGTGGCAACACGCACCCGCACTCAGGCTCAATAAACTTAATGCAAATTACAAATTTGTGCCAAAAATTAAGTTAAATTATGCCACAGTCAACGACAGCGCGCAGCAACAAGAGACAGGCCTGAGCACAATAAAGAATACCACAAATTGCGCTGAGCCTCGAGAGCAACGCCCAGCTAACGGTCGTCTCCTGTAACAGCGGATCTGGGAAACTGTGGAGGGAAAGGGAAGAAGAGACAGCAGGGAGCAGGGAGCAGAGCTTGCTGTCGCTCCACCTTGCGTAGACAAAGAAAGTACAACATTTTTTGTGCCTGGCGCACAAATTGAAAATGAAAAGTCAGAACTTGAAAATGATAATCAACGTCAACAAATTTAGTCAGGGGGGCGAGGCAGCAGGGTGAGTGGGCGGGGCGTAACATGAACGGAGGCAGTCTGTATAATGATCTAATAAATTTCATTACCGCAGCGAGCAATTTTTGCATTTGCCGAAGCAAAAAGTTGAAGCAGCGAGTTGAGAATGCAGCAACAACAGCAGGGGGAAAGTGGTTAGGAGGGGGAGAGCAGGGGGAGGTAGGTGTTCTTAAGATATCCTGCAGGCTGGCTGGTAGCTACTATTAGGCAGCGCATGTAAGGGGCGTGTCACGCATGTTGTTGAGTTTATGTTATATGTCTCCCCAGGTAAGCTTTAAGCAGCCCCCTCCCCTCTTCTCTCTTCTCTCTCCACTCAGGTGTTTAAACTTTTCCAGCTGCTCCACTTGAGGCGCCACCAAATTGGCAGCAGAAGCAGAAGCAGACTGGCGTGTGTGGCGTGCGGCACGCTGCGAACTTCAAAGTTGTGAACTCGCTGCCGCGCGAGGAGTCGTCGACCCACTTGGACCCACAGTTGCCAATGCCAATTCGGCAAGCGCCGCAAAGTATGCTGCATATGTCAGCAGTTTCTTGCTCTTCTCCTTTTTTTGGCATTGGGATTTGAAGTTGTTTTTGGCATTTGCAATTCGCCATTGCCATTTGAATGTGAGTGTATTGTGCGTGTGTGTGTGTGAGTGTGTTTATTTTAGTTATTTGGCTTATTGCGGAATTTTGTAAATTTGGCGAAAGGATTCGAGTGGGTCATGAGGAAAGGAAACCAGTTCAGGGAAATCAATGTACATGTGCGTAAACAAATGTCTGTGAATACTAAACGGACGGCAGCTTAATGATCCAATTGATACACGCCTGAATAGTTTAAAAAAATGAAAGGGGAAGGAAATTTGGTACTATTTCTACTGGTATTTTAAATATTTTATGTATTTAAAACTGATTAAAGTTCTTTATTATATAGTTATTTATGACCTTTTGGTTCTATATATATATTTAAGTGCTTTTATGAATATTTATAAGATAGTTTAAAAGTTAAATATATTTAAATAAGTTCTTCAAACTGTCTTCTAGTTTAATGAATATTTTTCTATAAATAATTGAGCTTTAAATTTATGTTTCTTCTAAATTTGTATTATAGATTTGAAAACCTTATTCCAAATTGTAAAATTTTTCATAATACAGTTCTCATAAATTTTCAATTAATTTTCTTATTTCTCCTTCCTTTCTTTATTGTGTACCATACTTAACATAATCATCACTTCCCACACAAGTTTAGTTAATACTTTTCAGCTATAAATAAACTGCGGGCAAATGGTTTACACTTGTGTAAATTAAATATCCACATTTGTCGCACTAATTAAACAATAAGCTCTGCAAATAATCACTCGCAACCGCAGCAGATCCACTGCGAGTTCAACTTCTTGAGGGCGCGCTGTAGTACACTCCCTCACACATACACACACACACACACGTGCATCTTCACTCACCCACTGGCAGCAGGGCCATTAGTAGGGTTCATAAATAAACCCTTGAGGCACAGCTCGGAGCAGCAATTACGTATACTAACGCACCATTTGGCATTTGGCATGGGCTGTGTGGCAGTTGTGGAGCAGTAGCAGAGGCAGGGACGGGGCGGGGGCAGGGGTCAGCTGGCCATAAATAATGCCACTTAATTGTTTTACAAAGCATAATTTTATCCTTTCGTAAATCCAGTGTTTTACAAACGTTTTCCGAAACACACAAACAGAAAAGAAAGGAGAACAGGCAGAACAGCAGTGAGAGAGAGAGAGAGAGGGGAAGCAAGAGAGGAGAGCAGTAAGGCAGGGCAAGGCTGAGGCAAATGGCGCCTTTTTCTTTTGCCGCACCAGCTTAAATATGAATTAATGGCCAATAAAGATAATCTTTTACACATTCGCGTACGCAGCGCATTAAAAGTTAAATTTATGTAGACTCCTTTCCTCACTCCCCTTCCTCCTCTTAAAACTTCTTCTGCTTTTTTCCGCACACGCTGGCAAAATATTTTTCTGTGCATTGCAATTATTTTTCCAGCTACTCAAAGGAATCGAGGAGGAATCAACTTAATGCTTGTTCTGTTTTTGAGGAACTTCTCTGCAGCGGAATTTATTTTCTGCTTCTCGACAATTATCTTGTGTTTACTCAATGTATTCCCTCATCGCTCTGCCAAATTCAGTTATTAATCTCAAGCAAATCTCAGCTGTCGCATCACAGTGATTATCTGTGGTCCAGCTCTCTCCTCATCTCTCTGCCTTGCTGTGCCTCATTTGCTGCATATTCAATTTTATTGCGTATACGCAGCGTGGCCGCAAAAAATGCTCATTAATATTTCATGTTTAGTGCAAATTATTCAAAACAATGCGGGCCACAGCGCACGCGAGTGGCATCCACAAGCAGCAGCAGCAGCACTTCGACGAGTATCCTGCGGCCAAAGTGCGTGACAGCCGAAAGTCAACGCGCCCTCACTGTGCTCGAGTGCCAGCCAGGCCCTTGGGTGTGTGTGTGTGTGTGTGCGAGTGTCCGCTGTATCAATATTTGTGTTAATCTGTCATTTTTCGTCGTTTATGAGTATTTGAATTTGTTGCAGTGCCAAACGATGGCCATGAAATTTTCATGCGACCACCAACGGCAATTCTGCTTCACTCCCCCTCTCCATCTCTCTTTGTCTCTCTCTTTCTCCTGCTCGAGTGTTTGCGGAAATGTGATGATTATTGGTTGTACAAATAGAGATTCCTGTGTTGACACAGTTCTGTTTGAGCTCTGGCCGAGAACGTGAATGGAAATTGAGAAATTGAGCTGAAAAATGCGAGAGTCAGTTTTGTTTGACAACAAAGAATGTAGCAGCTATGCAAGGAGAGAAAACAGAGAGAGAGGGAGAAGGAAAGATGGGAAGATTGTTCTCCTGCCTTAGTCGCTTTGCCAAAATCTGCAGCACTTATTACGCTCAATTGGCCAGCTCCGAATAATGTCACGACAGTCAAATGCAACATTAAAATATTTCGCACATTCATTTTAGGCCTGTCTCCTCTTCTCCCTCCCCCCCCTGCTGCCTGCTTTGCCTATCTCACTGCCTTGACCAGACAGGCAAATGCCAAAAAAGCGAAAAATGGCCACAAAATGAAATTTGCCTGCGGCCCACACAGCAACAACAACAACAGAAACAACAACGAGGCAACAATTTTCATAAAGCAAAACATTTATTATATTTGCCAAATGGAGTGTGGAAGCAAGCTAGAGAAACTAGTCGGGATTATGCGAGAACCTTGTGCTCCTTTTTCCATATAGAGACAGTTACACACACACAGATATAGCTATATATATATATGTGTAAATGTTGTTGTTGCCGGACAAATAAAAAGGGTTGTGCGTGCACATAAAAGGCAACTCGCCTCTGCTGAGGAGACAAATTTGCATATTTTTAATATTTTTTAGCCAGACAGACAGCGGACAGCGGACGTGGTTCTACGTACTGCGAATAAAAGCAAAATTTATGTGTGTGCGTTTGAAACACTTAAGTAAATTACATTTGAGTGGGCGATCAAGCCATGGAGGGGGGCCAAGGAGTGGAGGGGGGTAAATGTTCTATTGTTCAAATTGTTTTCTATTTTGCACAAATGCAAATTTGCTTCGCTCATTGCTTGAAATTTGGGTTCAATCAAACGTTTACAGAAGGTTCTTCTTCCTCTCACTCTCTCTCTCTCTGTGTCTCCTTTCTTTTCTTTTCTTTTCTCCCTGTGTTGACCAGGGCTAATGACACTTTAAGAGTGGAGACTAAAATTGCACATTAATTTTGTCATATTTTATGTGAGTTTGCTACTAAGTGACCAAGAAGAAGTTTGAATATTTTTAGAGAGTTTTTTGAATGAAAGATTTTAGAGGAAACTGTTGGACGAACATACAAAATGTTGGCTGAAGTTTAATTTTGTATATTGAAATTTATTAAATATTTTTAAGATTGATGAAAGAGAACATTTGATTGAATTGCTAAATAAAGTGTGTAAAACTGATAACAATTCTTTTGCATATAAGGAAATTCAATATTTTGTTTTATTTTTTATACAGAAATTCTTCCTTCAGAAATTCTTCTTTTCAATATTACAAATAATTTTCTTACAATTTCAAACTTTTTAAAGCTCTTAACACTTTGCAGAAAATAAAGTAATTAAAAATTAAATTTTTAACATAACGTTCATCACTTTTGTTGTTCCTCTATCGCTGCCACCTAGTTCCAATATATAAAGCATTTTACTGATGTAAATTGAGATATTATAACCACTTATTTAACAAAAAATGGCAACGAAATACTCGAAAATGTAACGAAAAGTGCGCTTAATTTATAAAGCTGCCATTTGGTGAATATTTTTTAAAATTTAATTTCAAATGCATTTTTTATTGGCTTTGCCCTTTGAAATCAACTCCAATTTCCACGCAAAGCCTGAATGCCAATGTGTGTGTGTGTGTGTGTGTCAATAAAGTAATAAATGTCCAAAATATTTACTGCATAAGTGCGCAATATGTAAAATGCATATTTGCCGCAATTAAAAAGCGCATCGAAAATGCAACGCAAAAATAAAAACAACAACAACAGCAGGGCACAAAAAATGGCCCGCTTAAATATTTAAGAGGCATATAATACTCTTTTTGCCCCCACCACTGCTTCCACATTCTTCTCTCATTTTTCTCTTTGCAACATTTTGAGGCACTGTCGGCGTGTCGCCACAGTTTTTGTGGCCAATAAACAAAAATTATTGTGCTCAAATAAGCGTAAATGCATGTAAATGGCAAACGATTCGCGTTGCCGCTGCTTCTGCCTCTTATTGTTGTTGTTGTTACTGATTGTTGTTGCTGTTGATTGTTGTTGCTGCTGGTTGTTGTTGCTGTTGCTGGCTGACTGGTTGCATTGTTGCCAAAAGTGTTGAGCGGCGTTGAGTGGCGAATCGAAAGCCGAAAAAGAGTTTGATGCGAATGATGAGAATGCCATGACGAATGGCCTCGACGCCGATGCTGACGTCGACGTCTACGCTGACGTCGCTGGTTTGGCATATTATGGCGAAAAATGAAATGAAATGAAATGAAACGGAAGTTGTGAGCTGCACACGTTTTATTGGCAGCGAGCACACGAATGATTTGACAACAAATCTGAAAACCGAAATGCAGAAATCTGAGCAGGGCAAGCGCATTGAAACGGGACAGCTGCACACACAACCACACACAAGCACACATACAGGCACACACACACACTCACACTCACATTGAGCCAGACGAACATGAAAAGAAAAACGCTCGCAATGAATTTTTATAACCACCAAACGACGCAGAGGCAAATTAAATCAATCGAATCGAATGCAGTCGACGTCACAATTCAAATGGAAATTGTTATAAATCGAATGCGAGTGCGACGCAGGAGGAAGGGAGGGGAGGGGGAGGAGTAAGGGAGTGGGGCAGCTGACGCCAGACAGAATAATCGTTTAGCGGTTTTGTCTGCGCTTTTTTTATACCCTGTAACTCGTAAGCGCTTTTTTACGGCTTGTCAACACTTTGTTTGCCTCAACGAGAAGAATAAGCCACGGCCACGCCCCCTTCTCTACACTCTCCACTGCCCTTTACCCCTACCACTGCTGCTCAACTTCTGCACTCAATTAGGAATTTGATTAATGGCCGAGTGCGAGCTCAGTGTGAAGCACCTAAAAGAAACCTTTTAATGAAGTCAAATAAACATCAAATGTTAACAAGAATTGGGCTGGTTCTATAGATACACTCACTGAATTCAATTGGAAAAACTTCACATATATTGAAAACTTAAATTAAACTTCTCTTTGCCCTTTACTGCACTAGTTTCTTTACTATTCTGCGTTTTACAGGGGTGGAAGGGGGCGGTGTCAAATTATTTTACTTAGTTATCCTACGCGTAATAATTTTATATATTGTCACCGAATTTGGTTACCCTAACTCTCATATTCACCGAGTTTAAGGTGTTCATACGAACATACAGACAGAGTTTTCCCTTTATAATCGATTTAAATAAACTTCGCCCACTGTATTTCGAGAGATACGACCCACATTTGTAATTAAGACACTAATGCAAAGCAGTCAACAGACAAAAGCATCAATCATCCATCATCAATCATGCATTATGGCTGCCCGAACATTGCGACTTAATTTAATTTGTAATTTTATTAGCCGCACTGCAAGTTTTTGAGCTAAAGGATGTGCCCTCCAATGGGTGTTGTCAGAACTCGCGCGAGACAGAATCGTAATTCGATTAATCAATTCATTAGAATATGGCGACATTGTCAGTGACGTCAGTGCGAACTAATCGAGCTAATTTTTTAATGACAACTTAATGCAGAATCATTAAGTCGCCTTCGGTTATTGCAAGAGTGTTCCTCCAGAGAGGGCCAGACCAGGCAGCGGGCAGCTGCTCGGCCTGCTCGACAAATTGCTTGTAAAAAAATCATTTACTTTTTGATAGGCTACCGCGCGACGCAGCGCAATAATAATTTTTATGTTCCATCGGGGACTGCGACTAGAAATGAGCCACCAACGAGCCGAGCCTACCCTACCAGGGTTGCCACTCCCAATTGGAGTTGCGAGTCCTTTTTATTGTCCCACTGTCCCACAGTGGGCACGCATTAATTTTGCACTCTTGTTGTTGTTAATTTGAGGGCCTCAAAATGATTGTGTTCTACATGCGGTTTTATTGGTTGCCAAGCCTAACAGCTGCGGGGTTGTTCAAAGGGGTTGCCATCTGCGGAGTGCGAGTTAAGTGATAAAGTTTCAGTAACTTTGAAGAACAACTATATAACCTTAATGTATTATATTATTAATGAATTAATGAAATCTATCAATATTTCAGTGAGATTTCTTTGTAAGAATGTTGATTTGCAAATAATTTAAGGGATTAGTTAACAATATCATTATTTCATACAACAAAGTATTATAAAAAGTCATATATTTTAAGGTAATGTCATGAATATACAAACGTTATATATATTTTATTTATACATTCTCAATCAAAGTAAGAATTCACCTACAATTTAAGAAGAATGATAAAGCTTTTGTAAACAGTGTAAACAGCTTCAATTACTTTTGATAATGTTCAATTAGTTCCAATTCATTATAATACTGTATATATTATAGTATGTATACATATGTTTGTAATACGCTATTTAACTTCCTGATCATAAGAAGTTTTCATACTAAACGCAGCCACTGTAGCCACACCTCAAGCACAGCAGCTCTCATTGAGTTTCCTTCATCTCAATTCAAATCAATGAAATCATTTCAGCTCGATATGAATGCATAGTTCACAAGAAGAACTGTCTCACAGTTCTGGGAATGTGTAGTGCTCTCATCATTTTGCCATCAATTAATTTCAATATTGGCGACAGAGAAACCAAAACTCGACTCCGTTTCGCTGTCGGGGGCTGGGGGCGCATATCATGTGCCAAAAAGTCACTTTGATGAGCAGCTCCGATTGGGCATTCAGAGGCGGGCAAATCATTGGCAAATCAATGACAGGCGGACCGGGCCACGATGTCAACCTTGCGAGCACAGTTGACCGGTGAAATCCACGAGCCACCATTGCCATGCGACATGCGACATTGTGCCATGTCCCGCTGCGTGACTTTGGGGCTTGCCTCGTAAGGTTGCATAATGAACACACCATGAGGCGGGCAAAACTTTGATAATTAATACGTATGTGAATGTCTCCCGCTCTATGTGTGTGTGTGTGTGTGTGGGGACAGGAAATGTTTGTGTTGCCATCTCGCTCTGTAATTAATTAATTAATACATGCCGCAAAATGTTGGCCAATAAATTAGACTCGCAGGTGAAAGAGAGAGCGCAAAAAATGACACGAGCAGCCACAATTGGCCTTGGACTTAGCGCTGTGTATAAGACATACTGTGTGTGTGGGTGTGCATGGTGTGTGTGTGTGTGCTTAGTGGCGTGTGTGTGCGTGTGTTTGTGTGTGCCTGTGAGCCAAATTTATGGCCAGCCACTTTGACATTTGAGCCCACATCCTTCGTCAGCTTTGCAGCCAAGCTAGCAACGCTGACCGAAGCGCCCCAAAGCCCATCCCTGCCACACCCCCTCGTCGTGGTTGATGACATTTTAAAGTCGCGCGTTGCCTTAACATTTTGGCATTGCCTTTAATGGGGCTTAACGAGCATCCGCTGGCCCACGAACCCAAAAGAACTTAATGAAGAGCCTCAAACGTATTGAATGACAGCCGCTTAAATTGCAGGGGCCGATCGTATGACAAATGCCACACCACACTCGCCACACACACACACACGCACACCTGAAGCACACCTAGGCAGCGAGGGACGCACAGCTGATTGACCCGGGGCCACAACAAGGACATGGTCTAATTAAATTCAGCCAGGGCCACTTTACAAGGCAACAGCAACAGCAGCAACAACAACAACAGTTGCTGCTGCACTTTTTGCTCTGCATTTTGCACTTTTTTTGTGTTTTGTTACTCGCAGTTTAGTTTACCGCAATTACAGCAATTAACACTAAGCAATTAAAGGCAACAACAATGCAAATTACGTGCTGCCTGTGCCTGCCTGCCTGTCTGCCTGGAACGAGTGTGCGAAATGCGAATTGCAGAATGAAAAACGAAAATATAGTTAAAGCTAAATAAGGCAGGGGGGAAGGCAATGACGAAGGGTGAATGCGCTGCGAAGTGGGAATATTATAAGGTTCAAATATAATAATATGAATGTGGTAGATCAAATCGTGTTAGATATTTGTGTAGTTTATCTTCTGGTTAAATGGAAATTTCTTTAGGAATGATAGTAAAGAAAAATGTGTCTAAGCTGCTTTTGCGTAGTGGAAGAACGTTTTTATAATATTCCCTCTGTTGCAAGTCACTGCTGCTAATCTATATACCCTACAGCAGACAAGTGAGCAAATAAGCAGCGCATTGAGAGGAAGCTGCCGTCGTCGTGGACGCCACCAGCGCTGCCGGCTCTGGCGGAAGCAGTGAGCTGCAGTTTTAAATTTTGCCAGCAGCAGCAGATGGACAGACAGACAGAGGGACAGACGGACAGTGAGACAGACAGAGGGAAAGAGAGACAGAGAGATAGACTGAGAACAAGAAAGAGAGACAGAGAGAGAGACAGAGGCACAGACAGAGGGACAGACAGAGGACTAAGAGACATAGAGACAGACAGACAGATAGAGGGAGAGAAGGACAGACAGAGGGACAGACTGAGAGAGGTACAGACAGAGAGTCACAGAGACAGACAGTCAGAGAGACCGACAGCGGGACAGTTGTGTTTCCCAAAGCGTTGCCGATGCTGCTGCTGCTGCTGTTGCTGCTGCTCTGCTGCTGCTGTTGCTGCCGCCGCCGACAGCAACACGACGCTGGCTTCTGTGCCCGCTTTGGCGGTCGCTGCGTTAAATGCGGACCACAAAATGCAGCGCATAGAAGCACTAATTAAGTTAAACATAGACACATGCAAACAGACTTGCACACCACACACACACGGGCACACACATACAGGCACACTCACTCGCACGATGACTCTCGACACGGAAAAATTGGAAATCGGACGTGTTTATTGTTGCGCTGCGCGAAAATTAATCCTTAACACGGAATCGGCTTGGCGAGTTTGGCGTTCTAACTGCCCAAAGCCACACGTTATTGATGTGCTACATTTCGGCGCGTAAAAGAGTGAAAAACCGCGAGCGTTTGCCAATTTGAGGTATTCTTCTAATTTGCAATTCGGTGCAGCTGAGAACAGCTGAGAACAGCTGAGAACAGCTGTCAGCGCTGCCAACTTACGGTAGTAAGCGATCGGACCTAAGCGGCGTTGCCAGATCAACAGAGCTGCCAGGGCTGCTCGATCAGTTGGGCGCGAAATTCAAACATACAATTTGAATTTGTGGACAGTAGCGGAATTTACGAAATATCAACAAAATTTATATTTCTATATAAATTCTTGTGGAGTTGACCGATATTTGGCAAGGGAAACGGCACAAAGGTCGCGGACAGACCAAGCATCATCCTCTCACCATCCCGGTGCCTAAGTAGAGGCTCTGGTGTCCGTGAAGAGGCGGTATAACCTCCAACAGGCAACGCCTAGGAGAAATCCGTGGCCTACGTGGGACCCTTGTCGAATTCGGTGCTCCACGTTCGCACAGGCTAACCGGTTGACAACTGTCAACTAATGGATGGCCCAGCGGGGGGCATTGCCCCCGACGACGGCGTGGACCCATTTAAACGAAGCGCCAGATTGTCCAGGTCCCCAATTAGAGCAGTGGGAAATACGGAGCGAGGTATTGGAATCCTAGACCCAGTGGCTGTGAGTGTAGAGCAAGCCGTCCCCCAGACGATGACGCCAATACCCAGCATCACTGGAGCTACAGCAGGAGTGAACTTGGCCCCTTCAGTGACCAAGAAGAAGATCTCTGATCTCATCAGCGTGCCGGCCCAAAAAGCCTCAGCAAAGACCCCGCCTGTTTCGCCGACTAGGCCACTAGACCTGTCGGCGTACAAAGACGAGGACTTGCGCGGCATTTTGGACATTATGAGCCGTAAAATAACGGTACTGCTTTCAGCTTTTGAGACGCAGCGCCACGTTACCCGGGAAACTAAGGGTGTGATCTCGGAGTTGGCAGCTCTAAATGCTAGAGCAACCCAGTTGCAGGAGGCCGTAGCTAAGGTGGCCCCACCAAAGAGCACGGCAACCCAGACAGAAGCGCAACTACCACCAGCGTGCACTCCGGCAGCCAGCAAAAGGAGCGCCCCAGCGAAGACAGCCCCGACGAAGCCTCCCGCTAGCAAAGGCCTGACACTGCAGACGCCCAAGGTCAAGGAACCAGTCCCGCCCACCTTCGCGTCCGTAGCCAAGGAGGGAAGCAAAAAGGTGGAGTGGACTAAGGTGGCACCAAAGCGACTACGCAAAAAGCCGGAGGCCATCATAATTAAAAAGACGGGAGAAGCATCGTACACGGACATGCTCCGTAAGCTCAAAGCTGACCCGAGCCTGTCTGAACTTGCCAGTCACGTCAAAAAAATCAGGAGAACTCAACAAGGCGAGTTGTTGCTCGAAATGGAGGGAAAAGCCTCTGCAAGCGTGCCCAAATACAAAGGTGCGGTTGAAGAATCGCTTCGGGAAATGGCCGCGGTACGCACGGGCGCGCAAAGAATGGCGCTAACCTGCAGCGGCATGGATGAGGCGACGACAGCAATGGAGCTCTATGACAGCATGGCCTCGCAATTCGATGGGATTCAGCTGAAACCGGAAGATGTGCGTGGGATGCGCAAAATGCGAGATGGAACCCAAGTGGCGACGGTTACGCTTAGCGTTAATGACGCAATTAGCGTCTTGAAAAAGGGTACGGTAACTGTTGGCTGGTCTCGCTGTCGCATCATCCAGGACACACGCCCCACAAGATGCTACAAGTGCCTGGGTTACGGCCACAGGGCCATTAACTGCAAGGAGCCTGATCGCTCGGACTGCTGCCTGCGCTGCGGCGAACGAGGGCACAAAGCGAAGGGCTGTGGTAATCCGCCGAAATGCCTGATCTGCATCAGCGATGTAGACAGGAATCATCCGACAGGCAGCTATACATGCCCTACGTTTAAAGCGAGCATTAAAAAAGGAGTCTTGAGTCGCCGTGCTGATGATTAACATCTTCCAGCTAAATGTCAATCACTGCGCAGCTGCACAGAGCCTCCTGTTCCAGACAGCTAGAGAGCGCAATGCTGATGTTATGCTCCTGAGTGAACCGTACGCCCCTGGTGTGGGAAACTCAGGTGTGCTCTTCGACTCCACAAGTAAGGCGGCAATCATATGTTGCAGAAACTACTACATAGAGGACCAGGGAAGCGTGCCTATGCGTGGCATTGCGTACGCTAAAGTTAAGGGCGTTCATCTGTACAGCTGCTACGCCCCGCCTAGCGACAGTCCGGACCTCTACGAGGAACTATTAAATAACTTAGTCCACCACGCTAGAGGGCGCAATCCTGTAGTCATTGCAGGTGACTTCAACGCCTGGGCTATCGAATGGGGAAGCCGGATATCCAATCCCAGAGGACGGGCCCTAATCGATGCCATGAACCAGCTGGATCTGGTGCTGTTAAATGACGGTGGCAAGCCAACGTTTAACAACGACAGAGGGACATCTTTCATCGATGTCACCTTTGTTAGCAGTAGTTTAGCCCCCACTGCTAAATGGATGGTGCAGGAGGATGTCACTTTGAGCGATCATGCCCTGATCACATTCAGCGCCCGCACGTCGTGCATCACACAACGTCAGGCAAGAAGTACTCTAGGGCAAGCTTGGGACATCAAAAAGCTGGACAGGGACATGCTGGCTTTCAATATTGAGCAAATGGAGCTACCAAATGGACATGCGGAAATCATGGTGGCGGCGCTCATGAAAATGCTGGAAGCTGCATGCGATGCAGCGATGCCGCGAAAGAAAAAACGAGTAAACGCAAACCCCCGGTCTACTGGTGGAACGGCTCCCTCAACCAGCTACGCTCGGAATGCCTCCGGGCAAGGAGACTAGCGCAACGAGCCAGAGGACACCCTCAGCACGCAGAATTACATGAGGCGTACAGGTCGAAGCGCGCGGAACTCAGAAATGGCATTGCTGCTGCTAAAGCAAATGCCTTCAAAGAGTTGCTGGCGAGTGTAGACGAAGATCCGTGGGGTATCGCCTACAAAATGGTTAGTAATAAATTGAAAGCCGCTGTAGGAGGTACTCCACAGGACCCGGTTCTACTATCAAGCATCGTGGAGGAGCTTTTCCCAAACCAGGATACTCTATGGCAACCCGCACGAGAAATCCCTGCCCCCGATTTCCCGGGAGTCACTGAATGCGAGATCATTGAAGCGGCAAAAAGAATTAAGCCAAACAAAGCCCCAGGTCTTGACGGCATCCCAGGTGTCGTAGTTATGGCTGCCGCCAATGCTAAGCCAGCAATCTTCAAGGACACCTTCCAACAGTGTCTGATAGATGGTGTCTTCCCATCACGCTGGAAGAACATGAGGCTGGTACTGTTGCAAAAGGGAAAGGGACCAAATAATGCTGCAGGCAGTTACCGCCCACTATGTCTGCTGGACATTGTGGGAAAGCTTTTCGAACGCGTTCTGTACACGCGAATTGAGGTGATCACCGAAAGCCCCGTCGGCCTACATAGACACCAGTATGGCTTCCGGAAAGGAAAAAGCACTCTCGACGCTCTCACTGCCATAAGTGGTCTGGCCAAGACCGCTCTCGATGGCGACAGGTGGCTAGGTGGCAGCAAGGAGTATTGCGCCATCATCACGCTAGACGTGAAAAATGCGTTTAATACGGCGAGATGGCCAAACATCCTCGGGGCCATGCGCAACATGGGTATTCCTCGCTACCTCATGGTCATCATTGGAAGCTACTTCAGAGACCGTATACTCTGGTACGATACTGATGCCGGGCCAAGAAAATACCACGTCTCCGCAGGTGTCCCACAAGGGTCGGTACTTGGACCGATCCTGTGGAACATAATGTACGACGGGATATTGTCCATTAGTAAGCCCAGTGGAGTGGAGCTACTCTGCTTTGCTGACGACGTAGCAGTTGCAGCGGTTGCCAAAACATTACCGGAGCTACAGGACAGGAGCAATGCGGCGATTAGCACAGCTATAAACTGGCTGGAGAAGGCCGGTCTAAGCATCGCTGCGCACAAGTCCGAGGCAGTGTTGTTGAGCAGCAGAAAGGCCGTCGAGAGTTTACGGGTCACGGTCAAAGACGCTCAAATTGAGTCAGTTGGATCGCTGAAGTACCTGGGAGTTCTTATTGACCATCGACTGTCATTCAAGGAGCACGCGAGATACGCCAGCAGGAAGGCAGCGATGACAGCAGCAGCATTGGCAAGACTCATGCCAAATATAGGTGGACCCAGGATGCCGGCCAGGAGGCTGCTGGTGGCAGTCGCGAAATCATCGCTTCTATACGCTGCCCCCATCTGGAGGAGTGTCACGCATAAAGTGAGTTATTTGGACAACGCGCGGGCAGTATCGCGGACCCTGGCTCTGAGACTGATCAGAGGATTCAGAACAATATCGGAAGACGCAGCCCATGTTCTTGCGGGCATCCCCCGATCGATCTTGAGATAGAGGCCCAATACCTGACCCGAGAAGGTGTTTCCAGGGGAGGAGATCAGGGATTGGCTTTATGGAGTGTGGCAGACTAGGTGGCAAGACTCACAGCAAGGGAGATGGACCTACCAGCTGATCCCAGACTTATCCGAGTGGGCAGGGTGCGAACACAAAGCGGTGGACTATCACTTGTCACAGTTTCTCACCGATCATGGTTGCTTCCGGAGTTACCTCTTCAGGTTTCGCCATGTGGACTCAGCCCTGTGCCTATTCTGCAGCGACTCAGTGGAATCAGCGGAGCATATCCTACTGCACTGTGCTAGGTTCCGTACTGAGAGGGAGATACTGGAGACTCTTGTTGGAACTCCGCTTAGCCCGAGAAGCCTAATGCGCATTATGCTGGCGGACAAAACAGTGTGGGATAGGGCCCATGGCATCATCGTGGGCATGATGAAACGTGTTCGCATTGACGAGACGGCCAGCAGACCCGCTGGATAAAGAGCACTCCCGTGTGGTGGCGGGCCAAGAATACCACCTCAGCGGGCTCGGCTTGTCGTAAAAGGCGACTAAAGAGTTAGCGAAGGAGCGTTACGCAGAAACGCACCAAGTGAGGGATTGCGATCTGGCACCACATCCTGCTCACCGAAGTAATACCTTGGCTGGAAGTCCCGGTGAGCGAAGCAAGGACTGGAGAGCATACGGAGGTTTTTGTTTAGTACGTAGGCGTAACTCTACTTGGAGAGTTATGAATCGTGCATGCCATCTACGGACGGTGGATGGTATCTTTCGAAGATTTTATTTTCCTGCCGTATTTGTAATAAAAAAAAAAAAAAAAAAAACACTCACTCGCACACACACACTCGCACACACACTCGCACTTAGTCAGCGTTGTACGTGCTCGTTGCTCAATAATTAACTGGCAACATGCACGCAAATGTTTTCCAGCCCCGCACGTTCGCCCAGCTGCCCCATGCCTCATGCCTCATGCCACCGCCCCTCTTTCTGGGCATTCTGTTTACCGAGCTGTCGACTAAAGATTCCAAGTGGCGGCATTGCACTTGAAATTATTCAAAAAAGCGAAAACAAAAACTGACGACATGTCTCTCTCGTTATTCCTGACACTCTTTCCCTCTCCTTCTGTCTCTGCATTTCTCCCACTCTCTCTTTCTCTGTCTCTTTTCCCCTCTCCCTCTTTCTCCCTATCCCTCTCTCTCTTCTTTCCTTTTTCACTCGCTGCCTTTTCTTTATATCTTTCCCTAACAAATTAAATCTAAGCAATTTCATTTGGTTTGGTGCAGTCAAAGCATTCTCTCTTTATTAACTTCAAATTGCTTGCCACGCCCCCTCTACATCAACTCCCAAAAGTCAATTGCTTGTCAAAGTTGCAAAAAAACATTTGAGCCTGCATTTCAAACTCTCAAACTAGAAAAAGTTACTCTTTGGTTTACCTAGTGCTTTGGGGACACTTTTAACTAAAGTTCTTGGTGAGGAACTATAAATTGAAAGGTTGATTTGACCTTTTGCTATAATGTGTTTTATTTTTGATAAGTCAACTTGTAATTTAGACATTTTTCTATAGATAAACCCATTATGATTCTAGATGTTCTTAGCATGAACAAAACGGACAGTAAATAGATATTTTATACAAGAGAAATATTCTTTATATCGAACTAAAATGGTTTTATTTCCAAATTCGAAATATCTTTAAGGTCAAAAAAAAAAAGTATTTCTACAATTATTTATATAATTTCAAAACATGTTATAATATATAATATCACAACCAAGTGAGCATGACCAGTTTATTGCTATTTAAACTGCATCGATCGCTCAGCTCAACTGTTTAAAGTGTTGTCATTGTGTGCCATTGTTTCAAATATTCAATAGACATGTTGCCGCTTAGATGGAAATGTTTCGACTGTCCTTCAATTGAAAATCCCATTGGAGATTAGCTTAATAAATTGATGACAGGTGTGCGATTTCATCGAATATGATTTTGTATTTATTGAATTATTCTCGAAACTCGTTTCTATTGTCTGACAAATGCTGAATGAAATGCAACAAATCCTCGTTGCGATTTCCTGCAAAATCTATTTTACATTTTTCGATTGTGTGTTTGTTGCTCTCTCTCTCTCTCTCTCTGTGTGCGAGGAGAAGGAGACTTGCCAGTGTATTAGTGTATTCAAAATAACCCGCCAATAAAATCCATCGAAACGTGTTGGGGCATATAAAAAGTTGCCACAATATGACAGGCCATTCAATAACTGTAAACAGCCCGAACGAAAAAAACGAAACGAACATAAAAATGCAACAAAAAGCCGAAGGCAACAACAGTAACAGGAATAAAGGCAGAAATGGCAAATAAATGAAATGAAAACTAAAACAATGCTATGAAAAATGCGGCAAAGAGTTGCCCAGCCATAAATATGTATGCTACAAAATCGCCAAACGAGGGAGAGGAAGAGAAAGAGGATGAGGGGGAGCTTGGGTAGAGGAACAGGAGTTAGAAGATGTATAAATCGCCTGCCAGCTAAGCAAAATGTCAGAGCTATAAATATCATAAAAAATATATTATTATTATGTCTGGCTGTGGGTGTGTGCGTGTGTTCCTGTGTTCCTGTGTGTGTGTGTGTGTGGATGACTCTCAAATTGTGTGTTAAGAGCACTCCACACAATGCCGAAAACAAAACCAACGGCAATTCTCTGCTCAAATGCAGCCCACACAGGAACAAGAAAAAAATAAAAATCTGCTTAGTTTTAGCTGAGCCTTAGCGACTGTGATATACCATGTAGAACTTAGCGTACGGCTCAGCTAGTTGTCGTATGATGTTGATAAAACTTAAGGGAATGAGAGATTTGGTAGTAAACTATGGCAGGCTTAAATTTTATATATCTTTGGTCGAGCTATGAATTTTTTACTTTAAAGCTCAGGTTTTCGTTGCGTGATTTGAAGAAACTAAACAGAAAGATGAATTGTAGAGAAAACTATTACAGGATTAAATTTAATAGATCTAAGATGAATGACTAGTGAGCTGTGCCCTTTTTAAGTTATAACGTAAGTTTCTGTTCCGTGATTTTAATGAAACTTAAAGGAATGAGAAGCTTTATAGAAAACTTTAGTTACATAAAATTTGATAGATCTAACTTGAGAGATAGTCGAGCTTTGGATGTTTTTACACATAACTCAGTTTTTAGTAGCGTGATTTTCATGAAACTCTCAGGATTGTTAAATGTTCAAATGTTTCAACTATGAAAATGTGAAGTTTGATAGATCTAAAAGAAAGATAATGCAGCTATGTGTATTTTAACTGTTATCTCAGTTTTTTACAGCGAGACTTTAATGAAACTCTACGTAATGTGAAATAGTTTAGAAAACTATTACAAAATGAAATTTAGTTTATATTACTTTGAAGACTTTTGAGTTATGCGTATTTGAAGTCTTTCACTATGCCATAAAAAACATTATAAATTGAACAATCAAAAAGAGACATACTTATTTTATCATTTGCCTGCAACATGAATGTAAAACTTCATCTACCTGTTTTCTCTTCAGTTAACCCATTATACCCCGCCTATTCATTCCCTACTGGGTATAGAAATATGAAGAGCAGCGCTGAGAAAGAGAGTGAGAGAGATTTTAATACACGCAATAAAATTAGAAGAAAATACGCAGTAAAACTAAATTGAAAAGAAAATCGTTATGGTTGACACAAACAAAAAAGAGAAAGAAGGAAGCAAAAACCCCAAAGAGGGAGCAAGTTACCAAAACGATCCGAGCGCGTTAAGCAAAACGCGTTTTAGTGCCAACAACAACACCACAATCCACACACTCACACACACACTCAAACACACATCCATACACACACATGGAAATACATTTTATTCGCTTGTTGTTGGCTTGCTAACTTTTCCACAGTTTTCCTTGACGGTTTTTTTCTATCTTTCTGTTGAGATTTTTAAATATTTTTTCATGTGCCCCGGAAAACTTCACGCTTTTCCAATAATTTGATGTTGCGAACTTGTTTTGCATGTGTGTGCGTGCGAGTGTGTGTGTGCTTGTTAGCTGCTCTACATATTTCATAAAAAGCAAACAAGCCAACAACAACGACAACAATAACTACTACTACTACTACTACAACAACAACAACTGCGAGAACTGTCAATGGGGGAGAGAAGAAAAACCTAAGCAGTTTTCATGCTTCGCAAGGGTCGCGAACTGTTGGCAGCAGTTTGTAAAATATATTTTTATTGCTATTGCATACACTCAAACACACAGAGGGACACACACACTGAGGCACACACACACTGAAGCACACACATACTGAAGCACAACAATAACGACAAGTTCCGTTCGCAATGGGGCTGGCAATGCGACTTGGCCGTCTCGCTACCCTTTGACTTTGGCTATTAGAAGAGCTGACAAAAAGCAGCAGCAGCAGCAGCAGCAGCAACAACACTGCGAGAAAAACACTAGCTGCTTTTTGTCATATTTCAGCTAGCCAAGGCACACACACACACTCGCTCACACACAGTTGGAGAGAGACACATACATCGAGTGCTTATGGAGGCAGCATCAGCAGTAAAGAAGACAGAGGAAGGGGGCAGGCAACAGCAGTTGCAGAAGGAAGAGAAGGGGGGAGGGGGGAAGGAGCAGTAGAAGGCGAACAGGCCACGCATGTTGCGTATGCGGCTGGGCACACTACACAAAAACACTTTCATTACTACAACAACAACTATGGAATGCGCACAGTGGTTAAAATGATGAAGGGAAACTGTGGATGGAGAAGAAAAGATTGTTGGCTAGAAGAATTGCAGAAGAATTACAGAACGAATGGAATTTGATTAGAATTAGAGAGTAATAAATAAAGAAAAGCTAACAACATTTGTATAAATATATTACTATTAAAAAATAATAATAAATAAATATAATAATAATATATAAATATAAAAAGTAATCATTATATTTGTAAAGTGCTTTGCTTCTTAAGATTCCCATACAGGGAATGATTCCCAATGATAATTTTAAGAAGTGTTAAGAACAATTTTCAATTCTGCACAAAACATTCACATAATCTCTTTACCATTTCGCTCCACTGTGCCTGATCCGCTCGGGCACGGACTACGCTCGACTACTTAGTACAACATCGCACATTTAGTTGGTGTTATTTCATGCGCAAAAGTCGCTGCGTGTTGTGTTTGCTATTAAAAATGACAGCAGCTGTGTGTGTGTTGGAGTGTATTGCAGCTGTAAAATGAACAGAGAACTCACACACACACTCTCTCGCACTCGCACACACACACATAGAGGGACACACATGGCGGTCAGGCAAAAACACGCTTTTAACACCGAAATGAACTTGTTCGCCATGTTTATGAGCTGATAAAAAACAGTTGACCAACATTTGTCGCTCCCTCTCTCTCCCTCTCTCTTTCTCTCTTTGTTCCATTCTCTGCTGTTTCCGTGCAACTTTAAGCCACGCTCCGTGCCGGCTTTAAAGTCGGCTCAGCACATTTGCCTGCATAATGTCGAGCCATAAGGTGGCTAATTATGGCCGTTAAGCGGCTACTTGATGCCGTTGCGCCCCTGATGACCCCTTCCCTACCCCCTTCTTCCACTTCTTGCAGCTGGCCGACTGATGTGGCCTACTTAACAGGCCTGCACTTAACATTTGCGCGTCTCGGCTTGCACCTTGCAAGGCTTGTGGTGCGAGCCATAAAAAAGCTTTACATTGTTTCCTCAAAATTTGACACAGTTTTGCATAAACAAAGCTGAGCTACGACTCTTAGTGAAGAGCAGAAAGCTGTTAAAGGCAGAAGAGCCAAAGAGAGAGTGAGAAAGAGAGAAGGGCCTGCTTAACAGTGCTCTGTTAGTTTCGCCATTCGTAATTTGTTAGGCTGCTCAACAAATTATGGCGTGGGATAGTCTTATGTTTTGCTGATAATTATATATTTATAACATAATTAAATATATGTATTATTTGTAAATTTAATATACATTAAGTTTTCGATATTTTCATAGTTTCCCTATATTTTCTTCCTCTGCTTTCACTTGTTTATTTTTGTTTTTCGTGCTGTTTTGCATGCTGCTGTTGAACGCACCTGCATTGATTGACAGACGGTTAGGCCGAGTCTGCAACAGGTGTGCACTGTGATTGATGTGTATCGCTCAATGATGAAGTCGATAAGAACTGAAACAAAACAAGGAAAATAACAATAAGGAAGTAAACAATAATATGCAATAATAACAACAATAAAAGTATAGTTAAATTAATAAATATTATTCTAAAATTTAAAAATAAAACAAATATAAATACAGAAATTCACATTTTTCATTCGCCACAAACTAAAACAATGTAACAATTTTTGTTTTGCTGCAAAATAATCTTTTTAGTACAGTAAACAGCTGATTTTTAGCACACACCAAACGAGAGAGCAAGAGAGAGAGCGCTAGAGAGAAAATTCGCGTGCCGAGAGCGAAAGTTAGTGAGAGCAGCAGCAATGTAGGAGAGAGCAAATGATGCCGCTGCCTGCTGAGAAATGTAAACAAGCTGCCATAAATTATAAAAACTACAGTTTCATAAATGAATTAAAAATCATAAAACAGAAAATAAAGCATTAAAAATCCTTTAAATCTAAGAAAACCTTGCCATAAATTAGCAGAGCCTAACATTTGGCCGGCTGTTAGCAGCGCAGCAAAGTTTGCTATAAAAGTGCTGCCGGAGGATGCGTTAACAGCGCGCTGTTAGCCACAACTGTTAACAGCAGCATCCCGTTTACAGTGGCAACCGTTCGGCTCACTCAGCACTCGGCGGCTGCTGCGGCGGCTCTCGCTCTCTCTCTCGTTCGTCTCGCTCATTGGCGACGCGTCGCATCGTCTTCGTGCTCGTGCCTCGTGCTCCGCTCGTGCCTCGGGATGCTGCCGTCGCGTCACAGCCGATGCAGAGTTTTTTTCGGCTGCTCTGCTCTGTGCGTACCATAAAAATCGTTTCAGTGAGAGTTTGCGATCCCGCGGGTACGGTCGAAACCAACGGGACTCTGCCAGTGTTGCATTACGCGCTGCCCCTTTACGCGTTTTCCGTCGTGTCGTCGCGTTTCGTGCTCGTGCGTTGCGTTGCGTTACGTTACAAATATAAAAAATATATAAATATAAATTATTATTAGTAAGCGACAAAACGAAGAAGAAGAGCAAGAAGAAGAAGCAGCAGAAGATGTAGAGAATCTGTTGTTGTTCATTGCGTTGTGTTGAAATTCTTACGAAATTTGAAATGTAAAACGCAACAAAATGTGGCGCTAAGCAAGAAACGAGAAACAAACAAAAAAAAAGAAAGAAAGGAAAAGAAAGTTAAACAGAAGTACAAAGAGAATGAAAGCCGAAAACGTTTTTTGCCTGTGATTATTGTCGCGTGTGCCGCGTAATCTCTCTTTCTCTGCACGTTACAAGCTGGCGAAATGTAAGCTCTCGATTTGTTGTTGTTCTTGTCACGTTGTTGCTGTTGTTGTTGTCCAATTTGTTGTCATTATCGCAGTTGTCGCTGCTCATGTTGTTGTTGCTGCTGCTAGATTTACAAATCAACGTTTTGCGACTCACGCCGGGGCACGTTCCCAGCGCCGATCCAATACGATCTGAGTGGGAGCATCAGCGCTGTTGCTGTCTCTGTCTCTGCTGCTGTCTCTGTCGCCTTGTCGTGCTCAATGGAAAAACATTTTCATGGAAAACACTGCGAATGCCAGCAGAGCAAGCGAATCTCAGCACCGTCGTCGTCGTCGTCGTCGTCGTCATTGTCGTCGTTGTCGCTTGGATTACTTGCCAGTTAGCGTGCATAGCAGCAAGGTGTGCGTGTGTGTGTGTGTGTGTGTGTGTGTGTCGCGACCGGCACATGAAACGATTCGAGCTAAGCTGAAATAGTTTTCGCAAGCCTTTTGTTGTCGCTCCACATACAAATTGCATCAAATTCGTTATTGTTGTCGAATTCTATTCAGCTGCGTTTTTTGCAGTGTATTTCTTATGCAATGCACCTCCCTCCCCCCTCTCTCTCTCTCTCTCTGTATATTTCTAAGCTTCATCAAGTGCTAAATTGCTGGCATTGAAATATGTACGCAGAGATTTAGTGAACACCCCTTACAAATGTGAACCATAATCGAATAGAGAAACCACTTATGCTAGCTAGATGAAAGTGTTGTGTGTCGCCCGGGGAGCGTGTTGCACATTTGTTCATTTGCTCAATTGGTAAATTGCTGAAGTGTGCGTGTAATGAAATTACACACTCGCACACACAGACACATGTGAAGCGACAGCATGCAAAGGTACTTGAAGCATCACAAAAGGCAACCGCGACAAGGCACGGGGAAATTGTTAATAGAGATTGCTTTGATATGGTTAAGTTGGCGTGAGCTATGCAACTACAATTTGTAGCAGTAAATTAATATAGTATGTAGCTAAATTTGTTGCATGAAAATGCGTAGTAAAAGTAGAGGAATATAAATAAATTACTTGAATTAATTTAGATAAAACTATGAAATTTACAGGGTTTAAATATAATCAACAAAAAACTGCAGATATGAAATTAAACAATATACAATATTTTATTTAATAGAAAAGTTATAAAATAATTGATATAATGTTCAATGAAATACTTAAAATTAAAAGAATCTTTTATTTAGTTTTTTCATGCACCTAAGTTTATTTAGATTCTTATTTGAATAAATTAAATTGAAAGTAAAGGTTCGATCTAAGTAATCAACGAATATTGTTCAATTTATTTTGTTTGACTTTATAAAAGAACAAGTGGACAAGTTTTTAAATTCGAAATTATGTGAGAAAATTGTAAAATTAAATTATTTGTATATAAATAAAATATAGCTAAATTATTATCATTTATTTATATCAGTCACATATTCTTTATCTATGCATGCTTCAATAACCAATGGAATTGGAATCAAATCAATCATAGAAAAGTTTCAAACACTTTCAGTTAACTTTAATTAAGTTAAAATATATAAAGAAAAATGTACATTTATTTTTAAAATTATAAAAATTATTATATACTTATGATTGATATTTTTAAAATTTTTTACAAATTGCCATTTATTTTTAACTTATTACTCAACTCATATTATACCTAATTTATATTGTAATTGAATCGCACATTCCGTAGTTGATTTAGACATTTAAGCGCAGCACTTCCCTATAAAATTTGACACCCACGATAGCTGCCCCTCCCCCTCCCCAAAATTGAGCTGCATTAATTAACAGTTAAATAGCAACTAAAACCAGCTTTGAAAACAATAAATTTGCATGCTGCACGCAGATGAAATGCAACCGAAGGCCACAAGAGACCACAGCAATTCTCTCTGTGTTGGTCAGTGTGTGCCTGCGTAAGTGTATGTCTGTGTGTGTGCTTGCATTTAATGCGCCACACAAAGTGCATCAATTGTGTATTGTATTGTATTGAAATGTATTTCAATATGCAATTTATATTGCGGCCAGTGCGAGACCGAGGCCCAAAGCCGAAGCTGTAACCGAACCCAAGACCAGGCACAACAATTGCCATCAATTGTGCACAATTTGTGCACAAGTAATGCGAACTGAACTGTCTGGCAAGGTCAGCAGCAGCAGCAGCGACATGTCCTGGCATGCAAATGCTTCGTGCAATCGAAATTAGCACCGGCAGCAGCGCCTGAGGATGATGCCAAGTGTTGAACGCTCTGATTGCTGTCATTGCAGTGGCAACTCTCCTCCCACTCCTCTGCAGCAGCTGTGGGAATTTTAGTATTCATAAAAATGTACTTGAACACTCTCTCACACACACACACACACAGAGAGGGAGCTGCGCAGCCATGCATGGATTTTTATAGGCTCACTTAGCGCACATAAACCGCACGAGGGAAAGGAGGAAAAGAAGGAGAAAGGGGAAACTGGCGCCGACTCTAACGCGCGGCACTTAGGCCAGGTACGAGCGTGGCTCAGCTAGAGGGCTCTTCAGGCACTCACACACACAAACACACACTGACACTCACTCAACACACGTAGTTACCTTTCAGCATGGCATAATAATATTGTAACTTTGCACTTCAAATTGCATTTTAATGCAAACACACTTCATTACATTACACTGCAACAACAACAACAACTACGACGGAAATGGAAAACGTCGACACACTTTACAGCATCTGCAGCCGGAAAATACACACACACACACTGACACACACACCCACAGTCGGTCGACTGCCTGGCAAGTTTGTAAATTGAAGTGCACGTCGATCGAGAAAAAACTGGCACAACGTACCCGGCACGCAGTCGGGTTACGTATACGCCACGTTATGCGGGCAACTCCAGCTCCAACTCGCACTCGCCACACGGCACACTCCACTCGCACATATTAGCTAATGTAGTAAAAGTTTGCTGTTTTTTTTGCTTCATTTTGCAAGTTAAATAAAAGGGAAAATTCTCATTTTGCATTTTGCAATGCAAACAAAATGAATAAATTAATTTGTTAGTTTGATTAAATGCATAGTTCGTCACATAAATATTTCCCTTTTTTGGCATATTTACATGTTGACTTACACAACTTCCCCCCCGTCAAATCCATCATCATCATCGCCATCGTCATCATCATCATCGACCTCATATGTTATTCGGATTTTAAGGCCCGTTTGGCAAATTGAATAAAATTTGCCATCGAAAATGTGTCGAAACATTTGACACGCCTTCGGCTTTTGCTTTGCTTTTCTTTTTTGTGCTCAAAAACATTTTGAAAATTCGATTACTGTGCATATTTGAAAAGCAGATTTCGCAGTTTTCGACACAAAATATTTTTGATCAATTTGACGGGCGGGTTTTATATTTTGATAAATATTTGCAACGCACAGAAATATTTACATTAATCGCCTTAACTAGTGTTGGCATTTTTCGAAATCCATTTAGAGTTGCCACTGTCAACGCGGGCAATCAGCAAAGCAACGGGGCAACGCGGCGTATGATAAATAAACTTATCAAGATTTATTGCGGCACACTTGAAAAAATATTATTAAATTCAACGAACTCTCGGGCTCCCTCGTACTCTCTTTCTCTCTCAGCTGACAGTTTGCGGTGCGCCAGAGTTGTCGCTCTATGGTAGTCTCCGCAGTTTAATAAAATGTTATTTATGATCTGTGCGAGATATAGTACGTAGGCCTATGTATATGCGTGAGTGTGCGTGTTCGTGGTGAAATAAAATTAGTGCGGCAGGCTAAAAGCATTGCCGGCTACAGGGAAACGTGGCCGATAAAGCACAGCCAAGTCAATATATCATAAAAGCACGTCGAACTGCCGCGACTGTCGCGCAAAATGGCGACACAGTTGCTCACTCGCTTGCTCTCCCAGTCTCTGTGTCTGTGTGTGTGTGTGTGTGTGTGGACTAGAAACATGAATGTATACAGTTTCCGATTTCCGTTTTCCTGTTTATCGCTTATTGAGTTTTTGCCAACGTAAAAGTAAAAGCAGCAGCAAAAACACGAGAAGAGAAACAAAAACAAACGAAAAATCTAAAGAGAAATTTGCACTCGTTAGCTCTTTGGCTGCTGCCACTGCGCTGCTGCTGCGCTGCCTCCGTCTCTGTCTCAGTCTTCGTCTCCATCTCCATTTCTGCTTCAGCTACTGCCTCATCTTCTGTCTTCTGTCGTCATATTGAACTTTGATGCTGGCACGTTCTGTGCGCTGCCTTGGCTCCTTTTAAA
Organism: Zaprionus indianus; assembly: GCA_018904595.1. Lineage (NCBI taxonomy): Eukaryota > Metazoa > Arthropoda > Insecta > Diptera > Drosophilidae > Zaprionus > Zaprionus indianus. The sequence continues at coordinate 4,027,161 of JAEIHA010000152.1, forward strand.
GATCTACACGCGCGCATACTTGGGCACATGTTTTGCCATTCTTTTGCCGGTACCATCCCCCCCTCCCTCCTTGTCTCGGCCTGCTCAACTTGCCTTGATTCGTCCTTTGCATCCCAGCACGTTGCCAGTTGCTCATGCTGCTGCTGCTTCGTGTGTTGTTAGTCATTTATATGGGCACCATAAATTATAACAAATATGTACGCAAGCGGCATTTTAAATGATTTCCCACAACACCCGAAACTGTGCTCTCCCCTCCCCCTGCCAGCCCCTCTCTGAGGCTCGCTCGACCTGTACCCAAGTTATAAATATACTTTAATTAAAAGCGCTTCGGTGTGAGAGTGCAATATGTTGTAAAATATCGAGGCGCGGCAAGGTGCCCCCTGCCCCCTGCCCTCTGCCTGCCCCCCCAACGTTGTACGTGTTGCTGTTGCCTCTTGACAAGGCGACGACGCTCTGATTTCCTGCTGTCTAGGCATGCATACGTGTGTGTGTGTGTATGTATGATAAAGTGAAAGCAAGTTCCTGTTGAGCTTGTTGTCGCTGCTTAACGAGAAACACTGAGGGGGCTCAAAAATTTATAGTATTTATCTTTATTGTGCTATAAAAATCATTTTAAATTTTGTAGTATTTTTTATATGCCAATAAATTGTGTAAAGTGCAACTTAGTAAATTAACTTTTGTGATATTTAGTTCTAGTAATTTTTATTAGGGTCTGATAGCAACTTAAACTATGTAGAATGTAGTCAACTTAGAAAATGTAATTTATTTATATATGAGAAATATTTATCTCTATTCAGTTTCAAAGTTTACTTATAAATTTATTCATTTGTAATTAATTCTAATTTGATATTTCATCTACTTTCCATTTATAATTCAATTCTTTTCATTTTGTTATTATTAAAATCATTTAATATTTATGGCATTCAATGCATCTAATGCGGAGTTAATTACCAAAAAATCAATAAACTTAATTATTTACATAATTAAAGCTTAAAAGTTTCCTCTTCCAATGCCAATCAATATTTGTCTAATTGAAACTTGCAATCGCATATTTTGCATAGCTTAAATATTTACAACCTGCACTTTCCCCTTCTCCCCTAGTCATATTCAATTAGAGTTGCAAGGGGTAATAAATTACACACTCATACACCCACACCCACACACGAGTAACGTGTGACATTTGGATAATGTTGCCGGGGAAAAAGGGCGTAAATGGAAAACGCTTTTCAAATGGCATCAAATAATTTTTGCATAATTTGTGAAAAACATTTTTGCCGCCCGCAAACATAAATTAACAATTTCGGGCACATAAATAACGGGCAAATATAATTTTAACTGAAATAAATACAAAAATAAACAAATTAACCCAATAAAATACGTAAAAATCGCATAAATCTCTACTCTGTGTGTGTGCCTGTGTGTGTGAATCGGCTTACAAAATGTTGGCGAGCCAAAACTAAAGGCAATTAAATAAATTTCAACAACATTTACAACAACAACAACAACAACAGCAACTGCTGCGACAACTGCAACTGCAATGCATTGCCGGCGCAATTATCCCAAATCGCAAATTTAGTTTTATTTATTGACATGTCAACGATTTGCTGACTCTCCCCTCCCCCTACCCCCTCTCTTACAGCTTGCATACAGACTGAAGTGGAGCGTATAGAAAAATGCCAAATTAATGCAAATCAACTACAAAAACAACAATAACTACAGCAACAGCGAGATCAGGAGCAATAAGAGCGTGCGCCCGAAAGTAGGCAACAGCAAGACTGCCAAGCACATTGTCAGAGTGCAACACAACAACACAGCCAAATAAACACCCACACACACTCACAAGGAATAGACAGCGAGGCAAGGCAGCATGTGCGCGTCCCTCAGCTGTCCACTGTCCCTGCTACTGCTGCTAACGTGCCTCGTCCTGCCCACATTCAATGGCCAAGCAGCGGCAGCAACACGTGCTCGCGCCAGCTCATCGACAACAATGACACGCAACATTGAGGAGGAGAACGGTAAGTTAGAGAATTTTATAATATTTATCTAAGTGAATTAGATTTAACAGTCTTGAAGAAAGTAAATATAAAGTGAAGTCACTTTTAAGTTATAAAAGTGAAGAGAATGAAAAGTGGAAACATAGAAATGAGTAATGAAAACTTTATTCGATTTTTTGCCTTTATATTTCTTCAAATATGGCACAATAAATGTTTATCTACATTTATAAATTAAATTTAATATATCTCCTTGTTCACTAACCTCACTTAATTCCACTAAGATTGCTTATAAAGTTTCTACTTCCATTTAGACTTCCCCAACTTAGTGGAAATATTTACCATGTGCTTTATAACTCAACTGCAGTGCAAATATGTCTAAAGGTGAACTGACAAGCACTGCACTTGCCACCGCATACAGGGTGCTTTTTCCAATCAAGCCTTCTTTTTTTTCTCTGCAGTCAGCTTCTTCTTCTTCTGGTGCTGCTGGAAAAAATTGATTGCGCCTGGCGGCAAAGGCTGCTCCAGTTTTTCTACTTTGCACCCTTGTGTGTGTGTTTGTGTGTGGGAAATTTAATTTAAAGTGAAAAGTTTGGTTGCCGTTAAGCCTGCCTATACCCCCGTGTGTGCGTGTGCAACTTTTATTCAATCAACATAAAGTTTATTGTGCGTGTGTGTGCGGGTGTGTGTTCGAGATGAATGCGTGCTTCTTTTGTGGCAAGGGAAGCGTCGCCTTTGTCGCTGCATTATTGAATGAATGTGAGCGCTGGTTTATTTCCACAAACTTTATGTGCAAATTTAATACACTTTAAATTATGTGAAATTGATTTTGATGGCTGCCACAAGTGCACAGCTAAGCTGCTGAGCCCCTGCCCCGCCCTGGGCAAATGTGAAAGAATCTTTGTAAGAAAAATAAACAGGCGAGCAGAGCAACTTGGTCAGCAGCAGCAGCTGTTGGCAACGCAATTGGGCAGTTCGATGGCTTTTAGGTAATGTCTTCGATGCCTGGACATAGAGTAGGAGGAAGGGAGAAAGAGCGGAGCGAGACAGCTGCTCAGCCAGTGGGGCAAGGCAAACTTTCACCGGCTCACATCACTTTCGACCACTTTCGGCTACTTGCGACCACTTTCGGCTACTTGCAGGCCAAATAATAATATGTTGCTAATAAATAAGGCAACTGGAGCATATTTTCTTGCTTGCGCTGAGGGAAAACTTTTGCCAAACTTTGTTTTTCTTGGCTTGGCTCTGTTTCTTTTTCCCCTCCAAATCGAACACATAAACCAAGAGGGAAAGGGAACAGGCTAAAGCAAATGCAGCTTGAAGTGCGACTAATTACGCGCTGAAGCTTAAAGTTGCCAGAAATAAATTTAAATATAGTAAGAATTTATGGCTACCACACTGCGTATGCGTAATGTGGGTGCAGGCAGGCACAGGCCCGAAAGCCACGAAGAAATATTACTCCCAAGTGTTGGAATAACACTCAAAACACACACGCACACACACTCGCACAGCTCGTCTTTCGTGCTGTCCAACGTGACGCATGAGCTGTGCGTGCATTACGTATACGCCGCATGGCCAGCTGCCAACTAATTTAGAGGGCCAGACAGAGAAGTTTTCGGCCACGGCCTGGCACTTGAGCTACACTGCCACTGCTGCCACAACCACTTGACTCCGGCCGGACGCAGGCAGCAGAGCACAAACACGCCTACGGCCTGTTCCAGTAGCTTGCACAACGCTTTGCTGCCAAAGTTGGTAACAGTGCGCAAAACTCTTGCAGCGTACATAAAACCATTTCCTACTACCCCAGCAAGGGCTCTGGCTCGGGTGCCGGGAGGAGGTTTAATAAATTTAGATTTTATATGTTTTCAATTGAATTTCTTGTTGGGCAGAGAGAAAACTTTTCACTTTGGCATTTCAATGTTTTCCAAGTTAACTGCAAGCCGAGAAAACCGCCAGTGCCTCATACGAAACCACTTCCCTTTGCCCGACGGCCACGCCGGCATCTTCTCGACGAGTATTTATCGCATTTCTATGAAAACAACGTACTCAAAATTTTGAGCAAAAACTTTCAAATTATGTTTGGGTTTTCTGGCGGCCGCACGCTCAATTTGTTGTTGCTGTTCTCTCTGTTGCCTGTTTGCATGTGTTCGGGGCCCAAAGTTTGCCATTTCAGCAGCTTAATAAATGCTTATTTAGAGGCAAATCTGATGAGTTAAGTTCCAGCCGCCTCTGTAAACTTGGCCCTCACACACACACACGCACACAGGCGTACAGACATTTGCACATACTTATGCCTGGATATAGATATCGCTTCTATAAGCTGCACTTGCCCTCGGGCCAACGAGTTGTTTGCTAAGCGGTTGCTCAGTGCAAAACTTTGCGAGGATTTAATGGGAGATTTTCAAGATTTTACAAGCGCATCAAACGCAAGTTGTAATTCCCTCCAACTGTGTGTGTGTGTGTGTGTGTGTGGTTAGTTCTAGCAAGGCATTTGATTACAGCTCGAAACTAGTTTGTATTCAGTTGCAACAGAGAAGAAACTTGCTGCATTTACACACACTCTTATTCCCCTTTCAATACACAAATAAAGCACAAGGAATTCAAAAATTGATTTGTTGAAGTTTTTTCCTAATTGATTTTATTTCCATTGAACTCTCATTTCTCTCTTTACTTTAAGTAACTCGAATTAAACTAGTTTTTTAATTAATTCTTTCATTTGTTTGGGTTTTGATCTTTCTTTTAGTAAAACATTGTAAATATTTTGTTTGATTTTCATTTTATTATTTTATTTAATTTCCTTATTGTTTAATATGTTTTCCTTTCTTTTGTTTTTACAGCTCTGCTAAATCTCTTGGCTGGTAAGTTGTGTGTTTAGTTTACTTTGCTGGGCAAACCTGTTTACCACACACATGTTAAGCTCGCTTAAGCGGCTGCACAAAACAATTTTCAAACATTTAGCAGGAGTTCGCCGTATGTGTGTGTGTTTGTGGGAGTGTGTGTGAGTGTGCGCGTGCCATGGACATCAAAATATTATCGATGTTCGGACACAACCCAAACAATTTGCACACAAAATTGACCAGACCAATGGATGCCGCAACAACAATAATAACAACAGCATCTGCTGCCACGCCCCAACGCCCACACACGCCCCGAGTTGAGAAGCCAAAGCAGGCCAGCACAAAAATCAGCTTAGTAATGAAAGATATCAAAAGCAAAAGCCAACAGCTTCGACATGAAATCGAAGCGAGTCGCTGGAAACAATCCCCAGAACAACTTTTAGTCGGTCAAAAGTGATGAGCAACAATGGATGCCACCCCCCTCCCCGTCTCTCCTTCTCTGCCGCTGTCACTGTCCGTTACCCCACTCACTTTCCTTTTGCGCTCGGCGTCTCGCTTGCTCAATCTTTCTATTCATCTTGTTCGCTCTGCGTGTAGTTTTCGCTGCTGGCCAAAAACTTTCGCCACTGATTCGACTTGAAAGGCAGCAAAATTCCGGCGTTGCTTAAGTCTGCTTAGTTCTCCCTGTGCGGGTGGGGAGGGGGCGGCATTTTTGGGGCAAGTTGCCTGTAAGCGAGAGCAGAGCGAAAGCCGAGAAAAGCAACAGCAACAGCAATGAAAACTGGAACTGAAAGTAAACTGACAGCGCGCTGAATGACAACGGCAAGGAAAAGTCGCCGCTGCGAGCAGTTTGTCAACATTTTTTCTTTGCGAATCGCATACGCACACACATACAGAGACATATAGGAACTTGGACGCACACACGCACTCTTGAGGCAAACTGTCTGCATGTGCTTTTTTCGCTTGGCTCTTTGGAGTAGCCTACTTAGGGCCCCAAGCCGATGCGGACGAAACAGGAGAGTCCACTTGAAACGCAGCGAATGCTGCCAGTTTTTGTTGTGATTTCTTGCTGTTTGCCGAGGACATTGTCCTTGTTTGCTTCTTGGCTGGCCCATATAACTGCGCCACATCCTCAGTCACTTCCCTTTTTGGCCGCAGCTCCATCTCCACCTCCATCCTCCAGCTCCTTCAGACTTATTCATTTCATGGTCTTACAAGGACATTTATCATTTTCTTAAGTAGACGGCGCACGTACGTCACAAAAAGGCAGCCACCCAGACCAGCCACGCCCCAATGTTGCCCCAAACGTTGCGGGGGCCAACGTTGATTTCTATATTTCTCGCTGAAAGAAAGAAAAATTGAAATTTCACCCAAAATGTTAAATAGAATTCATTTTGCTTAGTTTCAGATTTGCGGTTCTTATACATATTCAGTGCCCCTCTCTCTCTCTCTCTCTCTCTCTCTCCTTCTCTCTCTCGCTCGCTTGCTACTTCCTTCTTGTTGATATTCATGGCGCTTTTTGCGAGTTGTCTCCTCTGGCTGTATTTTTGTATATGAATTTCAGCGAGAGAGAGAGTGCGAGAGAGACGTGGGAAAAGTGCCCAATTGGTGGCGAGCAGTGGAAAATTTAAGCCTACTTGAATTTATTTGCGCTCATTAAGCCTGACAGCTGAGATGAGTTCATTTCTTACGGCCACTTGTGACAGACACAGCTAAAAGAGTTCAGCTCGCCGCTTATAAATACATACTTCAAACGGTATTTTGAGCACCGCAAAGTAGGCAACAATTTTCCCTTCCTCCCACACTATGCCGTGATGAATGCAACAATATTTTCAGCCTCTTCGATTCGAACTGTTCAGTTTAGTCTTAAAGGGACTCACTAATGAACAAATAAAGCTTAGCGAGCCGCAACCGAACCCCAAAAAAAAAAATACAGAAACGACAACGAAACGAAAGCGAAACGGGAACGGGAACGAAAGGCACATAAGAAATGAAAGTAGGTTCTAATAAATCACAGCTAGAAAAGAAATAACACAAATACCGTGGCAAATAAAGCCGCAGCAGGGGCAGGGATAGGAGGGAGGGGAAGGCGAATGCGAGGCAAGCCGAGAGCAGCCGTGGCGAAGTGAAATGACAAAACAGTTTTGCATGGGAATTTCATGTTTGACTTATGAGATTTTCTACGTAAATTCCCCGGCAACATTCAGTTGTGTCCGAAGACGCAACAAAGGCAGCACAAGTGAGAGAAAAATACTACGAAGTTTGAATGCGCTTTTCTGGAGAGTGAAAATTCCTAAATACATAAAATTAAATTTATAAAAAAAGTTAGTTCTATGGGTTAGCCATATCCAAGCTCTTTAACTTATACAAATCCATTTTTCCGCATATTTTTTTAAGGAATTTAAGACTATTTTAGCTTGATAAAGTTTGCTTTTTTATTGGCTCATCAAGAAATATATTTTATAAATTTTTTATCATCATATTTTCTTCTAAATATTTTGCTATAAATATAACTATTTCTATATTCTATTTTTCATCTTTTTCACACTCAAACGTAGTTTATTATTTAGCTGCAAATCTGCTATAAAGTCTATAAAAGTTTAATAATGATTTATGCATGGAGCGAAGCCTGAATATCCCCTAAGATATTTGTCTTTGACACAATGCAAGCTACGTCGCAAGCTGCTGGTACCCAACAAAAACTAACAAGCATAGTTTGTGTGCTTCACTCTTTTTGTGTGTGTGTGTGTGTGTGTGTGTGTCAAGCTGAACGCACATAAAGTCAACAAGAAAAATCAAACAACTTTGGTCGAGTCTGCAGCTGGTTGTTCCCTGCTCTAGTGGCCCAACTGGCCTAAGCACAATCTGTGTGGCCCAGTTCTATTCAGAGTTGTCAGGGCAGTTGCCCGTTGTCTGCTGTCCGTTGTCTGTTGTCCGTTGCCAGTTGCCAGTTGCCGCTGACCAGTCGCCAGTTGCCAGTTGCCAGTTTTGAGCTGGCAGCCACTATTATGCTTTGTTAATCGGCTTAGGCATTTTTGCCTGCCTTACGCTCTGCGTGACGATTTACTAGACAAAGCCAGCAGCTCAGACAAACAAGACTGTTTCGGCTTGAGTGGGGTAGGCAACAAGAGAATGGCAAATGAGAATGAGCAGGAGGATGAGGATGCGAGATGAGGATGCGAGGATGAGAGATGAGGGTGGCTAAAGGGAGCCTTGTTGTTGCCATGTGGCCTAGTCAGATTGTCTACAGACTGTGCGTTTGTTCATTTGTAGCACGCGCCATAAACTCAGACCACACACGGGGGGTGAAGGAGGGGCAATTGGGAGCTGGGAGCAGCTTCACCTGAGCCGGGCAAGACGGTAACCAACTGATGAGTTGGCTTTGTTTTTCCAGCCTACCGAATTTGCGGGCTTTTGCGACCTCTCCCGGTATCTCTCGTTGCCTCATTTGGCTGGCAGCTTAGGAAGACAGCGCAGAAGACATGGCAGGCCCCCTTGGTCCCTTTCTCTCTGCCTTTCTCTCTCTTAGCAGCCTTAACAAATCTCATTCCCATTGCCTTTACCGTGGCCCTTCTCTCGTTCCCTTGTGGTCGGGGCACAAAAAATCGTTTTGTGTGTTTTCGTTAGCATTCCGTGAGGAATTTGATACTTGATTATTTGTTGCCGCCCTCAAGCGTGCATAATATATCAAAGCGTCGTCGTCAACGTCAACTCCGAATCAGAATTTACCTCCACCAGGGCAGTCACGCCCTCACACCCGCCTGCACAGCCTCAGCCCTCGTCTCAACCACAGACACATTCACTTTCCCATCCACTTACACATCCACATGCCACTCAACATGTGTAGACGTCATGTGTCGGCACAGGCAGGCAGGCCTCCGCATCAGCATCAGCGTCGACGTCAACGTCGGCTGTGTTTTTAGTTACATTTTAGTGTCGGTCGCATAATAAATAAATAAATAAACAGTTGCGGCCTTTTACCTGCAGGCTCGCAGTCCCTCCTCCTCCGATGGATGAGCTGTCGTGCGTGCTCGGCCTCGTTGCGTATGCTAAAGACTCGGCCAAGTTTTTTCTTGTTGCTGTCTGTCGGTTTTGTATGTTTATTTTTTCTTGTGCAGCTAAAATCAAAATCTCTTCAACAAGAAGTTGGGATTTATTTTGGCCGTGTGAAAAATGCAAAAGTTTTCCATTAATCTTTAGCACTTCGCACTGCTGCTGCTGTAGCCGGGGATTTGCATATTTCGACTTTATAAACAGCCTCAATGCATAAACACGCAACAGTTGAGTCTGCTTTCGGACAGCCAAAACTTATTGCATACTTATGAGGGCCTAACTCAGCTGCTAGCTCGGTCGAGTATTCGCTTGGCAGCTTAGCTTTGCAGTGTTTTGCAAGCGTATTAATTGCCTTAAAAAATCAGTAAAAGGTCTTTAAATTTTTATAATATTATTTATAACAAATTTACAGAGAACTGCAAACATAAAATACACATAAACTGAAGAAGAATCTTGCTTCAAAAACTATTACGACTAAATTCGGATAAGAACAAACTGTTTTTCTCTTCAATTATTTGACAAACTACATAAAAGTTTTGTTATCGCACACATGATGTCTGGCAAAAAGAGAGAAAACGCGAAAATTAAAAATTGACAAACAAAACTTTTCATATAAAATGCAAGTTGGCGAAACTAAACGAGTAAAATAACAGCGCAGAGAAAGTTTTTATAAAGCTGAGCATTTTTTCTTTTTTAATATCTAAGTTATAGAGAAATATTGATTGTCGAATACAATTCAATCATACTTAAATAAATTGATGCTTGGAAATATAGAAAATGTTTCGCCTCTAAAGTATTTTAAGTTTATTCTACATACCTGTCTCTAAAGTCTGCAGAAGATTCCCATTCATAAATCTTCCTCTTTACGTTTTCAAATCTACTTACATTCGAAATTCAGAAAACTTTATACCTAAAATCCTGCATACATTCAAATCTGATTGATTTTATCCCTGGCGCCGAGTCGGGCATGGCGCACATTGGCAATTAGTGCAGTTTGGATCCCAAGTGTGAGCCTACCAATTTGCCAGTACACTAATCATAAATGTTAAGTCGTTAGCAGCTCAACAAATATATTTAGCAGACATGCACACAGACAGCCAGCCAGGTAGCAGGAGTTGTGTGTGTGTGTAGCAGCACCTTAAGGGCTTAGGGCGCAAAGCTGCAGGATGCACTGCCAAAGTTCCGCTTCACTCTCCCCCTCTCTCTCTTGCTCTCTCTATTTGTCTCTCTGTCTGTCTGTGCTTGCAAATGGCAACCATATCTTGCAATTGCAAGAACTAAGCCTAGCACACAGACACAGTCAAGAACACACACACACACACACACACCGTTGCACTCTCGCATGCATAACAATTTGCGGGCCGTGCAAGGGCTTTGCGATTGTTATGCAACATTTAAGACCATTTGCATGTGAAATCTAAATTAAAATTTGACACTGACTGAGCGACTGAGAACTGAAGAACTGACGAAGTGGCAGGGCTGGCAAACTGACGAAGTTGCTGCGACTTTGATAGAGCTGCAAACATTGGACTGCACACTTTTCAGCATCGCATATCAATGTTGCCTGCAGTCGGTCACTCTTTGCTCCGTCTTTCTTTGCTCTCTCTATTTTCTTGCCTTCCTTTCACTGTCTTTCTCTCTTCTCTAATTAGAGAACAGAACGCTGCACGTTGAACGAGCGTCTTGCTCGGCTTGTCATAACAAAAAGTTAATTAAACATGTAATTGTTGCCATAGAGCAAGCAGCAAGGACAAGAACTTGGACAAGCACTTGGATTTCTTCCACGCACAGTATGTGCTGCATAGGGTATATGCGTTGCACTGTGCTGCGAAAGAATTGCCACGAATTATGTGCATAATATGCTTGTCTCGAGCTTTGAATCTAAACTAGGTTGGAAATTTGATTAACTTGCAGCGTGCTCGGCCAGTCGGCCAGAACTTGGGCTAATGGCAATTAGAAACGCGGTTGGCCTCCTCGCACAGAGGAGTGAAGAGAGTGCAGGGGGAAACACGCGGGAGTGCCTGCCAGCGGGCACTCCAAAAGCACAATAACAATTTCACAATTAAATTTCGCTTTTATTTCGCTTGCCAGATATTGCGGCAGTCGCTTGTATTGTCGCCGATGCACTTGTAGTTGTGACTCTAGTTGCAGTTGTAGCTGTTGTTGTAGTTGTAACTGCGCTTGTAGTGCCGCACCCTCCGCACTGCCTGAACCACCCCTTTGCATGCTCTCTTTATTTTATTGCTTCAAATTGTTTGTAGCCATTTCGCATTTGTGCAGCCCCGTTGCGCATCAGCGACGTAGAAACATTTAACTTTCTGGAACAAGCTGGCAAAAGAAGTGGGCAGAAAAAAGAAAGCGGCGAACAACGTGAACATTTCGCAGCAACTAAAACCAACTACACTTAAAAAACTAGAACTAAAAACAGCGTCGCCAGCGACGACAGCAAAAAAGTTGTCAACTCGCCTGCGAGTCCAACTCCAGCTACAGCTACAGCTCTAGCTACCGACTAGGTCGAGTTTCGCGCACTTTTACAGCACACTATTTTGTCCAGGACACAAGACATTGTAAAGGGCCACACACAGAGAGGGGAGGAAAGAGGGAGAGGCGGCAAAGAAAAGCAAAAACTAAAAGCACATTTCAGCTTGAACTCCCACAGCGACCCGAACCAAATGAAATTGCCAACGTGAAAGTGTACAAAAATGCAGGCAGAGCCTGGCAGAGGAGAGGGAAGAGAGCAGAGAGAGAGAGGAACAGAGAGAGAGGGAGAGCGAGCGGGTTTGCCTTGCAGGGACCCGAGTGGGCAGCATGTCGTGCGTTTGCCGGCTGTTAAACTGTAAAGTAAACGTACAAAATGTTAAATCAAAGCTAAACAAAAGAGGCGTAACAGGCAAACGCCCAAATGCCCCACAGTCCCCTTTCTCCCCCCTTGCTCTCCCTTGCCCTGCTATCTGCCAACCTGGCCTGGTTAGCTGGGCAGTCAGTAGCTTAAGGTGCCCAGCAGAGGCCGAGCAACAGCAGCAGTGACAGCGAAAGGGGCAGCTGTGCCAGCTGGGAGCAGCTTAGAAAGTGACTGTACTCCAAGTCGAGTTTGTTTGCTACTTAACTGCGCTGAGTGGCAAGTTTCGGGCGGGTGCCAAGTGATGTACACTACACGGGGGCAATATTAGGATGGACAACGGTGGGGCTCATATTTAATAGAGACGTGTAGCTGCCAAGCTAAAGTAAAGTATGAACTTGATTAGATGGGGACAGGTGTAGGGTAGATTAAGGTTGGTTATGGTTGGGTTGCATATCAAATTAATATTGCATGAAGTATGGGAGGAATCCTATGAATCCTTTGAATATGATGTATCTGTATTAAGTAAAGTCAGACGAGAGTGAAGTAATTGAAATGAAGGACTGGGGGAATTGCTGTGAGAGTTGAAGAGAGAGAGAGTCCAGTAAAACACTTAGGATTCTTAAGAAACATTGGTCGGATTATCGGGCTATAAGCTTAGCAGGAGTGCAATAGATCACAGTAAAGATTCTTATTCAATAATTTTAGATCTTTCTTTCTTTATTCTTCTACTCATCAGTTAAATCCCTTCTTAATCAAACAACCTTCCCCACTTACACCATAGGCTCAAATAAATGTGCAATTTACAAACTGAATCCTTGAATTTAAATGGCTGCTACAATTAAATTATAACTGCAACTAGACTCAAAAAGTAATTTGCACAAATTGGAGGTAAGTCAGCGTGCATTCGCCAATTTGTTGCGGCTCTTTGGCGTGGCTCATGAATCTTTTAGCGCGCATTAAGCCAGCTCGGGCATTATTAATGCGGGTTCATTATGAAATTGTGCAACAAATAATAAATCGATTAAGCAAATATTTGTCAGCGCTAAAAATATGTATTTTTCATAGTTTCCTTTTTGCACACACAGCCAGCCATATGCAGTTGTGTGTGTGTACGTGTGTGTGTGTGTCATCCATTTTAATATTTCAACAGAACCAGAAATGACGTTGTAAAACCGACGCGGCTATATGTCAAATATGCCACACACTCACACTCGCACTCACTGCCTGCATATGCATGTCTGCCTGTCTGTGTATGCCTGTGTGTGTGTGTGTGCGAGAGTGCACTGTGCTCTGGTTTTTTAAATTTGCATGTAAATTCCATTGCACGGACATGAAAATGTATTTTGGCTTTGCTTCTGCTGCTGCTGCTGCCACTGCACGCGGAGCTGCTGCTGCTGCTTCTACTGCATTTTAATAAATTTATGATTTTATTTGCATTTCTGTTTTTTTTTTTTTTGCACTCCCCCTTCTGTTTTTTGTCGATTTTATTTCCCGTTCCCCTGGCACACTGGCCAAATGTATGTCAGACGTTTGACAATTTCGCTGCGAGAGTAAAAAATTTCTGTGGCCATAAATAACGCACGCATTTTGCTTTGTATTTGTCTGCGTGTGTGTGTGCGTGTGTGTGTGCATGCATTTTCTGGGTATGAGATTTATAAATGTTTTTGCCAAATCGACAGAAATTTTCGGTGGCAACGCCTGCCACACACACATTTCATTGACAAAATGAAAAAATAATTGAAATATTTGCCAATCAACCGCGGCAGCACACAGAACGCAGCACGAAGGGCACAGGGCAAAGATAAGAGACGAGCGAGGCAGCGTGTTTCCAGGAATTCCCAATAGCTGTCGTCGTCACGTTAATAAGCTCCTTGCCACGCTACACGGTACGTCCTGGCAGCGCAATGCCCTTTCACTGCACACACACACTCGCACACATGCTGGGAATTTGCCATTATTGTCTTAGCGCCTGGCCCCTTGCGAATTGTGTTAGCTTGTATGTGTCTTGTTTGTGTGTGTGTGTGTTTGTTGCACGGCTATCGCAACTCTCACATTGTGCGCCCGCTGTCAGACTGTTCTCGGTTGTCTGCCGTCTGTCCACTATCCGGGCTGTCCGGGCGGGCTGTCGATTATCGAGTCGAGATTATTAACCTGTCAGTTTAGCGCTTTATCCTGCCAGCAATACCAGCGACTTGAACGGCAGCCTCTCTCTTTCTCTTTCACACACACTCTTTATCGCTGTATATCTGTCTCTCTTCTTTTGTATTTAACTCCCTTGCAACAGCAGCGATAGCGTAAACAATGTTAAACAAATGAAATTCCGCAAATTGCAAGAAATAATGGTAAAAATAATTGCTAAATACAGAACTGAATGTTTCACATATTTTGCAAAGAAAATACGAACAAAGAAATATGTCTTAAATATATTTCAATGAATATCTGAGCGCATAAAGCGATAAGATTACAGAAAGAAGCCAACTAATATTTAAATTAAATCAATATGAATGATGAATATTTGAAATTGTTACACTGAATACCTTTGGATTATTATTTGGCTTATTTATTTGGCTTATCAAAAGCCAACTTTAATTGAATTAACTCTCTCTCTCTCTCTCTCGTGCAATCCTCACTGCCAATGATTACTTTAATATCATGTTACATTTGTCTTTAACTCACACTGCGGCCCACGCGTACTTTGAGCCGAGCAGCAGCTGAGCACTCTGAGGCTGCTCCCTGGTGAGTGCTCAGTTCATTCCGTCTGTCATTATGAATAATGTCGCACATTCAATCATATCATTTTCTGCGCCCAGCACAGATGACAGACAGACAGACAGACAGACAGCGCGTGGGCCTCGTCAGATATTTTGCAATTTTTACAATATGTCGAGCGGCGCGCAGGGCGTTATTATAAATGTATCTATCATATATCAAAGTTGCCGAAAGGTGCTTTCCGCCAGCTGCTCTCCGCCAAAGTGAAATATGATATTAACCGTGCAGACTGTGCGACTGTCTCTCTGTCTGTCTGCGTATTGAGTTAATTTTTGAATACATATGACAGAATAATGATTCATGTGCACGGGTTGAATACACTCTCAACACACACACACACAACATACACTTAGACACACTCACTCGCACTTGAGGCAGGCGGAGCAGAAGTGGCTTGTTGTGTGCGCCTTAAAGTATGCTATGAAAAATGGCAACTATTTTTACTTTTAGTGGCGAATGCAGGCCATAAAAGCCAAGCCCAGCCAGGCAGAGGCTTGGCCAGCTTGGCCAGCACTAAGAGAATTATTTTGTAGGCCGAGTGGTAAACAAAACGCTGAACATCGGACGAGGGACACGAGACGAGGGACACTGCAGACAGGACACACTACTCTAGACTACGAGCACCGGACACCAAATGCAATTTGAGTGAACTCTTGCTGGGTTTCGGTTGCCTGAACAAGAGATGAACACGAGTCACGGGACTGGCGGTTGTGTCGGGGATTTCGCTAGACCACACACAAATTTTGCATGTGACAGAGACCGCAGCACCAGAGACAGAGATGGCAAGATGGCGAGCAGGCCTCTGCCGGGGTAAGGGCTTCTCGCATAGTTTGTTGTTTCGGCTTGTAGTCGTAAAAAGCCAAAAATGGGTTATATATTCTAGGCAGACACAAAAGCTGCGTTGACAAGGACGCCACCTACAGCAGCAGCAACACCACAGCAACATTTGAACTTTTGAACACCTCCCACCCCTGGGGGCCAAGTGGAGATGGAGCTGCC
Organism: Zaprionus indianus; assembly: GCA_018904595.1. NCBI lineage: Eukaryota > Metazoa > Arthropoda > Insecta > Diptera > Drosophilidae > Zaprionus > Zaprionus indianus. Next base: position 4,042,652 of record JAEIHA010000152.1, read on the forward strand.
CATCACAAAGACATGCCACTTTTGAATGCTCTGTGCACGGGCAACGAAATGGAACCCAAAACTGGACACCAGCTAGTGCACACTGCCAAGTAGGGTAGCAGCATGAGAGAAATTACCAAAAAAGAAAAAAAGATTTGCATAATATTCGATGCAGCCGCCTGTGGCTGAGCCGAGCTGTGTCCGTCGCTTTGTCTGCTCTGCGCTGCTGGCTGTGTAAAATGCTCATAAATAAATGAACAGGGGCCTAGCTGGGACGCAGCCTAGTTGCAGCTTCCTGCCTGCTGATGTCCTGACCTGGCCCAATCCCCGCACCCCCCTTTCCCGGTCTGTTCGCCGTTTACGGCGCGTTGGAACAGCACAAAATAACATGAAATAAATAATAACTTTTTGCAACGACTTTTCCATGGCTCCGGCTCCGGCTTTGGCTTTGGCTTTGCTCGTGCATGTGCCACTATATTTGTCTGTGTTTGTGTGTCTACCATAGCCATAGTCAGGCACTATACTCATTGTAGTCGGCGGGCCGTTGAGTTAATTAAAATTTAAAAGCCGCCACTCGAGCGGGAATTGCAATTGCCATGTACGAATGCAGCTTGTGCGACTGTAACTATTATTGTTACCGCCGCCATAATGGCCAACGTTGAAATGACGTTGAAATCTGCACGAAATGTAGTTGATACATGTGTGTGTGTGTGTGTGTGTGGGTGTGCAGTGCATGTTGAAAAACACTTTGCTGGAATTTTGAAAACAGAGAATGCCAAGTTCATTGCACAATATTATGTTGAAGAGAACATAATAGAATAAAATAAAATACTCATTAATATTATATTTAAAAATAAAACAAACAAAAATTTGCACAACAAATAAAATTCATGAATATTATATTTAAAAATAAAATAAACAAAAACATGAAAAATACTGAAAATGAGCAGCTAAAATAAAAATAATCCATACAAGCTTATTAAATTACCAGTGAACTTTTTGGGTTAATCTCACTTTATGCATTAAATATTTGACATCAAATAATTAAAGAAAATGCAACCATAAATTAAAGAGAATCATTGAGCAGCTTAACAACTTTTGATTTAACAATTAAATATAATTATTAAAGGGTTGACCAAACCAACAGTCAAGCTGCCTCCCTCCCTCTCTCTCTCTGCCAGCTTTGACCCAAATAACTCAATTGTTGCAGCGCCCTTTTTACCCACATCAAAAGCGACTTATCGTTGACTTATTTTGTATGTATGTGTATGTGTGTGTATGTGGTCTCTCTCTCATTTTTTCCCACTCCTCAGCTTAATTGTGCTGCGCCTGTGGCATACGCAATCGAAATGGGTTCTCGGCCAGACGCATTAAAATCAAATCGAAATTAGGCACACAGAAACCATTAATCTTTCGTGCGCTTCATCCGCAAATGGGCGCATTATCGGCGCTTAAACATAAGGCCCCAGCGAAATATGGAAACGAGCTAATCTGCCAATTGCAATCTCTACAAATACCCGTTTGTATGTATGTGCCACACACACACACACACACTGAGAGAGAAACAAATTATTTATTTGCGCCAACATTTTAAATTGCAAAATTGTCTGTGGCCAAATCGTTTTGCAGCCTGCCAGCTTCTTTTGCTGCCCACGCACACACACACAGATACACACACGCACACACACACACTAACAAATATATACGTGCACAGCCTGCATTTTTGTGTGATTTCATTTTTCGTTGGCCGCAACAAAACAGAGTCGTTTATGGCTTTCATGTGGTTTTATTTACTGTTGTTGCCATGAGCCTCCCCTCTCTCCCTCCCTTTGCTGCTGCGTTTTTAATTTGATGTTTATCAATTTGGCTTTGCCTGTGCCCACACAATAATAGAACGAATACACCCGGAAAAGGCAGAGCGCGAGAAGCGGAAAGGGAGTGCGGACTCCGACGTGCGCACATAAGTATGCTATGTTAAATTTTCATTGTCAATTACACGACTGCTTGTTGGCTGTCTAATGTGTGTCAACTGGCACGCAAGCATGCCACGCCCCGCCCCCTTCCCGGCCAGCCTTCCCACGCTGGCATGACAACAGGCGCCAGCAGCATAAATAAGCAAGGGAATTCGCCCCTTTTCTTTCCGTTTTTTCCCATTCTCGGGGCGCGTTTCTTGTTTAGGTTCTTTTCTTTTTTTTTCGTCAGTAGTTCGCCTCAAATGTCATTGAGATTAAATTTTGCGTGAAAGTAGCGTTTTAAAAATGTATAAGTGTAAGACTGCGGGTGTGTGTGAGTGTGTGGGTGTGGGTGTGGGTGTTAGCTCGCGCGTAACAAGAGCAATTGTTGTTATTCGCATTGCTGCTGGCAAAGGGCGCGACTGAAGCAACAGTCGCTTGGCTCAGGCTTAAGACGTGCCACATATTGTAGTCTACTTCGGCCCGCACACAGAGGCAGCTTTATGCCCCACACACACACACACAAACACTTGGCAGACGCAGCACGTGACAGCTGCCGCTCGCAGTGGGCTTAGGTGGCAGGTGAGCTCAAAGCTCAAAGCCAGCGGCTCTAGCACTGTTTCTGACTGTGGCAGCTACGGCGGCTCAGTCGGCGGCTTTGTGCCCCAGCATTGTTGTGTGTACGCACTTTAGTTGCTTTAAACAATTGTTTGCCTCCCCTTGCGAGTGCTGCCATTTTCTTTGTCTGCCCCAGACACACGCATATACCATATATATCTGTATACATATATATATGTATGTGTGTGTGGGAGTGTATACACAACAATCCCACGTGCCCGCTTTTAGGCAGTTTTTTTGTCGCTGCCTCAGACTGTTGTCTGTTTTGGGGTCTTATGTTTTTATCCCTTTTACATTTGTTTGCCTACTGCGCGCCTTCCTTGATGTGTGCTGCGATTAAATAAATTTCATGGATTTGCTGCCGTTTAACTGTGTTTTATTTCACCCTCCACGCGCACCCACGCAAAGCAAATCGAAGTTAGCTCATTTTGCTGCCAAAGTTCAGCTTTACTTTGCATAAACAACAATTGCATAAAATATTAATTTAATCTTATTTATTTGGCAAGTGAATTGATTCTTTTTTCGTGCCCATCTTCAATTTGTAAATGGCAATTTAGTCTGCAGTGAATTTATTTCTAAATCCAAAGCAAAAGAGCTGCTCAGATTTTGCACTGATTTTTCTCATTTTTCCCCCAATTTGTTGTTCAACATTTTCTGTCGAAATATGTTTGCAGTGCCAATTAAGAGGGGGAAGGGGCAGCGTGGGTAGGCTTTGCAGACAAGTCGGATTTATTTTTAATTTGTATAAATCCAATCCGATACATCAAAAGTGTTTTGCTCGCTAGGCAACTGTTGTGCGCTGCCTTTGCTTGGCCAGTTTCGGTTTGCTTTTGGGCTGTTTGGCTTTTTGTTCAGCTGCAGCGGCAGTAAATTGTGGAATTGAACATATTTGATAGTCGGCTTGCCAGGGTACATTACGCACACACCCACGCAAATAAAGAGAGAGGGAGAGGGAGCAAGAGAGAGGGAGTGAGAGTAGCTTACAAAGGTGCGTTTGTCAGACCTTTATCCGTTTCGTTTCGTTCCGTTTCGTTTGGTTGCTGGCTTTGTACCTTTTTGATAACCATATTTACGCCCACTCGCAGGCCTTAAGCGGGTGTGTATGTGTGTGTTTGTGTGTGGGAGAGTGGGTGTGCGTGTGCTGCTGTGTTGTATTTCATGGGCCACTCTAAGGATGCGCAAACAGACGCATTGAAATGCCGTAAATCTCATGCGATATATACTATATTTATATATACTACACAAATACACGAACTACCTCTGTCTCTTTCTCTACTTCCCTCTCTCCCTCTCTCTCCCCTCTCTCTCCCTCTTATTGTATGAGGTTATGGCATGTTATTTTTGTGCCCGCCAGCCAAATGTCCGCCGCCTACGTGCATTGTTTGGCTAATAAAGCAAAAGGGCCGCCGCAGACAGGGAAAAAAACTGTAACAATAGCGGTAACTACTCGTATTGGCAAAAGAGATATTATATTTTTAGTACACACACACGCATACACATGAACAGGCGTCAAGTATTGGACACTTTAAGCGCTGCGTTTGGCTGAAATCGCGCATTGTGTGCACACTCGTGTGGTCACACAATATGCCTTTTCACACCTAAGCGACGAATGGCAACACACAAGCGCCAACAACAACAACAACAACAACAACAACACTAACAAAGGCGACAACTACTCGTTTATGTATATATGTGTGTGTGTGTGTTTGTGTGTGAGTGTGATGTATTTGTATGTGCAACAATGTCGCTGGTCGAGCATGTCAACTGCCCCACAAAGCAACCAAAGCGGGCACGACGAGTGATGGCAGGAAGTGCAAAGGAGAGAAGGAGAGAGAGGGCAGAGAGGTGGGCAGAGAAGGATGGGGAGAGTGGATAGGGCACGTGAACAATAGCGCACTTGTGCAGCTGTAAATCTGTATAAATATTTATTAAAAAAAGAACCCACAGAGAGAGAGAGAGAGCTGAGAAATTGGCTTAGGCAAGGGCAGAAAGTCGTGAAAATTGTTGACCAAAGCAAGTTGAGTACGTAAGTGAAGCAGGATTAAGTTGAAGAATGAGCTGAAGATTTGAGAATTGAGGCATAAAACTTGTATAGTTTAAAGAAAACATATTTTTAAAGACATATGTGGCATATTAAATATGTAACTTAACTTTGAAACATGTTATTGAACTTCTCTGAATGCTTGAATGAAGAAAGAAACTCTCTACTAATAAAAGTGTTTAAATATTCTATACGAATATAGTTTCTTATTAAAGAATACATTATTACAATCTAGTATAGTGCTATTAAACAGTAAAGTCCCTTTTATATATTACATATATTATTAATATATAATACATTCTTATCTATAACAATTCCATTTCCATCTAAACATATTCCACACTAAGTTTATAGCCCATTATGCCTCCAAAATACACCACGTTAATTTCAAAACAATGCTGATATTTATAGCATATTTATAGCATATTCTCTCCCTGAACTTTTCACCGACATTTTGTGCCGTTATTCAAATATGTTTGGCAAACCGAGCTGCGTGTAATGGGAGCACACAATGCGATTGTTCGGCCTCCATCGTAGGCCGAAAAAAGCCACTCAAAGCATTCGACGCAAATGTTGCGTGCTGTTCAAAAAACGCGGCACGACTCGCATACAAATGCGCCTCACACGCACACTCACACACACGTAGCACATACACTGGCTGAGAGCAGCGGAAGTGTGCGCTGACGACATTAGCGCCATTTTGTCGTAATTAATGTGCGCCATATTAGTTGCTATTTGGCCATTTTTCACACACACACACTCGCACACACACATACACACAGACAAATGGGCCGGAGCTGGGGCAAAACTTTTGCAATTTTAGTTGAAGAATTTTGTTCAGCAGCTGCCTGCCACGTGCGTGGCATTGAGGGGGTGTGGCAGGCAGCGCCTGTCGTAGGCGTTAAGCTAGTTCAAATGCTGCAAATAGATGCGTGTCTGTGTGTGTGTGAGAGAGGTCTAGACATACATTTCTGCATGGGAGAAAGAGGAAGAGAGAGAGAGGAGCCATCAACATTTTGGTAGCACTTTTAATGCCTGAGCATAATTAGCAGAGCTGAGGGGGAACTGTGGGCAAGTGTGGTCAGCTCGTGTCTTCTGTTTATTTTTGGCAACAGCAATTCACAAATTGAGCGCGGGTTGAAAGGTCAGAGTCAAAGATTTCCACTGATTTGCTCTTCGCTTTGATGTTTCTTCTTCAATAATTCATACATTGCGCATACGCCTGGTGAGACTTCAATTATGTTGCGTATTAAATTGTTGAATATTTAATGCAGCCCACGCCGTGGCATCCGCTGCCATTTAACGGCGGAGGCCAAGCTAAGCACCGTTAGTTAGTCAGTTAGGGGCGGCTAATGGGCAGCGGCAGCAGCAGCGAGGCAGCGGCAGCCATTTTGGCGCTGTATATTTAAATGATTTGCTGCTAATGCGTCTGTTTATGTTTTATGTTGATGTCGGCAGTCTGGCCTGTCGCTTTTGTCCAGCTTCGCTGCGTGTTTGCACTGCCCGTGTGTGTGTGTGCTGTGTGTGTGTGTGTTTGCGCCTATTTGACTTTATGCAATATTTATTTGCGGCACACACACGTACACACGCACACAGGCGAACACCGCAGTGTTTATATTTCAGCAAACACATCAAGAGCGAGTCAGCAGCACCACAGACAACAACACAAGCAACAACAGCAGCAACAACAACACAGACAACAACAAGAACATGCTTCACACATGTGCGTGGTGCGCATTTAATTTCTATGGCGGAAGTCGACTAGACAGTCGACTGCGTTGCCCAGATTGGTTTGTCTATCTGCTCGCTCAGTTGTTTGTATATCTTTTTCCCCTCTACCCCCTTTCTCTCCTTTTTCCCCTTTGCCATCCTTTTTTTCCGTTTCGTGTGTCTGTGTGTGTGCGTCAATATTTGCTAATGGCCTTGGGAGGTCAGACCGAAATGTAAACGTAGCCCCGACAAAATGTCACCAATCCACAGCGCATCGAACTCTTTCTCCAACGAGCAATTAAATGATTAATAAAGAAGCCACAGACAAGAGAGAGAGAGAGAGCAGGAATATGCAGCTAATTGTGTTTTGTGGGCAAACAAAGTGAATGAGCAATGGCTTATTTAGTTATTATAATTGTATTTTATTATATGAAACAAAACTAATCATTGGGAAGCAACTAAAGATGGTTAGATATGAAAGTATTCTGTATTTTTAAATGATGATTATGAAATTCAAACAAGTTTCTACTCATCTATAGAGCAACATCTTTAACTCAACTTTACTTCCTTTATTCGATCAGCCACAAATGCCTCAAACTTTCTGCCCAGCTTAGTCTCCTCACATAGTTTATACTGCCCCAACTTAAGAGCATTTTATAAAGTCATTGGCTCATCAATATTGGAAAGTCTCCCATCGATTTGGCTGACACATTTCCTACGCCCTACGCCCCCTCGCCCTGCGCCAAATATGTTGCATGTCACACAGTTGCGACTTCGTCCTCGACTGCGCTGCAAGGCGTCGCCTGTCATAAATCACACGGCAAAAGCCCCAAAAGAAAACTACTTAAAGCGCCATTACAACAAATTTAAAGCAATTTGGAACTTGGGTCTAGCCCGCATCCAAAAAAAGTTCAGCCAAAAAAAAAAATTATGAAAAAGGAACGAAAGAAAGCGGAATACAAAACCGAATCGAACGGGAAGATGAAGACGGAAAGGGGGGGAGTTTAAGAAAAACAAATGTTTTGGACACTTTATTATGCGCATTATTCACTGTTGCAATGGCTTATCCCTTTGCCGATCCCGGCGGCGGCTCTCTCTCTCTCTCTCTCTCTCTCTCTCTCTGCGTGTTGTTGTGCCGGCAATTTCTAGTCCATTAACTTTACCCAAAGGCCTACTCAAGAAGAACGCTTGAAGAAATCATTTCAGCTCAAATTATATATAAATGTCAAGGAGAAAAGGCCACGCTCTGCGCTGCCGGAAACGGTCAAGCGACGAGGGAGAAACAGCGAGCAAAGGGAGGCGTAAAAGGGGCGTGTGTTGTCCCCTTCTCGACATTCTCATTGTGTGCTCGCCAGGGCATTGTTGAGCGTCTTTTCAATAGCCTTCACCCGTATTAGCTTAGCATTAGCGGCTCTGCAGAACAATCTACATATTTGAGCATATATAGACATTATATATAATATAGTTATACTCATCCATTATATCTCTTTGGGCTGATTAGCTGGCCTTGTGTTTGACTGCGTGCATTATGCAGCCTTATCGTTGCTACTCAAGCTTCTCCTGTTCGCTGGCGTGTAAAATGCAACCGCAACCTCATTTTGCTTCAGCAAAGGGCAGGCCTATCATGTGTAAAATTAGCTTATTTTGTAGGGATTATATGGTGTAACCCAGTGCTCAAAAAGGGGTGTAGAGGGGGGTAGGTAGCACAGATTGAGATTGGCTTGCCGTGGACGGGTCTGCTTGCATAATTCTCCTAACGCTTAATGCAGTTTTCATGTTTTGCTTGTTGTCTGGCATTAACTCCCTCACACACACGCTCCCTCTCTTTCTCCCTCTCTTCCTGTCTCTCTCTGGCATTGCTTTGCCTGTTGGCGCATTAAATTTATATGGGAATTGCGCACGGCTGCGCTGCGATCGACGCTGCCGCAAAGCGTTTGACTTGCTGCCAAGCAGAAATTGTGCAAAACTCAACAAACAACGAAGGCAAGGCAAGCCTGGCCTGGTGCACAGACTGCTGTTGGTCACTGTCAGCTTTCGCTTTGACCTTTTTGCAAATTTATTTTGTGGGCGTGTAGTTTTCAATTTGGCAGCAAACTGACTGCCCAAGGCATTTTCCCATGCATGCATGTGCCTGTTTCTACACGACGACAAAATCAATAGAAATGCATTTAAGGCCCTTATATGCTATATACATGCGATAGTGTGTGTGTGTGTATGTGTGGCGACCGCGACTGCGACTGCGGTTGACCTGCACCAGCATTTCTGGTAGATTCAGCGACGCGAGAATGCCATCACAAAGGACATGTTAATTTAATGCCAAGCTCACAAAGCATTCGCCAAAGTATGCCAGGCCCTCAAGCCAAGCCAGGCACTTTGTGTTGAGGTTAAGTTGAAGTTTTCTCTCTCGCTTAGGAGGTTAGCACGTCTGTTGAGCATAGTTGTTATGGCATAAGGGGTGTATTTAAAAGGGTTTTTGTGCTTTGTTGATGAATTGATGAATTAAGTATGTGATGAAGAAATTACTTGCAAGTTTGTTTACTTTTGGTTATTTAACTATTTTGCTTACTTGCTTAGAGCTAAATTCTGCCATATATCATGAATAAAAAGGAATGTTATTATTATAATAGTTTGTTGTGGGGAGGATGTACTGTGACTTTGTTGATCTATTGTATCCTTTCTTGAGATTAAGCCTTCCTTTCCAGTCAAGTTTTTTGAAGGCATTCATAATTTTGTCTGGACTATTTGACTTTATCTTGTTCACCTTAGAGAAGATGCTTGCCTAGCGCAGGAGGTATAGAAATATTCTAGTTTCTATTCCTTTATAAATATATTTCACTTTCAACTCTCTTCTCTTTCTACTCTCAACTCTCCCTAAGCTCTTTTCTTGCACCAGCTTTTGTGAGTTATAAAATCCACAAAAGATTCCAAGTAAATTACTCGCTACCTTGCTGCTTCTTAGTGAGTTCTTTGTTAATTCGCTTACGTGCATTTTCGTCACTCATATTTCTTGGCTAAAAGTTTCTCTTCTCTCTCTCTCTCTCTCTTTCTCTGCGACAGATATTTACATGGCCCGCACAAAGTTAACCAACAAATTGTGAAATCGCATTAAATTGCATTAGTTTTATAATTTTCAAAGCTCCAACTGAGAAAGAAACTTGAAAGGAGTCTTCACTCTACCTCTCTCCCTCTCTTTCCCTTTCTCTCTCCTACTCTCTCTCTTTGTGTGTGTGTGTGTGTGCTGCGTATGTTAATTCCATGAAGCCGTGACACATGACAAACTGCAGCGTTGCTTGGCGCGCCCCGATTGCATTAGGTTGCCGGCACAACGTGACGTATACGCATTGTCGTGTATGCACTTTACTTTGGCTGACTCATGAGCAGCTTTCACTAACACCGCCCTTACTCCTTCCTGCTTGTGTGTATGTGAGTACTACGTGCCTGGCATGCCTAGCTCCATACTAGCTGCAAAGTGTTTGACCCATTTTCAGTGTGAGTTCGTATGTGTGTGTGTGTGTGTGTGTGTGCGAGCAGGAGACAAGCGTGAGTGGTGTCCTTTTTAAATGCACTTTATTTGTAAAAGTTTATTGCAACAAAACGAGACAGAGAGAGAGAGGGAGAGAACATGAAACAGAAGTAGAAATCCGAAAATGTTTTGCATGCATAAATTCAACATGAATTTTTGGGTTCGCTTTGGTTTGGTTTGGGTTTCAAGGAGAGTTTTGGTTACGGGGGGCGATTAAAGTTCTTGTCAAATTGTGTGTGTGTGTGTGTGACACGCTTTAAGTCGGCAACTTTCGCTCTTCGCATACTTTCGAGTGCCCCATTCAATGAAGTGTGCAAGCCGGCGATGTCTGCTGCACCTGCTTCGCGCTCTCCTCTTCCCTCTCTCTCTCTCTCTCTCCCTCTCTCTCCCTCTCACTCTCTCCCTCTCTCTCTTACCTTCCACTTATTTATGCATTCGTGCGCACTTTTTCTGCCGCTCTGCCGCTGCCTCTGCTGCCGTTGTAGTGCATTTTAATTTCGTTTGCATATGACAAGCAACGCGCTGCGGAATCCAGCGCAACTTTCATTCATTTGCCTCGCGCTCTTTAAATATGCGCAATTCCCCAGCGTACCTTACCTCCCACCTCATGCACCCCTCCTCCCTGAACTGTCTGCATATAAAACATAATTCATCGAACTCATCAAAAGGATTTATGAAGTGCGCTGTCTGCCCGTGCGTGGCAAATATGCGTAAGAATAATTAAACCTTGAAATGCTTAAATGATAATGCAAACACACATACATATTTGCTTGTGTGTGTGTGTGTTCTTTGTAATGCCATGTAGACAATGTCCAAATTGCCCTCGGCATGCTTGTGGGTGTGGCTTCTTTGCACTGATAATGCGCGATTTAATTGAGAGATTCTTCGCAAGTAACTCAAAGAGTTAATCAACGTTTTGTGCAACTGTTGCATTGAGAGCAATTTATTTATTGGCTTTATTTATATTTATTGTTTCATTTTAATTTATTAAATTAAGCAATTAATTTTATCAAGGCTTGTTTGAATGATTTCTTTTACTGTGTACAATATTCCTTTAATTTATTGAGTTTATTTTAATAATTAAATTGATTTAACTTCAATAATGAATTTGTCAATTATTTGCAACATTTTTCCACAACATGCTTTGAAGTCTCTCTTAATTGTTACTTAAGCCACTTTTGATGACAAGCAAACACGGAAAAAGTATTCATACAATGGCCAAAAAAGAACTTTATGGTTCATGACTTTATGAATTCTTATCTGACCGTTGGCAATTTAAGCGCAAATTCCGTTTACTACCGGCAGGCCTCGTATCATTGTTAGCCCCAATAAAAAAGATACAAATTAATGAAACATAAGTCAAACCGACAGTCAAGCCGAGCAGTAGGCAAGAGAGGGAAAAAGGGGAGAGGGGGAGGAAGAAAGGAGAACAACAGCGACAGAGGCAAACAAACATAAAATGCCAATCAAACGCGTATCTCGCAATGCGAGCGAGGCAGACAAATCGACAACCGGCAACAAACCGGGAGCAAACTGCTAGCAAACCGAGCAGGAGCAGGCGGAGAAAGAGAGATGGAGAGGCAGAGGGGAGGCCACAAAATGGCGTCGCCTTTTGCCCGTCCCATCCACTTCAAAGGCGTCGCAACGTTGCACAGTCAATTTGCGTTCGAGATTTATAACTGGTACAATGCGCCATGGCTATGGAAACAGTTCACTCTTCCACGCTGCCGACCAGCCACGGCTGCCCCTTTCCCCCTTCCTTCCATGAATTGGGAGCTACCTCACGCTCTGGCGCTTAACGCTTCACTGACGACGTGTCCTTGAAACGGACTTCGTTTGGGGCTGCGCTTTGGGCTTCTCGTTGCGGCTCGACGGGCGCTCTTGCCATAAATATTTTTTGCTCGATCAAGTGAACTAATTTAATGTGTTGCCATGGCTATATGGCTATATATGCGAATCGATGACTCGACTGGCAGAGGGGGGAGAGTGGAAAAGGGGGGAGACGCTATCAACGCTGGCAGGACATTCAAAACAAGATTTATGACAGGCGTGCGTCGGGACAGAAGCGAAGGCGGAACAGTAACAATAAAATGAAATCAACGTTACGAAACAAGAGAAATGACAACGTTGCTAAATGGTCTTATCTTGCCCAGCAGAAACAGAGAAGCTTGAGCAAGCAGAGAGGGGATCTGGGCGAGGGGAGGAAGGTGAAAAGTTTTTTTGATTGTCTGCGCTACAAAAATGAAACTCGACTCGAGTATTTTTAGGTCGCAAATTTGATTAATGTTTTGCCGTTGTGACTGACGGCTATTAGGGAGACAGGGGCACAGGGAACAGGCAGGGGTAGGGAGTGAGGGGGTGTGCGGGGGTTTTGGACACATGCGCTCGTGTCGAGGGTCGTGATTCGATGCAGCGATTTATATTGTATCGCATAGCAACAAGCTGACTTTACAGCACACAATGAGAGTCTATAATGACGCGGGCTAAGGGAGAAGAAAGGGAAGAGGGGAGAGGGGAAGGGGGAACCATACTGGGAATAAGGGTCGGTGGTTAAGGAATATTGAGATTAATTACACTAGTGCAGAAAGGCAATATGTAAAGATGGGAATCTTGAATTCATCTCGCGCATTTTCATGAAATTTTCTCAATAAATTTAACAGCTTTTCTGCCTGGGAAAATTCTTCTTTGCTTGCTTACTGTACATATTGTTTGCTTTCTTTCCCTTTTGGCCTTATCTTTTGTCTTTTGTCGCACAAGACAAAGGTGACAGAATTCCTCTGTAGTTCTCTCTTTCAAGAATTTCTGCAGCTTGCCGGCGATTCCATTGTAGTGCCCCGAAATTGGCCCACTCGTTTGCAGCACCTCCCTGCTGCCTTCACACACACACACACAAACACAGAGAGAGCTTGTGTTAATTATGTGTCCTGTGTAAGTTGTGCGCATTTGTCTTTATTATGGGTCGCATCGCCCTGCCTTGGTGGGGACTCGTGCCTGACTTACCTGGCAACAAGGCCATCTGGCTGTCGCCTTTATTATCATTGTTACGCTTTGTTGTTGCCGTTGCTGTCGCTCATTGCCTTTGTTTTTCTGCGCTGACATTCAGGCGCAAGCAAACAGAGACAACAGAGAGAGAGAGAGAAAGAGAGAGAGAGGGAGAGAGTGCCATAAGCAGCGGCATAAGCCATAAGCGGCCCCAAGCTGCCTTGGTGGGGCAACATAACTTTGAGATCCAACAATACATCATGTATGCAAAATGATGTATGCATGTATATGGCAGAGAGTGGGGAACAAGTGTTGCGAATTAGGCCAAGGAGAAGCATTAATAAACGCATTTAGCGGCACATGCGGCAAAGAAACACACACACACACACACACACTGAGGCATCTCTGCATAGACTCGGAGCGTAAGCTTAGATAATAGCACAAGCAGCAGGATGATGATGTGGGCGACATATGCAGGCTTATAATTTGCACGTGGCACAGCAGCAGCAGCAGCAGCAATGCCAGCAATTCCCCAGCGAGAGACACCCCTTTCCCTACCCCCTTCCCCCCTGCCTGATCACCACTCCAGCCTTTTGCTATCTTGAGCTGTACTTATTGTGTCACTGAGCTTGACATACTTTCCACTTAGGCTGCCTTCACTTTTATATCTGTGTGCGCCACTCTTCCTCTGCCTCTTCCTGTGCCTCGCCTTGCAAGTTTATCATTTGCAGTCTTAGTTATGCATGTTACCACGCCCCCAGCTCCAGCCTCCTTGCCTCCTCCATCCCCTTTGGCTGCTTGTTGTTGACTCTCAAGTTGCTTGCTCAGTTCTCAAGCGACTCGAGGCGAGGCAACATTAGTCGTAATATGTCAGGCTGTTACTTTTACTCGCCCAGTCTTTTAGCTCTGCTATCTTTCCTCTAGCTAGCACGAGGGGGGGGAGAGGGGATTAGGAAGGCAGGGGGGCAAGTCTGTGCACACTTTTCATTGCACATCTCGAGTCGCAACGAATGTCGCCTTGCCTCGTGTCCCATTTGTGGTTCATTTGTGCTTGTTGCTTGCCGCATCTGTCGCTGCTGTTGTAATCCCCAATTCGCACACACACACACACACACACACACACTCGCACACGCCTCTACCCACATAATAATCAATGTTTATAGGGCAGCGGCAGTTTCCGCCTCCGATTTGGGCCCCCGTTGCGTATAATTAACGTATAAATTACAAATAGTGCGACGTTAATAATTCGGCGTTAATAGATTTTCCCGCTTTTCCGGCCATTTTCATTTGCTTACACACACACACGCACACGCAGGCACAGCACGACACTGGCCTGAGCTCTACGCTTGACTGGCTAAATTATCGATAATCAATGGATTTGGCTTTTATTGTTTGTTATTTTGCCCGCACACAGCGCACATTGCTCATACGCCCCATTGTGTGGCCGCGAAACGAGAGTTTATCTAAATGAAACACACACACGAACTCACACACACACGCACTCACTCACACTTTGAGCTGTGCTTAATTCATTGTTTTATTGCCCGCCTGGCCACCTGTGCAGATTAGTTTGTTGTTTTTGTTGCTGCCTCAATGAGAAACACAAATAAAAACCCATTAAACAGTTTCCAGGCGAAAACTTAATTAAATGTCGTCCCCCCCGCACCCCGCTCAGCATGCTAGTTGTCCAATTATGCAGGCTGGCAACCCTTTTGAGCTGTTTATTAAAATGCTCGCAACGCTCGACACATGCTCATTAAAAACAACTCAAAAGTCATGTTCGAACCCGGCACACGCCTTGGAGCTGCCTCGTCCCTTCTCTCTCTCTTGTTAGACAGACATTTTGTAAGCATTTAACTGCAAAATCATGCGACAAACTATAAACCAACACAACCACAAGAGGACCCCTCAAAGGGGGCGGCTGGGCGTGCCTGACAACTGGCAAACAACTAATGAGACATGGCCGGGCCGAGGCTGAGGGCTCTGTGTGTGTGTGGGCCAAACTTGTCGAATGGCAAACAAATAGACATTAAAAAAAGCAACACACAAACACACACACATAGAACTCTAGCAAAAACAATAATCAGTCGGCAATGTGCAACTGGCTGCTGTTGCTGTTGCTGGGCCCCAAACAAATGCCATGAAATTGCAGAGGTTGACGTTTAATTTGCCACTTTTATTAACAGCGCTCATATTAGGGACTCATTTATCAGTCGTCGCAGCAGAAAAGCAAGAATGAACACACAGCAAGAACAACAACAATAAGAACAACAACACGGTTAGACACAACATGCAATGGGGGACTGTGCACCCCTTCCCTCTGCAGCCAGAACCCCTTGCAAGTCCCAACATGAAACTGTGTAACAGTTGTGGGAATTATTTAATTTAGACACTGCGCCAGACCTCTACCAATGCCAACGGCCAAACGGAGACGGAGACGGCGACGGCGAGGCTTAGCAGCGGCAGGTACAGTGGGGTTGAAACATAAAATGTACTGGTAAAAGTGAGTTGATTAGTTAGTGATTTATACGCTTAAGTCTTGCTTGAAAAGTAAATAAAGAAATAATAATAAAATAAAGAAATATTGCTAGTTTTGATTTGTGTTTTATTTTTATAATTTTATAGAAATTAACATTGATTTAATTTAATGAAATTAATAAGTAATATTTTTGTATTCAAAAGGAAACCCTTTTCTCGCAGTTAATTTCCTTCAGTTCACCTTCTTAAAGAATTGTTTTCAGTGAAATTGATCTTAAAGTTCATCTTAACATGTAGATAGAAGCGCATTTTATACTATTTAAATAGTACCAGAAGAATCCTAATATTTATTTATTATTTATTTTATATTATTCACAAATTATTTATATATTTTCTATATACGAGGGTCGTTTGATAAGTCCGTGACTTTTTGTATTTGCCGCGCACCTGCTCTAAATACAACACTGCTCCTGTCAGCAGTTATCGATTAACAGCTGACTGTAAAATTTTGAGAAAGCTGCGTTTTTTGGTTTGCGTTTTATAGGCATTGAAAGCAGACGATCTCGTGAATTTTAACGAAAATGGAAAAAAGTGAATTTCGTGTCAGCATGGCAAAATTTCATAAATTGGGCTACGAACTGCTACCCCATCCAGCATATTCTCCAGATTTAGCCCCCTGTGACTATTTTTTGTTTCCAAACATGAAGAAATGGCTCGGCGGTAAGAGATTCGGGTCATCACAGAAACAAACGACTATTTTGAGGGCCTTGAGAAAACCTATTATTTGGAAGGAATAAAAAAATTGGAAAAACGCTGGACTAAATGTATAGAGCTAAAAGGAGATTATGTTGAGAAATAAAACGCTTCTTTGACGAAAAAAATATATTTTATTCAAAAAGTCACGGACTTATCAAACGACCCTCGTATATTATTTCCTTATTCTTCTTATCCCACTGTACGCTCTGTTGAATATCCCACGTTGGACTGGGAGCTGCTGTTTAACTGCCAAGTTTTTTGCACTCTCATGCCGACGCCAACAGCAGCGGCACGAGGTGATGTACTAGAGCTGTGAGAAGCAGAGCAAAAGCCGAGCGACAGACCAGTTTGGAGCGCTCCTAAGCTATTGCTTTGGGCAGAGCTGGCCAAATTAATGACAATGACTGTGAGCGCTCGATGTGGAATGAGAATGGAAATGGCAATGGGGTTGGCAATGGCAATGGGAATGGAAGTGGGAATGGTGGAGGGGGAGGTGCACTGGGAATGAGAATGAGAATGGGGCACGGCGTCATGTAGCCACTGATTGTTCTGTGCTCTGTTGTTGCCACTTTGTTTTTGGGTTGCTCTAGCTGCTGCTGTTGCTGTACAAGTACTTTCGCACTGACACATGACAGAGCGTTTCATTTGTAGTGAGGCATGACGAGAGGAAGTCGGCTCCGATGCCTCGCCGGCTCGCCGAGCCAGGCTCCCGACTATGGGCATATCGGTTCGAGAGTTTAGATTGCATTGCGAAAACGCACGGAGGGCATTACGACGCAACAAATGGCAGTTGGGGGAATATTACTTCTATTTTTTTCGTCTGCAGAACTCTGTTGAGATAGATTATAAGTAATTGTTTGGCTGGGAATTATGAAGTTATGAAGTGTCGGCGTCAGTTTCGCTTTGTCTAGCTGCGGCTTCTACTCTATGCGTGGCTGCAAGTTAATTGAGTTCCGTGTTTGGCAAACTGTGTTGCCGTTAACCATTTAGCAAGGCATTAGAGCCGTCACACGCACACTCGCACACACACACACGGACACACGCACTCGCATCTAAAGCGGTTAACGCCGTTTCCCAATCCCAATCCTAAGCACAGCTCAACCATATTCGCCGCGGGCATATGTAATTGAGCTGCATGCACGTACGCAGCCAGTTAGACAAACGAACAAGCAGAGATGGACGGACACAGATCGTTCTATTGCGGACAGTGGAGGGACAGCTGATGAGGCAAGTTTGTATTCAAGTGCATGCTGCCGACTAATTTCCCTGACAGCCTCATAAATGGGTCGCGGTTGTGCTGCAAAGCAATCCGATTCGACTGACGCAATGTGGGCCCGCTCAATTGAGTTGCGGCCAAAGCGTTTTAACAGCTAATCAACATTAGCTGCAAATACTCGTGCGGCACACGTGTCTGACCAACACCAGCATGTGTTGACTGTACTTAAGTACGTGTTGGATTTGCAGGCAATAATAAATCAGGCTTAATCGTTTGGGTGATTCAAATCGTGCATCGCAATTATTCTTAAGATTCGTAGCATACTTTTTGGCTTAAGAATATTTATCAAAGCTAATTTTCAAGCAAATAAAATATTTATTTAATATTAGAAGTAGAAAGCAAATCAAATTTATACTATTGAAAATTTATACTATAGAAGTAACTTAAAATATATTTTAATATTTACCAAGCTTCAATCCCTTTTTTAATTAAGTTTAACTGCCAAAAATTTTTTAAATATTGCCTGTGAAAAGCACACAAACAATCTGCGCAGCTCAGCAGAATTGATTTGTGTTTTTACACACGCACACACACCCGTTAATAAATATATTTTTAATCACAAATAAATTTACTTCCCGTCGCCGTTTCGCATATGTTGCTCGTTCATTATTTCATCGGGCAGTGGGAACAATAGTTAATGCCGCAGCTGGGCATCGGAAAGAAATCAAATGCTCAACTCATTGGTGGCAATTGTTGCATGCGAGCATAAAAACTCTCCTCATTTTTATAGTCGGGCAAGCGAGCAAAGTAACACGTCGTAAATGGAGCACAACACACACTAAATGAAATATTTATGTGTTCCCTTCCTGAGTAAAACATATCCATATGTATTGTACATTTGCGAGTGCGTGTGCGGCTGTGTGTGTGTATGTGTGCAGTGCACATATTTGCCATACATTACGCACACATTACGCTTTGTTGTGTGCGCTTGTTTTTGTTTGCTTTCGCTTTGCTTCGTTTTTAACCCATTCCAGACGAAAATGTTGCGGTTTGATTTCATTTTTTTGTCGTTTTGTTTTCATATTTTTGCTGCATACTTTGCTGCGCACTTCGAGGCCAGCGGCACTTTTTCCCCAGCTGCGCTCTACACACACACACATGCATAATATATAATATACGTATATATTATATACATATATTTAATATATTAGCTAGCAAAATATCATATTATCCGCATGCTGTGTGAGTGTGTGTGAGCGAGTGCGGGCTGCTTTTATATGTGCATGTAAATTTTATTTGTTTTTTACGAGCGCATAAATCAAAGAAAATTGTTTTTTATACGCTTATACAAGGAATATATGTGTGCGCTCCCTTTTCGACGCTTGGCTATTCTATATTTTATAGTATATTCGTACCATACACCCGGGCAATATTTCTATACGCATTTGCCGCTCGACCTTTTTGTGTTTTTGTTGTTGTTGTTTTTTTTCAGCCTTTTTTTCTGTTTTTGGCAAAAGAGTTGCACGCCGAGAATTTGTTTTGATTTGTGCGCAGAAATTGTTTAACAAAAATGCAGACAACGGGACAGTTAATTAAAAATATAGAAATATTTTTCAATTGAATTGCAATTTTCGTGCGGCCGGAATGCACTTGGCAATGTTGCGGGGATTTATTTCAAGTTTCAATTGGCTTAGCCCACATTCTGCGTACTTCAATCGCCGCAGCTATAGAATCGATGTGCAAACAGAGAGATATACAAACACACACCCACACGCACACAAATACGAACTCGAACACACACACACGCAGATAGAGTACACAGAACAAACGCCTTGGGGCTTAATTTTTATTTCCAATTTGATTCCCTGTTTGTGTTTTTTTTCGTGCAGCTTTTTCCGTTTTGTTTTTTTGCGAAACTGATTTCATTAATTTCTAATGCTATCAAAAATATACAAACAACAGCCCCGAGCTATATGCACAGTCAGAAAATACATCAATGAACATGGACGAACAGAAGCTGAAAAACAAAAAACATGATTTTTATACCCAGCAAGCCTTGGCACAAAGGGTAGCCAGGGCGAGCGAATGAGGCTTAGATTTCTCTTCAGGAGTGATTAAACAGAGTACCTCGTAGTCGAGCACACTCTCTTGTAATTGCTCTCTCACTTCTCACCAAATACAAAGGGAGCAATAAATATTCTCACAGCAAAACGGCAGACAACAAAAAGGCAAGGCGGAGAAAGGCAACAAGCAGCCAACAAATAAAGAAAAAAAGAACAAGCACAGCAAAGCAGGGAGAAAAAATTATTTCAAACAATAAAACAGAAAAATTACAAAGCGCTCGGACGAAGCGAAGACGAAATACAGATAAAAAATAAGTCATCAGTGAAAAATAAGAAATAAAATACGAAATAATACAAAGCGAGGGACTTTTGATGAAATTTTCATTTGGAAATTCCTTGCGTAGCAATTAAGTCAAAATGCTGTTCACTGCATGTGTCTGTGTGCGTGTGTATGTGTGTGTGTGTTAGTGAGTGTGTGAGACAATGGCACGTTGCTGGGTAGAGATTTGCTGTGCTCTTCGCACTGAAAAACACAAAATTTCATTTAGCTGGGTAATTTGTACATTCTCGAAAACGAAACTTTCGGCTAATTTGTTGTGTCTCGTGCAATTTGTGAGTAACTTCTGCCTCCGCTGCTGTCCCCACAGCTGTCTCTGCTTCACTGCCTGCTTATATGTCTCTGCTTTAGCCTGTATCCCGGTCCCCACCATAGCCTCCGTTTCAGACTTGAGTCTTTGGTTCTGTCTCTGCTTCTTTCTGTGCAGGAATCTTTGTTATAAATTATTCTCCGAACTCTTTTTAACTTCGGCTTCAGCTACAGGTTCATCTCGGTTTCATACTCAGTTTTATCAATGCCTTAGTCTTTGCTGCTCTCAGTTCCGTCTGCTGTTCAGCCTCTGCTCCACCTTCTACTTCAGAAATCGTTTTATTTCCTACTTCAATCTCTGCTCTGATTATAGCTTCATCTACACCTTCTTCTCCAGCTTCAATTCCAATCGCATGTTCCTCTCTCGTCACAGTTTCAGTTCCTACTCTTGTCTCATCTTCCACCTCACCTTCACTTCCAGTTTCATCTTCAACTTGAACTTAAATCCAAGCGAGTGCGACATGCGTTTATACGAGGGTCGTTTGATAAGTCCGTGACTTTTTGTATTTGCCGCGCACCTGCTCTAAATACAACACTGCTCCTGTCAGCAGTTATCGATTAACAGCTGACTGTAAAATTTGAGAAAGCTGCGTTTTTTGGTTTGCGTTTTATAGGCATTGAAAGCAGACGATCTCGTGAATTTTAACGAAAATGGAAAAAAGTGAATTTCGTGTGCTAATTAAGCATTATTTTTTGCGTAAAAAATCCATCACCGAAACCAAGGAAAGACTTGATAAATATTATGGGGACTCTGCACCATCAATTTCAATGGTTAAGAAATGGTTTACTGAGTTCCGTTGTGGTCGTACCAGTACAAGTGATGCCGAACGTTCAGGTCGCCCAAAAGAGGTCGTCATGCCAGAAATCGTCGACAAAATCCATGGAATGATATTGGATGATCGGAGAATGAAAGTGCGTGAGGTAGCTGAGGCTGTAGGCATCTCAACTGAACGGGTACATCACATTTTACATGAATATTTGGACATGAAAAAGCTTTCCGCGCGATGGGTGCCGCGATTGCTCACACACGACCATAAGCGCAACCGTGTGACCATTTCAAAGGAGTGTTTGGCGATGTTCAACCGCAATCCAAACGAATTTTTGCGCCGTTTCGTTACCGTAGACGAAACATGGATCCACCACACCACACCAGAGACCAAAGAACAATCAAGACAGTGGGTTTCTCCGGGTGAACGTGCACCAAAGAAGGCCAAGGTGGGTCTGTCGGCCAACAAGGTCATGGCCACAGTTTTTTGGGATGCACAAGGTATCATTCACATCGATTACCTTGAAAAGGGTAAAACGATCACCGGCGAATATTATTCAGAGCTTTTGGACAGATTCGATATTGATTTGAAGCAGAAACGACCGCATTTGGCGAAAAAAAAGTGCTGTTCCATCAGGACAATGCACGGGTGCACACGTGTGTAGTCAGCATGGCAAAATTTCATAAATTGGGCTACGAACTGCTACCCCATCCAGCATATTCTCCAGATTTAGCCCCCTGTGACTATTTTTTGTTTCCAAACATGAAGAAATGGCTCGGCGGTAAGAGATTCGGGTCAAATGAAGAGGTCATCACAGAAACAAACGACTATTTTGAGGGCCTTGAGAAAACCTATTATTTGGAAGGAATAAAAAAATTGGAAAAACGCTGGACTAAATGTATAGAGCTAAAAGGAGATTATGTTGAGAAATAAAACGCTTCTTTGACGAAAAAAATATATTTTATTCAAAAAGTCACGGACTTATCAAACGACCCTCGTATAATTATTTCTACGTGATTCTACCGTTTTGGCATTATCTGAGGGCTTACCTTGCCAGAGCCAAGCTGACCCAGAGCTGGCTGCGCATTTGCCGAGTCAGCAGCTTTCGTACAAACGCATTACCCGATGCCATTCACAGATAAAAGTAAAAGCAGCGACACGTAAACGACCATTGCTTCAATGAGCTGGTTACACACTCGCACACACACACAGAGTCACACTCGAACGCAGTGCGAGTCTAACAACGCGTTGGCACCCCTTTTTTATGCAACAATTTCGAGAAGCTGGCCAAAATCGTTGTTGGTCGAGCACACAAAGAGCCGTCGTAATGGCCAAGAGGCAAGGCCAGAGCGAGAGCGAGACACAAGCGGGGCACGAGGCGAAGCCCGCATAAAAAGCACTTGAAATGCAGACGGGCCCAAAGCCCAAAGCCCGTTGCCTCTTTAAGTATCTATAAAATGAAAATGTTTATAGAAAAAGCGCTTCAGTGACTTGATTTGTGCATTAAAGATATGTGTCTCTCTCTCACTGTTTTTGTCTCTATGTGTGTGTGTGTGTGCGTGAGGATATTGTGCTCTTTTGTCTCTCTCCACGCTTACCTGCCTGCCTCTCTCACACACCCGACAAGTGACATAAAATGAAGGAAATATGCCCAGTCGAGCCCAAGATACACACACAAACACACAGACATGTATATTGGGTACTTATGGACTCGACATTATACATAGACGAGACATTATGTTATGCGAAAGGGTAGCAGACCCACAATGGCCAGTAAAATTTGACAGTTAAGAGCTCTCTGGGCCGGGTTAATACTAGTTTGGGGGCCGTCGGGAGTAGTCAATGAGGCTCCAGCTAAGTTTTTACTGCATTTTTACTGCGACAACTCCAACAAACACAACATACATATGTACATATATATAGTATGTATGTCTGTATCTCTGTTGACTGTTTGCGTTCATCGATTTGCATTTCTATGATTCAGTTTGAGCATATCTCGAATATTTATTACATCGCCAAGTACACATGAATATCAGTTATAATCATAAATCCTAAGTGCACAAAATAGAAATAATAGTTTCCATTTTGGGCATATCAAGATTTTACTACTGCATTTGAACAGTTGTCAAATTGTGAAGAAGGAATGTAAATTATGTAGGATTATTTGGCATATGATTAGCCTGCTGCGGATGTTTGTCAACTGTCAAAGCTGGTTTATATATTTTGGTCTAAAAGTTTGCAGTGTGTATACTATAAATTTAGTAAAGAAATATTTCTCTATTAAAATTTAATTTCTATGATATCCATTAGATGCATTTCCATTTCTGACTTGTTATTAATCCTTAATGCATTCTGTATAGCTCGCACAATTTCTTATCTTTATGCCTGATATAAAAATATCTTAACTTGCTCGTTAATCTGGCAGTTATGGCGACTCATTTGCAGCACCAACAGCTGATCCATTTTGCTTAGCCTCGTCTAGGAGCAGATGATGTGGTGGGGCATTCCCAGTGGATTACAAGAAAATTAAATTAAATACAAAAATAATTTGCTCAAAATCAGCAGGCATCGAGCAAATGATTTTTGTTTCTCTTCTGTTTTTGTGTTGTTTGAGCCTGGGCCTGGTCGAAAAAAGCACTTTCAATAATTGCCACTTTGGCGCACATTAAAGTCAACTTACCCCACGATTGACTACTGCACGGGGTGGCCAACAGGCGGCACTGGAGGCACAGGCGGAGCCCCTCGTGGCCCCGCCGATGTCCTTACATAAGGCATAATCATTATCGTTACAGTTTATTGCACATTAAAAGTGCGCCAAGGCGACCGGGTGCGGCGCAGGCGTTTGTGGCGGTGGCGGGCCCCCTTTACTTTTATGCCGCAGCCTGGACCGGCCCTGGCTAGCAGCAAGAACAACACGAACAACACTTGGCGGCATTACATAAAGCAAATAGCTATAAAGGCGAAACAAGGATGGGAAAAAATCAAGACGGGACTGCAGACAGCGCTGAGCATTGAGCCGACTGCGGACTACGAGCAACGGACTAAGGTCTTGTGACTTGACCGTAATTGTCGCCCTGTTCACAGCATTTCGGCAGCGCCTTTGTTCGAGTTTACACATGAATAGTTGTACGCCCCCCGCTGGGCTCCACGACACAGTTTAAATTTAATTTAATTGTAGAGGAATTTCGAGGCGCGTTGAGTGGGAAGTCCTTTCTTTGATTTCACGTTCAATTGTACTCGAAATTTTTATTTGGATTTTTATTTGATTTTTATTTTACATTTTTACTTCTGATTTTATGAGGTGCTTTAATGGGGAGCTCACACGCCCCTGGGGAGCCTTTCGACGCTTAGAAATGTTGCTATTAACAATTAGCGCGTCTCAATGTGATTTACGCCCTGCCCGGCTCGGGGCGTGGCCATAAATATCCTCAGCTTAAGGGGTTAAACGGCGTCGGGGCAGTTTAGCGCGCAGCTCAGATGACTCGAGATGACTTTGAGATTAGGGTGGCTCAAAATTATGCAAATGTCTGCACTCATTTTGAGACAACATTTTTGTTGCGCTTCATTTTATTTTTGGTCGTGATTTTTATTTTTGCAAATATTGACAGGATTTTTATTTAAATTTTTATTGTCAGTTGTTGCCAATTTCTTGACTCCCTTCCTCTTTGTCTCCCTTCTCTGTCGTTCGCTCGCTCCTTTGCGCACATTTTTGTCAAATCAGCAAATGTTGCCATTGTCTACTGACTGCTCCCTGCCACGTCTCGTGTCGCTGCTTCGCTCTGGTATTTTTTGTGTTCAGCTGCTTTTCCTGTCGACTTCGTTGGCGCGCGCAGTGCGACTAATATGAAAGCAAATTTGCATAATAATTTTTTCCAGATTTTTGTGAGCTTCGGAATTTTTTGCTGAAATTGAAGTTGAAATTGTTTAGTTTTGCTTGGCTTTGTTTGGCTGTGGCTTATTGACACTGCCATCGGTTTGATTATTAATTAAATTTAATCACTTTAAACGAGGCCATATTAATTACACTCGATTTGTCTGTCACACTCAGCTGCGCCGTAGGTCGCGTTCAATGCTGCTGTGTTGTGGTCAATTCAGCCCCAGGTCAATTCGGACAGATTAAATTGAACGAATTGATATGCAAATAATTATAATTAGTGAAATGGAGGGAGTACATTTAGTATGTGTGCATAACGAAGTGTGAACACACTGTAGATTCTTCTCTGAAAAGTTCAAAGTTCAAGGAACTTCTTGGGGGCAACTAAAACGTCTTTTTATGGCAGACATTGAAGCCACTTTAATGCGCTGGTCTGTGGCACAGTTTAGCAATTAAAATGAACGTCACATGCATCGATACTTAAGCTCATTTATTCGCACACCTTTTGCGTGTTGCCAATAAAAATAATTGGCTATAAATGCGCTAAAAGTCAAAACAACGCCAATTGGCAGCGGGATGAAAGAAAGACGAAAGCCAGAGACCAAGAAACGCAACAGGAATGGGACCCAGAGAGGGGGAGCAAGCATTGCTTTTAATTAATGGAAACAGCAGCAACGCCAAGTGGCAGAGGCAGCAGCAGTAGCAGAGCCACTTCAGCTAGCTCACACAGACACACACATACAGACTGCCGCACGCACACGCACAGTGTTGCCGTTAGTATTTTATGGGTATGCTCGGCAGCTGGCAATGCCATCATCTAATGTGGCACTAACTGGGCTACCTAAGGCTGCCTGTCGCACTCCGTTTCAAGTGCGTTCAGTTATAATTTTATGTGCCATTAATTTGCCACCGTAGACACAAGTTTCCACACAAACAAACACACTCACATACACACACACACGCGGGCACACATATGCGTACAGCTTTAATGCATTTTTGGCCCGTGCGAACGTGTGTGCGCGCCTGCAAACTAATGAGCCTACTCTGCATTTGTGCGCTTGTCGTTGTTGTTGTTATTGTTGTTGTTATTATGTCTGGCATACTGTAGGGCCAATGTTGACAAGCACAAACTTTTGCTATTTATAGCGCCGGCAGCACTTTTAATGGCCGCTTTGCTGTCGCGCTGTCTGCAATTAACGTTGATTGCATTTTTATAGGCCCCCAAATAAAAATAGTGTAGCATACTTTTGCGTGCTGTGCACTAAATGCTTGCTAACTTTTTAAAGCCAGCACACAAATTTTAATTAAATTAAATGCAGCTAGTTGGCAAACAGTTGAGGTGAACTGCAGGTGAGACTAAAACATGCCAACTAGATAGTTTGAATTGGTTTGTTAAACTATGGAGGGAGCGAAAGGAAACATTTAAAGTAGATAATTTAAATAGAACACCAAAAGTTAATGTTGAATTCATAGAAATGCGTAATGTAAACTTTATTAACAGGTTTAACCTTATAAACTAGTACTGATGTTAAGTGAATAATGAACACGTGAACGAATATACGTTGCTTATCATTAATTACCTCGCATAGAATACATTAAATTGAACTAATTAAGTTGCTCTTTAAGTTTATCTCTCCATCTTCAAGCAATTCGTTTTGCTCTGCTGCAAATATGAGGAATTTCATATATGATTTCCTTCAGAAACAGCTTGAACACTTCTAAAGCATTCACCAAATCTCCTGTGGTGCTTGCTAGCAATTGAATCGTCACAATATTTGCACAAAATGATTTAACTGAATTTGTTGCTCACACAATTTAAAAGCACTTTCCCAAAAAAGCAGCAGAGAAGTGCAGAGCCATAGCTGCTTTATGTCTTGAATGTCGTTGCTTAATTTTTTTACTCAGTCTCAACGTCATAAAATTGCATAAACACACAGACAGCAGGAATATACTACGTGCATATATGCATGTGTGTATGTGTGTGTGTGTGCATAATAAACTGCAGTCATATACATATACTTAACTCAGTGTGTGCGAGTCTGGGCTGTGTATCTTTTGCTGGCACACTGTGTGCATAAAGTTTGCTCTGCTGCCTGCTTATTACTCGAGCGAGTATCCTTTCGAGTTCAGTTTCCTGCAGTGCCACAATGGAGACGTTCGCGTGCCTGCTACTTAAAATTTACGAGCCGCATATCTGGTCGGTCTTCCCTCCTGCTCTCCCCCCTCTCTCTCTCTCTCTCTCTCTACTCAGTGTGCTGCTGCCTTAAATCTTAAACGGACTGCAGTTCATATACTCAAGCGAAACACCCGGAAAATCAATTCAATGCAAATTGTTGCAGACTCAGCAGGAAAACTCGTGCTCGCTTTTAACGATTGATTTTCGGGGCTGACTTTCCTTGCTGTGTGTTGTGGTGCTCAATTTACGCATGAAATTCTATTGAGGCTGAGCGAAAATCTCTAATTAGCTAATTGCTATAATTAAATGCTTGGCTAATGTTGGCATTTCGTTTAACTGAACGCAAGGATAATGTAAATTGCTACGCTCAGTGCCTGATTGCCATGCTAGTCCCTCTCTCTCTCTCTCTCTCTCTCTCCCTTTCTCTGTGTGTGTGTGTGCCATCATCAGCACGGGGGCGGGGTGGGGGCTGCACCATTATTGCGGTCGCCAGCCTAATGGCAAATCGAACATATTTGCATATGAAATGAGCGAGAGATCGAAACATGGCGGCAGCCAGGCACGAGCCGCATCAAAAAAGCAAGCGAAACGATTTCCGGTTAGATAAGCGACTCTGTGCGGGCTCATGTGTGTGAGCTATGTATGTGTGTGTGTGTGTGTGTGTGAGGGAAGCTGTGTGTGCTGACAGATAACTCGCATGTGACTTTGGTTTGCTGGTGCCATCATAATAATTGTTTATGCTCCTCATAAATTACGCTCCATGCCCCCGCTTCGGTTTTCAATTAAAGCCCAAACTGGCAACGCTACGTATGAGTGATGGATGTATTTTTGGTCTACTTTTAAAGCACAAGCACTGGCTTACTTCGTCGCACAATACAAACGCAATTAGAAAGCGCGTGGACTGAGCTTAATTACAAAATCAACGACGGCTGCCAAATGCAAGAAAAATACTTTACAAATTTTAATAACTTTGTTTACCCGGGCAACAAGGCAAAATTGTTGAGCCTAAGAAATGCAAATTAGTTTACAAGTGATTTAAATAAGATACAAAAAGTGACGAGGGACAAGCAACACAAAAACGAGACAGACAGCGCAGCAGAAAGAGAGAGTGGGAGACTTGGGAAAAGGGCTGCTCAGAACTTTTTTAGGTGTGGCTCACAAATGGAAAATTACGTTTAAATGGGAAACATTTTCCTAGAATTATAATTACATAATTTACAAAAAAACACAGCAGGGATACGTTGCTCGAAAGAGTAAAAGTAACGCTGATCATATTAAGCTTGAGCAACATCATTCAACGGATTTTTAATTATTATTATATTATTTCTGTTCACTTTGAGCAAACGATTCTAATGTGAGCTCAGAGTAAAAGACGGAGCAACTTAAAACGACAGTAATCTCTCAGTTTAAACAAAAGCCCAGACAAAGGCGCATGCATTAATGAAGCGAAATTTAAGAGCTAGTCCCCAAAAATAACACAGCCAAATGGCAAGTGAAAGGAAATTGTTAAGAGCAAGGACTCGGAAAATAAGCCAACCCCAAAGACATAACTCAAAAACTGGCGCCTAAAACGAAATTCAAAAAGAACGAAGGGGACAAAAAAAAAACAAAACCCTTGAAAGCGAGCACAGCAAAAAGGAAAAAGGAAAAAAAGAAGAGAAAATTAGCATAAAAAAAGGATTTGCTCGCTAATTTCACTTTAATGTAAGCGCGGCGACTGCGACGATGACGTCGCAGCCATTACATCACTTTTATCTCAACAGCAGAAGAGCTGAGACGCCTCTGCATCCTCTCCTGCCTTGCCCTGCTCCCTGTCTGTGTGTGTGTGCCTTTTTGTCTTTTATTTATAGCATTATTAGTGGCACTAAGTAAAAGATCGTGGCATTTTCTCTTGCCTTTCCACTTTTCATTCTCCACTTGGCGGCGGCGGCGTCTTTAGCTGCTGCTTGAGCTACGGCTTCAGCTGCAGCTTTGGCCTGCCCCAATAACAAAGTGCTAATGCCCCACGCTAATTATGCATCATTTGTAAGAATGTTTTGTCGTTTTTTTTCTCCCCCTCCTTCGCTCTGGCCAGCTATCTGGCTGGCTGTTGTTGTCACAGCTCATCATGGTTCACTTTTTCATTTCTTGCAGGTCCGCCCGTGCTCTCCGAGTCCATAATTGGCACCCTGGGACGACTGCCCTGCAACGTGACCCCGCCCATTTATGAGGATCGTGTGGCGCTGGTTATCTGGTACAAGGTGGGGCTCAAAACGCCCATCTATAGGTGAGTTAAGCCTCCGATGAGGATGCATTTTAAAGCATTGCCAGCACTCCCATGCGATTCGCTCGTGTCACTCATTTCCACCGCGCGCTCTTGGCTCTTCAACCTTTGTGTCAAACGCAGAGTCAACACACTTACACTGACACACACACACATATATATACACACGGGGGTTCATAAATAAACAAAATTGATTACCACAGACAACTTTCGCGTGGCGCTCAACCCGCTCGACGTGCTGGAAGGCCGACAGAGAGGGCACTGTGGAAGGGGTAAATGAAATCTGCACATGTCAGCTGGGTTGGGTGAGAAAATGGTGCAGAGAAGGGGGAGGTAGGAGAGAAGAAGAGCCAGGGCCTCCTCTGGTACTTTTTCATTTTGATTTAATGTCTGCTAATTAAGCAATTTTTTGCATGTTTTGGGGCTGCTCAACTGCAGCCATTAAATTAGCATAACTAGAAAATTATACACAGACAGAGGCTAAGGGACGGAGAGACAGTGCTGAACTGCCCAGCTGGAATTGGGTAAAGTTTAGTGCGGCATTGAGGACGACCTGAATGCCCAAGGTTACATTCGGAGCGAACACACAAAAACTTTTTCAATTATTCATGCCGAACATTATGGCATTGTAGTGGGCCAAGACTTTTGCTTCAAGACTTTTGTATCTTCCGCTAGATATGTCTGCATACATCAAAGCAGCTCAACTTTAATTGGATTTGTTGGCCACTACCACACACACACACCAACACACACACAGAGACACATTTATATGTGTTTGCGAGTCAAAGAGAGACGCTGATTAGCTGATTGCTAGTTAAGGCTGCCAGGCAGCGGCAGTCAACGGCATTGACATGCGGCTGAAACTAATTGAACTTCAGCACTTCAAGGACTTGCAAATGACTAGAGCGAAAATAGTAATTAGCGTTGCGTAACGACAGTCGGCGAATGGCGAGTGGCAACTGGAGAGTGGAGAGTGGCGAAAGGCGAGCCACGCTTCAGCTCTTGTTTGTAATTAAAAACCACTCAGCAAGTAAATTAATCATAAAACGAAACTTGGCTTTGCCACTTGCCCTGTCCGTCTGTGTGTGTGTGTTTTTTCTCATTGTGTCTCTGTCTTGAGTGCAACACTCTCTATTTTTCGAGTCTAAAAATTTAATTTATCCTTACCTCAAAGTGCTGCTCACTGGCATTTCAATTTAGCATCGACTTTGGCTTTCAGCTTGAATGCCAGTTTTTATTGCCAAACTGCCAGCCCTGGCAACCCTGCCTGCTGCCATCTTTCTGCTGCCGGCAACCTCATTATGGCATACACAACACTGTGCCATATGTCTGCAAATCAAAATTGAAATGCAATAAAAGACAGACAAGTGCAAGGCGTCGGGTTCGAGCTGTCAAAGGGAGCACATTGGGCGAGCTGCAAGTTTAATAACCGGATTGTGCACGAGGGTTGCCAGAGCAGTATGCTGGGCAAACATATGGAATATGAGCAAACAATTTGGGCAACTGTATTAACTGCTCGGCGACAAATCAAACTGCAGTTGCCAGAAAGAGCCAAGAGAAACAGAAAATTAATAAGCCTTGTCCCAGTTTGCATGACAGACAACCATTGCCTACTTTCAGGTGCTGCATATAAAATGAACAAATTGCTTCATGATTTACTGTCAATTAAAAAATATAACTGATTTTCTTTTGAAAAGCCAGTGTTAATTGTCGATCGCAAATTAATTTAATAAATTAAGAGCAATTATGTGGAATTTATCAATCAGAAACAACATTAAATGGAATTATTATTCTTAATTCTGCCAAAAACTGTTTCATTTTATTCAATTTCAATGTCTAAATCGACATTGACTTATTTAAAATACATTAAATATAAATGGCAAGGCAATTCAATTGAATTGCTATTCTCAATTGTATTGAACAAATTTTATTTCAAGCAAATTCGCACAAAATTCTCAATAAAATTCAATCAAACTCGCTCTCACTCACACTCACTCTCGTCCGTTCATTGGCCAGAGGCCGCACTCAGAGGGCAAAAGAACAACGGCAAAGTTGAAGTTAGCACAAAGAAGAAAACCTGAGGGAAACTTTTTAAAGCCAATCGCCAAACATTCAACGTGGCAACATTGCAAAATCACAAAATGGCTAAAGAAAAACTTTAAGACCATTTATTGACCGCTGAACTGAGCTCATTATGGAAACTTTATATAACGCTCTGCTATAAATTCACAAAAAAAATAAAACGAGGAGAGAACAGAAAGCGAACTGCACACAGAATTAATCAATAATCTACAATTACAAACTAAAACAATAAATTACAACAGAGAGTGACGGACGGAGCAGGGGGAGGGAGGGGAACAAGTGACGTCGTGGGTTGGTCGAACATAAAGCAGGGATTATTAATTCATTGCAGAACCCAATTACACAGTTTGGCGAAAGTTTACCACAAGGTGGGCAGCTTTAAAAGTTGCACAGAATACACATACAGGGTGCTTACAGTGAAACACAATCACGACTTACCTTTAGCCGCGCTCATTCTTTTTCTTCTTCTCCTTCTCATGACACTTTGCCAATTTTCTTTTCAGCGTCGATACACGCGACTCGAACTTTGCACAGGGCACGCACTGGTCGGATGAAACGTATCGGGAGCGCTTGTCCTTCCACGTGGAGGGACGTGCCGGCACGCTGACCATCAAGTCAACAACGGAGGATGACACGGGCGAGTATCGCTGTCGCGTCGACTTCCAGAAGAGTCCCACGCGCAACTCCAAAGTGAATTTAACTGTCATAAGTAAGTATTGAGCACTCTGCCAGTGCACACCATCCACCACTCTCCCTCCCCTTCCCCCCCCCCTCTTGGCCCTGTTGCAGTTACTGTCATGACACAGTGGCATAATTGAGCTGCTAATATGTGCTGCGACATCCTCCTTAATCCCGGGCTGCAGTTGCCGAACAAACACATTAGTTACAAAATAAGACGCCAACTGTATGTTTCTTTTGCCCCCCCCCCTCTCTCTCTCTCTCTCTTTGCTTCTGCTTCCTCTGCCAGCACATTTTTCTCGATTCTCTGGCATTTCTTGCTGTCTTTTTGGTAACTTTGCTTCGCAAACAGCTTTTAAAGTGCCAACTTGGCGAAAAGTTTGCCTCTACCCTCGGCCCCTGCTCAGTTCTCTTTAAGCTGACTGGCTGCAGTGGAAAAATAAAATTGTGCAGCGCGCAACTTTTGAATTGAATTTTCGCCATTTAAATGCTCTTTTCCCACATGCTCTATGCCCTTTTCTTTGGCAGAGGTTATCAGTTCATATCCTTGATTGGTGCACTGGGGCTGCTGATGAAATGAGGGAGGTGTAAGAGATTAAATATGTTAATTATTAAGTGGCTTAGGCAATAAAATTCTACAAGCTGAATTATAATTGAAATGAGTAATTAAAGAAATTTCATTGAATTTAAAATAAAGAAAATCGTTAAATAATAATATTTTTATTTATTATTTTATATCACAGTCAAACACTATTAATCAACTCCTAATTTATACTTTGTAATTGATTTAAAATAAATTATTTTCAGACATATAACAAAGAATAAATAGATGCCAACTGCAACTGATATAAAATCGTAATTCAAACATTTATTTAATAAAAAGAAGAATATTATTCACTTTTTAAAGTTTACTTTAAGTTATTTCTATTGTGATATATTCATATTGAATTTCAACCAAATACCAAATCACTCACCAAGAACCCAAGTTTCTCTCTTCTTTCCTTTTTTATATATTTATATTTGATTTAAAATAAAATGATTATCAAATTACACTTTGCACAAAGAAATATAGTGATTTATAACTCTCTCGCTGCAGTGAGTGCATTTCCAGTTCGAATTTCACTTTCACAGCAGTTTTCTCAGATATTACATATTTTCCGGCGTTTTTCAATGCCGCCCAAGGTGAGCAGTGGGGCAGCTGGCTTACCTGCAGTAAGGGATAAAGGAGAGCAGAAAGAGGGCGGGAGAGGAAGGTTGGGGGGCATGGCCACAGTTTGCAATTTACCATTAAAATTTATATGCGAGCGTCCGAAGGCGTTTAGCTGAAATATACGGCCAGCTCTTTGGGCCGGCAATAAAAATATTGTTCGTAAATAGTTGCTGCTGGCTTCGCTGCCGGCGTCGCTGTCGGCGTCGCTGCCTCCAGCTGGCGCAAGGGATACTGCCGCTGCCGCTGCTGCTGCTGTTAGATGAAGCGTTCAGAGGCATTGGCCAACGGGGCGTGGTTATGTTTTACAAACTTCTTGAGCATGTTCAACATGCAATGCTCTGCCAACTGTGTTTGTGTGCGTGTGCCTGTGTGTGTGTTGGTGTGTGTGCGTGTGTGCTTGCGACATGTGAAGCGTAAAACCATGGCTGGATTTAGAACTTTATGCGTCGGTTGGGAAAAACTTTAAAGAAGATACGAGTATTAGATTAAAAGTTGCCCCAGCCCTGGGTGGACAGCTCGGACAACTTGCCACTGCTAATGCGAGTGGTAACAAGACGCTGCGGGCCAGCAGAGCCACCAAGAGAGAGAGAGAGAGAGAGAGGATGAGGGTGTGGAAGAGGAAGCAGAGGATAGGATAACGAAGATGCCAGTAAGTCCTGGACATGTTTTGCAAATTTGCCAGCAAATATGTTGAGCTAAGCTCCAGCATAATAGCCATGCACATGGATCGCAACCCCCTTCATGTTTCCCTCTGCTCTATGCTCCGTTTCCCATTAGAGGAGAAACGAGAATATTTTCAAGTGAATAATCGGAGCGTGGCGCGTGCCAGCCAAGCAAACAAGTCAAAACAGTGGCAAGTGGGCAAATAAAACAGGCGAATTTGCGAAAATTAAAAGTTTGCTCAACACGTCGGCGAAAATTTACGGCTTTATTTCACAGCTAGCCCGCTCTTTCCACCTCTATCCCCCTCTCTTTCTTTCACCTGTGGTCAGACCGGCCCGACTTTGAGTTGAACTTTGAAGCCTGCAAGCTGCAACTGCCTGCACCTGCACCTGGCTAGGTCTAGCTGGGTCTGTGCCAGGGTCGGACTTGCTGCAACTGCGGGTAAAACATGGCAGGCTGTCGTGGCCGCAAAGCAGCTCTTTAATATCGAGACAGCGCGTTATTCCATCAGCTTAGCTTGGTTGGGCAGGTTATATATTGCTGTATATATGCAGACAGTCTAAGATGTGGTTTGAAGCAGGGAAATTAAATGCAAGTGAAGGCAGCTAAGGCAGCATGCTTGACTAGACTGAGTTTCAACTAGAATTTTGTGCTGGATGCAATTGAAAGTCTTATTACAGTTGCAAGCAAGAACAAAGTAAAGACTGTTACTTAGAACTGCCTTAAGTTTATTTATGCAATTTTTTTAAGTGTATAAACAGAGTAAAAAGTGTTACCAAGATAATCATATCCATGCCTCTACTAATCAGAGTATATTCCTCTTCATTCCTCACCTTTTCCTCCTCAATAAACTGCCATACTTTCACTCTCTTCACACCTTTGTTTGCACATAATTAAATGCATTTTTTCCACTGCTCTTCTCTTCTTCTCTTTCCGCTGCAGCTCCGCCCGAGTCAATCATCATACTGGACAGCAAGGGAGCCACCATCAAGGATCACACACTGGGACCCTACAACGAGGGCTCCAGCGTGAATGTCACGTGCGTGGCCATTGGCGGTAAGTTGATTCTCACGTGTCTCACGTACTCACCACCGTCCGTCTGTCCTTTGTAAACGAGCAACACGATGCCAAGCTCCAAGAGGAAGAAGAAGAGAATGGGGAAATGGAGTGCAGGAGTATTTTGCCAAGTGTCGACGCCGCATTTCGTGTCTGACAATTAAAAGTGATGAGCTTGAAAATGCAGGCAAAGATTTCGCATTTTATTTAATTTCGCATTTGCTGAAATGCTGTCGACTGCACGAACCAGAGAGTGGGAGAACAAACACAACACACACTGCACACACACCACACATTACACACACACACACACAGACAGACCGACAGACAGACACTTGCATGGCCAATACACAGAACGAGCAGCAACAATGCCCACACAAATTGCATTGAGAGCACTTGAAAATTGCTAAAAGCCAAACAAGACAACAAATGAAATAGCGAAAGGCACTTGAGCGCACACACACACACACACACACCAAAATACACACACACAGACACACACACTCACAGCTACAGCAGGCACTTCTTGCACTTGTGAGCACATAAACAAACAGTCAAAGACAGCAGCTAAATCGCTGCGAGCAACTGGCAGAGATGCAGGAAAGGAAAAGGACCAGAATAAGGGAGAGAGGTGGAGAGTGGGAACAAGGTGGAGTGGGAGAGTGCCTCGGGGAGTGAGTGGGCGGGGGATGAGGGACGCGTGTGAATGGCTGGCAAGCTCAAGTCTAAGCCGTATAACAAACATATCAGTTGCACACACTCGCAAGCACAGACGCCCATAGGGGCAGACTTCCCTCACTCCCTCTCCCTCTCTCTCTCTCTCTCTCTCTCTCCTGTTGACCCGCTTCCACTGCTGAGCTGAGTGCACTCAATAATTCTGGTTTCTTCTTTGCTGCAGGTCGACCACAGCCGAGGGTTACCTGGTGGCACGGCAACACAATGTTCAACAGCTCCGGCCTGGGCCATCCTCTCTCGGAGCGACGCATGGGCAACATCCTCTCGCTGGCCAAGCTCAAGCGCAAGAATCTCCACATGCAGCTGACGTGCCGGGCGGAGAATAATAATTTGACAACGCCAATTATCAGCAGCATCGTCCTGGACATGAATTGTGAGTTTTGCCAGCCAACCCTCATCTCGCTCTCTGCAAGGCAAGGGAGATGAGGGGAGGGGGTATGCCCGCACAAGCTAATTAATTTACTTCTACTCTCGATCTTGTTCTCTCTGCCATTGTGCTTTGCCTGCTGCAGTGCGTCCTTTGATTGTGAAGCTGCAGGGCGAAAATCGTCCGCTTTCGGCGGAGAACTCTTATCAGCTCAGTTGCGTTGTCATCGGCTCACGTCCGGCGCCGACGGTTACCTGGTGGAAGGGCAGCACGCCCATGAAGAATACGCATGAAATTGTAAGTACCTAATCCTCAAACCCTTTGGCTGTGCCAGGAATAAAGCACCCCCTTGGGGGAATGTGCAGGCAAGCAATGATACGTTGATATGCTGTAGAATCAGTTGAATATCTTGCAGAGTTTGTTCTTCAGGAGAGAAAATTGTTATCATGACTTATTGTAGAGTCTGTTTAAGAGTCTGTTAGAGTCTGCTCTACAATGTCTTGTCTGTATATATGTATATTGTACACTATATATAATAATAATAAATATAATAAAAACCCTTCCAACTCAAACTACTCTCCACACCTCTACACTTCAAACCTTTGCTCTTTACAGGGTATAAACATGCAAATTTGAAATCTGCGTAGCTCGTTTAACTGTACCCACTGCTTGGGCAACCCAACCCAACTGCTCTGACCCTTCCCCCACTGTCTCTCTCTCTCTCTCTCCCTGTCTCATCAAGTCTGCCCGTAGACATGCTTTGTGGTAATTGAAGCTACTTCGGCGGCAGTCACGTAGCTGCCTTCAATTAAAAGCCGGCACCGGCTTTAACGACTGTCCATGTGCACGTGCCGGCGCAGAGGGATGAGGCTGCTTGTTTTGCTGCTCCTTTGTCTCGCTTGGCAGAGCACACAGCAACACACAGACACCAACACACACGTATACAGTGCTATTAACTGTTTCGAATTTTCGTGCGCTCATTTTGCAGGCCAATCCGGATGGGAATATGACCACCTCGGTGCTGACATTTACGCCCACCATCGATGATCGCGGCAAGTTTCTGTCCTGTCGTGCCGAGCAGGGCATGATACCTGAATCGGGCATGGAGGATGGCTGGAAATTGGACATCTATCGTAAGTATTCTTCTATCTGTCTCTGTCTCCATCTCCATCTACCATTCTCTCCCTGTTTATTAATACATCAAAGTCAGCAACGCGCAATCGGTTCGCTTGAGTGGGCCGCGTTTAGTTTGTGCGCGAGTGCCAATGTAAATTAGCCTCAGTCGCCAACGCGGCGTATGCTTAATATTTAATTTGCCCGGCGCAACTTTTTAATGAAAACGAAAGCACAAAGGCGCCGCTGCCGTCGCCAACGCCGCCTCGCGCCGTCGATATCGGACTTTAAATACTTCCGCCCAAAAATGCTGCAAAAGGCAGCGGATATAATACTGGCCTTTTTTCTTGCTCTGGCTTGCCCCGGCTTCCCTCCTTCTCCTCTCGCTTGTACTTCGTCTTCTCGTTGCTCTGCTTGTGTTTTTTGTGTGCCAACTTGTGGCAAGTTTGGCAAATTAATTTCCAGCGGCGGCCTGCAAAACTTTGGCCCAAACTTGCAGAACTTTTTAACCCGCCGCAAACACCGCAAGCAGCGACGCCGACAGCGAAGCCATCTTTACGCTTTTACAGTTTTTCGACCTGTTTGCACAAAATTTAAATGGCAATCCATGACGCCACGCCCTCCTCTCTCTTTCCCTACTGTCCGCCCACTGCATTGCTTCCGTTTCCTGTTTGCCTTTGCGCGGTTTGGTTGCTTACCTTTCAACTCGCCTTCTTTTTTTCCTTTGCTCCTTTTTGCCTGCTGCTGCGCCCATTCTATTGAAACTTGTGGTCCATTGAGCAACCCTTTGCAAGGAGAGTGGTGCAGGAGGTGGAGGGGACTGGGACTGGCTTGCGGACTGGCTTGTTTGCGCAATTTGATAGATTGCTTAATAAGCTTAATTGATTCGCGCATTCCGCGCACCAATTTTGATTTAATTAAGTTAACATTTTACTTGTTTAGGGCCCACTCTAGGCCCGATAACTGGCCACGCCCCCCTTCTGCTTCCACTGTCTGCCTGCAGCACGTGTAGATTTATTTTCGCACACTCGGCACTTTTCATAAACAAGTTTCAGAGCAAAATGCGAAGTACCCAAGCCGAGGCTAATTGCCGACAAGCAAAGGGAAAGTAGGAATGGCAAAGGGACAGCACAGACAAGGGCAGGAGCTGTAGATGGGCAGGGGAGGAAGGGAGAGAGGAAGGGAGGCGGCTGGGTGCTCGGCACTTTCACAACTTAAATTGCCTAATTTGTGGGGCTTACCAAGTAATTACACCTTTGTGTGCGGCTTCTACATTTTATTTGCTCTTTACTCTTTTTATGATTTACTCGCGCCCACTTTCTCTCGCTGGGCGTGGCGCTCTCAAGTAATTTGCACCCTTAGCAGGCAGCTTAGTGTTGTCATGACAGCGCGTTTTCATGCCCCCCTCTTGGCCTGCTTGTGTGTGTGTAGTACTATATCCAATTATGATCTCTTGCTTCGCACAGATATACCTGTTGTCAGCCTGGAACTGGGCACGAACTCGCTCAATGCAACGCTGCGTGAGGGCGTCGATGTCTTCTTCGAGTGCAACATCAAGTCGAATCCGTGGATCTACAAAGTCAGTTGGAGGCATAATGTAAGTAGAAAATGACGGAGGAACATATTCAAATAACATTGATTACGTCGAAACTCGCCGCCGAAAAGTAGGCAGCATTTGGGGTACATTACATTTTATTTCGTCATTCAAATTTATAAGTAATGCAGAAGGGCATTGTAAAGTATTCTAAATATATTAATAAATAATAATAATATATATTTAAAATTGCATTAAAAAGGAATAGAAATGCTGCCCAAATTCAAACTCAAATTTCAAATTAATTCAAAGTCAGTTAAATTTCAAAAATATCTATACAAAATACTCCCCATCAATATATGTAGCTAATTCAATGCGAAGCCAATTTTCGTGCCCGCCTCACGCTCGCGGGCTCAGTTAATGCATGCGCAGGCAGCGAAAAATTGAAGACGTTTATTATACGTATTATTATTATTATTTTCATTATATTTTATACATAAATTACCTTGGGGCCAAACACAACAAATCGAAAAGCGCAGCTCACGCCCGCCACTTCCTGTGGGCGGTTGCCTGCGTGTGTGCCACATAATTGTTGCATATTTTAGAGCTGACAGGCGTACAGAAAAAATACACACACACGCCCACACACACACACCCGCACACAGACACAGCCGGCAGACATGCATAGAAATTTATACAATTTATTATTGAATTATTTAGCTGTAAAAGCACTTAACAATTTATGCAGCCCGAGCCCTAAATTATGCAGCCACGCCCCCCGGGCACAGCACAGGCGGTGCCGCATACATGTGTGTGTGTGTGTGCGTGAGTGTGTCGGGCAACATGAAAGTGTTATTAGCCTCAAATTAAATTTATTTCTGTGCCAAATTGAATTCAACTCAATAAATTATTAAACATATTCGACAGGGGTGTGGGAGGGGGGCAATTTATTGGCGCGAGTTTTCGATTTTCAATTTTCCACCTTAACTCTCGATTCGTTTCGCTGCAGGGCAACATACTGGAGAACAACCCGGCCGAGGGCATTGTCGTGGCCAATCAGAGCCTCGTGCTGCAGAACGCTAGTCGCGCCCGGACGGGCATCTACACGTGCGTCGGCAGCAACCGCGAGGGCGACGGCGAGAGCAACCCGGTGCAGTTGGATATACGATGTGAGTATATATGTATATAGATCGATGTAAGTCCTACTTATGACTTGTTGCACTCCTGTCAGTTTACTGAATTCAATTAGGGCCAAGACAGGAGACAAAAAAGTCAAAACACAACAAGAAAGGGCAGCAATGGCCTTGCAACGTGTTGCACACACGACAAATTGATGTTGTCAGGCATAAAACAAACAAAAATGCATATATTTATCTGCACGAGCAGAGCACAACACGAAGAGTTTCTAATAAATATTAAATAACAAGTCCGAATTGATTAGCCGAAATTGCTTGCAAATTTCCATTGCCTGCTTTCAGGCGCAAATGAATTGAAACAATGGCAAACGGGCAACGAATGCCAGCTGCATTCAAGGCAACACTGCTCTGTATATATGTATAAACAAGCAGCACAAATATAGTTTGGTGTATATAGTAAACTTTCGACTATGCAAAAACTTTGCCAGTGCAAAGCGACTGATTTTATTGTAGTTGTTGCTGCTGCTATTGTGTTCGTGCTGTGTTTCGTGCCATTTGAACACAAATTGAACTCAAGTTCTGTAATGTTTTGCTTTAATTATGCAAATGCCTTGCCAATTTGCACAGACACGTACTAACTCAGGCTCTGCGCTGTCTGCTCTCTCTCCCTCTGCCTCTCTCTTCCCCTTTCTCTCCCTCAGTTGCGCCTGTTTGCCGTGCCGGGCAGCGCACCACTTACAGTTCGGGCCGCCATGAGACCGTGAAGGTTGCATGCGAAATCGATGCGAATCCCGCGGAGGCAACATACGTCTGGAAATTCAATGCAACACAAGGCGAGACGGCTGACATTCCTGCATCGCTGGTGGCAGTGGATCGAGGACGCAGCGTCGCCCACTACACGCCCATGACGGAGAATGTAAGTAACCGAGGAGAGTTCACACACAAACACACACACATAATGGCATCAAATAAATCAGTGACGCCGCTGTGCAGTCGCGTTACCCTTTTCCCTTTCCCTCACTCGTGTTCCCTTGCGAGGGTCGCACATAATTTTCCAAACGAATTGCGGTTTTGAATTTTCAATTAAGGTTGAAAAGGTGTGTCGCCAACGCCGCATTGCATGCATAAATTAAGTCAACGAAATGCCATTGCATTGTCACTCATGCCGCACACACACGCACTCACCTCTTCTTTTTCGCATTCACAGGACTATGGCACTCTGCTGTGCTGGGCCAGCAACGAAATTGGCGATCAAAGCGAGCCCTGTGTGTACACAATAGCGCCGGCAGGTGAGTACCGAGCTGAGCACAGCACAGGGATACAAACGAGCTGCCTGCTACCTGCTGGCCTCCGTTTTCTGGCTTCTGATTGTTGGCTGCTCACGTGTTTGACCCTTTGGTTTCATTTCCGGGCAGCGGGTAACAGCATTTTGGTCGTGTAGTGTAGAGTGTGGGGAATATTGTATTGTTCAAGAATATGTGCAAGTACTTTTTATTTTCATTTAATAAGAATTCTTTGTTTTTTTCAAAAGAATATGAAAAATTCCTTAGAGTGTCTCTAATTATTTTTGCAATGTAAAAGTATGCAATGAATGACAGTGCTAGAAAGTGAACATCCAATACAAAAGGCGATATTAAAAATTTCCTTAGATAGGGAACATACAATACAAAAGGGATATTAAAAATTGAAAAGTACATTTTTAATGTCAGCTCGAAAGTATGCAGTGTTAGAAAAGAAGCACTCAATAGAAATAAAACAAAGCAGCCCTCCTGCAGTGTTGCCAACCTAATTTAGAATTTCTTCAATGAATAAAAGTGCAAATAATCAATTTCAAGTAAACTTCTTAAATATTTAACTAAATACCCTACTTTTTGGCAAGCCTCCCTGTTAGCAGAGTATTCCAATGTCCAGCATCGTTTGCTGTGCGTATTGTGTCGCCAGTTCTCGCTGGATGCGTTGCTCTGTTTCGATTTGTCTGCGTGTTTTTGTTTATGTTTAGTTTCAGCGGCGGCAGGTGGCCCGCTGTGCTGATTTGTTGATGGCTTTGGCACTTTTGGTGCTCAGCTGGATTAGTCAGGAGTTCGTGATGTTGTTCTGTTCGCTGTTGTTGGATCTTCTACTGAGTCTGCCGTTGCTGCTTCTGTTGCTACTGTTTGATTGTGGCTTATTGATTTGAAAGTCACATTTTATGCAGTGCAGCAGCTGCGAATCAGTCGAATCAGTCGAGTGGCACGTGCAACTTTTGCAATTTGTTGCTCGACTGCTGCGCAATGATAACCGACAGTGGCGCAGCTGTGGCAACGGGGAACGTGGGGAACGGGGCACGTGGGGAAGCAGTCAAAAACAATAGCCGAAGCTGATGCTCATGCTCAATCTGACTGACTCTAATGGCAATAAACAAATGCATTTTGTGTTCGAAACAGGCGAACCGGATCCGTTGCTGAACTGCACGCTGCTCAATCAAACATCGTCGGGCTTCCAAATCGAGTGCATCGAAGGCTTTGACGGCGGCCTCCAGCAGGACTTTATCATGGAGGTTTATGTGAACGGAACGACACGCTATCCCAAAATTTACAAATCAAAGTGAGTTGAGCGCAGAGAGACGCAGCCAAAGGAGTCACGGAGTAGGAGTAGGAGTAGCAGTCACGAGTCGGGCATGTGAAATATGGAATGTGAAATGCAAAATGCGAATCACATGCCGTGTGACTTTTGCACATTGCACAACAAAGCTCAACAAGGCGTGACAACGCATTCGACATCAAGGAGCGAGTCAGTCTATCAGCTACGACGACTCCTACTCCTGCTGCTCCGATTGCTGCTCCTGTTAGCCATTCCTTCTGTAGCAATGCTCATTTATCGCTCTATTTCTCTATCTCTTTCTTTCTCTCTGTCTGTCTGTGCCTCGTTTTTTGTGGTTTCTGCACGGGGCACATTCAAATATCGATTCGACGCGCATTACATGGACACGAAACGACACGCACAACAACAACAACTTGAACAACTGCAACAACAACAGGAAACCATACTTTGAGGTGAGCGGCCTGGTGCCCGGCATGGGCTACAACGTCTTCCTCATTGCGCACAACAGCAAGGGACGCAGCAATGCGACCATACTGCAGGTCTACACCCTCAAGGATCCCGAGAAGCAGACGGGTGAGTCCACAAAAAAAAAAACACAAACAGAAAGCCGGAGAAAAAGAAGGCACAAGCACAGCCGGAAAACGTAGTCCGAAACGGACTGCGGGCTGCGTGTGAAGAGGCAAATCGGTTTGCAATTTCATGCATGTCCTCTGATGTCCGATGCACGATGCTCCCTCCTCTGCACCCTGCTGGGGCATGTGTGCATTGCGCTGCCTACAAATTAATTGCCGCTGCAGCCGCAATTCGAGTTGCAGTTTACGCAGCTCGCCTTGGGGGCACCAGCACCCAGCACCGGGTTTGATTTGTCTTTTAATTTTGCTCTTTAAGTTTTCTTCTTTTCCCTGCGACTTTTTCTGCTAACATTTTCAGCCTCTTTGATTTCTTTTGTTTCTTTCTTTGACTTTGCTTGCATGCAATTTCAGTTAAAATAACCTTTACCAAGTCTTATCAGACCCCCAAGCCTGTTTATGGCATAACAACAAAAACTACTTCTACCAGCACAACAACAACAACAAGAGCACCACCAAAGCCAACAACAAGCGATTGTGTTTGCGACGAGAACGAGTTTCTCATCGAGGAGGCCGATGGTGAAGGTAGTGGCTACTTTGAGTTTAAGTTCTACTTTTAACTATCATCTCCTGAGTTGCATAATATCTTTTTATTTTTCACAATAATTTTTGTAATATTTTTAATTTTTACTGTTTGTTATTTCGATTTTATTTTATATATTTTAAATGATTGTTTTAACTGTTTTAAATAATTATTACATATTAAAATGATTAATCATAGTTTATTTTTACAATTTTATTATTTTATTTATTATTTTATATATTTTTATTTCTGGACATCTTTTGTTAGTAACTGTTCCATGATTTTATGTTTATTTTTAATTAAAATATTTTTTTGCTTTTGACATTTTTGTTTTCTGTTTATTTTTACACATTTATTGTATTTTATATTTTTATTTACAATTTAGTTTAATTTCAATTTGCTTCATATTTTGCTTAACTCAACTTTTGCAATAAATATTAACTTACATATCACATTTAATTATTGCAATGTTACTCTTTATTCAACAAATTTTCATAATTTATTTTGTATTCTTTTCAAATGCATATTTTTATTTCTGCAGTTTAATTTTATTAAGTTTTTATAAATGATTTGACATAACTTTGATTTTCTGTTTTTTTCTCATTATTGTATCGTGTTTTGCTGGCACACATATTGTTTATACAACTTACACACGCACACAATTTGATTTATTTACTTTTAATTTCGGAATTTATCACATTTAATTTTGCCAATTCGATTTCAATAAACTCCCGCACTATTTCCATTTGATGTTTATCGTATTTTTCAATTGACGCACTAACTTTGCATACGATTTGAATAACGAACAGCAAGGGGAAAGGGAACGCAGGGGAGGGGAAGGGGGAGTGTAAAAACAAATCCCGCTAGGCTTCGCTTTGGCTTTTGTTTTGGCTTTTGTTTTTGATTGTGGCTACTCTAAATGCTCGACATGCCGCCGCTGGCCGAGACAAAAATTAGCAACCTTAACACTGCGAGCAGCTTATAGCGGACC
Organism: Zaprionus indianus; assembly: GCA_018904595.1. Lineage (NCBI taxonomy): Eukaryota > Metazoa > Arthropoda > Insecta > Diptera > Drosophilidae > Zaprionus > Zaprionus indianus. The sequence goes on from JAEIHA010000152.1 coordinate 4,086,993, forward strand.
ACACACGTACAGCACGAACACAGACACACTCGACACACACACACACAGAGAGGAACACAGCAATGGAGACCAACACATATGCAGCTCATTAAGGCAAGACTAAATTCCAAGCACGTGCGGCAGGAACTCGGGTCGACAGCAGAAACAATGAAAGGGAAAAATGGGAGAGGGAAGGGACACTAGAAGGCAGGGGAACAAGAGGAGGGAACAGCAAGGGGGAGGGGATGAGTAAGCGGGTACGGAACGTAGTTAGCAGCTCATAAAACAATGCAAAGCAGCGCAGGACAGAGCAGGATAAAGGAGTGTGGGGACTGGAAAAACTCCAGTAAAATATGCGCTGCATTCCGGCTAAATAATTGTAGAACTCGCTTATTTCATGTATTCTCTCTCCCACTCTCTCTTTCTCTCTTTCTCCCCCTCTCTCCCTCTTTATTCCCTTCTCTATCTTCATCTCTCCTATCTGCCTTTGCTGCTGCTCCCTCCGCAGACCTCTCACTGGCCAACGCAGCCGTCATCGAGGACATCCGGCCATTCCTTGGCATTCTGGCCGGCATTGTGGGCAGCCTGTTCCTGGTGGCTCTCATCATTGTCGTGGTGGTGCGTGTGCGCGGCTCCACGGGACACGATCGCAATAATTACTCGCATCCGGGCAATGGCAACACCGGCGCCAGCAGCGGCAGCACGGCGAACGGCAATGGCAACCTCGGCATCGGCATACTGGGCAGCAACAACAACGGCAGCCTGGGCATCGGCACGATGGCCCACAATGGCGGGCAATCAGTGCAGGATATGCATCGCATCGGACGCGAGACGTGTCATGTGACGAGCAGCCTGGACAGCATTGATAAGAATCCGGACATCATTCCGCAAGGTGAGAGTGAGCTGCGACGACTAAGCGCAGCTTTCAGCCACCATTGCCCTTGACAATTGCTAACGTGTGTGTGTGCTTGTGTGTGTGTGTGTTGCAGATGGCCACGACGTGGACGATGAGTGGACAACAAAGGGACACAATCGTGCCTATGCAACGGCAGCGCTGGCCGAGCAGAACGCCGTGATAACCTCGAGCACATACGATCACATCATGCCCACCTACGCGGTGGTCGACAAGAAGTCCGGCCCGCCCACAGCACATGGCCAGTATATACAGTATAATACGCTTATACCCGTTAGCAAAATGGGCGCTTATGCCAATCAACAGCAGCAGCAGCACCAGCACCAGCAGCAGCATCCTCAACAGCAGCAGCAACAGCATCCGCAGCAGCAACAGAAGGTGAGTTATGCCTGGCTGAGCTCTAATCCGCACTTAGCCGCCAGTCAAACATTTAACCTTTTGCAAGATGGCCCCGCCATGGCATGGCGGCCATCTTAATTTATAGCCACGACAGGTGGCCACCAGCTGGCCATCACTTGTGTGTGAGCAGGTGAAAGGAAGAGCTGCCTCCACTTCCACTTCGTGCCTGCCCTGTTGCTGTGCGCGCATATTTTGGGTTAAGTGGTTTTTATGGCCGGCAAACAGTTCATTATTTAAGCCACAATTGATGGCCAGCATGTGGGTGTTGGTCTTGGCCAGACAGTTAGACAGACAGACAGTCGAACTAACAGGAAGGCAGCATTTGCTGATGGAAATCTAAAACGCTCAACAACTCGTCGAGAGCAAACGAACAGGAAATTGAATGAAGAATTTAATTCCTAAAAAATACAAATTAATCAAATTTGATTTTAAAATTTAACACGAGTGTATTAATTAAATAAAACTATACAAGTTAAGCAATTTATCTATGGAGGAAATGAAGAAATAAATCAAATTACTTTGATTGAATTAACTTTTGCCTAAATTCAAAATTGAGATTGAATAAAAATAAGTTCATAAAATATGTAGAACATTTATATAAATCATATTAAGACAAATTATTGAACTATCTACATTAAAATTAAAAAATTGATTTGATACAACTGAACCGAAATAAAACCAAACAAAGAGAAAGGGCAGTTCTTAAAATATATAAAAAAAAATATAGAAAATTTGTATATATATTTAATTGAATCTACGAACTAAACAAACCAATATTCTTAAGCTTAAAATATATAAAAATATTGAATAAAAATATAAAGTAATTCAAATTAAATTCAACTAGAAGAGTCCCTTTCAAAACCCTCGTAATTTGTTATGCTTTCCCCCCCTTGCAACAGACAAACAGCTTAGGCACTTTAATACCTTAGCCGTAAGTCTGAAGAATCCGATGAAAAACTACAGCATTCCACACCTTGTGCCAGCAACAACAAGAACAACTGCAAGAAAAAACATTTTCGCATAATTCCGCAAGCGGAAATCAAAAGAGCTGACAAAACTTTGGCGATTCTGGGGGGCAACACCCACAACGAGAAAACTTTATGATTGTGCAAGGTGGGAAAGCTGCAGGGAAAATGCCATTCGCTGCACACAGACAAACACACAGACACATACATACACTCACAGACACACACACAGACAGAGAGATGCGCGAAAAACATAGACGAAAATGTAGAAACGTAGAAAATCGGTGAAGGTCGCACAGATAAATAGAAAACAACGAGCTAGGGGGGAGGGAGGAGATCAGGGCTAGGGGCGTGGCTGTGGGCCTGGGCGTGGCTGTAGCAGCAGCAGCAAAACCAACATAATTTGAAAATCATTTAAGTAGAAATTTTCTGTGTGTGTGCGACGCCCACTAACAGCAACAACAACAACAACGAGAGGGAGAAGGAGCAAGGGAGGAAGTAAGGCAAAGCGCAGCAGCAGCAGCCGCCGCAGCTGTAGCAATATAAATTTTCCATTTGCGAATTTAATAAAAATAAGTTGCAGGCGGACCGACAGACAGGCAGACGAATGAAGGGCGAGGGCGGGGCGGGGCGGGGCAGACAAGCCGGACAGGGGCAAGCTGAAACAGCGCTAAGGAGCGCAAAACTGGAGCGAAGGATGCGCGCAATTTCTAGCTTGCAATGTGTATACGTGTGTGTGTGCCAGTGTATGTGTGTGTGTTGTTGTTGCTGTTGTAGCTAGCCTGGCAAACTCAAAATGCAATAAACGGCAAGTGTGCGCTGTGCTCGACGCGCGCTCCAACTGCAGCTGCTGCTCACCAAGAGTGCTTGCTGAATGTGATGGGCAGCAAGTAGGGGCAGGCAAGGGGAAGGGAAACTAGCTGATAGGAAATACAGGAGGAGTGAAGAAGAGGGAATAGAATGTTAGCCAGACACATTACAAGCAGGCACGCTGCATATGAGCATTTCGAACAAGAAGAAGCAGAACAGCACAGTAGAAGAAAGCCTCAGCAGGCAATCGAGAGGTGCGAACGGGCGAGTCAAAGCGCAGTCAAAAATAATTGCAGCATGAAGAAATTAAAATAGTTGCACATAGTAAGCAGATAGTGCAGTTTTAAAGGCATTTTAATAGTTTATTAATTGTAATTAATTCATAATAATTATTGTAATTAACTAAATAGCGAAAGAAACAAGGCAAACGTGTGAGACTAGGCAGAATTACTTTATGCTACGCCTGCTTGCCTAGCTTGCCTTGCCAGCATCAATTTCCTTTTGCCTGCGAACTTGTGCAACACTTAATTAAAGTATTGAAAACAGCACTGGGCTCACTTGGGCTCAGCTTAGCCACTTTACACCTGCCACTTGACAATTATGCAAGTGCCAAGCAAACTGAAGGTGATTGACGCAACTCAGTGGCCTCCCTCCTCCTTCTCTATATATCTCTCTCCCTCTCTGTCCCGCTCTCTGTCGCCCTCTCTGTCCTCACTCTCTGTCCTCACTCTGTTCCTCTCTTTGTCCCTCTCTATCTATATCTCTCTCTCTTTCCTTCTCTAACTCTCTTACTAATTCCCCTTCTCCTTCTCTTTGCAGACTGAGCTCAGCTATAGCGAGCTAGCTGCCCCACTGGTGGGCAGCGCTCCACTCGGCGTCAGCGTCGCCGGCATGGGCGGCGTTCAGCGACTGACGCCCTACTGCAGCGCCACGTTAGGACGGCCGCGACAGACGGAGCTGAAGCGGGCGGAGCCGAACATCTACTCGCAGGTAAATGTTATGATGGATGACGAGATACTCGCCGACCTGCAGGCGGCCACAGCGAAGGGTGGCAGCTATGTGGCCGGCGCTGTGGTCGACAATGTGGGCGGGGCCGGGCGTGGACACTACGTGCAGGGCTATGCGACGCGCGTTTAAATATTCTATTGAATTTATTGCTAGTTAATTATCTTGTTGTGCTTTCTGCTTTCTGTTTTTGTTAATTGCAATTTTTGATTTGTATTTTTTTGCTTTAAATAAATTCGTTCCAACTTTTAGTTTGCTTTTTCAACTTCTACTTTGCCACACTGTGCTGCACTTTATTTATTGGCACACACAGACACAGGCTGTGCCACAAGATTTTTAATTACATCTCGAGAGCTGTGGCAGGCTGGGGGAAGGGAGGGGGAAGGGGGTCAGAATCAATTACGAACATCGCATAACTCATTTGCAGCTGGCGAATCAATAAACTGACTGACTGGCAGCTGGCAGCAGGCAGGCAGCATTTCCCACACCTCCTACTGCCCCGCCCCCTCTGCAGTGCACACAAATATTTGTCTTCTATTGAGAAAAAATCTACACGAAATTACGCATACGCAGTGTGGTGCAGGCAAAGCATTGAAGACAGTTTTACAAAGTACGTGAGAAATTTGTGTGTGTGGGTTTGGGCGTGAGTGTGAGTGTGTGTGTGTGTAGGTGCGTCTGTGTCTGTGTGTGTGCACATAAAACCAACTCAAGGCAGCACAGCAAATGCATTTGACACCAGCAGTGCGTATACGTAATGCGACTGGGCAGAGAAATAAGTCTAACTAGGCCAGCACAGCACTGTGGATACTCTGTAAGGAGTAGAGAACTAAAGGGGTGTATATTAACACTTCTAAATATGATTTATATAGATTTTAAAGGAGAGAAATATCAGTTTTATATATAATTAAAATATATTTAAAATTTCTTCCCAACTCAAACTTCTTTATATCTTTTTAATCTTCATGTTCAGTCTTCTCAACTCTTTTTCAATTAAAATCTCCCCAGGTAGAATTGCGTGCAGCAGTTCAACTGGCTCTGCTGCTGCTCTTCTTCCTCTTGCTGCTGCCCTTTTGTCTCTGGTCTGCTTTGATTTCAACAATTATTGTAATGACTTGAGTTATGCTCCTCGTGTTGTACCACTCCCTGACATTTTCCTGCTGCTGCCGCATCGATGTTGTAGTTGAGCTTGCACTCTCCGCCCGAGCGTGCTGCTCTTAAAATGCACTTAAGCAGAACTTTGTGTGCGTGTCCATGTTTGAGAGTGTGTGTGTGGCACATTGTCCATGTGCAGAGAGCAAACAACTTTTATGGCACAACAACAGCAACAACAACAACAGCAACAACTGCCATGGCAACCATTTACCTAATGACATTGTATGGCTTTATTGTCATTTATCGAAAAGTTGTACACGACACGAAGTTGCTCTATCTCTGTCCCGTTCTCTTTCTCCCTCTCTCTCTCTCTTCTGCTTGACCAGCAGGCAAAATGTTTGCCATTGATTTTGCTCGCCCTATTTTATTTTTATGGCAATTATTTTAATTCGATTATGTTTGTACTTTCTGCTGCTGCAAGTTGTCGTTGCTGCTGTTGTTGTTGTTGCTGCTGTTGCTGTTGCTGCTGCAGTTTGTTTTACAAAGTTCCACAAACTGTGCTTTGTAAGCATTTTTGGAACTAAACACGAGAGTAAAGTGCGCATAATTCAATCAGCTCGCACCAAAGTGAAGCAAATGCAATAAAGAGTAAAGGGAAAAACTTTTCTTGTTTTTTTGTTGTTCAGCATTGATTGATATTTCATTTGTTTTTATTCCCATCTCTGCTTACACTTTCACTGCGCTCATTTGTTTAATTTTCATTTATTTAATAGTTGCTAAATTAATTCCATTAAAAGCTTCGCGACAACAGCAACAAATTCCTTGCCACACTTTCGAACGCAGACACAAATACGCGGACAAGCGTTATAAATATGCCTGGCGCAAACAATGGGGTATCACTGGCACACACACTGACTTACACACACACACTCACATACTCAAACACACTCACACTCATACAAACTTACACACATCCACTCACACGTGTGTGTTCAGGCGCACAAACTAGCGAACGTCCTTCCCGACGGGGCAATTATTGTAGCCAGTAAATGGAAGATGAACGCGTGGGCCAAGCAGCAACAACACTAACAAACGCAGGACTACAACAACAACAGTAACAGCAACAACAGCAACCACAAAATCAACAACAATTACAATAACAAAAGCCTCAGCAGCGACCGCCGTGTTGGCGTTGGTCTACAACTCTCGCCAATAAACACGCTGCCGCCACAGCAGCGCACACACAGTTGGCCAGAGATATGCGCACACACACACACACTCACGCACACACAAATGTACAAATACAAGCACTTAACTATCCCCTGGCAGTACCCCTGCCTTAGCCCCACATCAACCTAATGCTCATTTGCCCCCCGCACGTTCCACTCATATGGGGGGAATATATTAAAATGAGTGGCTAAGTCAACAAAGCGAACACTGTAATTAGGGGCGCCAGGCCAGCGAGGGTTGCCACAGGCAGTTGCAGAAATGTGGGAAAAAGGGAGAAGGGGGAATTTGAGTAGTCATTAATTAATTTTTAGAATTTATATTTTACATGCTGTGTTAATTTAATCTTTAATTGAACAAAGCAACTCATTTTTGTTTTGCATTTATTTCTTAATTTGTAAGCCTTAACATTATTTGATTAATAGTAATATTTAATATAACTTAATTAATGTCAAGCTATTTTTCTAAACTTACATTTTCTATAAAGCATAAAATATATATCAAATATTTTAACTAAATAACTCTTTTGTTGTTTTATTTATTTAACAAAGAATTTTAATTGCCTTGAAAATTTTCTTTTTCCTGTTGCAATCTTTTCTTATTTTTCTTACTCTTTTATCTTCAATATTTCATCTTTCTACATATATAGTTTTTTTACTAAATATATTTAAATTTATATTTAGTACAACAGCTTATCGAAAACAATTTACTTAACTAACAGTAAACAGCTGCTTCATATCAAACCTGCAACTACAATTTCAATCAATTCGCGTGCAACTTTGTGCATATCAATTATAACATGCGCCCTCTCTCACCCTCCCCCCCCTCTTACTCTCTTTCCTCCCCCTCTTAGATCGATCTGGCACACCATCCCATGTACTCAACGAGTCCCATGTTCGGAGCAAACAGCACCATCACCGGCGTCACCATGTCACATCCATCACAATTGGCCACCTTCTCGCCAACGCCGCCGCCTCCCATCTTCGCGCACAGCGTGGTCACCACAGGCGATGGCCTGCTGCAGCCCGTGACGTGCATGGGCCTGGTGGCCACATCTTCAGCAGCCAATGGACCCGTCCTACAGCAGCAGCAGCAGCAACAGCAGCAGCAGCAGCAGGCAGCGGCCACTGCAGTTGGCGGAAACGGAAGCATCGTCGGCGTTGGCGTTGGCGTCAACGTTGGCGTTGGCGTTGGCATGAGCCTTTATGGCAGCGATGTGGTAAGTGTCAGTTTGATGTACTTCTAGTCCGGGGCCATCCCAGGGCTGTGCCGCAGCAGGCTGCCTGCCTGCTGGCCGCTTGTTGATAGCAGCCCCCTTTCGCTTAGTGTCCGAAACGTTGAAAGCATCAATATGCAAAGTGGCTTTTTTGGTGGCAAGGCGGGGGGAGGGCAGGGGAGGGGAAGAGGTTGCAGGTCGCTGGGCGAAAGCGATGTGAAGCAAACATTTATCTTGGGCACGCCCCAAGCCTTAGCCGCAGTCTCCTCCGCTACCCACTTCAGCAGCAGCAGCAGCAGCAGCAGCAACCCTTAGCCGAATCTCTTTTGTGCCTTTTTATAAATTGCAGCCACTGGGGCAGAAAATGGATTTTTGCGGTTCGTCTGATAACTGCTCGGGGGATTCAAGAGTAATATGCATTATGCGGCGGTTACTTTGCGAGTGCCGAGTGGGAAGTGGAAAGCGGGAAGAGGGAAGAGCGGGCAGCGCATTGAGGTATTATCAGTGTGTTAATTAGTTGGGGGAAAAACAATGAATTAGACAACATTTGAATATGGCAAGTAGAGAGTTGAATTGAAATTATTATTTCAAGTTTGAGTATTGTTGATGTCTTCAGATTTCAAGTGAATTGGCTTGAGTAAGACTTGGCTGTAATCTTAACTTGATACCCAGGAATGAAAGAATACTATGCTACTCTAATATTAACCTTCATTTACACTCAATATGTACTAGGTTAGTGTGCCAGTCCAATCTGAATACAGTATAATTCGCTTAGCTGCCTCGAGTACTTTGCACAATGCCTCGATGCAGGTAACTTAAAAATGCAGCTAACTTAATTTTTTTTTTTAAGGAAAAAGGAAAATTCACACAAAAAAATGGAAAAATAATGCAGATATCTTGCCGATGCAGCTAACTATCGATGCAGCTAAGCGAATTATACTGTATTATAAAATATTTTCACAAATTCGAAGCACCTTTAACTTAATAAGAACACTCAATCCTTTTTTATAATCAAGTCTTGAATTATTTGAAGAATTATACAACAAATTCTACCTGCTTTGAAGAGAGTCTAACTCCGAATTTCTTTATTCATATCATAAGACTCAGTGTTACTATATTCATATTCATTGCTTCATATTTATTTGTAGACTCCCTTATAACCTCCCAACATTGTTTCGCTAACTAAATTCACTACTCTCTTTGATTCTGCCACCTTTCCCATTCCACATCTCTCTTACTCTCTGCATCTTTCTCTCTCCGTCTCTCTTTCTCCCTCTCTTATACCTGCAAAGAGTTGAACCTCTCTCGAATATAACACTGGTGTATCACTCTTCCGCCGCACACTTGATCCCCGACTGTATAAATTTAAAACCCAAATTTAATGGCCAAAGTTCAAAGCGGTAAATGACCTCGGCAAGTGCACGAAAATGACAGCCGCAGTACAATAAAATACAAAGCGGCAAAAAAGAAACGGGTTGCTTGTTCTGCGCTTCCTCACTCCGTCTCACTCTCCTTTGTCTCTTCCTCTCTCTGTCGCGCTTATTGTCTCTGTCATTTGCTCTATAAATATGCCATTATGTGTACACTTGGTGACGCGCAATGCGTTAGTCCTGGCGACGGGTTTGCTGCTGCTGCTGCAGCCGCGGGCAGCATCCCGAACTGAGGCTGCGGCTGCTGCTGCTGCTGCCATTGCATTGTGCTTACACGAACTTACGGCTTATCCGTCTCTGTCGCACTGACGGCGTGTTTTTTTTCTCGCAGCCAAAGGACACTGCGGTGTGGCAACTTTTGACTCTAATGATTGCAATTATTATGCTCCGCAAAGGCGAAAAAAACCCCAACTGAATTCACAATGTCCTTTTTTTGACTCTGCGAGTAGTTGTTGTGCATGTATGTGTGTGTGTGTGTGTGTGCGAGAGTGTCCCCAGAGGTTTTGAAAAATGCAAGCCAAAAGGCAGCGAGGCGCGCCAAAGTTAACCAGAAACATAGCAGCAAAACCAGAACAACGAGCGCCAAGCAGCAGCAAAGGGAGAAGGGATGCCGAGGGGGGAGCAAGGAAGGGCAACTGGGTTTCAACTGGGAACTGTGTGTGACTGGCAACTGGCGACTGTTGCGGTGCTGCCTGGGGTGCCTGCTGCTGCTGCGACTGGCAAATGGTTAGATTCGCCGCGGCGAATGTTGCGAACGCAACACGCATACGCCCAGTTGGTCTGGCCCAGCCCTGCCCAGCCCTGTCCCGCATTCGGCATTCGGCATGGGCGTAATGCGAATTCGTAATAGCTGCGGGTACTCAAATAATGCGCGCCTCGTTAATTTTAAAGCAGCGCCTTTTACTGTTTTACTGTTTCATGTTTTTCAGAGCAGCCCACGCCGCGTTGCTGTCTCCGGTTTCCTTGCGCCTTTTTGCTATTTCCCTTTTATTGCTTTCCACTTGTCATTGTGTCTAGTAAGCTCTATGGATTTGCTAGTTGTGCAGTGTACACTCTGCCTGCGGGGTGGCAAAGAGTATTTTATGTGCTTTCTGAATTGAGAGATGGTTTATCAAGAACACTTTAAACTTATAGAGTATCTGTGTAGGGTATCTGTGTGTCATCAATTTATCTTAACAGACTACGCAGCTAATTCTGAGTATCTTAAAGAGTGACTCAATATAACTCAACACTCTCGATTAACTTGATTGCGAAATATATTCGACTGTTTATTGCCGGCACTCAAAACAAAAGAACAAAACACTTAAATGAAAATCGCCCTTGAAATCGTAACGAATTTTCCGCTTGTTATTCTCCACAGGCCAAGCCACAACTACTGAAGACGGTGCCAGAGGAACTGCATCATCAGCTGAATGGGGATGAGGTGCTCATCGCACAGGATCGCAATCATGGAACGGGCACTCGCTTTTGACGCTAAGCGAGCAGCAGAAGTAGTCAGTGAATAAAGCCAGGAACAAATCAAAAGAAGGGAGAAGAAGGGAGAGGAGAGTCGGGGGAAAGTGTATCGAATGAACGTAGTGAAAATTGACTATAAGTTATGTGATGTGCGCGGAGAGTACTGAAACCAGAAATCAAACTGTCGCCAAAGCATTTAGGGGGGAAAACAAAAGGGGGAAGGTATCGTGAAGGGAAACTGCAAAACTGAATTGGGAAAACTGAAAACTAAAAACAGAAAAATACTTGAATAATATGTAGCACTTTTTAAAGCAGCAAACGACAAAGAAAAGAGCGCAAAATAGTGTAAAAAGCAACAAATAAATCAATTGAAAACAATAACCGATGCATGTGAAACGTTTACGAATGACGAGAGACACAGAGAGAAGCGAGAAAAACAAACAGAACTTTCCACTAGACCTAAGCGTGACGTGTATAAACCAATCGAATACTAACACTCTGATTAATATTCAATCTGCAAGTACTCTATATACATCATATATATATACTTCATATATATCGATAGACACACTATATACACACACAATGATTGGATTGTTAATGTATTTTTAAACGACAGCTTTAAGCGCCAGAATCTAGAGAACTTCTAGCTAAGAGAAAAGAAATTCATTAGAATTAATTATGATTATGATGGATTATATTTGTATGATTGTATTATGATAATTGTAATTGTAACTACAGTCATATAGCTATAATTATTGTTGTTACTTTGTGTTTATCTAGCTTGATCCTAAGCCATCAAATGAAACATAATTATGAGAATATAAATACAATTTATTACACATAAATCGAATTCGTCTAGTCTCCTAAGCATAGCGGAAAATGTAATTACGCGATTTGTTTACCAACTCCGCGCTGAGTGGGCAAGGGAAAGGCATAAAAGAATTTAAAAGCAGGCTAGGTTAAGGAGAATTAATAATTAACGGTTAACTTAACGGAAATTAACTCAATTTAGCAACGCAACGTTTGCATTTTATACGTAAAGAAAATGAACATAAAAAGCGAAAACAAACTCAACTCTAACATAAATAAATAAACTAAATAAACTAACGATGAATGGGAAATTGATAATTCATTAAACTTTAAGCAACTGCATGTAAAATATTTAACAGAAGCCAAAAACAAAATAAACACTCGAAGGAAATGTATTTAGATGTAAGTTAACATTTATAAACATAAAAATAGTTAATAAATTAAATTTAATAACATGTATTAATAAAAAATAAACCAAATGCATTTTTTACTGCTAACATAAGGGTTAAAGTGACGTCTGACAAAGCGATCAGCTTCTACTACGTAGTCAGTGTGTGTTGCATAGCAGCCAGCTGCTGCACGGCGATCGGCAATGCAATTGCCAATGGTGAATATGTAGTTGAGGTGAATAGCACTGCCGCTGTCAGCTGGTTTATTCCCATTCACAATAGAATTTGAGTTTAGTTCCCTTTGAATAGAATTTTCAACTTTTTCACTGCGTTCATTGACCTGAACAAACATTACAAAGGTGCCCCGTTGCAGGGGGTGATGGGTGAGGGGTGTACTTCGGCCGACAAACGCTGCAATTTGGTGTCCGCAAACATTTTGCTAACTGTAGGCGTTGCCGGTGTCCCAGTGGGCACGAGCGTGGGCGTGCCTGGGCACTGCTGTGGTGTGTGTGTATGTGTATGTATGTATGTGTGTGTGTTTAGCGTGTGCCTTGTAGCAAACGCCAAATATTGACAGGGCGCGTGTACAAACACACGGGCAACGGAAGTCAAGCTGAGCGACACGACCACAGCGACAAGTACAGCAGCAGCAACAACAACAACTACAAGGGAAGAGGCAGAACAATGAGAGCAAGTAGAACAACAACAACAACAAGAACAATGACAACGTTGCCGATATATCGTTCAAAAATTGTCAGGCCATGTAAATTTTGTATGCGAAAGCACTTAACACCATTTTCGCTTAAGCAGTGCAAACAGGCGGCGACTCAACTAGATGCGAGTAGTGCCTGCCAAGGGGCAGCAACTAACGGGAGAGACAGCGCACCTGGTGAGCAGGTAAACAGGTGAGTGGGTAGACTGGCCCATATCATAGACATCATCAGTTATGACTGCACCTACATGGAAAGCAAATTATGCAAATTTGGAGCCTCGCATCGTCGATGACTTGTAAATTTCGGTGGTGGCAACTCGACTGGAGTCCTGTTCAGATGTGAAGATATGCCAAAAGGTAAGCGAACAAACACGCACACATTGTACACACGCACACACACACACACGTGGATGCACGCACACATGGTAAATATTTGGCACGCTATGAATAGCAGCAGTGGCGCCTCGCCTCAAGGAGCAGCAGCCGCATCAGCACCAGCAGCAGCAGCAGCGGCAGGTAACGGTATCAAATTAATTTGGCCACATGTCAAAAGCTAAAACCACAGAGGGAGAGAGAGCGGGGGAGAGAGGGAGGGAGTGTAGAGCAGCCAATGCTGGCAGGAATACGATACTGGAGGAATACTAGAGCAGCACAGCGAAGGATGGCAACGTGGATAGAATAGAATGTAGCGCACGGCAAATGGAAATCAATTAATCAAACTGCGCTACATAAATTATAAATTAAAAGCCTGTTTATGTTTGTTATTGTTGTTGTTGTTTCTCCTGCTCCTCCTCTTCTTTTTCTCCACTGTTCTACTGCTTCGTAGTGCCGCCCGAGGCGTCATCAATCAAGCGGCAATTAAGCGAGACAAGCGTCCTCGGCCCACTGACTGCCTGCAGCATTTTTATGCTGCCCACTCGCTGCGGTAGGGAGCGGAGAGGGGAGAGCGGGGTTGGAGCGACCCAACCTGATGACATAAAAATGGCATTCGATTGTTTTCTAAATCACAAATAAATATTTTAAATGAATTGCAATGTGATTTTTATTGGGATTTTATGGCCCCAGCGCACACAGAGGCAAAACATTTATTTTCGTTTTTATGAGAGGGAGAGAGAGAGGGGGGAATTCAAATGTATATAGAGTGTAACAAACCCATATAAAACCCAGCGAAGAATGCAAATTGTACGCGCATTTACATGCACTTCTCCCTTTCCCTCCAAAAATAAGCTAAACGGGAATCTGTTTTGCCATAAATGGCTGAAAATGAATGTGCCTTGTTTAGGTATTTTTGGCGGAAAATGTATTTTAATTAATATTTTATTTTGTCAAATATATTTTTGGTATTTTCTAACTGAATGTAGAGAGGTATTTTTCTTTAAAATGTATGGTACGAGGGTCGTTTGATAAGTCCGTGACTTTTTGTATTTGCCGCGCACCTGCTCTAAATACAACACTGCTCCTGTCAGCAGTTATCGATTAACAGCTGACTGTAAAATTTTGAGAAAGCTGCGTTTTTTGGTTTGCGTTTTATAGGCATTGAAAGCAGACGATCTCGTGAATTTTAACGAAAATGGAAAAAAGTGAATTTCGTGTCAGCATGGCAAAATTTCATAAATTGGGCTACGAACTGCTACCCCATCCAGCATATTCTCCAGATTTAGCCCCCTGTGACTATTTTTTGTTTCCAAACATGAAGAAATGGCTCGGCGGTAAGAGATTCGGGTCATCACAGAAACAAACGACTATTTTGAGGGCCTTGAGAAAACCTATTATTTGGAAGGAATAAAAAAATTGGAAAAACGCTGGACTAAATGTATAGAGCTAAAAGGAGATTATGTTGAGAAATAAAACGCTTCTTTGACGAAAAAAATATATTTTATTCAAAAAGTCACGGACTTATCAAACGACCCTCGTATATTCTAGCTTTGGTATTTGCAGTTATGTATTTGCTTTGATTTGATTTAGTTTTTGCCAATAGGAATTGCATTTTCTAGGAAATATTAAATGTATTTTGCAAAAATATGTTGGCTTGAAAAGGGAAGTTTTTGAACAGGAACTGAAACACTTTTTATATGTTTTTTTAGTTCAGAAAAATGCTTCTAATTAGACATTTAATGGCAAAAGTTTTTGCTAATTATACTTATATTGTGAAATATTCTTAAAAACTAATTAATTAATTTAAAGTAATAATTTTGTCATTCATTCTTTCAGTTTTCCCCTTTCTATGCCTGTTAATTTATGTAGAAAAATTCCACAATGGAAAACACTTCAACTCCAACCGAATACACAAATGTTTTACTTTGAGAGTTTCCTGTTTGTACAACAACCTCATGAGCCTTAAATGCGCTTTTATTGCAACAGGGTATATGAAGAACATTTATAGCCAATGCCACAAGAGATAAATTACAAGCTACCAAACTGACAGACAGACAGACAGAGAGACAGAGAAAGAGACAGCGCGATCGAGCTGCTTTTCTTTTATTTTCCCGCTGCCACTCGAGCCCAAGTTGCATTCGACAAGTGCATTTACGATTCTCGCAACAGTTTTCTGCATTTTGTGGCTGATTTTTATGGCACATATTAAAAATGCTCACACTAAAGTTTTTATTGCCTCCCCTCGCTCTCTCTCTTTTTGTCTCTCTCTCTCTCTGTCTGTCTTTCTACTCTGCCAGTCGATGATAAATGGCAAAGCGAGTTCGCTTACAATTTGTAATTGTTAGCGACGGCATTCGGAAAGTTTTCGTGTATTATGCAACATTTGCTTTTAATTGATTGTTAAAAATGACAAACGACCTTCGTGTGATTTATGTCCTGCTGCAGCTAATAAAATGCCTCGAAGTGTGCGCGCGAATTAAATAAACGCGCGATGCAATTAAACGCATTTCTTTCTCTTCTCTCTCTCTGTTTTTTTTCTCTTTTTTTGGCACTTGCACTGACACTTAAGCCGGCGCATTAATGCGTGTCTGTCTGGCAGTAAGTCTCACTCTCTGTCCGTCCGTCCGTCTGTCTGTCTGCCTGTCAGCCATTTTGTTGCAGCTGGCTGATTTATAAGCCGACACTTACAGCAGCAGCATCGCTGGCAGCAGCGAAAGAAACGACCATGTCCACGTTTACGTCGCGGACGCGAAACATTTCGAGCTGACCGCTGAAATTTTCTTACCACTGATTTATTTACATTTAAGCAATTTCATCGCCCTGACCAGCCAGTGGGGGAGGAGGGGGTGCGAAGGGGGGAGGAAGTGTGCGGCATTGCAAGCGGAAATTGGCAAGCACAATTGCCGGACTGGACAGGGTGCATCGCTTATAGCAGAGACCCCCCTCTCCTCCTTTCTGTGCTTCGTCTGCCACTGTTGCTTGGCCGGGACAGAAGATTAATGTAGCCGCTTTTATTGTTCGGCCAGTTTGGTCACTCGCTCTGGCCGTTTTGTACAATTTATTGTAAATAAAAATGACAACGCCGCAGAGCAGAAACAAAAGGGAAAATTGAGTTGAAGGTTAACACGGACTGACTGCCAGTCAAGGCAAGGAAGGGAAAAGGCACTTGATTTTGCTGTGATACTGATCACTGTTGTGACCGGTGTTAAATGGCTCTTAAATGTAGGAAATTAAATGTGCATACTAAATGAGGATTTCTAGTTTCTTGTAATTTAAAAGAAGTAGAAAATAAAGACTGACTAGAAGTAGAATCTAGCTTGTTTTTAGTCTGCCTGCCAAGTGAATAAATCATGTAGCTGTCTAGGCATTACTGCATTATTCCAATTGTTAACGAACAAATCGTAGAATGCCTGAGAAACAGTGGTTAGATAATAGAGACATACTTTAAGCAGATTTACAACAGAACTTGATTTAGAACTCTTACAATATCTGAAATAAAGTCTAGTTTTAAACTCCCCAAAGAGCACAAAACCTAGTCCGTTCATGCTTCATCTTCAATAGTATTTTCTATTTCAATTGAATTTCAAAAATATTCAAATCAATATGTCTTTCCTTCACAAAGACTTCCTATCTATATATCAATGAAATCTATCCATCAGCAGCCGCAAACTGATTTTAAAAGCTTGACACGCAGCAGCAAATTGACGAGCAAATAAACAGGTTGCCGCAAGGAGGCACAGGAGGGTGGAGGGAAGAGTCACAATGTGCGCCATTGTGCAGACAATAATGTGCAGCAAATCTACGCAAATTTCATGCAAACAAATCCATTTAATACGACTGCACACACACAGAGAAAGGGAGAGAGAGAGATAGGGAAAAGGGAAATACAGTTAGGCGGCGACACCTTTGTGACACACGCAACATTTGAAGGTTAAATAAATTGCCGAGCTACGTTGCTCGCAGCCAAAAAACATATGCCCTGTGCCGTTGGCCATAAATATTTGGGATGCCGAACCGGCAAGCCAAAAAAAAGGGTTAAATAAGGAAGACCAAATACAAAGAGACACGCACACACATGCAGGGGGAGAGGAGGGAGACGAGGGGAGCCAAACAAATGCCGCCACATTTACATAGAAAGTACCTGGCGGTGCACATTTCATGTCTTTTGGCTCCGGCTCCGCTTTCCGGTTAATATGGCGGCGTCAAAACAACATTAAACATGGACCCGGCTCGAACGCATGTCGGCAACTGGCAACCGGAAGTGAGTGAATAACACGCACTGCGTATACGTAATGCGCATAAAATTTGAAAAGCAACGCACGGTAATGCGGTAATACGACTGGGAGTCTCTCGCCCATGTCGCCCGGGCTGCCCTTTGTCAGAGCCCTTTGACCTCTTTCCCCTCTCCTCTCTCTCTCTCTCTCTGCCACATCGCATTCTTGTGCCACAGTTTGCAAATTATTTTTTTAGTACTTTATTCAATGCGCATTAGGCGGCGCGCACTCAGCATCAACTCCAGCTTCAGCTTCGGCTTCAGGTTCATTTTTGGCTTGGGATTTGGGCTCAGAATTCAGCATTCAGTGAAGGGATCGACGTCGTGCGCTGCTTACGTGGACTTAAATCGTAAATAAATCGTAAGGATGCGGGCCTGTGTGTGATGTGAGGTTGCTTTCCGGGCAGCGATTGCCAGTCGGATTGACAGTGCTTTGTGCAGTGGGTAGGCACGTGTGTGGGTGGGTGTGAGTACGTGTGTAGGTGTATGTGTGTGTGTGGGAGGGGAACCAAGGAAACAAACTAATGTGGGCCTTTTAATTTATGTTGAATTTTTTACAAGGCTGCGTGTGAGCTGTGTGTGAGGGAACAAGTTTACAGGTGCGATAATTAGGTGCCCAAAGAGTGGCAATTTATTTATAAAATATGTAAAAACAAACTCGAACTGAAGACACAGGTGTGTGTGAAACTGAAGCAGAGGAGTTATGAGTGGAAAGAAGGATGAGCTCTTTAGTTTTAATGCAAAAGAAGATTAACTGCACACTGTGAAGTTTGTATAGAAAGTGCAGAAAAGAACGAAGAATAATGAATGAATATACATACATACACGTATATAATAAATTAAACAATTGCACTGTATGATAAATTTAATAATAAACGATTTGTTTTATATTTTGTATGATAATATAATTAATATAATTATTACCAACAAAATTACCCCAATGTATTTATATAATTGAAATTATGAATCAAATTGTTTTCGCTTTTTAGTCACTTATGTCAGTACTTTGAATCAAAAATATTCAAAAACATTGCCGAAATTCTTTAAATTCTTCATTTTAATATTGTAACTGCTGCTGACATGGTTAATTGACGGTAATTTTAGCGCGGTGCAACTAATAACGCCGCGTTTTGTTATAATTATCCTTTGTATTTAAATTGATTCCTTTGTGTGTGCTCATGAATGTGTCTATACATGTGTAAGTGTGTGTGTGTGTATGTGTGAACGGTCTATTATATTATAAAACACAAGTGAACTGAACTTAACTGAGAGGTGAACCGCAGAGTTGTTATGTTGTCAGTCAATTGGCTAATTTGCTGCACGAATTTCATTTGGCATTTTCATTATTTTGATTGAATGTTTATAATAAGCTGCTGCAACGTCAACTGATTATATTGTAAATAAATGCAAATTGCATTATTATATTTACAGTTTTTACCGCGTACACTTTTTTTTGCATTCATTGCCTAATAAACACAACTATTGCGCATTCACATTGATATTTATGTTCGCATTTTGGGGCAGGTGAAGGACGCATAAAGTGGCACATTGTAATGTTTATAATTTGGTTTATTAAAAATGCTTCACATGGATAATTAATAAATTGCGCATCACAACAGCTGATGGCTCATCATCAACGAGATGGAGCCGGAGAGTTTGAGCTCACCAGACTAACCAGACATTGCGGTCGAGTGCACAAATCAAATAACTGCATTCCGTATTTATATGCTAATTATTTTCATTCAAATTTAATTAGGTTTTTTTCTGTAAATTCATTTTATATTATTGCTGCATTTTGTCGGATTACAAATAGAAATTCGCATTCATCACAAGCAACAGACCGAACTGAAGATGAACAAAAACTCAACTAGCAAATGAGAAATTAATGTTGTTCGATTTAAACTGATGAGCATGTGAAAATGTATAATACATTGAGAGCATGTGTAACAAACTGAGAAATAGGTCTCTATATGGATTCAGACTTAAAGAGACTTTGTGTTTATGTGAGAACTATTTATGATCGGCTCCAATGAATGCATACTAAGTTGCTTCAGTTTTGCTGCTTTAATTAGAAGTTGTATTATTGGAAGCAAATTAAACTAATGATTTGAAACTGCCCTGCTTTATAGCTGCTTTCTCCAATTTGAAATAGAAGTAAATGAGGTCACACATAACTAACATACAACTGAGTCATGTAAGGTAAACTCAAAGGCCTTGAACACAGTGTCGCCCAAGGATATACAGAGACATTAGGCGTGTTCAGTGAATACCTTGAAGCCATTTAAGCCTGCACATTATGTAACTGCATTGTCACATGTATATTAATTTGTAATCAATGGCATTGCCTGTAATTTAGCGACATCCAGAGCCTATTACAGTCTCCTTCTTGTTGTCCTTCGGTCTTAAGTCTATAATTAGACGCAGAACGTAAATGTTTTTGCAATTATGAAATTTGCATAGAATATTTTCTGCAGCCGAGTCTTTCAACGAAAGTGAAACTGTTTAACTGCTCAACTGTTCAACTGTGGCACGCTGCGTATGCGTAACGAGGCAAATTACAAACCCGCCCGGCAATTATATGACCAAACTTTTTGACGGCCAGTGCGGGGGCACTAATTGGTTTTTGATTTCGTCGTCTTCTGCTCGGGGCACCCGTTGCCAGCCCAAATGACTGTGGCCAGAGACGATTATTCGAGCACTTCGACTGCAGCAGCAGCAAGTGCATGCCAGTGCATGCCAGTGCATGCCAGTGCATGCATGAGCGTGCAAGTGCATGCAAGTACGTGGTGTATATGCCTACAATTTGTCAAAAGTTGAAACTTAACGAAATTAACCCTTAAGTGCGTTTCCAGCTCGAGTGTTTTGAGCGTTAAGTTTTCGTCTCCTCTTAAGTGTGCGCAGCCTGTGTGTGTGTGTGAGTGTATGTGTGTGTGAGTGTGTGAGTGTATGTGTGTGTGTGTGTGCTTTCTAAAGTTGACTACGCTAATATGTCACTTTGTCGTGGCAAAAGTTAACTTTGCCAAGTCAGCCAAGAGCCACGCCCACTGGCAGTGCCTGCACTTTGGTTTTGCACTCAACTGGCTTTTTTATACCCTGTAATAATAGGAGGTGTGGTAAGCGAGACGTTAGATGGTAGACATGTAACTGAACAATAAACTATGCTTTACAGGGTAAACCAATTACAGTCTGTGCTGGCTTGCTTAGCTTTTAAACATGTCTACAACTGTTGAACATATTCTACCTCTCTTACAGGGTATTCCCTAGTCGAGCAGACTGTCTACCTATGCAGTTTAAATTTCTCTTTAATTTTGCTGCCACTTTCCTGCAAAACAAAGCAACCCAAACTGCTCTATAGGGTATACGTCAGTCGAGCAGCTTAGCCTGCGTCTCCCTTAGCTGTTTGGCTTGCACTTGCCTCTGCATGCATGTATAAGCATGTGTGAAACCAAAAACCAAGCCAACAACGTCACACAGACACAACGAACATGAGAGGGGGACTAAGCAAGGGGCAGAGAGGGGGTGGGGGAGCAAGAAATCGGGTGTGAGATAGTGAGATAGTGTGAGCGACATTCACCTGGTTGCGGTTGTTGGCCCGATGTTCAAAGCGGTTGGGCTTTCACCTAGTCTGCCCCATGCTACCTGCCTCGCTGCCCCCCTGCCCCTCCCTTCTTTCGGCCTGCCTCCCTTGCTGCCTGCCTCTCTTCCGCCTGCTTGCACGTTTCGGCATTAAATTTGTACTAACACAAATTGTCGCTTTCTCGTACATAGAAACTAGGGCTTTAGCCAGCCAGATAGAAGTATAGCCCTCTCACTCTCTCCCTCTTTCTGCCTCTCTTTCTCTGTCTCCTCCTCCTTTCTTGCCCTCTGTGAGTGTATCTTAAAAGGCATCGCACAAAGACAACATATAAATTGAATTGTTGGCAAGCCAAACGACACGAAATGAAATGAAATTTCAAGAAAATGTCGCTGATTTGAAGTAAGTGTGGAGGGCACAGGCTCACACACATACACACACGCACACTCACACACAGAGACAGACACTATAGCTACTCACTGTAGTCTTAGGTGTCAAATGGAATTTGCGGTTACTAAAATTATTTCCTGGCATTGGCATTAATTATTCAGCAATTGCAGTTTAGCATCAACAATTCATATTTCATGCGTGTAATTACGCATTGAATGCGACAAGGATAATAAACTATATATATCTATAAACATGTGATGCAATCAGTGCAAAAAGAATAACTGAAATTCGATGCTAATCTCAAAGTTGTTTGTTGTTTGTTTTATTGTGCGAATGACAAATTACAAACAGTTTGCAACAATTTCAATGGAAATTCAATCAAAATTCTAATGTTCTTTGACTAAATGAATTTAGAGCGGATTTGTAATGCACACTGTATTTCCTTTTTGATTTGGTATTTAGTGCGGATTAATTATACTCCCTCTCTCTCTATTTCCCTCTCTTTCTCCCTTCTCTTTCTACACCTCCCTCCCTCTTTGCCTGCCTGCGGCACTAGATTTAGCTTGCATTGTCGAAACTTTTGCCGCCCTAAACCGACTTTGGAATACATATATTTTACTTGCAGACTAAATTCGCATTTGCGCCTTTCGGCTATGCAACACTTTTTTCGTTGGCTTCTTCGACATTTTGCCGGCTTCGCTTCGAGTGTCTTTAAAGTGCAGCCGACAGTATGTTTATTTATTTTTCATGATTTCTCACACAGCAAGTCAAGGCAAACACCTGCACACACGCACACTCGCACACACACACACACACTTGGAGTATTCTGGCACCTTTTTGATTATAATTTACGGGCGAATGTTGTTGTAGTGAAATTTGTAAACTTTTGCTTGAGCAGAGGAAGTGGCAACAGCAGCAGAGGCAGAGGCAGCAGCAAAGGCAGAGGCAGAGGCAGCAGCAGCAGTCGCCGCACAACTTCTTCATATTGCAAACACATTTACCGCCAGCCCGACTGCCAAAAGGTGGCAACCAGGTAAGCATGTGTGAGTGTGCGTGTACGTGTGTGTGCGTGTGTGTGAGTGTGGCAAAAGTAACTTTTAAAAGCCAAGCAAAAAGTTGCGGCACGTCGTTGTTCTTTTTGTGGGGAAGCAGCAGCAGCAGCAGCAGCAGCCGAAAAACTTTTCTACATTTTATTAGAATTTAAAATACATGCAGACGCCATAAATTTTATGAGCTGATGCGACAAGCGAAAGTTGCAGCAACTTGCAGTGCGCATTACTGCAGTCGATGCTGCAGCCAGTGCTGCCTCTGCTGTTGCTGCCTCTGCTGCTGCTCTTAATGCGCCGACTGCTGCATAATTTATGCTCATTAAGCGCAAATGCAATGCTGACCCACATAGGCAATTGACTGCACTTACACGGCCCGACAAAGTAGCTCGCCAGCCGGCTCAAACTCCCAACTCCCCTGCACTGCACTCCTCTCCTCTCCTTTCCCTTGCAGCCCTCTCGTTCTGGCCTCTGGCAAACGGATTCACGCTGGAATAAATGCCTTTTACTGTTTTGGTATGCAAACTTTTTCGCACTCAAATTGCAGCAGCAGAAAAAAAAACACACAAAACGAGAGAGCACTGTAACTTTCACACATTCAGAGTAGGAGCAGGGAGCAGCAGAGGGGAGAGGGGAGTGAAGCTCGAAGGCAGCTCGGCAACTCGGCAGCTCGTTGGAGGCAGCCACCGCCTGGTTGCACATTTGAATGCCTCAAATTGTTTGCTGTTTTGTTGCAGCTGCATTGTTTGCCGCCCAGTGGAAACCTTCTTCCATTCGACATTTCTTTTTGTTATCCCTGTTGTTATTGTGCTTGTTGTTGTTGTTGCCGTTGCTGCCTTTTTGTTTTGTTGCCTTTTTGTCACAGTCACAGGAAGAGAAGCCACCAGCCGCCACTTTCTCCTCTGGCGACACTGCCGAATGAATTGCAATGAAATTTGGAGGCAACATTTCTGCTGTCTCTGCAACGTGTTGCTGTTGTTGTTGCTGCTGCTGTTGTTGCTGCTGCTGTTGTTGCTGCTGCTGTTGTTGCTGTTGCTGTTGTTGTTGTTGCTGCTGTTAGATTCTCTTCTGTTTCTTTTTTTTGCATACTGCATTTTTGTCAGTGACTATAACGATGGCAACGACGAGTTGGGGCACTGGCTCCGTTTCTGTAACTGTTTCTATTTCTGTTTCTGGGGGATTTGTTGTTTGGCTCCAGCTCCGACTAGGGCTGCCTGCCCAGGCTGTTTGGTTGACTGGCTGGCAGGCTGGCTGGCAGGAAGGCATCGGCAATGGCAACAGCAACGCCTGCCAGGCCAGTCGTCAGTCACAACTTTTGTCGTGGTTTGGCGCAAAGCCAAGCGAATAGTTGCACTACTCTGTGGTTTGGCAGCGAAGTGGGGTATGATGGGCTGTTAGAGAGATGCAATATGAGCAGGAGAATGTATGTAGCAGAAAAGAAGAATATAGAAATAAGAATTTACTTTCAAATTTGAGATTTTGAGCTGCTTTTGCAATTGGAATTTAAGCGCTAAAGTTTGTCTAAAGAAAATAATTAAATTTATTGTAAATTTATACTTAATTCATATGAAACTGAAAGTAATTTAAGCATTACAAATCAAACTAAACAATAATAAAATGCACAAAAATTATATTTTACATTATTATACATTTATAAATTGAGTTTAACTCAACTAATATAATTATGATAATTTATAAATTTATTTTTAAGTTCTTTAAACTTCTATTCTGCTTTAACTTCTCTGAGTTCTTCAAATACATTTTCTCTTTAACCTTCCCAGACTTCTTTGCATTAACTTTCTATTTAACCATCCCAGAGTATCTCTTAATCTATCATTTGCACACAACTACTGCAGTTATGCTGGCTTGTGCTTTTTCTTTGCCGAATCCGGAAGTTTGGTTTTAGAAATCGAGCGGCGATACAGACAAACCGACGACAAACGTTCTAACTGGCCCAGCATCACAGTGTGAGTCGCCGTCGCCGTCGTCGTCGCCGTCGCAGTTACAGTCGCTGTTTGCTTGCAGAATCTGCTGGCTGTTGTGGCCCTCCTGTCTGCCATTGGTTGCTTGGTGCCCTCTGCCATTTAGAATTCATTTGAGTCGACGGATCGCATATGCGTGCAACTGGCAGAAGGCAATGAATTTTGCGAGGCAAGTCCATGCTAATTCAGCACCCTCGCTGCAAGTGCTGCTCACTCTCTCTCCCTCTCTCTCCCCTTTTCTTTCTCTGTCTCTCTCTGTTGTCTTCTTGCTCCCTCTATCTCTTGGCATCGCCCTGTCGCTGCCTTTATTTGGTTCTGTTTTGTAAGTTATTAACATGACTTTATTAACACTCAATTTGCGGTCGTTGCTCGTTTTGGGGGCTGCACTTGCATTTTATTTGCACACAGAGGGAAAGCGAAGCGTAAAAACAGCATTGCGCAAGAGGCAAAGGGTAAAGTAAAAATGGCAAAAAGGAAAAGAAAATATACACACAGTGGCAGCAGTTTTAAACACGCAACAACCGAAAAATTGCGCAAAATGTAAAATGTTAAAAATTATAGACACGCTGGGCATTTGTTTCAACAAGCCAAACACCGCAGAACATGGGCCAGAACGCAGAACTCCAGCAGCAGCAGCAACAGCAGCACTAGCAACACCAGCAGCAGCAGCAGCAACTGCGACTCCTTCTCCTGACTTTGAACCCAACTTTGACCATCGAGAACTGCGGACTGCGGTTGCAGCTGTGCCACGCCAGACCCCTGCAGCATACTCAGCTCCCTTCCCGCCTCACCTCTTCCTCCTCCACCTGCAGCTGCTGTTGTTGCTGCTGTTGTGCCGAAGGTAAACTTGCAATTGAGCAGCATATGACAGCCCCGGCAGCGGCTCGTATACCCCGCAACCACAAGCGAAAACCAACCTGTCAGGCCACTCGAAAATCATATTTTCTTTTTTGTTATAGTCAAACCCATTGACAATGTGCCAGAGAGAGTGTACGAGGGTCGTTTGATAAGTCCGTGACTTTTTGTATTTGCCGCGCACCTGCTCTAAATACAACACTGCTCCTGTCAGCAGTTATCGATTAACAGCTGACTGTAAAATTTTGAGAAAGCTGCGTTTTTTGGTTTGCGTTTTATAGGCATTGAAAGCAGACGATCTCGTGAATTTTAACGAAAATGGAAAAAAGTGAATTTCGTGTCAGCATGGCAAAATTTCATAAATTGGGCTACGAACTGCTACCCCATCCAGCATATTCTCCAGATTTAGCCCCCTGTGACTATTTTTTGTTTCCAAACATGAAGAAATGGCTCGGCGGTAAGAGATTCGGGTCATCACAGAAACAAACGACTATTTTGAGGGCCTTGAGAAAACCTATTATTTGGAAGGAATAAAAAAATTGGAAAAACGCTGGACTAAATGTATAGAGCTAAAAGGAGATTATGTTGAGAAATAAAACGCTTCTTTGACGAAAAAAATATATTTTATTCAAAAAGTCACGGACTTATCAAACGACCCTCGTATTAACTTTCATGCAGCAGCAGTATGGGAATATATAGCCAGTACTCCGTACTATACCTTTTATATCTGAGAAGGGTATCGTGCAGTCGCACACATTCGCCTGTTGCTCTCGCTTTGTTCCCTTTTATTTGCATTGAAAAACTCGCATCAGCGTTTTATGAACTGAAACTAAAATTGAATGACCAATAATATGGTGTTTTTATATCTGTGCAGGATATATCAGTGTTGGGTATGTCCAGCTGTGGCTACGGCATATTTAACTGCCATCAGTTTGTGGGCAACATCAGAATGATGGCACAATCAAACTGCGACAATATATGGCAATTAAAAAGCTCGACAAGTCTAGTAGTAAAGAGAGAAAGAAAACTATTCCGAGTTTTTATTATTTCTGCACTTAAAAGTTTTTCAAGTGAAACAAACAAAATGAGAAATGTCTTTGATGTGACTTGCTCTACAAGAAGACGGTGCTAAAATGCCACTATTCATCTACAAAAATAGCATTACACAACACTATATTTATCGATAAAGTATATGTGAATGGCAAAAATGACAAATAAATAAAAATAAATAAATAAATAAATATCGCGCAAAGTTGCATGTGTGAAAATGTAGAAAAACAGATGAAATGTTATGTCAATATTATTTATAATTATTATTAATTTTTTATGTTAATTTTATTTATAATTATAACCAAAACGAAGCTATTGAAGCTATCTCTTCAATTAGCTTTAAATATTCCTGGTAAATAAGGAAAATATGTGAAATATGCTTCTTTTATCGAATACAACTATCTAAGCTTTGATTTTCTCTCTACAACATTTTTCATTCTTATTAAACGGTGCCTCAGTGATAAACATGCAATTATTTTCTGTTTCTAAAGAATTTATTCCTGTTCAAATTGTCAGTAAATGCAGATTTGCATCAATTCTCGCATCGCACAAAGCAGTTCAACTGTCTCCCTCTCTCTCTGTTGCTATCTCTCTATCTCCCTCTCACTTGGCTTTCATTTAATTTGCCCGTTAATTACACAGCTGCCGCCACTGGAAACTCAAATTGCTCGCAGCCTCAGACGACAGCACAACAGCAACACGACCAACAGCAGCAGCAGCAACAGCAACACGACCAACAGCAGCAACACCAGGCAGGTACAACAAATGGAACGGACTGCACCTGTCAGGCAGTGGAGAGAGCCAGCAGAGCGAGTTGTGTCCATCCAGTTGAAAGAAGAATTTTGAGTGCCTAAAAGGCATCAAAGCAAAAGCAAAAGGAGAAGCAGCGCAAAAACTAATTGCAACAGCACAAACAGCACAAACAGAGCAAACCAGCAACAATTATACACAAAATTGAGGGTAAAAAAGTTTATTAATTGCAAAAATGCCCTCGCCAGGCTGTGGAAATAGTTGAAATTGAGACTGAAGTGCCTCAGGGCGGGGTTGATGTGGCAACACGATGCGAAGATGGGACGAGCTGCTGAGGTGGGTTCGAGCTGCAAAAGTTGACAACTTCATTTGCAACGTTGCCCCCTCCCCTGGCTGTACCCCTGTCCCCACCCCCTTTTGTCATTGTTGAGGTGCTCGCACCTACTTAACTTTTAATTAAAGCAAACAAAAGCTTCGGCGAGGTAGAGCAAGGAGTGGAGGGAAAGGGACGCTGTAGTCTCTGCGGGTCGGAACGGGCAACTTTGAAGGGGTGGACAGGGACAGGGACAGGAATAGTGAGAGGAGGGGAGCCAGGAGAAATATCAAATGACGGCAAGTGACAAAAACCGTAAAACGAAACGTGCAAATAAAATGTTGGCTGTAACAAAAGCTGTCGAAATTAAATGGGCCGCCAAAGCGGAGACGCTGAGCAAAAGCCAAAGCGCGACAGAGACAGCAGCTGAGGCCGAGGATGTCCTTGTCTTGCTTGAGCTTTTGCCTTTGATGTTTTACGAAAATTTGCATATCATGATACGCGCAGACACAAAACTTAAACAGAAAGAGTGAGAGAGAGAGAGGGGGAGGGAGAGACGTCTGCACCTGGCAAAGGCCCCGCAGAGATCAGCAGCGACTTTCACTTTGTAGACTGCTCCGGCTTCGACTTCGCCTTTGACTTTAGCTGCCGAAATATTCAAATGCCCCGCCCCCTGCCGCCCCTGGGCAAAAACGCCGCCTTGTAAACGCGTATTTGAAATGCAAAAACTTTAAATTACGCGCAAGCTGCTGACTAACAGTTAGTTTCCAATAGCAAAAGAAAAGGGGGAAGAAGGAGCAGACACTCTCTCTCTCTCCCCCTCTCTCTCCCGTGTAAATGTGTGATAATAAAATTTGTTTTAATAAATATTTAACTCGTCGTAATTAATAAAAACAAAAGCGTTAAATAGCGTTTAAAAATCATATAAATTGAGCCTTTGTTTGGCCGTGCAGCGGCAACAAGCAATTAAGCTCAGCAAATAATTTAATTTATTAATTGAATCAACGGGCGGCAATACGAAGCAGCGAATAAAAAAAAACAAAAAGTGAAAAAGAAAACTCACATATATTGTTGAAATTGCAAATTATGAAAATATATGCAATTAAATACTAATGAGTGGCATTAATATTGGCTAAAGTGGTAATACGTTTAAAAAAATATTCACATATATTATAACCCAATGCAAATAGAAAGAGAGACCTGCCGCAAAAACTATCAGTTATCGTGGGGAGTGGGGGTGGGCAAACTGCAAATGCGACTATAAATAAGTACTAATCAAATAGTAAGCCGGCTGCGATACAATGAATCGCATTATAAATGCGATTAATGCTGATATGTGTCGAAAAAAGTTAAAATTCGAATATTGTGCAAACACTCACGTTAAGTTTGTGAGAGTTTCTAGGTCCCTTTGAAGTTATAGTGTTTTGAAATATGTTTTTTATGAATTAACTTAGTTTCTTATTAAGCTTGTATTATGGAGTAAACGGTTTGTGAATTGTAGCTGTTTTCGCATTACTTCATAATCGATGCTAGTATTTTAGTATGAATTAATTAATGTTATTGAATATTATCTATATTTAACATGTTACTGAAATGTACTTTTCTATTGTTGACTCAATGTTTTACTCACCCCACCCATTGTCAATTTTCTTGTGCAAACTCATCACCTTTTTATTTTAATAGACATTTATAAACTTTATTTTAAACTGATTTATAAAGATGTCATCCCACTTCGTTTATGCCGATTTTTCGAACTTGTTCAACACTTATGTTAGACTTGTTCATGACGATTTATCGATACTGATTGAATATCGGAACTAGATGAATTTGTATATTTTAAACTCTTAAAAACATCTGAAATAAAAGCAATATTATTTAATTATTATCTACATGCATTTTTGCTAATAAATATATGTATATATTATACAAATAAGTTCAGAACAGAAAATCACTTCAAACACTAAAAAAGTATATTTGATAAATTCAGTAAATATTATATTACAAAGAACCTCGGCGCAATGGAAATTATCAGCGAAATGTCAGCAGCAATACAAATTGCCTGAATACACAAAGCAGAGTGCTGCTCTATTGCATCAGTATCCGTAAGTGTGCCTGTGTACGTAACTGCGTGTGTGTGCCTGTGTGTGCGTACGTACATTATATTGTTATGCCCAAAAAATTTGTTGTTTGTTTGTCACAAAAGCGCAAAGTGTAAGTGAGAGCCGCAGGCAGTGAGTAAAAGAGAAAGAGAGAGCGGGAAGCAGACACAGAGAGACAGCAAAAGACGGCACCGCAATGGAGTCACGAGCAGGCTGCATGGAAATTAAATGGCGTGCCATTTCCGTGTCGTGACTGTCATTTCCGTTTCCTGTATTTATACAAATCACAAAGTAAGCCAAATACATGCGAGGCACGCAAGGCGACGCTGCACGCACTTTGCGCTCCCACTCCCCCACTCTCCTCCCTCTCCCTTCCTCCCTCTCTGTCTTTCTTTTGCTGTGTGGCTGTGCGTGAGTCTGCATGAGTTTTTTATGGCAAGCAGAAAAGTTAAAAATACCGAAAAACGGCCATAAACTTTAAATGTCTTTATGAAGCCAACAACAATGAGGCGCGGGCACATAAACTTAAAGCGAAATGGAATGAAATAAACAAACGTGTAGCGAAATAAAAATGAGCGAAGCCTTCCCGAGTGTCACTCGAGTGGGGGGCGGCGGGAGGGGGCGTCGTGCATATAACAGGATATTAACGAAATGTCAACATGTTTGACAAAGTGAAAATTACACAAACAGCGACAGCAGCAGCAGCAACAGCAACAACAACAACAGGAGCAGACAGCAGAGCGAGGCAAATACCCCAAAGTCACTAAATACGCTGCATATGTGTGAGTGTGCGGGTGCATGGGTGTGTGTGTGTGCTCTGTGGGCGCATATAAAATGAGACAAGAGCGCAAAAAACCATCAGAGAAAGGAAAAAACGAACCGCTTAATTAAATTGTTT
Source organism: Zaprionus indianus (assembly GCA_018904595.1). Lineage (NCBI taxonomy): Eukaryota > Metazoa > Arthropoda > Insecta > Diptera > Drosophilidae > Zaprionus > Zaprionus indianus. The sequence goes on from JAEIHA010000152.1 coordinate 4,117,003, forward strand.
GCGGGCATTAAAATGACAAAATAAAACAAGAAAAAAAAACCCGAAAGGAAAACCAAAAAAAAAAAAAAAGAAAAGGAGGGCAATGGAACGCGAAACGAAATGAAAACTTGAGCTAAGGCGGGTCACAAGTGTCGCCAGAGTCGTTGTCGAGTGTTGCAATGAAGTCACAGCGTGCTGCGTGGAGCATGACGAGCGAGAAGAGAGAGAGATAGCGATGGAGTGATAGAGAGAGAGAGAGGCAGACGGGAGCTCATTGTGAGGGCGGATTAGCTGCTGACATTCAAGTGAATTGTAAGCGTGTCAAAGCATGGCGAAAGGATTAAGCTAAGGATTATAACTGGCGCTTAAATGCACACACACATCCACACATACACAGACACACACTCACACTAATACTAATGGGGATTGCTACAGCATGAAGTTGTCAGCATGTAGAAGCAGCAAAAGCAAATCATCAACTGTTGAACAAAATTTATTGTAATGAATTTTCAAGAGGCACAAATATCAAATATGATAACTTCTCTCATCATATTTCATGTGAAATCATTTATTTAGAAATCATTTAAATAGTTTTCATATTATATGCTATTTATTTTTGTTTTCTATTATGCAATAAATTAACTTTGCTTTGCAGTGCATAAAAAATACAAGATAATGCCAATTTACAGTGAAGAATCTTTTTAAATGTAATTTTATACTCGCATCTTTTGCATCCCCGATGGCTTTTCAATCCAATTATAAAATGACAGAATTATAAAATTGAAAATATATAGGTGAAAATTATGCTTTGATAGAGAGAGAGAGAGACAAATAAATAAAACATGTTGATACCCTATAATTGATGCATTGTTGGCCAAAAAAAACAGCATAGAATATTCATGACAATAAATATTTGTATTAAAAATCTAAATATTTGCGGAAAAAATACACAAGCATTGACAAAGGAGAAAATTACAATTAATATTCGTTATTTATTTTTATTATTTACTGGGAATATGTTTTTTTTAGCTAATTATAGATGAGTGCAATATTATATAATGTAAAATATAAAGTTATAGTTGGAATGAGCTCAGAATGAAAGTTAATAAAGAAGTTCCTGCACAGCGCTGCTTTATTGCGCACAACTAGCTTAAAGGCAGAACTATAAATGCATTTTAAATACATACACTATATATATATATATTTATTTATATAGGGACTTTTAATGGCTTTCACCGCAGATCGAAGTGCACTTCGCGTGCGGGGCGAATAGCGGATAAATTCAAGCGGCACTTAAGAATATTTTTAATGCGCGCAGCACACGTTGCACTTCGCTTCGCTACGGTTCGGGGTCTGCGGCCGTCGCCTTGTCATGCTATTTACATTAAATTAATATTAATAAAATTTATGTAATGCGATAAAGCGACGTCAGTGACAACAACAACGACAACAATAACAAGGGAGAATGTGAATTGAATGAGTGCGGACGGATATTTTAAAGCCAACACGCTGTGCTGTGATTTTGTTTGTGCGTGGCAAATTTAAGAGCTGAATACATATTTGTGGACATGCCTGTGTGCACCAGTATGCGTGTGTGTACATGTGTGTGTGTGTGCGTGTGAGTGTATCCAATATTATGCAATTAATTGCATTGACAGCATTATGAAACCTTTGCGAACAATGCAAACTGACAGCTTCAATAAATGCCCAGAAAGTGGAAGCTGACCAGGGGCATCGGTGGGTTAGGGGGGCAGCAGGATGGGTGTGGGGCTGGTCAGTCAGGCGGGGACATTCGGGCATCATTCAGGCGTGGCTTTGTCTGGATACCCAGACCACATGTTAATGGCCACTGTTGAGTGTTATTGTTGTTATGGACATTGTTGTTGTCGTTGTTGTTGTTGTTATCGTTCTTGTTGCTGTTGTTGTTGTTGCTGTTATTGTTGTCGCCAACAGCAATTGCAATTTAGTAGCAAAAAGCCTCGGTAAAGTGTTGCACTCGAGCAATTAACTCGGTGACCCACCACCTACCCAGCTCTGTCTACCTCCCTTCCCCCCTCTCTCTCCACCACTCTCTTTCTCTCTGTGCTCTCATCACTGCACCCTGCACAGTCAGATTCCGCTGGCCGTCAATTGCCAAAATGTCTCCTGGCCAGGTTTCGACAGTCGGCCCTCGTGCCATGCGGCGTATGCGCAATCAGTTAAAGCGCAAATATTTTATGAGCCATGCGGCAACTGATTTGCATATTTGCTCGAATTTATAGCCATCCCGCTCTCGCTCCCCCACTGTCTGCCTCCCTCTCTCTGACTGCGTGCAACGGTATTTGTAATCAGCGTGACCAAAATTTGAATTCAAATTGCAAAAATGCCAGTGAGAAGTTAAAATTACAGCGCAGAGGGCAGTTGGCTTTGCAGAGGTTTTCCCGTATTCCACTGTGAGATATGACATTGAAAATTGTGATTACAAAGCAGGTGGAGTTAGGGTGAGGCTAATATATGGCAAGTTAATTAGACTGACAGATCTACTATAGACTGTAGATATGCTTACTTACTGTAGACTATATCTAAAGATACCTCTCACTGCGTTCGTATTCTTCTTCCCATGTTCAACAACCTTCTTCATATTCAGTTCTACACAAGCCGCAACTCTTTCTGTATTCAATAACTTTCTTTTATACAGCTGTTCTTAAGTTGATTTCCACTTTACCTACATGTTTACCTGCTCTGCTGCGTGTCATGTCGCATCCTTTTAAAAATCAAATGCAGCTGCAAAGGCTACTCAGATTGCTCCTTCAATCCTTTTGACCATAAATTCTCGATTATTTTTTTTTCTTAATCCCTGCGCATGCCTCAGACATTTTGCCATATTACGCCACACGAGGCGAGTAGGACTGCTCCTCGTGGCTGGCCACAACTGTCACTGGGTTGGATCTTTGTTGCATTGTCGCATCGGCAATCGCAGTCGGAGAACGCAGAACGCACAACCATCGCCTGTCAGTGTCCAGCTTTGTCTTTGATTGAATTAAATTGCCTTGCCATGTTCGGGTGTTAGTCTCCGTTACCCCTCCACTTCTGCTTTCCTTGTAGCAATCTCTCCCTGGCCCGGTTGCTGTTTCCTGTCCATGTCGCAATGTTGTGCACTGCATGTTGGCCAATGTACGCATTCATTCATTTTCATGTCCTGACAGTTGCCTGTTGTCGTCTCCACTCGAACGTGTCAGGATTCAAAGTCTCGCCCAGTGTCTAACCCAAAGTTATTGGTCAACGGGGGAGCAGAAGCAGAAGAGGAGTGCGGTGCAAATTAAAACCACACGCGCTCATAAATTAAATGCAAAACCTGCAGGCGAATCACTCGCTCCACATACAGATAGATATATGCAGGGTGCATATAGAATATGATATGAAAAACAAGTGGCATCGCAAAAAGGAACATTTAAAAGCGTTTTAAAAATTGGCACACACAAAAAACCTCGCAACGAAGCCACATAAAAATTGTTAAACGCCAAAAGCATCAGACAAAAATCGCCTCTGCCCAACAAACCGAATGCAGCAGCAATTTGGCGCAGATATTGTTTAATTTATTGCATTTTACAGCGTGACCGTCTTTTGCCTTTTGCTGCCCATGCGATTTCTCCCTGTTCCTCCACCCCTCCCCTTTTTTTTCTCTGTGCCTTCTCTGTTGTTGTTTTCGTTTTCGTTGCGGTTGTTTTTCTTGTTGTTGCTGTAGTTGTTGTTAGCCCCGTCAATGGCCAACAATAAAGCAAAGGAGTGGCTCGACTGGTTGCCCGGCTAGATGACTACCCCATGCTGGAGGGCTGCAGCTGCAGCTGGCTGAAATTGGGGCAGGAACTGGTGATTGGGTGTTGGGGGTCTGGTTGGCAGTTTAAGCCTTTTGACAAAAGCATTTTACGCGCTGTGGGGCAGCCTCGGTCGCTGGCTGTTTGAATTTTTATGAAACTGACAATACGACATCGATCATTGGGGCTTCACAGCACGCTGCAGCAGCAGCAGCAGCAGCAGAAGAAGCGCCTGCCCCTGTCCCAGTCGCAGCACCAGCTGGAGCAGGAGGAACACAAGAACGAGGTCTGGCAGCAGGAGACTGTCAGAGACTGGCAGCAGCCCTGTCAACATTCACCGCAGCCGCCAGCGTGCAGGACATTTGTTATTGTTTTTTCGGTCAGCAACCATTGCAGTTTTATATGGCCAGTAATTATTCGCACTCGCCTCGCAGCCTGAGTGCTGTGTTTGTCTCTCTGCCTTCCCTCCATCTCTCCATGTATCTCCTCCCCCACCATTTCACGCCATTTGTTTCACTTTATTTTGAGCAGCGCATTTAATGCAGTTGCCTCAAAGAAATTGTTGGAGTTAATTTAAAATACAAGCCGGGCAAATTGACTTGATTTTCAGGGTTGTAAAACAAAGCATTCATATTGAGACTGAATGAAAATGCACAAAGAAATAAATGAAGATAACAAATAAGTAAATTTATAATTGAAAATGCTAAAAATTATTGAGAAAAGTGAATAATAATTATCACATGACGTACAAATGAAATTTCTACAATTCGGAAAAAATAATTCACTTATAAATCTATATGAATTTAATTTAATAAACAACTCAGAATAAATATTATTTATATTTAAATTGTTACGCAGTAAGCATCACTTCTTCGTTCATATTTTTACTGTTTATATATCAAGTATATCAATTTCAAATATATCTTGCCACAAAGGTCATTGAACTGCTTCGCAATCATGTGCGCCTTTGATGGATATGTGCTGCGCAGTTTGCCCATTAATTTGCCATCAAATGCTTCCTTCTTAAAGTGCTTCTTCTTCTTCTTCGAGAGAGAGAGAGAGAGAGTAAATGTGCGGCTGTTTGTCATAATCCAGGGGCGAATGCTCAATGAACTGGCTCATTAAGTTGATTGAACGCACAAAAGTATGCTACGCTTTTATGCTAATTTCAAGCTGACGCTGAGGCTGACGAAAATAACTCAAAATAACGAAAGGGAAAAAGATTCGAAATCAAGAGGCATAAGAAATGCTTAAGCACACATCCACACACACACACATGCACACAAGCATACACACTTCCACACAGTCTCACACTCACTCAGTTCAGAAAGCACACAACAAAGACGCAGTGGCTCAGGAAAAGCCCACAGACATGGCTGCCATGGCTTCCGTGTGCCTTGTACGGCATCCTGAGCCCGCTAAGCTGCGCCACTGACAGAGAATTGCAAAAAGAGAGAGACCTGCACGCACACACTGACACATGCACAGCGCACACACACACACACGCACGCACACATGCATATTCAATTGGACAAGTGCGTGTAATTGACCCAAATTGTGATGAAATTGCGCCAAAGGAGCACTTTGCCAGCTCACCCGTCGTCCTGCTCTTCTGCTCTGCAGCTTCAGTTCCCACAGCAGGCAGGCAGCAGGCAGCAACACAGTGCTGAACCAAAAACCGTACAGAACCGAACCAAACTGAACCCAACTGAACCGTAGCGAGTGAACTGAGCAGCCAAGTAAAAGTGAAATCAAACTCAAAAGCTAACCGAAACGAGGCACACAATCAACAAAAGCAAACTGCCCAGCCAGGAATAGCCAGTGTCCCCCCCTCCCAGCTCACCCCTTGCCCGTGCATAGGTGAGGCAGGCCTGGCACACAGGACCACAAGTTTTTGCGCCATTGATTGCATTTGGGCCTTGGCTGAGCAATGGTCATAACTGCAGGCCCGACTCACTGCAGGCAGCAGGCAACTGCTGCTCTCCTTCTCTCTCTTTCTCCCCCTTCTTTCACTGTTTTTCTCCTGCTTGCCAGGGCTAATGACAACATTTGCTAATCTTTGACAGGGCTTTGTCAACTTGTTGTCGAATTTCGGCCATGTGCCTTAATAAAATTACAAAAGTTTCGAGCACTCGCTGCAAACAAAGCCAGTGGAAGCAGTTAAAGTTGCAGCTGAAACTAAGTGGGCAAAGTAAGAGAGAGTAGCGCGACTAGAGCATACCCTGTAGACAAATTAATGTTAAAACAGATTTTATGATAATCCTTTCATATTTAGTTCTTGATTTATTTGTTTTATGTGCCACTAAAAACTTAGAAGAATCTCATTTGAAATTATCAATTATTGTTGAAGTTCTTGAGGGGAAATGACTTTGCTGCAAGTGGAAATTGCGTTAAACTTTGCGTATTAAATGCACCCATGCTAGCAAGTATCCCTGTGCCAGGGCTGGGCATAAAAACTTCAGCAAGTTATCAACAATTACGCATAAACAAAAAGAAGGAAGCAAAAGTTGCGATAAAAAACACACAGCATAAAAATAAATAAATGCCAGGCAAAGCGGGCGAAAGGCATCAGACAATGACAAAGACAGAGAGACATAAACACAGAGAGAGAGAGGGAGGGGGAGAGCGGGAGACGGGCAATAAAAAGCAGCTGCAACTTGGCGACAGGAGAGATTTTTGGCTACTGCGCCGCGACCGTGATGGGACTCCCACGGCCAGAGCGACTAGCGACTCATTTGCACTCAACTGCAGCTGTCCTCCGGCCGTCACTCCCCCCACCTCCTTCCCCTCTTCAGTTCTTCCTCCTCCCAGCTGTTTCCTGCCAAGAGTTGCCTTCGAATTGGGCACTGAGCTGCTTAGCTCTTAAGCGCTGTGACAACTTTTTAAGCAACTTAAAAGCGAAGTTTCTTGCAACTTGGCCGGCACTCGCTGCTGCAAGAGTTACCTGCAAATGAAGATGCTATTGCCCCCCTCCCTCCTTCCACCTTCTCCTCCCTCTGTTGTTGCTGTTGCAAATGCAGATGCAGTTGCAGATGCACAACTCACAACTCGCTCGGGTTGCGTTTCAGTTTCTTTTGTTTAAGTTAAGCGAGGAACACGAGGAGGAGGAGAGGGAGAACAGTAAAGCAGCAGGAATAAATGAAGGTATCAAATTAAAATGCGCTCCAGCAGGTGCCTTGAAAGGAGAGAGAGAGAGGGAGAGGGAGTATGCGGGAGTGCGTGTGTATCTATGTGACTGTTGCGCTTGAGCAAGCAACTGCAGCAGCTTTTTTGGATGCTGCTTGGCCTTTGTCTCGCGCAAACAAATGCCAGCTAAAATTTAGCTGAGCTTCCTCATCCTTCATCCGCCTTCTTTGCCTCGCACCTCACGCCCACTGCCGAAAACTTTGGCGATACTGTGCACTCGTTCGGCATTAATTTTATTTGTTTGCCAACGCCAGCAGACACACAGTGCTCCTTCTGTGCGAGGGAGAAAGAGAGAGGGAGTGAGCAAGCTTATTCCCTGACGAGGCTATCAACATTTGCATTACCTGAGCGCTCAAAAACGTTGGACGTCTAATGCAACTTATTGGATTGGGTTGGCTTAGTCCAGAGATATATTGCAGACTCAGTGCGCAGTCTGTATAGATTTTGATGTTCGCTGAATTAATTGCAAGGGTTTTAAATTGTAAATGATGAATGTTTGTTATATATTTAATAGACTACTTAATATAAAATAAATACAATGTATATTTATATTTAAATATTTATACTTTAATGTTTTATTTAATTTGTTAATGTCAATTTCAATCTGTTTACTTGACTTTCGCTTACTATAGAGTCGCTGCGACGCCTCTTCAGCGTTATACAACACTCTTCTATCGATAGTGTATATCGAACTAAATAGGCTAACGATAGTACATCGACTAAGGTCACACTTAATAAGAAAAGACTGAACATAATAACAAAACGTATTTAAACTTGTTTTCAATATCAATTCATCATTGATTCTTTACCGTCTGTTGCGCTCTCTGCAGCGAGAGCTTGACCTTTGACACTTACACAACATATGCGAACACTTTCAAGGCTGCGACGAGCACACCCTGGGGACATATGAAAGAGAGGGATGAGGGGAGCGGAGCTAGCACTAAATGAATGTGAATTGCGTGACAGACTGGCTAACAGACAGTGCCAACTGATGGCCTGATTGATGGGGGAAACTGTCCAGCTTGAAATGAACAAAGCGACAGGCAGACAGGCAGACAGACGGGCTGACAGTGCCAGAGAGCAGCGTTGAAATAGAACATAGGCAATGTGGAGAGTGGGCCGGACGGAGGGCAGGCAGCACAGCACATACATGTAGGTGACCCAGCGACAGCAACTAAACGCGCACAAAAAAAAAAAGCTGCGACTGCATTGCGCCTCTCACTCGCGCACCTTTACTGTCTGCTCCCTTCTCTCTTCTCTCTCTTCTCACTCCTGCTCTGTCAAATAGCAGCGCTGACTGTTCAGGCTGCCCGTTGCACTTGTCGCATAATCCACACAATTTTTTTACAACACACACGCGCTGCGCTGCTGCTGCTGCTGCAGTGACCTCTGCTGCAGCATGGCCTGCTATCAACACGGATCAAAGCGGCCATCTTTCTTGCACCAACACAATGGCCGTTTCCTGTTGTTGTCGTCTGTCGCTGTTTGTTGCTGTTGCTGCTCTTGTTGTTGCTCTTGTTGTTGCTGCTGTATTTTACAACAATGCGACATCAAGCAGCGAACGCGTAAAGCTTATCATCAACGCATGGCCAGCTGAGCAGAGTAACGGCAACAGCAGCAGCAGCAACAGCAGCAACAGCAACAACAACAATCAACAACAGCATTTCGTGCTGTTGACACTTTGGATTCGAGAATTTATGCAACTTAAAAGCGGTCAAGTTACGAATTTATGCATGGAACCATGCACAAACACATGCAGGCATTCGCAGACACACACACACACACACACACACATGCGCACACACACACTCACACATGCTCAGCTGGTGGGCGCAGACATATAAATATATGTTTGCATGCAGTTTTTTGCCGTTGCTGCTGCATAAATTGAACAACGTCGGCTCCGGCTCCGGCTCTGGCTACGGCTCTGGTTACGGCTCTGGCTCTGCCTGCGTTCGTCTGCCTCGGTCTGCGTCCGGCGCTGTGCACAATCGTCGCTGCAATTGCTTGCCTGATGACACTTGCTGCTTACAGACGTTTAACTCGCCAACCTTCCTGACCCCACTCCACCTCACCCCTTCTCCAGCTTTATATTTATTTAAATTTTAAAATATTTAATCGCCAGATTTTCATTTCATTACGTGCGTTGTTTTTTGTGCGCCTCATCTCTCTTCAAGTTATTTGTTTTTTGTTGCTGCGCATAAATTGGCAAGTTAACGGTAAAGGCAGCAAAAAAAAAATAAAGAAGAGACGAACTATCCACATAAAGAGCAGATAATGGTCGGAAATGGTTTGGACAAGAAATAAAAGCGGGCCCACACAAAAATAATAAAATCGAGACGGGACGGCTATCTGTAGCAGGTTAAAGCTCAGCGTGGTTGTACTATAGATGTGGGTAGTATATTTCAGGCAGATCTTTGCTATGTTGAATGATATTACTATGTATATATGACAGTCTGTGATATAAGGCTCCCATTGAAGACCACGTTTAAAACGATAGTATTGCACATAAGTCAGGCGTGAATTTGCAAGGAAGCAAACTGAGAGACATTGAATATATTAATATATTGTATTGAACCGCACTTCATATATTTATACAAATTGTAAGGGAAGTGTAGTTAAAGTATTTGTAGTAGAGACTTAATGTTTTAGATTTTAAAATACTAATCATGAATAATTTATTAATTAGAGAAGATAAGTCAGTAAATCAAAATAACAAAAGCCAAATTTAAATTACCCTTCAGCCTGCGTGCGGTTTGTTTAAGCTAAGGAAATAGTAAGTCAATTTAGAGCTGGAGATATAAATTTGATATCTATTATAATAAGAAAATAATTCATATAATTCTTCTAAGATTAAAGCGAATCCTCTTTTTCTATATTCTATGGTACATTGAACGCTGAAACAGGCAGAGCTACTTAGATACTTTGATAAGGAATAAATTTACTATATTTCATACTGACTACATAAAACATTCTCTATGGCAATTTCCCTTGCAATTACAACCTCTCTAGTTCATAAAAATTTCTGCTAACCCTTTGGAAAGCTTTCCCGAAAATCGCATTTAATATGCGTAGTAAATTCTAAAAATGAAAGCCAATATTTTAACAGTAAATGAAATTAAAACTTAACTTGCAAGTAACCCCAATTAGCTGGAAAGCGACCCTCGGGGCCGACGAACGACTGCACACCCGCCGTTCCCAGCCCCGCCGTGCCCCGCATATTTTCAGTTATTTCACCCACACGAACGTATACAGAGACGGCACAGCGTTCAGGTCCATTGTGCAGCGTTAACCTCCACCTTAACCAACAGCAAAAAGCTTTCAGCTGGCCGCAAAAATGCCAAGAACTAGGCCAGCAGTCGACGGAGACGAGTGAAAGGGGGGGAGAATGGTAGCGGGAACTATGACCGCGCGGCGTGCTGACGTGCGGTCTCATCAACGTGGCACAGTCTCTGTCGCTGAGTTTCTACTCCTGCTTGCCTTCCCCGCACTGACCAGACTGTGTGCAATCTCTGCTAGCGTCTCTGCCGGCGTCAAAGTGCAACGCATTGCGCGCGCATTACATAATAAATTCCCAGCTTATTTGCATAGTTTTGTGGTTGTGAACAATGTCCAAGGCAAGTTAATGGAATTTCGTAATAAATTTCTTTGCAACGAGTTGGTTAAACAGAGTTTAACAGCTCATTGCAGTTGGCCCTAAAAACTATGCTACGTTTTTTGCACCCCCCACGCGACTTAGATGGAAGGCGAAGGCGAAGACAAGACGCGGCAAAGGCGAGATGCGGTGAGGTGAGGCGAGGTGAGGCAAGAGGGAAGCGGGAAGCGAAGCACAGCAATTACAACAAGTGCCAAATGCACATCAACAACATAAAAGCGCCCAGGCAATAGCAGCAGCAGAAACACGAGTAGCAGCAGTGTGAAGAGCGAAGGAGGGGGGAGTGGAGGGTTGGCCTGGTCTAAAGAACTGCGCCTGCGACTTTTCAACAACTGTCGACGACTGGCGGCTGTCGCCGGAAGCGCAAAGTTGCTGCAGGCTGGCAGCGGAAACGGCAGCGCAGTAAAAGTCGCACTACTTCTGTGGTTGTCAGTTGTTTTAACAGCTTAGCTGGCCCACCGTCCCCTCTACTCCCGCACCCCGCCCTGCAGCTTGCCACGGAAATGTGCTGTCAATTTACGCGAAAGGCAACGACGAAGGCGACGTCAACTTTTAAGTTCTGCCCTCAGTTTGATTTGCACTTTGTGCGCTTTGTTATGGCCCTGGCTTGGTGTAGCGGTAAAATTATACCTCGCTATATTAAGTCGTGATTGAGGAACTCTTGAATTAACCAACGTCCCCCCTCCCCCACTCGAGAGATTGCAAGTCCTTTCAGCGTCAACAGAAAAACTAATAGGCCGAAACTTTAAATATTGACAGCAACTGTCTGCAACTTTTGCTGCCGCTATTTAATAACCAAGCCAGCTCCTTCCCCTCCCCCTCCCTCACCACTCTCTCTCTCTCTCTCTTTCAAGATGTAGCCCACATTGATAAAACTTTTACCTACGACTTTTTGCAGCCGCATCTTCGGCTACAACGTGCGCAATCTTCGACAGTTTTGACTGCAATTATAAAATTTCATGCGAGCCAGATTGACTATATAACCAGCTAGAACTTTGCCAAGCAATGCTGAATTGGGTATATGCAAGGCAGAGACTAAAGTCAAGTCAAAAGCAAGCCAAAACTCAAGCTGAAACTCAAGCTAGCTGGCAAGTTTATGGTGGCAGCTCAAGCTCAGGCCTGCAGAACAAAGCAGAGCACAAATAGTTTATGTCTTTAAGAGCGGCCTACCTTGCCGTAAATACTTCAGCAGCAGGCAAAGTATCTGAGGCACGAGATAAGCACAAGCACAGGCGAGAGAAGAAGGGAGAAATAGGAGGAGAAGAAGGAGTAGGGGAAATAGGAGGGAAACTGACCAGTCTGGACAGAATTATTACTAATGTCATAGAGCGAGGCGACAAAAATATATAGTGCCAAGTGGCGAGTGTAGGTCTGCAGCTGACTGGGAAAGAGAAAGGAGCAGAAGGAAGAGGAAAGAGAGAAGAGAGGAAAGGGGACACTCGACTGAGGCAATGACGAGCGACGACGCAGCAAGCAGGAAGCGCATCAATCACAAAAGAATTATGTTAGGGTAAACAAAAGCATTTGTCATGAAACAGCAGCAGCAGCAGCAACAACAATTGCCAGCAAGTGCCAACGGATTGAGGACATTAGCTTGAAAAGCTGCTGCTGGACAAGAGGTAGGCAGGGAGAAGGACCAGAAAAGAGGGGAAGGGGATGTAGAAGAGGGCCGATTGAGGAGCTGCTCTGTCAAAACTACACAGAAAAACCAAGGCACATAAATCTGTGCACGACAAAAAGGTGCACATGCGAGTGGAACAGAGAGGGGCAGAGATAGGGCTAAAGAGAGGGGAGAGAGGAAGAGGAACAGAGAGGGAGCGAGAGGGAAAGAAGGAAGAAGAGAGAGAGAGGGAGAGGGAGCACTCTTCGCTTGCGCCTTTTCCTTCTGAGTAATTGCACACATTAAAAATTCTTTTCACACTCAACGCCCAAAGGCAACGCAAGCCACAAGGCACAGTCGGGAGTAAGGGGTCGCCTTTGGGGTCAACATACGCCGATTTTTCATCAAGTATTTATGCATAATTTCGCAAAGTGTAGCAGGCCAGCAGGCGTGTACGCCTCGGGAGCTGTAATCGCTCAGTGCGTCCAATTTCAGCTCAGTTTTCGAGCTAAATACTTTCAAGTAGTTGTTAAATTTTATGCACTTGCTGCAAGTAATTTGAACCAGCCTCCACCCGCTCTCTCTCCCTCTCTATCTCTCTTTATCCCTCTGCTCTTCCCCTTGCCTCTCCTTACTCCTTTCTCTTCTCACATATTGGCCTGGCAAAAGGCGCTGCGCTGCGTGCGCTCTTCGAGCTTCTTGGCTCAAAAATTTGCATTTAAATGAGTTTGGCTCAAAGGCAGCGTATCGAAACTAAATATTTGCCATGTGCGCCAGGGCGCCACTCTATATTGTGCACAATGGGGGCGTGGCAGTGCCAGACATCAGGTTATTTTTACAACTTATGCAACAATGCACACATGTACACAAATATTTTGCCACAACACAATACAATGCACACACACACACGTTCTCTGGGAGGTGTGGCAAGCTGTTTGCCCAGCAGACACGTTTGTGCTTGTGCAGCTTAGAGATGTGCACGCTAAGCGATAGTTTAGCAGATTAAAGTGCGTCCTAATCGCAGTTTTACTTTGCCCAAAACTTTTCTCATTTTGTGCTTCAAATTACGAACTACTACGAAACATTAAGTAACTAGACTCTTATTATTTGCAGACCTAAGTAAAGTGCATATTAAGTTAGTAGTGCATTAATTGTTTCTTCTATATAAAGACAATTGCTTTGCAGTTCAGTTGTCTGCTTAAAGCGATGCTAACTTGCCCGCTGCAACTTGTTGCCTTAGAATTGAATTTCATATTCTTTAAGAAAACCATTTCGGCTTTAAGCCCAGAGTCATTTAAAGCTTTTGCCGCCTCATTTTTCAACCAAAAGTTTCAGTTTTAATGCCCCAAAGCCAAAACCAACAACCAACATGCTTCAAAGCCAAATTCGACAGTCAAGCGGGCTAAAAACAATAACAACATGAATACATATTTATGCTCTTGCAGCGGGTATATTCATTTTGGCGAAAAGATTGCAATACAAAGAACCTCTTACACTGAAACTTTTTTTTCTATATATTCTCTCTCTGTTTATCAAATGACTTTAAATTGAATTTTGTATTTAAAAGTTGAAAATTGATTAATCAAAAACAATATTTTAAAACAAAATCATTTTTATTTTGTGTTCACATGGAATCACTTGAAATATTTGCATAGAATTGGGAACAGTCCAGTAAAAGCCAATTAGATCATCCTATACATTTGTCATATTTGATTTTGGTGATCTTTCAATTGATGTTAGCAAACACAATTTAAGCTGGTAGGCTTTTTCGCACTTATCTTCAATCGTTTCATTTACATTGCAACTAAGACGATCTCTCATATTCTTCACATAGCACGGTAAGTTTCTATTTTCATCAAGAAAGCCGTAGGCGACGTACTCACAGAGAATGGCACATTTGTTGAGATTGGGATCCAAAATGTCCAACTTTAGATTATCACGCAACTGTTCCACTGTCAAATTATTATCCTCTAAGCATTTTTTGTCAATCAGCTCCATTGCGTTTGCAAGACTCTTTAGAATTTAAAATATGTTTATAATTTGCTGATCTTTTGAATTTATAACCCACCTGCAGGATGAAAACGATGAAGACCAACTGGATTGCAGATTTGAGGCGCAGATCAGTCATTTTGATGCAAGGTTCTTCCGTCTTTATACAAATGTTCCAGTTGTTGCTACTGACTTGACTCTATCGGAGGGAGCTTCTTTTATTGACGATCTTTAACGTTCCATTTAATTGCTAATTTCACATTAATTTGCACATTTTCTTTATGCTTCGTTATATAAGAAAGTTTTATAAGAGTTGTTCCAGTAGAAAGCATTGTTAATATTTCTTTATAAACTTTTAGTTGAACAGGAATAATCAGTTATTATGTAAGATGTCAACTCAGTTGTTGTAGATATTAAGGAAAAGAAGAGCCTGAAGGGTATACAAATTTCCCCATGCCGAAGGTGTGTCTCTGGTTATATATATATATATATATATATATGCTTGTATATATGTTTAAGATATGGTATGTAAAGTGAAGCTAAAAGCCTTGCTGCAGCCAGCCGGAAAACAAAGTGACCAAAAATGTTTTGCAATTTGTTGCTTATTTTCTTCAACATATTTTTATAACATTTTACTAAATTACTTACACAATTTTCTCCATCGCAGCTGTTGCCCGAGCAGAACAACAACATGAATATTTGGAATGCACACAAATGGGAGTGAAATGAACAGAGAAGGAGCAAAAAGAGGAATAAGAGACAGGGAGAGTGAGGGAAAGAGAGAGGAGGAAAATGTGTAGGCTAATTGGAGTTGCCTTGCGAGAAGTGTGCCAAATTGTGAGAAGCTTGCGGTCTGCCTACTTTAAAATTTACTTAGCTTCCACAAAATGCAGCAGCAGAAGATCTAGTACAACACCAACAACAACAACAGGTTATCTGCTTGTCTGGCGTTGTGCTCTGTCAACTGTCAGGCCATTTGCCGTCTACCGTTAGCCGTTTATCGAACCAATGACCTTTTAACATACACTGCACTTGCGAAAAAGCCAAGCAATGTAATCAAACAGGCAGCCACGTAAAAAAACAATCGCAAGAACTTCATCTGGGCAGCATGACTAAAAGATACCCTGCATTAGAATAAAATGAGTATTATATTTGTTGTAAAGATACTTTTGGAACTGATTTAGAATCATTATAAACTAAAATAGAGTAATATTTTCTAAAATATTTATAAAAATATATTGTATTTAATATGTACAGATGTAAATCTATTAACGTATGTACTAGATTGATTTTTAGTTACTTAGAATTTTGTTAAAGTGTATAAGTTTCATTTCAGTGATTTTATTTTCTTTTAGTAAATTAAATTTAAAATTTATTTTACAAACTTCTCTCTCTCTCTTTTCATTCTACAAGTCATGCACACCCGACTGTACGTATTTCACAGCAACAACAACTTAACTACATAAGCGTTACATGCCCCTTCTCCCCTCTGATCCTCAGCCTTGCAACGACCGCATCTCCCTCCCAGGTTCCTCTCCCCCTGCTGTTCTCTATTTCTATTCATTTGCCCGGCGACTGGGGGCACTTTTTGCACAGCGTTGATTTCCGTTTCTGTATGTAAAAGTGCAACTTGAGGCGCACTCACACTCAAGTGTGTGTTGCAGTGTGTGTGTGCCTGTATGTGTTTGTTTGGCTTGGTGTAGACTGGCAGCAAGTGGTTGGAAAACTAAACTGTTGCCATGTGACAAGTGGAAGCTTGACGACTATTATAGGAATGAAGGAGATGCCGACGACGATGACGACGACGACGACGGCTCTTGCCAGGAGGACTCCGACGACGGCAACGGCGACTGCGACGTCAACATCAACGTCAGCATCAATGACGCTTGGCGCGCACTTTGCAACAAACAAAACGAGGCGAAAGCCAACTTGCGCCTGCTGCACCTGCTACAGCCGGCAAAGAAGACGACAAACCTTGTTGTTGTTGTTGTTTCTGTTTCTGTTGCTGCTGTTGTTGCTGCTTTTACCGCTCTGTTGTGTTGTTGTTGCTGCTGCTGGCCTCTTGTTGTTTTAGCTAAAAACTGTAGTGCACACTCAAAATTGCCACAAAAGGCAGCAACAGCAGCACGTGGAGCAAAACGGGGGCAGCAGACGCGCATTTAAGCACTCAAGTAATGAGCCCCCACGCATGCCAGTGCAGGTGTGAGCGAGAGGGCCAGAGAGTGTGTGTGAAAGGGAGCGAGTGCAGTCAAAAGGGTTAAGTACAGGAATTTAAGGGACACGCTTCCGACAATGTCTATTGAACCCGCGTCACGGGGTTAAAGTTGAAGCTGCTGTCTAAGAATACAATACTCACACACACACCCACACACTCACCCACACACACAATAGCTTAAGCTGGCGGAGAAAAACGTCACTTGGTCGCACAATACATGGAACATCATTTAACAGCGAAATCGGATTATGAAGCTCATATGGGGACAAGTCAATATATATACAGTATAGTAAGACGCCTGCGGGGATTGTCAATACTTGCCCAGACAGACGGACGGACTGTGACAGCGGCAACAATTGGAAATCATTTGAAACCTTTCAGGCGTCGCACAAAAGAAATTGATTTCATTTCAACGCTTGCTCCGTGAAGATTTGATTTAAATTTACACGCTGCAAGTCGCTTTTCTCTCCTTTTCTCTCGTTTTCTCGCCCTCTTTTGCTGTCTCCTTCTTGGCTAAGGGTCCATTGCAACTGTCTGTTGCATTTGCCGGTCAAAGTGAGAAATGCATAAAAGATATGACTTGCAGAAATTCAATAATGCGAACAGGCGTCGACGAACTGGGGCGCATTGAATCGCCGCGCCTGGATGTAGGCAATGCAAATGCAGTGCCCGCCCCGTGAAGCATGCAATTATTTGTGTAAAGCAGCAAGACAAGAAATTATTACGACGCTTTGGCTTAAAGCCCTAAGCGAAAACAATGCAAAATGCTAAAGTGCCCAGGAAACAGGAAGAAGAGAGAGGGAGAACGAGAGAGAGAGAGAGGAAAATAATAATAAACCGATTGCCTAACAAGCAGAAAATTTCAAAATAAATTGCGCTCTCACCTTGCTGCACGAGTCGGAGCACTAAGTCTCTCCTAATCTTTGCATAATTTATTTGCAATTGAAGTTTGAAGGGTCAACTAAGGAGCTGGCTGACGGAAAATCCCCATAAATCTCAGATGGGCATAGCAAATTAACCCAATTTAGAACAACTAACTCACACACACACTTACACACACAGAGAGACTGGCGCCCACTCTTGTGTTCTACCTTTTTTGGGACTTCCAGTCAGTTAGCTTCCAGCACATTTAGTTTTGGAAATCAGCTTAACTAATTTTCACATCTAGGAAAACCCTTCTTAGTAATTCAATTAGCAGTAAATCTTTACAAATAGGAGACTGGACACACACACACACACACACACTCACCCGCCTGCAACACCTCGCTTCGAGTTTTTAATATAAATTATGTGAAACTGGGTAAAAAGCCGGAGCAGTTAATAGTTTTGCCTTTTGGTAACAAAAGGCTTACCTCCGGCCAGCCGTGGGCGGATTTATCTATTCTATTTTGTAATTTTTAATTTCGCAACTAATGCGATTATTCACGGCTGACGGAGCACGCTGGCAATAAAAATGACCAACGTGTAAGCCACGTTTAACACTCGGTTTATTTTTAGTTAACGGCACCAGCTCCAAAAAAAATACAACAACAGCAAGCTGCACACACCCACAGACACACACACAGTGAAAACAAAACTATTCACACACAAGCGCTGAGCTCAAACTTTAAGCTTTATAGTTGCAAGCCAAAATCTAATAGGACGCCGAGAAGAAGCGCAGAAGGCGCAGGTCGACGAGTGAATACTCTATGGGGTGTGGAAAAGACTGAAAAAGATATTATTTTATATATTCTAGGTATAAGTAAAAAGTTCTGATGAAGACGAAAATTTGGTTAAAATATTTAATTAAATATGATTGTAAAATAGAAAGAGAAAATATAAATTTTTATTAAATTAAAGTAATTGTTAAATGTTATTGATGTTATTATTTAAAAGGTTTATTTAAAATAAAATTAAAAAATAAATTAGGTGGTACTTTAGTTTAGTCATATTCAAAATAATAATGTGGTTAAAAAATGGAACTTAATTAATTATTTACAATTATTTTATTCATGCAGAAATTTAAATATTGTTTAAAATGTTAAAAAATATATCATACCATATAAACTGTTATATATTACATAGATTTATTTTTGCAGATATAAATATTATTAATTAAACCTAGTTTTCGTAGCCCAGTCAAGATTCATTATAATCTCGAGCAACCCCTCTTGAGTCCATTAGAAGTGAGAAAAATTGTCACAGAATGCAGTGAGGCGTGTAAATCGCACGGAAAGTTAAAAATGACCACGGTCCCGTTGCCTGGACAGGCAGAGCAGCTTAGGGCGTTGCTTGTGCTGCTGCTGCTGCCGCAGCCCATCCTCGCCCGACTGGCCAGCTGATAGCCGAGCAGGGCTGACCATTTGACATGGAACTGGAACTGGACATGGAAGTTAAAGCCCCGCCACGTGCCCATTTACAGTTATGAGCGCTTAAAGAAGTGCCCGGCACTTAACATTTAATTAAAATTTCGCAATTACCGCGCAGAACCTCCAAGCGGGCCCTGCAGCGCAAGGGAGAAAGGGAGAGAAAGGGAAAGGGAGCGAATGCAGGGCAAGATGCCTGCAGCAGTCTTGGCGAGATTTCCTTGACGAGCCAACAATGTTGCACTTGCAGTCGCATTGTCGTACCTTGACTGTTATTCCAAGCAGCCAACCTGATGTTGCTGGTGTTGCACAGCAGACATGGCACACACAGTGCACAGGACAATACACTGTGCTACACTAATTGGCAAGTGTAAAGTGCTTCCGGGCATTGTCACGATATTAGCTCAAGCTTTGCCATCGACTTTGGCATTTTGTGCAATTAATTAGTTTGATTGTGACGCAAGGATCTCCCTCTCTCTCTCTCCCTTTCTCTCTCTCTCTCTCTGCATCCATTATCTTGACTGGCTGCCTGCCACAGCTGAGTCGAATGCATTGGATCCTCTCCAGCGGACGATACTCCCTACGCATATCCCGAATGTCTTTGCAAATTCCTCTGTGTGCATGCACGTGCCAACAATGTATGCATATACACAACACACGCACACACACACACTGATACACTAGTGCAGAGGAGAGAAGGGACGGGGCGTGGCATCAAAGTGCATACAAAATACGTGCCATGCATGCCCAAGCCGCGTGCTATTTATTTTTATTACGCAAAGCATGCAAAGTTTTGCGCATTATTTTTATTCCCCACTCCTCGCCCGCAATCGCATAGGTGGCCACGAAGCATCCAATCTCCCCACCGCTTCCCCTACTTCTCATTTCCCCTCTCCGGCTGCTGTTGTCCCGCCTGACATGTTTAATAAATGGCAGAAGCTGTCAAGAGGCCGCATTGTTTGTGTTGCTTAACCTTCAAGAAACTGACTGCGAAAGTTTTCCCCACGACATTGTGCCCCTTGTTCTTTATTCCTCCCTTCTCCGAACTGGATATATAGTCTATGAATTATGAGTTCGAGCTACGCCTTGCATGTCCTAGTAGTCGTCGTCGTCGTAACAGGTATGCGGATCAACTTCCGATGGTTTATTCATACAAATTGTTCGCACTCACCGACAACATATGTTTCGCTGAGTCCCTCTCTCTGCCTGAATCTCTCTTTCTGTCTCTCTCTATATTTCCTTCTCTGTATTTCTTCCCTCTCTACACCTTTACCTTCCTCCTCAGTCACTTTGCCAGTCTTTAAATTCATTTTAAATACTTCACTGCATCTTTACTTCGCTGTAAACTTTCTAATATTATATAAAACATTTGTCGGTATTCTGAGAAGCCCTTGCAAAGATTTTCATCAATCCAAATTAATTTCAATGCACTTTTCTATTTATTTAACGTCATAATTTGTGCATTTATATGTTTGTTGAATTTGTTCTCGTACAAAACATTTATTTCTGTACATTCTGTAACCAAATATTATACAAAGCTTTGCTTTACTAAAAGAGTTCACTCTATTTTTAAACAAAAGATGTAACAATGCTGCACAAGCAGACTAAGTTACAATTCATTTGATAATCACGAATGATACTCAAATTACAATTGGTGTATAAAAAAGTTGCAAAAAATTTAAATTTATTTTTTTATTTATTTATGTTTATCAGTTTCATTAACACGCAAAGGGAATTTACAATTGGAAGTTGCTTTATTTGTTGTGTGAGAAGCGAAATATATAAATTTATATTTATATTTATATTTATTTGAATTTAATTCTTGGAAATGCAACTTACACGTAGTTCCAATTGAAGACCTAAATTTAAATACTTCGTATATGAAAATCAATCTTATTTTACTTCTCATTTACATTCTTTACACTATCACTCTAATAAAAAAATCATAATTAAATGAAATCTGCATAAATAAAGGAGCTTAAGTGATTTGAAGACTTCCCGTCGTAGGGGATAACACAGTTCGCCTATGCCAAGTGCTTTGCCGATACTGTTTACAGGCCGGCAAAACATTTGCCAATTGTGCGGCGCATATGAAAAATATATAAATTATGCAACTGGCCCAAACGAGCGCAATGAGCTCGAAATGGGCCGGGCTGGGCCCGAGTGCCATAAGCCTAATTAGCGAGCGGGCCGAGGCGAAGGAGCGTAATCAAATTACCTACAAAACGTGATGAGCGGCCAATTAGTGAGCCAGAGAGGGGGAAGTGGGCGGGAATATTCTGTAATTTTCATTATAAATCAAAAATTGATGGCGAAAAAATGGCGTGCAATTAGTCAAGGGGAGGGGGGAAGCAAGAGGCATGCGTGCAGTGCAGAACACGCAGTCACAGCACGCACTCACATTCACCACTAACATTCACGACTCGCACTCACACTGGCACTCATTGTCGTACTCATAGTTTAGCACCTTGTGATGACTAAAAAAATGTGCAATTTCGCCACACATATTTCCCTTTTGGCAACAAGCCAACAATGAACACACAAAAACAATAACAAAAAAACACGAAAATTTCAAGAAAATAGAAAAAAGAAGAGAAGGAGAGAGAGTGAGAGAAGGAGAAGAGGGAAAAATTTGCAGGCCGTAAATAACCCGGGAAAGCCAAGTAAACAGCGACTGGCAGCCGCAAAAGCCAAAACTCACAGCGAATGCGAATATTCTTGGAATTTTCATTTGTTGTAGCGAGTTTCGGGGCAAACCTCACCCCCTCTCCCGCTTCCCCTCTGGCCCATCATCTCTTAGCCAGCTGCAGTTGTTGGTTTTGTTGTTGGCGGAGTTGTTCTTGTTGTTGCTGCTGGTGTTGAGGTCGCATAGTTAGAAATGCCCCATCCGATGCTGTCAGACCAATTTGTCGCGCTCTCTCTCGCTCCCTCTCTCCGTCTCTCTCTCTCTTGTATGTAGATGAGTTTGTGTGCGTGAGTGTGTCTGTGTTTGCGGCGTAATGGCCTTGCTGCTGCTGCTGCTGCCGCTGCTGCATTGTCGCTTCATTTCTGCAGCAAAGTGTGGCAAAATATGTTGACAGGAAATGTTATGCGAATTTCACTGCGTATAAAATGAAATTTACGTGAGTTTTTGGCGCGTGCTTTCTTTACCTTTATTGTAGTTGTTGCTGTAACTGTTCTTGTTGCTGCTTTGGCAAATTTTCCCATCTTGTCTGGCATATTTTTACTTTAATAGGAAAATACTTAGGCGCGGGTCGCTGAAGATGTGCAAGAACAGCAAGTCGATCAAATGCAAGTTAGATAAATCTTTAAATTGCAGCAGTGTATCTTTTTTAATTATATTATATAATATAATATTATATTCACAACCTGTTCAGAGAGCAACCTTGTTCACTTTAGTCATGGCGGAAGTATTTCAATTCAATTTAAATTATGAAACACGCGAATGACAAATGAAATTGTCATGATCGTTAATATATAAGCAGACAAACTAATTAAATATAATAACTTTATGAGTCATATATTTATAGCCATTACTTGGCTACAAAATAAATACAAATATTACAATATACACTAAATTTATTATCGATTTTTTTGGATCAACTTTACTTGAAAGCTGTTAACATAACAAACCCATTCAACTGGCCTTGCCTACGTTACGGAATTACCCGGAATTGTAGATCTGTTGATCTGTTTCATGCACTTCTATAAACTAAGTCATTGCTTGTTTCTGCTGCTATCTGATCACTCTCTGGCTATAAAACAAATATGCAGTAAACTAAAATGATTAGTTGCATTTCAACAACCCAGAAAAAAAGGCCAAAGCTTTAGCAATGTGTATCAGCTCACGAAAGTTAGTTCCTGCCATTCTACTTCTATCACTACTGGTTGTCATAAAAGTGAGAAAAACAGTTCTCTCTTACAAAATAATAATATTTTGTATAATATAAAATATAATCATAATCATAACTCTCCTTTGACAGTGTGAAAATGTTGAAGAGCTTATTGAGAAATGTATGTATGAAAATGGCATCAGCAAAGACGAATACGAGGCGATTATAAACCGCACCAGCTCTGAGGAAGATCTGGACAGTCTTGATGAGCGGTACAAGTGTGCTGTACAATGCATGGTTACGCAGATGGAGCTGGTCGACTCTAATGGGTATTGGGATGTAGAATTATTCGCAAAATATCAGGATCTATCCGATGATCAACGTGAATATTTCTATGAGTGCAAGCAAGTGCACGATGTGCTGGAAGATATGTGTGAATATGCCTTCCAAATGACGACTTGCCTCAAAGAGAAAATAGGCCCGATGGACTATTCGTCTAGCAGTGAATCTGAGGAAGATGAAGAGTAAAAAAAGTAGAAGAAACTTTTACATGAGAGGATAACTAAGCATTGAATTTGTGTGTTTGAATATACTAGATTAAAGATAAAGAAGAAATCGAGTGGAAGTTTAATTGAATTTAAAAATTATTTTGCACATTTAATTATTAAAAACATAGGATCTACCCTGCCTTAGATCTGATTTCCCTTCTAAATCTTGACCAATTATATTTATATAATTATATTAATATTAAACTAATTACAAATGAATTTAATTAAAATATTGCAGCACAGAAAAGAGCAAAGCAAGGCTGTAACAATGTATGTACATTTATGATTTGCTCCTTCCTGTGGACTGCAATTATCACCGTGTTGTTGAGTCTGACTTGCTTTGGGCTTTTTTGCCTGTGTGTGTGTTTGTTCAGCTTCCGTCGATTTACGAAATTATAATTGCTACGACAGTCGAGAGAACGAAACGGGATGAAGAAAACAAGATGGGCAAATGGAATAAAGCCATTGGCCACGCCTCATCATTTTTCGAGGCGCTGCATAGGGGAGTCTCGTGTGTTGGGTTTACAATGCGCTTCCGCCTCATTGTTGTTCTGCATGTTGACATGGCACGCGGAACGTGGCAGACGCGGCCACGTTACTCATACGACGTGTGGGCGCACAGGCGTGTTGACAATACACAAGCATATTTTTCTTTTTTCCGCTAATGTGGCACGCCCCCGCGCCCTCAAGCAGGCACACACACTCGTACACACACACACACACGCACACATGCATACGTATGCAAAACGCGTAAAGTTGAAATGACAATCGAAAGCCGGGCCAACAACAATGGCAGCCAGAGGCAAAACCGGAGCCAGTCAAGTGTGTGGGTGTTGCAGCTGCTGCTCCTACTGCCACTACTGCTGCTGCTGCTGCTGGGCGTCCTTTCTTTTCAGCAACAGTAACAACAACAGCTGCAACAATGCAACGTGACAACTTCCGTTGCATTCGCTGTTGGCATGAAGAAAAACAGCGTAAAACTGTAACGGAATTGCATTGTGAAAAGCAAAATGTTTTTTCCTCGCACACGGCAAACAACAACAAATATAACAACTACAACAACTACAGCAACCACAATAACACAATGATGCAGCACAAGGCAGGCCTGCAGTTTGATAACTGCAATCAGACATTGATAATGATATACAATAATAGAGCAAACAAGACTTCTAACTCTCCTTGCACATCTACAATACAATATACACCATATCTCTGTATATATGAATATAAAATATATGTTTACATAAAGCAAAACGCGGTTGAATGTCTATTTACTCTGTCGCAATCAATTAAAGCTGCCCGCCAATCGAACTATCGCAATTAATTTGATTCATACGCCCCGTGGTACGCCGTGCCATTTCATTTAATTATGCAAATCAGACAAACGCGATATGCTTATTAATTAATTGCATTTGACAGATGCTTTTGAAGCTTAACTGCAGAAAAAAAATACATTTTTTTTTTGGTGTAGAAATTTCAATTAGATTTCTAAGGAATTTTCTAAGGCAGATTGAATCTGGAAAGGCATCTGGAATGCAACTTCGCGCTAATCATCAGAGGATAAGAGCTCAGTGCAGGGCTTTTTTATCTTAATCAACCATTTTAAAAGAATGATTTGTTCACTTTCCTATTTTTTACCTTGGTCTTGTGGGTCATGTTCTTACTCCTCTTTTGCTTTATATAATGCTAATTTAAACACTTGTATTATGGATCTGAATCCTATTTCTATTGCTTAAAAGACTCTAAACACACCAGCAATATTGACAGCAGAACACCAAATAGGATTTGATTTCATCTGTTTTAGATTTCAAGGCAATGTTTTTTCTGTTATGCACAAATATTTGCAGTTAGCAAACGTGGCTCCAATCAGTTCACTTCTGATCTGTTTCCCTCAACCGAACTTCATTTTATAGACGATCCATTTAATTATAATTCTTCACTGTAAGATTTTTACGGTTTTTGTTTCTACGCCAATTAGATGAAAATTATAAGAGAATGTTATATAAAAACAATTTAAAAATTTCATTATTTTAAAATGTTCCAGTCATTTACCAACGCACTGTAGCACTCAAAGGAAGTCTCTTTTGTTTGCTGGTCAAGGTTTAACATCATTATTAACTATACAAGAATACTAATATATATTTATATCTTGCAGCATAATTAAGTCATATTTTATACACTTTACAGTAGTATAACCTAACTTCTTCAACTCTTTCTCGTCTCTATATAGGATTATAATATCATTAGAGCACCCCAAGTTTCTGAATGAGAACTATAATTGGATTTATTTCCCTTCGGACTGCACGCGTCAACGTAGCAGTCACAGAACGAAAGAGTTCTAAGCTTTCGTCAGATTATAATTCTGTTTTTGCCATGGGTAAGAAATGAAATTCCAAGAACAAACTTACACTGTACTACACACTTCAGCAACTGCCAATAAAGTACTTGGCAAAAAACGCCAAAAAAAAAGCAACGCCAACTGAAAAAAACTTTATAAACTTCTGATGCGAAGGGATCGAAAAAGCGAATGCTCCGACGAGGCTCGGATGCTGCCTCTGCTGCAGTAGCTCAAGGGTGCTTATCAAAGGACACATGAGGCAATGACATGCACTCTCAAAGCAAGGTGTGGCCAAGGAGGGAGTGGGGGAGGAGGGGAGGCATGGCATGACGAGGCGGCGAAGCGAAGCGCGTAAGTTTGCAGTTTTTCTGCTGCGTATTCCTTTGGGAGACGCTCGCAAGTTCTGCATATGACTGCAGGCACGTCCCCGACAGTGCGTCTCCCCCTCTCTCCCTCTCCTATCCCTTCTCTCCTCTCTCTGCCACTCTCTGTCTGCGTGGGTGTGTAAGTTGATTTATGCCACTTTGTACACAGCATCACTGCGCTGCGTGTGTGTGCATTTGTGTGGCATGAGTGAGTGTGCGTGTGTGTGTGTGTCTGGGTGAGTAAGTGCAAGGCTGCTGCATAAATGATTTATTGCTATTCCCGCGACAGTTTCGTTTCGCTTTCGTTTGCCGCTCTGCAACAACTGGCAACATTTGCTCGCACACACACACACACACGAACAAACATACAAACTCACACACACACATACAAACACCCAGCGCCCACTGGCAGCAAGACAATGGCTCGCAGACACAGAAAGTGTCGCACTTTTTGCTATAATAAATAATTATAATTGTTTTCCTTTTCCCAGCCCCACCTCCTCTCTCTCTCTCTCCCTCTCCCTCTCTCTCTCTCTCTCTCTCCTCCAGCCTCGTGCTGCGTGCCGTGTGTCCCACATGCGCATTAATAAACCTTATAAATATTTAAGTTGTGTGAAAAATTGCCGTGCCGAGGTGACAGTTAATGGAAATGCGGGTAATTGAATGTGCCACCGGAAAGTGCAGTGCAGCAAACAGCACTGTAGCAGCAGCGGCAGCAGCAAGAACAGAAGCAGCAGCAGCAGGGACAGCGGCACAGCAGGTTGCCAGGTGTTAAGGCCCGCTGTAAGTTGCGTCTTAAATTTGCATAACGTCGATGCAAGGTTTGCACCTTCCACTACATATTTCTCTCTCTCTTTCTTTCTACATTTCTCCCTCTCTTTTCTTAAATCAACTGCAGCCTGTTGCATGCGGCATGTACTAATACAATGTCAATCGAGGCTGAAGGATTCCGTTGACAATGTGATAATGAAGCGATTACGATAGAAATAACAGAATTTGAAGTAAATAAATTTTACGTTTGGCATTTCATTTATCTTATAAATCAAATATTGATATTTTTTAGAAGTATAACAAATAATAGAAATCATAAATAGCATATCTATCCATATATAGCATATATTTCAAACAATTAAAATTAACTGCACAAAAGTAAATATAACATGTTTAAACACTTCCCCAATCTTTAACGTTTCTTTTCAATCACAACATTTATTTAATTTGTATTCAATCTGAAATATTGAAACGATAACAAAGACGTTCTATAACACCTTCGCAGTGTCTCCAAGACACAATGCTAATTTGTACGCAGCTTCGCATTTATCTTCCACCGTTTCATCCTGAGGACAACCTGCAGCTATTCTCTCACGGTTTTCAGGGAGAAGTTTTCCATTTTCATCAACAACCCCAAGTTTGACGAACAAGCAGAGCATCGAACATTTGTTTATGGTTTTATATGGAAAACTTAATAAGTCACTTATGACTTCTGCCACTGTTAAATGATTATCCATCAAACACTTTTCGTCTAACAGGGAACTATTGTCATTATAATCATTTTCCCAATCCGTGGTGGCAAGACTCTTTAAAATAGGAGAGAGATGTTTTTCTAATGCAGATCATTGAAATCTATAACTCACCGGCAATATCAGAAGTAGAACGCCAAACAGGATTCCAAACTTGTGCCTTAGATCGTTCATTCTTTCGTCTTTAAACTAATGTTCCTGTTGTTTACTCCAGTCAGTCGCTTCTGGGTTGTGTCTGTCGACAAAACTTTCTTTTATTCAAGATCTTTAACGTACCATATAATTGCGAATTTCACAGTTGTTATACAAGAAGATTGTTTGACAAGATTTTTGCTTTAACAAATGAATTTTCATAACCAGCTGTAAACCCAACTTCCTAGTAAGAGCCACAGCAAATTATTCAATTTATTTATTAACAATAAATTCAAAAAGTTTAAAATGGCAACAATTATTTATTTTGTATTTAATTGAGGATAATGCAAGATAGACAATCTAAATAAATGACTGAAAACAATCGGAAAACCCAGGAAACCCCAATCAGATCATCTTATTGTTTCTTAAAAAGTTATTTTCTAAAAAAAAACACAATCCATATTGGTATCCAATTTCGCACTTATCTTCAGCTGTTGCAGCTTCGATATGGCAATCAGCCTTTGACTTAGGTATGTAAGGTGGATTTAAGTATTTTCCATTATTATCATAAATGCCAAGAATGACAAGATAACAAAGAATCGAACACTTGTTCTCAACCACACCTTTCTCGTTCACAAAATTTCCTACGTCAATCTCCCACTTGTCCTTTGCTACATTATTATCAGCAAAACACTTTTCTGGAACTTTGTGGTACGCTGTGGAGGCAAGGCTCTTTAAAATAAGAGAGTGATGTTTATCTAACGCAGATATTTGGAGTCTATAACTCACCTGCAATATCAAAAGTAGAAGGCCGAACAGGATTCCAGTCTTGTTCATTTCAATTCAAGTTTCTTTCGTCTTTACAGAAATGTTCCTGTTGTTTACACCAGTCAGTCGCTACTGACTTGTGTCTGTCGACAAAAGTTTCTTTTATTGGTGATCTTTAACTTACCATGTAATTGCAAATTACACAACTGTTATATAAAAAGATTATTTGACCAGATTTCTCCTTTAACAAATGAATATTCTTTACCAGCTGTAACCCCAACTTCCTAGTTAAAAAGCCAAAGCAATTTATTCAATTAATTTATTAATTTATTATTTCTCATAGTCATTGTTGAAAAAAAAACACAATCCATATTGGTATCCCATTTCGCACTTATCTTCCGCCGTTGCAGCTTCGATATGGCAATCAGCCATCCACTTAGTTATGACAGGGGGATTTAAGAATTTCCCATTGTCATCATAGATGCCAAGATTGACAAAATAACAAAGAATCGAACATTTGCTCTGTACCACATCTTGGTTGATTATAAAACTACGTACGTCAATATCCCACTGTTCTGTTGTTAAATTATTAACAGCTAAACACTTTTCTGGAACTGGGAATGTCGTGAAGGCAAGGCCCTTTAAAACAAGAGAGTGATGTTTATCTAATGCAGATAATTGGAGTCTATAACTCACCTGCAATATCAAAAGAAGAACGCCAAACAGGATTCCAGTCTTGTGCCTTAGATCGTTCATTTCAATTCAAGTTTCTTTCGTCTTTACGCAAATGTTCCTGTTGCTTACTTCAGTCAGTCGCTTCTGACTTGTGTCTACCGATAGAACTTTCTTTTATTGGTGATCTTTAATGTTCCATGTAATTGCCAATTTCACAGTAATTAATCTGTGTTCTTTGTCAACCTAAGAATTATATAAGAAAATCTTCAACTCGCCATATGCCAACTACTCATATTAATTAAAGACATTTACACTTAGTAATTTTAAGTCTGAAAAAACCTTGTAACCTTGTGACCAACATGATTTTTTGGCTACCTAGCTTGCATTAAGTTGACAAATTTTGTTGGCAAGAGCGCATGGAAGGCAACTTTTTGAGCTTCCGTCGCTGGCAGTGGCAAGTTCTACTTTGACTTCGACATCAAAGTTCAAATGCGCAACTTCAAGTTTGGCCACCCAAAAATCTTTGCTTCCGTTTATTTTCATCATCATTGCCACGAAAGGAAAATGCGCCCACAGGAAGCAGGAAGTGCGCTTCGTGCAACATTTATGAAAAATCCCAAAAGGCAGAACAAACAGAATTTCAGAAAGTGTAAGAGATAGACACAGAGAGAGAGAGAGAGTGAGAGAGAGAGAGAGGGAGCATGAGGGAAACTATGTGACCAAAAGGCGTTAGAGCCAACAAACAAAGTTGACGCGGAAAAATGTCACAAAATGTAAATATTGAAAAAGCAGAAAACAGAATTTTCCCCAAAACAATTGCATAGATTTAATTAAATTTCAACTTTCGGGCTGTGAGATAAACAAGGATTCCTAAAATTGCCCACAAGCATATTGGAATCGGAATTGGGGAACACAAACACACATACACACACACACGGACAGCAACGACAGAATTGTGGAGGTTCAATGGGTGGTGTAAATATTTGAAAAATCTTCTCACATGAATAATTTCTTTTAAATCACATAAATAATTTGCAGTCGACAATTTAATAAATATTTCTGGTGTTCACTTGAATTTTCATTTCTCACATACCCGATTGCATAAACATATAAACATAAATACATATATTTTCGAGTGTTTCGAGTGTGTGAGGTTGCACTTGAGTATTCGATCAGGTTGCACTTAGCCTTGCACATTTTGAAGCACATTCCCGGCGTGCAGCTTATCATTTCTTCGACTCGCAGACGTGTCTACAATTCTGACATTCCATAAGAGATGATTTTGTGTGTTTCAATGTTTCTGCAGTTTGTTTGTTTAATCAAATGATAAGGCAAGAAAATATTTTATCATATTGTGCATTAAATCTTTATATTATTTAGAAGTTTGCAACAAGCAAAACAGAGTTATAAAATAGTTTATTAAGATGCCTATATTATAATCTTCTACATTCAGCTGAGTTATTTTTCTTTAGAAGCTCATTCTCAATGTTTGCTCTTCATTTACAGCTGCGTCCATTTGAAACATGCACAGACAGCCAATGTTCTGCAAGGGATTCTCAGCTCACTCAGCCAAAGCGAACACTTGCCCCCTTCTTGTCACGACCATGCTGCTGCTCCCTCAGCTAAGCTGCAGTCTTGTGGGCCTCTTTGTGCTTGACTGTCTGATGGCATCAGGGCAAGACACGCAGCGAGTTGGGCACGCATAAAGCGGAAAACATTTTTACACATGTGACTGACGCTGATTGCGTTTGTCACGTCGCCGAAATAAAATTGCAACCCATTCCGCAAACCTGATCCGGATGCCGATGTCGTTGCTGTTCCCGTTGTCCCGTTGTCGTTGCCATTGCCGCAGCCAGGCAACTAAGCGACCCAGAAAGGTGCCGAACGCACATAAGGAAAAGCCGCAAAAGGCGGCCTACGATATACGCCAAAAACAAGAACAAAAATTCGAAATGGATGGGGGAAAAAAATGTCAAAGCATGGGTGAAAGCGTAACCGAAACGGAGGTCGCTTGTTGGCCTCTCTGACAGTTGTAGCCGGCCTGCTGTGCCTCATCCACAGCGGCAGCCTCTTTCTCGTAGTCGGCGCCCAAAACTAGGCAACGGAATTGCAGCAAAATCGTCATCGATGAACTCGACGTCGCGACGCGACGACCTCTTTGCACACACAGCAAGACACACACACACACAAAGGCGGACACGCACACAGAGGCACGAGCGGAACGGCTCACATGTTCGTTGTCGCGTTGGCCACGCGGCGTATACGTAACGCTGTGCATATTGGGTCGCCATCACAGATTGTCGCAGTTGCGGCATATTTGCATAATTTAGCGATTGAATTTTATGCTCAAAAGCAAAACAGAACAGCACAGAATGAGAGAGTGAGTGAGAGGGAAGCACAGCTGGCGCCCAAGTTATCTTTCTTGCCCGCTCGAACATCAAACGGCCTGCGGATTTATCCATTTGCTTTTTACTTATTAATTAAATAATTTTTCGTCGCATTTCCATCGGACACTGGGGCCGGCATTGGCATTGGCTTTGGCTCTCTGGCGTGTGCCAGTCGACGCTGTCGATGACAATAATTGCATGCAACATAATTAAAGCCATTAAAGCACTTAAGCTTCCGGAAAACCAACGACGCCATCGACAGGGGAACGACAGGAGAGAAGGAGAAGGGGAGAGAGAGAAAGAGCAGAGGAGGCTGAAGCTCTGGCGAATTGGTCGAGTCATGTTTGCATATGCATAATTATGATGAAAACACATTTAAATGCATTTAATCGGGCAACTGACCGACCATCCGATGGTGTCCCCTCCCCTCCAACTGGCAGGTAGCTTATGGCCATGGCCCACCCAAAGGCTTTTAACATTTATTGGTTTTTATTAAATATGCGAGCATGCCATATTATATGAGCAGGCCTGCTGAACTGACCAACTGCTCGACAGCACGATTGGTCATCCGCTCCTGCTCCTCTGCCCGCTCTGTCAAAAGGCATATTTAGTTAGATGCGCCAGCGACAGCTGTTTGTGGACTCTGCATTATTGGTTCAAAGTGCAACAATCATTGCTACCGATTCGGTTGGGTAGAGTACGTAGCATAAAATAAAGTGCTGCCTGCATGCCGAGCATAATTTATATAGCTCCATAATGTATGCTCCCCTCTCTCTCTCTTTCTTTCTCTCTCACTATATATTTCTTGTGTGTGTACAGCAAATAATTTACGGATTAAACAGTTTTGCAGTCAGTTTACCTTGTTGAAGTCGTAGAGGAGTATTAGATATGTTCAATGCAGCAAAGCCAAATTTGAATAATATTCCTTAAATATCTCTTCTAGAAATTATGCTTTAAGATGTATAAATATAATGCGAAAAAATATAAATATTTTAATAATTAAAATGTATCATCTACAAGGTATTAATCAGCTTTTTAAATGCTAAAATTATTTTAAATATTTTTCACCACTTCTAAAAATATCTCTCAGCCCAAAGAAGAAACCTATTTCCATCATCACTTCCTTTCTTATTTAATTTACTAATTATTTTAACTCTCCCACAAACATTGTCTCTAGCTTAATAAAGACTTAAGACCTTCTACAATTTTGGTGCAAATATAATAAAGTAATTATTTGCCAAACCTGTTGAAGACACAATTCAAATCAAGTTAAAGTCGTAGCTGAATTTAAGTCAACGAAATTAGAAATCACAAAATGAACAACAACATTCAAGAGCTTTGTCATGTCACTGTGCTCTTCGCTCTGCTCTGCCCTCTCTCTCCCTCTCTCTCTGTCTCTCCTTCTCACGCTGCTACATTTGCTGCCAATTTACGAGTAGGAAGGGAGCATCCGCACGTTGACTTAATTAAAGTTGTACTCGGCAGGCGCAATCAACAACAAAAAATGGCCCCACAAAAGGCAGAAGGATGCAATGCCGGGCAAAGGCAACGAGAGCTAAAACACATGTGTGAAAACTGGCAAAGTAAAAGGCCAAAACAAATTGCCAAAGTCGGAGCAGCAGCAACAGCAGCAGCAGGAGCAGCAGGAGCATCAGCAGCCATGGGCGCACTTCTGAATGGGCACAGGCGCTGCATAGGGCAGGGTAAAGGGGGGCAGGGCAGGAGGGAACGGGGCTTTACGGGGTGGGCAAATGGCAATTTATAAAATCCTTTGAAGTGTCGAAAATCAGTAATTGTAGTCAAAGTGCAAATTGATTGCCAGTCAGCTACACAGACACACTCACACACGCACACAACCGGAGTATGCTGGCAAATTTTGAGTGTGTCTGTGTGTGTGTGTGTGTGTATGTGAGAGTTCCGAAAATCAGTGTGTGCCAGCCATGTTTTATTGAGTGTAATTTGTAGTTGCAAATTAATGGCCACACTTCACTTTTAATTAAAACGCACCAAAAGAAGAACTCAAATATCGGAAATGAAAACTGTTTTCAATCCCAACGAATTGCAGATGTCCTATTAAGTATATTTTAACTGGTTGTCTGATCTAAAATTATATGTAAGTTTAAAATGAGTTTTCTATCCCAACTCTTTTCTATAGTAAAAAAGATACAATTTTCTGGCTTAATAATTTTCTTATTAATATTTTTACTATTTTTATTATTATTCTTAATATTCTAATTATTATTATTATTATAATTATTATTATTATTGTTGTTATTATATTTTTATTATCATTATTTTTTTTATTATTATTATTATTATTGTTATTATTATTATTATTGATATAATTTATCCACTTTGTTCACAAAAAGATTATAGAAATGCTCTCACTTCTCTCATTTGTGAGGTTACAAAAGAGTTCTTCTCTCACATGTCAACCATGCCCCGAGGTAGGGTATCATAAATTTCTGACATACCGAACCACTGCCACTGTGTGTATATGTGTGTGTGCGCTTAGAAAAGTGTAAGGTAAGTAACTCAATTGTCTGTGCAGAGAGAGAGAGAGAGAGAGAGAGAGCAAAGCAGCAGCAGGGAGGTGAGTATGACTGTAAGGACATCGCCATCGCCAGCGCTGTCTTTCTTTTGGCTTCTCCTTTGAGTTTGCCTGCTGCGCTTTGCTTAGTTTACTTCATTCTCGTCTCGCTTACCCTTTGCCCTTTTGCCCTATGGCCGCGGGGCTGGCACGTTTCGCCTTTGCTTAAGTGACTTCATAACCTCGAAAGTGGCTCTGGCTTTCTAGTGCAGCGGAAACTTCAACAGTAAATCCAGGTGCATGTGAGTGGGAGTGTGTGTTAGTGTGTGTGTGCCACACAGGTGCCCAGCTCCGCGCTCATTTCGTATGTTGCATTTGCCAGCTGCTTTTGTCGCCTGTTGCATAAACATCGTTTTAAAGTTTAAGCGAATGCAAAAGTTTTGAATAAATTTGCGCCATTTGCCATGGAAAGCGGCAACAACAACAACTGCAGCAGTAGTAGCAACCACAACAACAATGGGAAAATGAATAAAGTGGCTCGGCTGACTGGCAGCGCATCGATGTCGGCAGCACAGAGTGCAGCACAGCGGAGGCATCATCAATTTTGGTTTGGCTAGAGAACTCATCAATAAAACATAACAGCAGCAAATGGAGACACATGCGACAATCCTTGCCGGCAAAGCAAGGCTGAAGGATGTGAACACAGCGAGGACTCCACGAAGCTCGGAGCAGTCTCCACTTGAAGTTCCGTTTTTTCCCCACTGACAGCTGCTACTGTTGCATTGTCTTCTTATCTTCATCCTTTTTTGGAAGATAATTTTTAAATGGTTTTTAGCCTTGTTGCTTTTGGCCTTAATATTCGGAAGTGCAAATGAATCTAATAAATAATAAACATAGAATAAATAATATTCATATATTTTATTTAAAATGATAAATGATTAACAGATGGTTGTCTAAACATACAGAATATTTAAATAACTTATGTTAAAAGATGAAGTAGAAATATCAATGCAAACTAGTTATTTAGTCTCTTGACTCCTTGTAGTCCCTTTAGTATTGTATAAAGAAACATTCATTGCAACTCAACAAAACGTATGTGAGATATATAAGTTATAAGCTGATGTTATTTTAAAAATCCATTTGAATAGGCTTCCTAAAACTGCACTCAGCTTGTTTAATTGTCATAATCTGCAACAACTTTTATAACTCCCTCTCTCTATCTCTTCTGTCTATTCGGGCACCCTTCACCCTCCTCCAACTCCTGCTTTGGACAGCTGCTGGCAACTCTGCTGTAACTCCAAGTGCTGTGCCGGAGTTTGTCGAGCTGCTGATTTGATTACATTTACACACATCCGACAGTTGTTGGTTTGGCAGCGCCAACTGTTTTTCGCCCAAGTGCGCGGTGAAATTTTCTTGTCAACACTTTGGTGGCAAGAGAAGTTTGGGGCATCGGGGGAATCGGAATCGGAATACGGATACATAGCTCTGTGTCGGGTGTCGGGTCAACAATGGCGGGCAGCTTGTAACTTGGCTTTGTCAGTGTTGGCATGCGAGCATGGCCCGGTTTTGGCTACGCTCCGGGGTTGGCCCGACGCCAGAGTGTGCCAAGTCTTTGTTTGCTGCCAATTGAATTGAAACTTTATTTTCTCGCTCCGCCTGTCAACTGCTGGCGTATCTTCGCCTGCCCCAGGTTAGCCCATAATAATCTTGGTGATGGGTATGTGCAGCAGTTCGATGATGAAGCCCACGAAGGAATTCCACAACGGTGGCCAGCAAAGCGTTGCGAAACTCGATGGGATTGAGTCCTGGTTTACGATTGATCAGTCCAGGCATTTAATTGAAGATCTCATTGACAGTTCGAAGCATATAAATCCATATAACTCTCTTGGAGTTTTCTGGAGAAACCTGTAAATGAAATGAGATTATTACTGGAACTGAAAGAGATTTAGCAATGTCTTCTGTAGTACTAGTTTACCCTTTATTTGTGCGACTTTTCAATCGTTGATTCATTTCAACTTATTCGACTGAGAGCAAGAGAAACAGCAATGCCTGCTCTGCATTTTTTGAGAGAATTAACGCCACGCCCGACCTATTATGATGGAACTTAAGTTCTTTGGCCCTATGCCTCTTTCTCGCTCTAGCTGCTCTCTTCTCCTTAACTTTTCTCATTACAAAAGTTTTACTATTTCCTTTTGCACTGAAATAAAAGTGTTGCACGCTTCGTTCTCCATTTGCAACTGACAACTGCAATTTGCAGCGCGTTTTTCACGCCGAAATTATGTTCAAATCGTGCAAATGCACAATGTGGATCAGAAAATGATTTTTAACAATTCTCGAAATACAAAAAATAATTAGGAATAAGAAATAAAGTGATTGTTATGGTATTTTGGTATAAAGAAAGTGTTTTTTACAACATTTGCTCTGTAAATGTTTATAAATGATATTGAATAACTTAGAAAAATATTTTATAGATTTTAATAAGACTGAAACTTGCTTTTTTTAATTACAAAATATTTTTTAAGTATTTTTAAAAATTTCAGTAATTTCATCATGTTAATTTTGTTAGACCTGAAGGCTTAAAAACTAACTCATTTGGTGCTATAGTTTCCTGCGGATTTTAATTATTTCAAATTACTAAAAATCCGCAAATACAAAACTAAAAATCACTTTTATGTTTTCTGCAGCCATCGATGGTTACATGTCGAACAATGCGGCTTCATTTGAGGTAAATAGAAGAAGAGAAGTAGAGAAAAGGAGAGTGAAGAAGGGTATAGAGCCTAGAAGAGTGTGAGAACTGTAGACGGCAACTTAGATTACACACTTAATCAAACTTTATGCAAAGCTGCAGCCTGCCACCCACAAAATTTTCAACAATTTGCTGGCGCTGCACACGCACAGATAGAAATGACAAGACAAACAGCGACTAAGTGCCGAGGAGAGTTAAGGCAAGAAGGAGGAAGTAAGGGGGGGCACTTGGACAGAGGTCTTAAATGCTGCAATTTGTTTTGCTGCCGAATCGTTGCTGTCTTCACTCCGAGCTAAGCCCAATGCAGAGGGAGTATTCTGTTGCCCCAAAATGTTGCAACTGTTTCCTCTTCTCCTGCTGCTGCTGCTGTTTGACATCCTTGGCTGGCTCGACTGAGCTCCCAGGACAATTCACTGCGAAATTGCTAGACAAAACTGGGCAGGGCTGCTACAACAAACCGTTCTAGTTATGCGTGCAACACAGCCTGCACCATTGGGTCAATCGGCCTCATCTGCCTGAGCTGCACACACACGCATTTCCTTGGTGCAGTTTCATCGTCGCCATTGAGATTGAAAAATGTTAAAAAATTGCTTTTAAATGCCGCAAAATACAATTTATTATTCAGCAGAGGCAAACGCCAAACACTGCCACAATGTCTGCCCTGGGAGTGGGCGTCGGCGTCGTGCAGCAGTAGGAGGTGTGATTGTGGGCGTGCCTGTGGCAAAGGCGTGACACTCATATATAGTAGTGGTGCGACCAGTGTGTCGTAGCAAGGCTCAACAGTGCGGCTGCTTGGCAGTAAATTCAAATAAAGCACACGCACACACACGCACACACTCACACACACAGCCGTACATACGTGCAGCCGTAAGCATACATAAACAGACACAAGCACACGCAATCACGACGGCAATTGTAGCTGCAGTTGTTTTGTTTATTACGCATACGCACTGTGCGACGCCGCAGCCCAAAACAATTCAGTGCGCTGCATGGAGCCAGGAGAAAGAGGGAAAGAGAGAGCAAGGGGGTGAAAGAGAGGCAGGGAGTACAGCCGCACTAAGCAGGCAGTTTGCTATCCTTGGGTTTTAAGCTTTCGGCAACACTTTGAGGAACGACAATGTTCCGCCTGATAATTACAAAAAATGTGCGCCATAGTTTGTGCCCAACAACGCAGCAGACTCGTTGTGGCAGAAATTAAAGAGAAGTTTTCTGCAGCATTCATTTAAAGAGTGTAGAATATTATATTTTACTTCTGCATAAATGTTTTACTTGAATAAATACATATATTTATTAATGAAATATATAATATGAATACAATATAAAATAAGTATCTTAAAATGAACTCAATAATAAGCTGAAAATATTTCAAATATATTCATAAACAAGAAAAGCAAGCAAGTTATTTGAATTATTTATATTAGGCAATTAATTTATGTATTTTAATTTAGTAATAAAACGTAGAAAAAACCTTCTGGGCATTTAATTAAAATGGTAATTGTATTAGATTTAATTTTGACATATTTTTAATTGATTTAAATTCAATAACAAATAAAATTAAGTGAACGAGTAGTTCAAATATATGTATATAAAATATTATACAAAATATTTAACATTTTAAAAGAACTACCACAAATTGTTTCATGTACTTCTTTTTCAAACATCCTTCATGAAAAAGCCTTTAATTTCCATTGCTTCCGCGCGCTGGCAACACTTTCTTCTACCCGACCAAATGGTGAATTTCCCAAACATACAGCCAGAGTGAGTGCGAGAGAGATGGGGCAATTATTAACAAGACAGTTTAACGAAAATGATTTAATTAAATTTATTTGCGCGCTAATGCCATTTGCCGCACTGCCGCCGGGTCTGGCAGCTGGCAACATCAAAAGACACTGGGAAATTAATCAGGCGCACACGCGGCAACTGCGACAGCGACGGCGACGGCAACGCTGGCCCGCCCAGTTGGCCTGCGGCACATATAATTGCATTAATTTATGTGTAAAAGCCACAGAAATTAAAAATAATAATATGTAATATGTATAATCCAAATATTCCGAACGTCCAACACCAACTGCGACAGGGAAAATTTCCAATGTGAATTGTGTGCGTCAGCTGGGAGCGCGAAGGAGAAGGAGCAAGCAGAGGAGTTACGGCAGGGAGCCTCGGGCTAAACAGTTGAAAGACTAATTTTCACATTTGAGCTGTAAACTCCCTGGGTTAGAAGGGGCGGCAGGCAGGGATGGGTAGAGCGATTTGGGGCGTGGCTTGGCCAGCCAATTTCATGGTTAAATGATTCAGAAACAGAATTGCAAAATTAGTCGGCCCGTTAACACAATGTAATTAACTTTTGCGCGACCGCTCTCAATATATATTTGATATTTATTTACCCAACTGCTACACCTCCTTCCCCCTTATTGGACTCGACCCTGTTTTGGCCTCCGGGGTGCACTTTGCTTTGGGGCCCGTTGACAACTTTGGGAGCAGCAGCAACTACTGCTGTGCTATGTAGAGTAACCAACAAGAGCTTCCAATTATCCAATTTTGTCTCGCACTCTTCGCATTCGGCTGGCAGTCAGGCAGGCACTCGGCAAGCATTTTCCGAAAAGCAATTTGAAACAAATTTTATTGCCAAAGTTTCGAGCACATGGAAAATGGTTCAAGTACCGCAAAAAGTTGCACTTGGCGCGTGCCTTAGCTGGTGCCTGCTGGTGTCTAGTGCCACAATTAGCCGGGCCTACAGAAGTACACAAGTCTCCAAGGGTTCCATTCAGAAGAGGACAGACAGAGATAAACGGAGGAAGGAGGAGAAGAGAGAGAAAAACAGGAAGAGAGACACTAGGTATCTCCAGCGCACATTAAAGTATACAAAATTGTGAGAGCTGCAGGTGAAAAGGATATACTAATAGACTCTTATGGTTCTTATGGTTTTACTTATCTTATTTTTATATTGTGAATAAATACTTTAATGTTTTCTTTAATTTGTAAATTTCTGCAGAATTTTTAGCTGCTTATTTGTCGTTCTCAAACGATAGTGACGCTGTCCCGCTCCTTAAGTGTTGTTCAACACTCTTTTATCGATTGGTATATATTGGCTATCGTTAACTTAATTAATTAACTTTAGTAGGGTATATTTGGGGGGTATCTTTGTTCAAATTCAAATTCAATTGATAAAAAACTAGAAGCGACCGCCAAATAATTTTTTCACCTAAAATCTTGATAAATATATCCCTATCAGTAAAAAAATATTAAACAAAATCGGAGATGTAGGCAGCTATTTAACCTTTGGCGATCTAATGACGCTTAAGGACGCCATAAGTTCGCCGGCGGCGAAAAAGTGTCGTTTTTATCTTAGTGAACTTATGGCGTCCTTAAGCGTCATAAGATCGCCACGAGTAATTTCAAGACGCTATAACATCTCGCGATCTTATGGCGCTTAAGGGCGACATAAGTTCGCCGGCGGCGTAATAGTGTCGTTTTTATCTTTCGCTTGATCTTATGACGCTTAAAAACGACATAAGCTCGCTGAAAAAAACGCCATAATTCCGCTGACAAAATGTACTGGGCGAAATTATGGCGGCGGAATTATGACGCTATGCCAACTTTAGTGTGTCGGCTAAGGTCACTTTAATAACATATGTACGTATGGTCATAGGTACTTATCAAAAATACCAAAACTAATACCAAACAGCTGCATACTTGGGCACGCATTAAACTCTCTTGGCTTAACCAATTTCAAATAGATTCGATTGCAACATTAAATAAACATTCAGCTAAGAAAACGTTAAGAAACCATCGTAAATTTTTCATTCAACCGACTGGAAATAGACTTTGCAACTTACATGCCACTCCCCGAGTGGAACACACACACACTTACACACACACACTCGTGTAAGTGCAGTGGCAACCTGCGCAATGATTGCCAAAAGGAAAGAGCATTCACTTCTATTACGATTACTTTTACTATAACAACAACAACAACAAGAACTGCAGCCATGTAGTGCAGTGTACTGTGTATGTGTGAGTGTTTGTATTTGAGTGTGTTTGTGTGTGTACACTGTACAGTGTTGCCCTGCCACTGCCATTACCAATTTTTGCGCTTAACGCTTCACTGAGTAAATCATTGAGAAACTGAGATACGTAGACAGCTAGACAAAGCGAGATAGCAACATGGCGGACGAGATCGCAATGAGAGAGAGAGAGAGAGAGAGAGGGGGGGGGAGCTGCTGCTGTTGCTGCTTATGCCATCAGCATGTCATCATGGCAAAATCAGACGACATGCAACATTGCATAAAGATTTGTCACAGCTAAAGCCCCCAAAATGCACTGCAAGACACTCCCGACAACGGAGGCACACGCACCGTGCGGGAGGGAGACAGAAAGAGAGAGAGAGTGAGTGACATTACACGACGGGGGGCAGTGCGAAGAGGGCGGGACGGGGGAGAGATGAGCTCAAATCGCATTTTCGCATGTTGAATTTCGACAAACAACAACAAGCAAGCAGAGAGAGAGTGAGTGAGAGAGATCTGAAACTGAAGCTGCCGCCGCCACACAGTGCTGTCAATACTTAAGCGAGGGTGGCTCAAGCAGTTGTAGCTAAGGTTGCTTATCTCCACTTATAACTACTGAAGCGACCCTCGCAATGGTAGCTCGGCTAAGCGGCAGCAACTTGCAGCAAATTCAATTTCGTGCAGCTCGATTGCATTGCGGCACATTGGCCCGCAGTCTGTGTGAATTTGTATGCGAATGCCAAAGCGAAAGGCAGTGGAAGAATGGAGAGAGCGGGGGGGGAAGGATAGTGGGAAGTGCAGAGGGGGTACTGCTTTTCTTTTTCTTTTCGCTGCTTCTGCAGCTCATCGATTCGCATTGCATTTCAATATATAAATATTTATACACAAGTAAATTTGCGCACAGCTGAGCAGCATCGCAGTCGCCGTCGCAGTCACCGTCGCAGTTGGCGTCGCAGTTGACGTAGACAGTGAGGCAAGCTCATTGACAAACTAGAAATGAAGATATATGAAGCTGCCGCTGGCAGCGGGAGTGACTAATGCTAACTCGCCGAATCCCTGCCAGCTTTTGTTGCCACGCCCCCCTCTCTCTCTGCCACTCTCTCTCTCTCTCTCTCTCTCTCTCTCTCTCTCTCTCTCCTTGCTGACTCCGTAAATCGTTTAGTTTCACATTTGTTTTGCTTTGCCCTCAGCATGTTGCGGCCTTAATTCGTTTTATTACCCAAAGTCTCGTCGGGAATTTGACGCGCCAAGTGCGACTATATATACTCTATATAGCACATATATATAAATCACGGCTAAGCCTTTATGACATATGCTAAAATTTAGCAGCCTAGCAGCCTCCTTCTCCCCTCCATGACAACCCATTCTAGTCTGCCTCACCTTGCTGCAGGAAGAGGAGGAGTGGGAGCACATGACGGGCCGCCGGGTCGCGTTTTTGTTTGGTGTTTGGCCAACGCGTGACAAAATGATTAAACGGTTAGCCAGCGCCACATCCAGAGCCTGCCAGCAGCCCGGCCAGGCCACACAGGATGTTGTGCCATCCATGGCGCACCCGTCGCCGTTGCCATTGTTCGGCAATGACAGTGCAAAATTGTTGATGATGATAACGATGTGATTAGATGAGTGGTTATTTGCCCCAGACCAGCTCGAGTCGAGTCGAGTCGAGTGTGTGCGGGTTGTGCTGCTCTGCTCTCGTTGTGCGGGTCAGCAGTTCAATGCGAGAGGGGGCAGGGGAGACACAGAGGGTGCTGCACGGCGCGGCCGAGTGGGTTGATTGTTTGGCAGGCTGCCTGAAGTGTTGCTACTAAGTAGCACATTGAAATTTTTGAAGTGCACGAGAAATGGTCGCGTTCCCCCGAATATTTAATAGATAATTTCAGGTAATGTTCATCATATTTAACGCTAAGCTTGACAAAAGGGAGTCAGGGTCGAGGGAACGACAAGATAAATACGCATTAAAGCACATTATTAATAACGAACTGACGATGATTTATGGCGGCAAAGGATTAGGTGGCTTTAAGGTGGGAAGAAAACGTAGTATTAAACTTTAAAAAATATTTGTTTAGTGTTAATAAACAAATAAGCAATAAAATAATCTACAGATAGATTTTTAAGTATATTTAAATATTTATAAAATATTAATAATTTTATGAATATATTTTAATTAAAATTTAATGCATTATCTCTAAAAACAAAAGCAAAATAGCGCCCTCAATTTAGGTTTAACTGTCAAAATGTTGAAATTGATAATAAAATGTTAAATTAAAAAATATTTACAATTCATTAATTTATCGTATTATTTTATGTTTAAAAAATAAACCCAAAATCTGAAATAATATAAATTCCATTGACAAACCAAAAACCTTTTCCAAATTACCATTTTATTGCTACATTCACTTTGCTCTCGTGAAACAGCCCTCGAAATGGGCTTCCTTGCAGGCATGTGTAGCCGTATTTACTTTATGGCTGCGACTTGACAATTTTCATATGCTAATTACGTGCTATAAATTCGGGTAAGGCGATAAATCGCTCAAGTAGCAGCCGACTTAACGTGGCCATAAAAAATAATGTGCAGCATCACGTGCACCCAACTCCGTGTGGCAACGCGGCTACAATTGCTAAGTGGCTGCCCCACTCTCTGCCTGCCTGCCTGGCGCGCTTAAAGCTGCCCCCAGGCTGCATGAGCAATTCGAGATACCTACTCCAGAGAGAGAATGCTGCCCCGGCGGGGGGCAAAGCCAAAACTATAGACAGACAATTTCCTTATGAAATGAAAATAAACATGACATTTCTAGGTTTATGTACTTTTGTGCAGCAGCTGGTGTCTTTGACTCGCAGCTCGACTCGGCTGCTTAGGCCAAAACCTGATACCCCTTAACCGCGACCCCCCACACCCCACTTGACTGTGACTGCTATAAAATGTCATCTTTTATTATGGCAAGGCTCAACTGGCGCAGACTGCGCCTAGACTAAGGCGCCCTGACTCTGGCTCTGGCTCTGGCCTGGCTCCATGCTTGTCTCTTTGGCAGCCCCCCTCCCCCCTCTCTCTCCACTCTGCCTCCTGCCATGTGGCGGCAGCAAACAATGCCACTGTGCACTGTGAAGCTGTGGCTGCGCCTCCGACGACTGCTCTGCAGCCAGTTTATACGCTTGGCTACACATTGCTCCCGGCTTCATGCTGCGAGTTTCATTTCCGGTGCGACATTTTGTTACAAAACTTTATTTTCAATTTGTGCACATATTACACAGCTTGCCACGCCCAACACTCGACGCCCCTTTTAGGTATATCTCTCTCTCTCTGTGTGTGTGTGTGTGTCCCACTTATCTGGCTTTTGTTTTTATTTTTAGTGTAATTGTTCTATTTTTGCCCTGCCATGGCAATTGCTTTCTCTCCCTCTCTCTTTCTCTATCTCGTTTCTCTCTCTAGGACTGCATGTGTCCATGCTACTTATCATCTGTGGATACGTTCGGTCCATTCGCTCGGCAGGCTCATGCTGTTGATTATTATTACGAGCATTATGACCGGATTTCTCTGACGGCACAGAACGTCAGCAGCTGCGCCAGCTGCTGGTAATGAAATT
The DNA here is from genome assembly GCA_018904595.1 of Zaprionus indianus. Classification (NCBI taxonomy): domain Eukaryota; kingdom Metazoa; phylum Arthropoda; class Insecta; order Diptera; family Drosophilidae; genus Zaprionus; species Zaprionus indianus. The sequence goes on from JAEIHA010000152.1 coordinate 4,161,193, forward strand.
AGTTTGTCACTCAGCTAGAAAGAGAAGGACAGACAGAGAGAGAGACTCCCTCTTTCCCTTCCCCTACCCCTTCCTCTTGCTCTGCCTGCCACAATCCCTGGCCGGCTGCTTATGTTGCTCCATCCCTTCATCGTCATCGTCATCATCGCGTTCATCAGGCAGAGCTTCCTATTTTGATTGCAATGGCTTTTGCAGTGGGTCAAGTGCGCTTCCGCCTCTGCTGTTGTTTTATTGAATTCCATTTTAATGTGGTTTTTATTGTTTGAACATGCACTTCAACGAGATTTAGTTTGGCCGAGATTTGCATGTAAATTGACTTTCACTGCGTGTGCACGTGTGCGTGTGTCTTAAACTCGATTCCAGCCTGGCCCTAAACAATAATCAATTTTAATGAGCACCCAGAAGGAAGCCTTGTCTATCAGCAGTGGCTTCTTGCCTTGCTCTACATTACGCATACGCAGCGTGTGCCCTTGTCGAGGCAGCTTAGATTAATCAAATTAAAACAAGACTCTAAGCAGGCTCTACCTGATTAATTAAAATCCATTTCGATCGGCACCCGCATCAAAATCAAATGCCAAATTTCATTTACCAAAAAATAAGAAAAAGAAAAGGCAAATTATTAAAAACTCTCTCTCTGTCTCTCTCTTTGTGATGAAATTCGAGCAACTACTCGAGTGGCCTGCTGAGTTCATGTAATCAATCAACTTTGATTAGTATTTGCCAACGGGGAGGAGTCATATAAGTAATCGGCTAATCTGAAACTGAGGCCCAAAACTTTTTTCCATCCTTGGCCAATTTATCGTCGGACAAAAGACAAAAATCAATATGTCTTGATGTGAGATAAAGGCGAAATAAATCGCCACGGCAAAGTGTCAAATGACCAGGCAAATGAAAAGTGAAGATGTGAAGATGTTCAGATCTGAAGATGTATGATATGTGTGCAGGATCTAATGCTTTGCTTGGCTTCGCTTTAATCGAGAAAGAGCCTGATCTGTGGCGCGACTTTAAGCGGCAATAAATACTTTTGCAAGATAAATAAATCCCTGACGCAAACACCAATCACTGTCACTGGGCAGGCAGGATGCCTGGGCAGACCGCATAGAGCCGACGAGCTTAGCAGCTTAGTTGGGCCGTAGAGCGCCACCTATGTTTCAAGTTTCGCAAAAAAAAACCCAAAGCCAAAACAGGACAGAGAAAAAAATGTGTCAAGAAATGTGCCCGAGCTGGAGAGGAATTCTTTTTTATCACACGCTCGCCAGTGAAGCGTAAATTAGAAAGAGAAAGACAGAGAAGAGAAAGAGAGAGAGAGAGGGAAAGACAGGAGAGACAGCTGGCTAAGCAGGCTGTGGAAAGCCTCAAAAAGTTAAAAGTTAGCAGCAGGCAATTGCAAATAAAACGCTCACAGCAAATGTCAGACAAAGACGAAAGAAGAAGGCGAAAGAAAACTAGGTGTGCAACGGAATTTAATTAAGTGAGCTGTCAAACGAATGACCAATAGGTGGCGCCACATGAGTGCCACACAAAAAACGTAAACAATGAGTGGCCCGCAAAGCGGATTGCCGGCTAAGCGAAGCACAAATCAGGAAGGAAGAGTGAAGAACCAAAGACCTCAAGGGATTAAAGTGGCTTTGCAAGGCATAGCGGCAAGAAACTGTCCCATTATAACCAAACAAAACAGATCAACGCTGCGTATGCGCACTTTATTACGCATACGCCCCGCTATCCGATGCATGTACAAACAAAATTTATCACGCTTGCCGGCCCATCGAGGCGAATAAGTCACTTTCGACGCGCCTCTCGTGTCGCAAACTTTTATTAACTTCATCTACATGTCTGCGTGTGTGTGTGCGTGTGTGTGTGTGTGTGAGTGTGTTTGTGTCTCGCTGATTGCTTACACTGCAGCTTTATTAAAAAATGGCAACGAACTTTGCCTTTGGGTCTGCGCTGTGCAGCTGCAGCTGCTGCTCATTAAATCGACCCTGGGCGAAAGGTCTCTCGGTCTCCCGCCTCCAGCCTGAGGCTGCTCTGGCAATAATTGTAAGCCAAAAATCTCATTTCGCATGCAATCGAGCGTTGTCGAGCGTGGCCAGAGAGAGACAGACACAGAGAGAGAGAGAGAGAGAGGGACTGATGTGAAGCGCAGCCAGGCGAGCTTATCAATGCTGTCCAAACAGAAAGGCCTTCATTAAAACGTAAATATCAAATTTGCAACATTTATCTGTGTGTACATCTGTCTCTCTATGTGTGTGCGTGTGTGTGTGTGTGTGATTGGTGTGTGCATGTGTGTTCGTTTTGGACCATTGTGCTCTGCAATCAAGCGGAGGTTTCAATTGCAGCCGCAATTACGCTAAACAAAATTACGTATTTGTAAAATAACCAAATGAAAAGCCAGCTGAGGTTTGAGTCTGTAATCCACATACATGTATACTACACGTCTCTGTGTGTGTGTGTGTGTGTGTGTGTGCATGATGTGGCTTTTGTATGACTGTATGGCAGCATTATCCCTACAACCACCGCCCTCCCTCCCTCACTCGCCAATTGACTGACTGATTCGCTTTACGTCGAGCTGAAAAACGCAAATAAAATATCAATTTGTTGCATTCATTTTCATTTCATTTCATTTTCCATGCCCACATTCCGAACCAAAATTTTCTTTACGGCTCAAAATTCCGCAAATTACACAAACAGAAAGACTATTAGAAGAAGGAATTAACAGCGCTGTTGCATTTCTAATTGAATAAGATGGATTTATTTGCGAGAATTTATTTAATTTTGTAAGAATTGGTTAAGAAAACTTAACAGACATTGTGCATGAGTTGCTTGCAATATTTCAATATGGCAAAGAAGAGTCTTGCTGAATATGACAGGTTATTGTCAGATATATGACGCAAAAGAACCTATAATAGTTTAAGAACTACATTAGAGTCATCAATATTCAGAATTTGATAAGGAGCTTAGAAAGGTAAGATTTCATATGACAGTTGGAATGACACATATACATATATATGACATGTATTGACAGATAAGAATCAATATAATGAGATAGATAGAAAGATAAATCGGTTATGAAAAACTAATTAAGTAATACTTTTTCAATATGACAACCTGCCGTCAGAGATATGGCACTACTAAAGAATACCCATTTCAATATGGCAATAAAAAACTAGTTATATGACTTCAGTAACTGAATAAAAAGTCACTGGCTTCGTTACAGGTTTACTTGATTTCTAGTTCTCTATGAGAGTATGATATGATGACAATATGACCATCTGCCGTCAGTTATATGACTTCAAAATTAAAGCTGACAACTTTAAAAACTAAAGAAACAATTTAGAAAATGTCTTGCGATAAAGACCTATGCATATGTCAATGATTTGGGAGTCATATGACTTGAATAGTTAAGTTAGAAAGAGAAACTAACTAACTTAACAATGATCGCCAAGTCAGAATTCATAATTCAAGGCACTATTTCTCGTTTATAGTACCAAACTGTCTGCTCTTTGTCAGTTAACACTGCTCTAAGTAAGTATATTAACCAGTTTCGCATGGTACACGTTGACGCAGCTAAAACGGATGTTTAACAGCAGCCATTAGCAGCTTTGCCAAGAAGCATGTGCGGCATATCGAGAATTGCTCGCACACAGACACACACACACACCAGTGAATAAACAGTACAGTACAGTGCACACACACATACAGAGAGAGAGGGAGAGAGTTAGTGGCGTGCCTTTGGTTACAACAATGCCAAAGTCTTTTTGGCCAGTGGAAAATGGCGAGCGCACTTTATGAGTGCTGCATGTATAAAGTGCCTAGGCAACCACGCTCGCTCACAGCGCGACTGTCCCAGTTACCTTCCCTTCCTCTCAATTCCCTTGCCTTCCAGTGCCACTTCCACCTCGCACTCGTGCTTTTCCAATTTCCGGCTGTAACTCAGGAAAACAGAACAGCAGCGCTGCACAGTTGCACTAGCCGGCAAGCGAATGTGGACCCGCTGCATGCCCATTTAGCTGCTTTGTATTTGTGTGCTTGCCTCGCCAGCGTGTGCCGTGTTGCATAACTCACACACACCCTCACAGAGAATCACACGTACCCACTGGCAACAGTCACTTAGCCAAAAACGCATCAGAAGCGCATTAATAATGTGCTCAGGCAATCGAAAATGCCTTTTCTGCGCAGAACAATGATACTCGCCAGGAGGAGGAGGGTTGCAACGGGAACGACAACGTCGTGTGGCAAGCCTAATGAACGCCAGCTTATGCAGAAATTTAACACACTACCAGCATTTACGTACCCTCTCCCCGCCTAGAGGGGTAGTAAGTCGAGTCTCTTGTAATCTTGTCGAGTAATTAATTTGTTCAATGACATCCTCAAGGTGTAAGCGAAACCATTTAAAGTTGATGACAACCACGAGACGACGCAGACACTTGAAAACTCAAAAGTTACTACACTCACTCTCACTCATGCATACACGCACACACTCAAACAGGGTGTGGGCGCTGCACAGGTGTTACAAGGCGACCAAAAGTGACGGGGAAAGGGAAGGGAAGGCGCTCGAGAAACTTGTCATGCCTGCCCGGCGAAGTGTATATCCGGCATTGCGACAGAGACACAGAGACAGCCAAGACAAATCGTACGCACCAGAGCCAAACTCTTATGCGAGGGTTGTAAGAAAAGTAAGCTTACTGTGCAACCTACTATTGTTGTTGGCAAGGTATCCATGTGTCTGTTAATCTGTCAGTCGCGCGGTATGTCGTCTATAGGTCTGCCTGTCTGTCTACCTATCTATCTGTCTGTCTGCCTCTCGATGTATCTATGTATCAGTCTTTCTCCCTATTTGTCTCTCTGTTTATCTCTCCTGTCTACTTGTTTGTCTCTCTGTCTATGTCTGTCTCTCTATCTTTCTATTTGCATGTCTGTCTGTCTACCTTTTGATCAATCTGACTGTTTATCTGACGATCTCCATGTCTGTCTTCATGGGCTTTGAAGTGCCTATTTGTTTTTCTCTCTGCGCATGCCCATATGTCTGCATCTCTATCTATCGTATGTCTGCAAGTTTGATAGTCTTTCCTCCTTCTGCCTCTCGATCTAACTGTCTGTCTGTCTGCCTCTCAATATATCTGTCTGTTTTTCTGCCTCTCGATTTATCTTACTGTCTGTCTGCCTCTCGATCTAACTATCTGTCTGTCTCTCGACCTATCTGTCTGTCTGCCTCTCGATCTATGTGTCTGTATGACTGCATGTCTCTCGATGTATCTATTTCTGTCTGTCTCTTTGTCTACCTATTTGTTTATTTATTTGTTTGACTGCCTATGTTTTTCTCAATGTGTATATCTGTCTGCCTTTATGTCAATCTATTTGTCTCTCTCTCTTTCTCTTTATCCGTCTATGTTTCATCTCTATGTCTGTCTGTCTCTTAGTCTGCTCTTCATGAAAACAAGTTAAATTATATTTTATAACTGCTTGAACTACCCACCTGAATCTTCTCAGCCCAAGTCCCCCATCGAACTCAAAGTAACTCTGGGTTCCTCAGTCTCCTCTAGCTGCGTGTGAAGTCGGAAGTGGCTGCTGCTCTGCGCTGCTCTTGTGCTGCTTCGGCTGCTGACTTAGTTGTAGTCGACTACAGTCCGTGGTTTCTTGGTCTTATGGTCTGTCTCTCTGCCGGTCTGCCTGCTCCTGGTCTTTGGGTGCCTCCCACTACCTATGAGTGTGTCACTTTCTCTCTCTCTCTATCCTCTCTCTCTCTCGTTCTCCCTCTCTGTGTGTGTCGATGTCGGAGCTGGGCGACAGGTGCTTCCGCATTTGAATGTCAACGGAAACCGCAACGGTACAACTTAGATAAACGTTTGCTCTTTAAATATGTGCGCTGGCACCCTCGCCGAGTCCTAGAGTACCCACATACGAGTATCCCCTTACACTCACACACACACACACATGCTCACATCGAGGTATGTAATCAGCTGGTCGGGGGCGCCTTTATTGAGCGACAGGCAATGTGTTTGAGCAACTGTACGAGGCAGTATTACAGCGCCCAGTTACATGTCAAGTGGTTTTCGCATTGGGTACCTGCACCGGGATCCCGTTCGGGCTGCGAGTACGGGTTGCGGTTATGGCCTGCTCTTGATTGGATAGGTCTTTGCTTAGCTTATTGCTATCTTCACCGAGCCTGGCAGACTGTCAGGCAAGATAGTCGAGCTGTTTGCTCTGCCCACGGCGAAGGTAAATTGATTATGCACTGGCAAAATGTGTAATATCATGGATATGTGCATGAATATGTAGATGAAGTGAGCACTTTGTTTGGTTCTTGAGATTTCTAAGTAATTATTTCATAGTTCAAAGGAATATTCAATCAAAATAATCATCAATATTCGAAATAAACTAAAAGTTATGAGAGATTCTTTTTATCATTCCTGATAAAACGGATAAAATGTATTTTACATTTGAAAAATTAACTAAAATTGTAATAAAACCTTTTATTTGTAACTTTTCTTCCCCCGCTCAGATTTATTGGCAAACATTCGTAGAAATTAAAGTATTTATTTGTAAAATGGAAATTAAATTGCTTCTTAATTTTATCAAATTATTTAGCGCTCATTTGCGACTCTGGAAATGCAAATGGCAAAGTCAGGACTTCAATGCACTGCGATGGCAAAGCATTTTGAAGCGTTTGCAATTCGATTAAATTTAAATCAATTTTCATTCAATTTAGGCAAATGCCTAAGCGAATTAAAACAAGCCCAAAATGAAAATGCAAACTCACCTGCTGGAAAAGCAAAAAAAAACAACAAAAACGCAAAAAACCTATTGAAATGGTAAATTGGAAAAAATAAAATCAATTAACAATAAATACGCGCAATTAAATTCAATGTGCAGGGGGATGGAGAAGGAGTGCCAGTGCAGGGGGCGTGGCTAGTGCACCACAAATGAAAACAGGCCACTTAATTAAGCACGGCAAGTAGAAGGAGTACCCCTCACAAAAAGCCACATTTACACTGCACAACACGGCACAACGACAACGTTGGGAAGTGCGAAACAATGTAATTTCATGGTAATCAGTCTGGCACTGGGGCCAGTTTAGAATTTGAACACAACAGCAATCGAGTTTTTGGGGTAAATCCCTCGGCTAACTACACAAATTTCCGGCTGAGAGATATCGAACCCTGATCGAGCGAGCTGGCAGCCACTTGGCCAGCTAAATGTCAGTTAGCAATTTTCTATGCCATTTAAAATAAATGAAAATTGCGCTTGTCTCGTACGAGCCGCAGCCAGTGCCAGTGCCAGACCAGGAACCGGAGCCAGAGCCGGAGCCGGAGCTGTGCTATAGTTTTAGGCGCTGCCCGGCGCGTGTTAACGTAAATAAATTACACAGATACACATACTGGCACACACACATGCACACACGCGCAGCGACAATCAAGTGGTCGGCATGCAGCTTATAAATCAGCGCAAAGCGCCAAACTGGACCCGCAGCACGGTCGCTGGTCAATGGGCCATCGAGATAGATGAGCGACCCGCAGATGGACCCCAGACCAGAGAAATTGACAGAGTTCCAGTTGAGTCGACGATGAACGAATGAGTGAATGAGTGAATGAATAGCTGAAGAGATGAATAGATGGATGGATGGATGGTGAGTACAAATGGTTAGCTATTTAGTTTCGCTTTTCTGCGGTTTGACTTTGTTTTGAGTGCTTCGCGTGGAATTGGGTTCGCCAATTCTCCCCCGTCACTTCTCTCCCTTCCAGAGTGACTTATAATGTTGCAACCCTTGGGTGCATACATTGGGGTCACATTTGGTGGCAAAACAAACTGCAAGGCAATTAAAAATTAACTATCGACTGGTTGCACAACTGATAGGCCTCTTTAACAGCATTGCCAGATAATTATTATTTGAGGTTAGGTTGCATTTCGATTGAATGTGAAGGTATATATAAAGGGAATACTATATAAGAGTGCTATGTTGAATATATTAAGCAAGTTCACTTATTAGAGAGAGTATTTCAAATGCAATAGGTTGAACAGGAAGATATATCGTATAAACTATCGGCAAATGTATACTAAAGTTCTAGAGATTTCTACCAATCTCAGCACATTTTGTCCTTACTATTGTGGAAGCGCGATTATATTACACACGACGTTGCAGCACTTCCTCTTTATTCGACACGCTAACACAGAATTCACCTTAATGTTATTTTACATAGATTTGAATTAGGGTTAACATAGGTTTAACATAGGCTTAACATAGTCATCGTTTTATATAAGTATCGATATATCAGTGTGACCCTTTACCAGCCTCCTACACAATGTACTCTATATTTTCTTAAAATTTCATTGAAATCGAACGAACAGAACATGGAAAATCTTTAATTTCAGAATAATAAACATTAATAAAAAGAGCAAAACTTATGACTTGTTTTAAACATTCTCTCCTTGTTTCTGCCACTAAGATCTTCAAGTGTAGCCACCTGGGATTAACATTGGAATTAACACCAACAAAAGACGTTATGCTTCTTCTTGTACTTCTTCTCCTTCTTCTTCAGTCTAAAATGTGTTTATTATTATGTCAGCCTGTTAAATGCGCTGCACAAGTCAACTGCTTAACTGACAATTGTGGTATTTCTGCGAGGTGTGTGTCACGCACACACACAATAGAACACACACACACAATCACACTCACACACACACACACACACACACACTGTCACATGCCTAGCATTCCTTGGTGCTTGACAGCATTAACAACAGTAACTGTTTAAGTATCTGCCGCAGTTGTCTTCAGCCGCTGCTTGGTATGCGAGCCAGAGAGAGACGGAAGGGGTGCACAGAAATGCGGGGGGAACTGCAACAATGCCATAGATTGTTGTGGCAATGCGAGTAACTGGCACAAAGAGCAGCCCAAGAACCCAGCGGCAACCGCACATGAGCTGCAGCTTGTAGTGGCCGTTGTCTAGCTTGCACTCATAAACTCTCTTAAATTCGAATTATCAAAAGGCGCTCAAATAATTCGCCGCACTCAAGTGACAATTCCCAATTCGCCGTCTTCTCATTTCCATGCTCTCGCATAATGCAGATAGAAAAAGGGCACATAAAGAAATAAGATGATCAACCGTTACTTTTGGCAACAACCGTTCTAATACCGCGTGCATTGGAACGGCAAATGTTCTCTCGCGTTGTCTATAAAGTAGGGCGAATTCAACGTGCATTCACATTTTTCGTCAGTTCACAGCGCAGACTAGCACCGAAGCGTGTGTATAAACTCTTAAAAATCATAACCTTTTTGCAAAGAATATATTTTTTTAAATATAATATATTCATAAATATTCTAATTGTGAAACCGAGTTATTTATATAAAAACAAAAGCCAAAGTTCTGGAAAATTTGAAAACAGCGGCGCTAATTGCTGCGTAACTTTGCCAGCAGAGCGACTGCTCAGTTTGAGAGGCATTGCGTATACATACAAAAAGGTGATATTAAGTGAACATTCATACAAATAGTCAATACTAATTGTATATTTATCCATAGCTACGACATTTGATATAACACGGCCGGCCTCGAAAAGCGTTTGCACGCTGTCAGCCATAAGGCAGGCCTGATCGTGTCCATAGGAGCCCCCAGTGGCTGTAAAACTGTACACTGGGCGGCGAAACACTAAAATTACTCAGACACTGAATAGAATAGCGCCGTGGGAACACGCCGAGCTCATATATATCGGTCAACCACGATTGCGACTCCCTTATTCGTCGTAACTCCGACGTCATAACGTCATAACGCCACTATAGCTCAAGTGCTATACGTATCGGAATTTATTTTATAGTCGCAGACCAGAGTCATATAATTATAGCAGCCACAGTCACTCATAGCGACACGGATATGCCCAGCCTGGCATAGGCTATCCAAACCCAGCAGCAAAAAGAAGCGCTGAGTCGTTCTCTCCTTGTCGACAGCCCATAGGCGGCATGCCAACAAAAGTATCGCAGTAGTATAAATACACTTTCAAATCAAATCTTTTCAATTAAACTCTATCTAATAACGTTTTTCGTACACGTATATCCCTAAGGCAATTCGAAACATGTACAACTCGCAGTAGCACCTGAATACAAGCATATAATTATGGACACACACGTATAACTACATTGACATTATATTTATATAAAATACTTCCAAAACAGCACAGCAGCTACTTCGACGGGCCCATCGATCGAGCGGATATTTTCTGTGAGTAAACAAATGTCTATTAATTGATATTATCCACGGTATTCCATTTGCATTGCCAATGTAGTTATGTTATTTTGTAGTGGTCCACATAAACACATGTGTATATGAAATTATTGTAAAAGATCCTTGTTATAATGAGAGGTGAAGCTACTGCGCGTTCATTTATATAGTTTCTTACTCTTTTCGTTACGAATTATTATTAATCTTAAAATTTGAACATGAAATCTCAAAATATTTTCGCGTTAATAAAAAACTGAATTATAAGGTTCACCTAATCATGCCAGTTTAATAATTTATTGAGGTTCATCGCCGACCAAATGAACGCCCATGATAGTGAAATATAATACTTATACATAGTATTTAAATAGGGATAGCCGAGAAGTCCGCGAGCTATCATGGTAGGGAGGGTACAGAGCGGGATACGATCAACAGCATAGTATCCTCGCACAATATGACCAGCATATAGCATCCATAAACAGTGTGGTTTATCTCAGTACAATTTAGTTGTCGATTTTCATTTCCGTAGTGCACTTAATCATTATTTTTCCCGTAGCGCGTATATGTTTAGGCAAGAAAAGAACCCACACCCCATCCGACGAGCTTAGACCAGAGAGAAGCCAGAAGTGCACGAACCTTCTTAGCCTATCATATAGTAAATACTAGTGGTGTATACAAAACAGCAATTCCACACGCTACATAGGGTATAAAAAATAATTGGCGCCCAACGTGGGGCCCGGAGATTACAGCAAAATAATTGGTATCCAACACGGAAGCCCGAGATTGCAGAAAAATAGTTGGCATCCAACAGGAGGCACCGAGAGGTATGGAAAAGTTTCAGATCCTATTCCTTAATCAATTGCAGATAGTAATTAGAGCAAGGGAGGATTTCCTTTTAGCCAAGTATTTATTAAAAATATTTATTTTAAAAAAAAAAAAAAAAAATAATTGGCGTTTAAGCGTGAAGCTCGAGATGTAATGAAAAGTTACAGACCTTACTTCTTATCAATTATAAAAGTAATTGAGGCCCAACCCGAAAGGTTTGATCAGTTCAGGCAAAAGTTCTCAATTCTTTGTTGTTTTAATCTCAATCAAGAGACGGGGCACGGTCTTCAGGCTACAATATTTATACAAGCCCAAGAATAACTGCAAAGAACCGAAATATGAATCCTGTCGACATAACATCACGTTCGACCTTTCAAAAAGCTCTTTGAATCCAACCATTAAAAAATTTCATCTTTTAGAAAATTCAAAACGAAATGATTTTCTCAGATTTGATGTTATGCAGCCCAGCAACTTATTTTCGCGAATCGCGATTACAATTCATAAAATTTGGATGTATCGACCGAGGTAAGTCTGGAAGTTGCCGAATAATTTTCATGTTTGGAAATCTCCATTTTTAGAAATGGGAGAATGTGTATAGCAATATGGCGTCAAGGCCACAGAATCTCAGATATCGGAATCGCGATCTCTCTCGTTTTAATCGGGTTAGTCGACCATACTGAGCCTGTAGTCAGTGACGGCAATATTTGCTATATATTATTATCCTTTAAATAATAAACTACTATAAGGCTTTCGATAGCAAATATTAGGAACCGCGAGCACCTAGAATATTTTTGGGGGAACTCGACCAATATTAGCAACAGTCAGTCTTGAGTAGAGCAATAGTATCCTTTAGATTTTCAATAAGCTGTATGCAGGTTATATTTTTAAACACATTATGGAGCGTTTATTTTGGAAAGCGATGAACCAATAATTCTATGAACAGAAAAAAACTATAAATATGTCAGTAAGACACAGCACAGAAGATCTCAGTAATATTTTACAACAACAAGACCCCTTCTGCGGCTGCTGCCACCAGCCAATGCAACCAAACAATTTAATAGCAACGTCCCCATGCCAACATAGGTTTCACCACGAGTGTATACAGAGGGCGTTACAACATACAAATATTTGCCCCACATGCAAAAACCCTTGCAGAGCCAGACAGTTATCATTGTCAAACAATAATTTGGCCGCTGAATTAAATGCAGCAGGCAACGCCACTGACCCTATATTGCCAGCGCCTGATCAGAACACAGATCAAAACAGTAATAGACGTAATAATAGATACCGCAGAGGCGGCACAACACGTAGAGGCATGACCACTAGGTCTGCACAACGTGCGATGCAGAACGATGAAGCGAATCAGAGTAGTCTGACCGTGGATTCATCGAAAGAAGGAAACAGGGAAGATATAGATAAAATAGTCCAGTCAGCCATGCAACAGCAAGAGCAGCACCTAATGCGAAACTTGTCAGCCTTGATTCAATCACAGTTCGCAAATATTCAAATAAATAACGGAAGTCAACAGGAAACGAATTCTAATGTCAGGGCAGGACAGACTGATCAGCCTCCGGCAAGCCAAACCACTGGCAGTAGTCCAACTTTACCTCGAAGATATTCTTCAATTCCCCCAGAGAAAGTGTCGAATATCATCCTCAATTGGAGATTGAAATTTGACGGATCGAGACAGGGTATTTCTACAGAAGACTTTCTGTACAGAGTTCGTTCAATGACGAGACAAAACCTATACGGTGATCATAACTTACTTTGCGATCATTTACATTTGCTTTTAGGAGACAAAGCCAGTGATTGGTTTTGGAAATTCCATAGAAACAATCCTTGTTTCACATGGGAAAAATTCTGTGAAGAGTTTCGAAAGAAATATGAAGATGCAGACACAGATATGGACATATGGGATTCCATAAATGCCAGAAAACAAAACGATAAAGAGCCGTTTGAAGAATTTCAGTTTGAAATTGAAAAACTCGTTAGCCGTTTACGTAACCCTATTACAGAAGAGTCATTAGTGCGAATTTTAATTAGAAATTCTAAAATGTCGCTGCGTTACGAATTAATGCATCTAGGCATAACAACATTAGTTCGACTGCGGGAGGAAATCCGCACTCACGAGCAGTTTTGCAAACAAACAAGACAGCAGTCTTATAGACAGCCGCGTCCCTTCGTTTCAGAGCTTGACGAACAAACAGAAATCGCCGCGATTCAGCGCAAAAGTATGAAGTGTTGGAACTGCGGAAAAGTAGGTCACCGCTATGACTATTGTCTTGAGCCTAGGTCTATTTTTTGTTACGGGTGCGGGGCAGCAAACGTTTTCAAGCCCAATTGTATCCATTGTAACAACCCGGAAAACTCGTCGGTGGATGCGCAGGCCAGATCCGTACTGTCGCATCCACGACAATAAACCCAGAAATAAACAATCAGATCCAACAACATTCAGCCGATCTGAACCAAAAGTCAGCCTTACGAATTAAGACCAAACAAAACGAAATTATTAAGAAAGTATATAAGCCTTTCCATGAGAGACTGGCACATTATCTAGCGACACGTAGTCGAATTTTCGGTCACGTGGACAGTTATGAGCCCCGGAAGAAAACCAAACGTTCTACGGTCCGTATGCGCGTCTTTTGGAAGAAAGTCCGCGCATGCCGACATAAACTAGTTTCAGCCATTTTTATGAATAACGACAATCGTTTATATACAGAGATTCAATTAGAAGGGCATTCATTTGTCGCTCTTTTAGATTCGGGAGCAACTATAAGCTGTCTTGGCGGTAAAGCAGCAGCACAGTTGAAATCCCACCCAAACATTCAAAAATCTTCAGGTCGTATCAAGACAGCAAACAACTCAGAATGTGCTGTGATAGGTCGATTAATTTGTGATATAGCATATCGTGGCATAACCAAACCAGTTGAATTCTACATAATTCCAACCCTTAAGCAAGATGCGTATCTTGGCATCGACTTTTGGCGAGACTTTGGTTTGTTAAATCAAATAGTTCAAACTTCAAGCCAAGTAAATGAGCTCGATGTAGGCAGAGATGCAGATGTAGACGAAGATCTTCCAAAAGTTCATTCTCTCTCCGAATATCAGCGTATCGAACTGGAAAGAGTTAAACTAAAACTTCCATCGTTCGAAAAGGAAGGTTTAGGCCGTACTAAATTGATCGAGCACAGTATCGACGTAGGCGACGCTAAAGCAATTAAGCAAAGGCACTGGCCAATATCCCCAGCTAAGGAGAAGCTTATGTTCTCTGAGATCCAAAATATGCTCGATTTGGACGTCATCGAGGAGTCTAAGAGTGCATGGAGCAGCAATTGTGTCCTCGTAAGAAAAGGAGACAAAGTTCGCTTATGCCTGGACTCAAGAGAGATTAATAAATGCACCCGCAAGGATGCATATCCTCTTCCACACGTTGATGGAATACTCAGCAGGTTGCCACCCGCTCGTTTCATTACAGGCTTAGACATGAAGCATGCCTTCTGGCAGATCCCCCTTGAGGAGAAATCACGCCAAATAACGGCGTTTACAATTCCAAATCGCCCTTTGTATCAATACAAAGTCATGCCGTTCGGACTGTGCAACGCTGCACAAACCTTAGTTCGATTAATGGACCAAGTTATTCCCGCACATTTGCGCACGAGAGTATTCGTTTACTTGGATGATCTATTAGTTCTCTCGGAAGATTTCGATTCCCATATGGTACTCTTAAGCGAAATAGCAGGCTACTTGCGAAATGCGAACCTGACTATAAATATCGCCAAGTCCAAATTTTGTATGCAAGAAATAAAATATCTTGGATTTATCATAGGACACGGTAAAATAAAAACAGACCCAGGAAAGCTCACGGCAATAAACGAATTCCCGATACCGACTACGGTCAAACAATTGAGAAGATTTCTCGGTATGACAGGATGGTATCGACGTTTCGTCGACGGCTATGCTTCTGTTACTCTGCCACTGACAGAACTTTTAAAGAAAAATAAGCAATTCAAGTGGAATCCACAAGCTCAAGAAGCATTTGAGATGTTGAAAGGCAAGTTAACATCAGCACCCATTCTTAGTACACCAGATTTCTCAAAACCATTTTTATTGTTGTGCGATGCCAGTCTGCACGGACTCGGCTGCGTGTTAGCTCAACTGAGCGTCGATGGCTCGGAGCTACCAATCGCATATATGTCGATTAAATTAACCAAACAACAACGCAACTATACGGTAACTGAGCTAGAATGTTTAGCTGTCCTAAAAGGCATACAGAAGTTCCGTTCATACATAGAAGGACAAGCGTTTGTAGTAATCACTGACCATGCTTCTCTGAAATGGTTGTTAAACCAAAAAGATCTTACAGGGCGCTTGGCCAGATGGGCATTGCAATTACGCGGTTTAGAATGTACAATCCAGCATAGAAAAGGTTCTCATAATGTCGTTGCCGACGCTTTATCGCGCCGAGACGAAAACGAAGTCTCTGAATTTACAGATTCTGGCCCAATAATTGATCTAAAATCTAAGGAATTTAAATCACCAGAATATCTAAATTTATTGAAAAACGTCATTCAGAACCAATCTAAATTGCCGGATTTGAAAATTTGTGATGACTTTTTATACAAACGAACAGAGTTTGCTAGTGGAGAAGAAAAGCAGGAAGCAGAATCTTGGAAACTTTGGATTCCAAATGGTTTGATAAACGATGTTCTTCATAGAGCACACGATCCTCCGGATTCAGCCCATTGCGGTACAGCCAGACTTATCGCTAAGTTAAAACGCTATCTATTTTGGCCTGGCATGGTTACGCAAATTCGTAATTTCGTAGCAAAGTGTTCGATATGCAAGTCCACTAAAAGTGCTAATATGATTCTTAGACCTCCAATGGGAAAGCCAATGTCATCAGACAGACCTTTCCAGAAGTTGTATTTGGACATTTTAGGCCCATATCCAAGATCAAAGAGTGGAAACACAGGACTTTTAATCGTGGTGGATCACAACACTAAATTTCACTTCCTACAACCATTAAAGAAATTCACATCCAGCAAGATCTGCGAGTTTTTGGAAAATGTGTTTTATACATTTGGAGTCCCAGAGACAGTATTGACCGACAATGGATCACAATTCAAATCAGGATATTTCAAAGCATTTCTGACGCAATTTGGAGTATCTCAGATTTGTACAGCCATTTATTCGCCACAAGCGAATGCAAGCGAACGGCTGAACCGCTCAGTCCTAGCTGCCATTAGAGCGTACATTGGTAAAGAACATATCAATTGGGATATGAATCTAAATGAAATTAATGCGTCAATAAGAGCTAATATTCATAGAAGCACCGGATATTCTCCGTATTACTTATGCTTCGGGCAAAATATGATGCTCAATGGGCAAGATTATGAACTTTTGCGCAAGCTGAATATGTTGTCCGACGACACAACTTTGAAGCGGCCAGACGTGATGCAATTGGCTCGCGCCAAGGCCAAAGTTAACATAGACCACACTCACGACATAAACGCTCGACGATACAATTTAAGAAGTAGATCACTTCGACTTAAAGTCGGAGACGTAGTTTATGCCAGAAATTTCGCGCAGAGCAGTGCTGCTAAGAATTTCAGCAGTAAACTTGCCCCGGTATTTGTAAAGGCTTCAGTAGTTAAACAGCTTAGTCCAGCATATTATGAATTACAAAACGAAGCAGGCAAAAAGCTAGGAGTCTACCACTTAAAAGACATCAAAGTTTAAGGCAAGCTCGACCTTTGCACTGTTTTTCTTCAGTTAATGACTACTCGAGATACATCTGTCGCAGCATTATCTGTGGTGTAGTGGCCGTTGTCTAGCTTGCACTCATAAACTCTCTTAAATTCGAATTATCAAAAGGCGCTCAAATAATTCGCCGCACTCAAGTGACAATTCCCAATTCGCCGTCGTCTCATTTCCATGCTCTCGCATAATGCAGATAGAAAAAGGGCACATAAAGAAATAAGATGATCAACCGTTACTTTTGGCAACAACCGTTCTAATACCGCGTGCATTGGAACGGCAAATGTTCTCTCGCGTTGTCTATAAAGTAGGGCGAATTCAACGTGCATTCACATTTTTCGTCAGTTCACAGCGCAGACTAGCACCGAAGCGTGTGTATAAACTCTTAAAAATCATAACCTTTTTGCAAAGAATATATTTTTTTAAATATAATATATTCATAAATATTCTAATTGTGAAACCGAGTTATTTATATAAAAACAAAAGCCAAAGTTCTGGAAAATTTGAAAACAGCGGCGCTAATTGCTGCGTAACTTTGCCAGCAGAGCGACTGCTCAGTTTGAGAGGCATTGCGTATACATACAAAAAGGTGATATTAAGTGAACATTCATACAAATAGTCAATACTAATTGTATATTTATCCATAGCTACGACATTTGATATAACACGGCCGGCCTCGAAAAGCGTTTGCACGCTGTCAGCCATAAGGCAGGCCTGATCGTGTCCATAGGAGCCCCCAGTGGCTGTAAAACTGTACACTGGGCGGCGAAACACTAAAATTACTCAGACACTGAATAGAATAGCGCCGTGGGAACACGCCGAGCTCATATATATCGGTCAACCACGATTGCGACTCCCTTATTCGTCGTAACTCCGACGTCATAACGTCATAACGCCACTATAGCTCAAGTGCTATACGTATCGGAATTTATTTTATAGTCGCAGACCAGAGTCATATAATTATAGCAGCCACAGTCACTCATAGCGACACGGATATGCCCAGCCTGGCATAGGCTATCCAAACCCAGCAGCAAAAGAAGCGCTGAGTCGTTCTCTCCTTGTCGACAGCCCATAGGCGGCATGCCAACAAAAGTATCGCAGTAGTATAAATACACTTTCAAATCAAATCTTTTCAATTAAACTCTATCTAATAACGTTTTTCGTACACGTATATCCCTAAGGCAATTCGAAACATGTACAACTCGCAGTAGCACCTGAATACAAGCATATAATTATGGACACACACGTATAACTACATTGACATTATATTTATATAAAATACTTCCAAAACAGCACAGCAGCTACTTCGACGGGCCCATCGATCGAGCGGATATTTTCTGTGAGTAAACAAATGTCTATTAATTGATATTATCCACGGTATTCCATTTGCATTGCCAATGTAGTTATGTTATTTTGTAGTGGTCCACATAAACACATGTGTATATGAAATTATTGTAAAAGATCCTTGTTATAATGAGAGGTGAAGCTACTGCGCGTTCATTTATATAGTTTCTTACTCTTTTCGTTACGAATTATTATTAATCTTAAAATTTGAACATGAAATCTCAAAATATTTGCGCGTTAATAAAAAACTGAATTATAAGGTTCACCTAATCATGCCAGTTTAATAATTTATTGAGGTTCATCGCCGACCAAATGAACGCCCATGATAGTGAAATATAATACTTATACATAGTATTTAAATAGGGATAGCCGAGAAGTCCGCGAGCTATCATGGTAGGGAGGGTACAGAGCGGGATACGATCAACAGCATAGTATCCTCGCACAATATGACCAGCATATAGCATCCATAAACAGTGTGGTTTATCTCAGTACAATTTAGTTGTCGATTTTCATTTCCGTAGTGCACTTAATCATTATTTTTCCCGTAGCGCGTATATGTTTAGGCAAGAAAAGAACCCACACCCCATCCGACGAGCTTAGACCAGAGAGAAGCCAGAAGTGCACGAACCTTCTTAGCCTATCATATAGTAAATACTAGTGGTGTATACAAAACAGCAATTCCACACGCTACAAGCTACAGCGCCGACTGCCTGCCTGCCATGTGAGAGCTTCATAAGTTAAAGCTTTAAGCTCTGGCCACACGGAGGAGCATCACGGAGCAACAAGGAAGCAACTGGGAGCAGAACAGCAGCACTGAAAACAGAATATTGCTATGCAAGTATTTGCGAAAGTTATTTAAATGGCTTTGTGTTGCGCGCGCAATTCGCCGCCACCAGAGCCCCAAGCAATCAACTGTCTGGGCCCCAAACAACGGCAAGTGCAGCGGGAAAAACACAAGCTGCAATAAACCCCCCGTTTCGAAAATCCCGCATCCCCGGACTGAGCCAAGATAAGGTTCCCAGTTCGTAGTCCCCCAACTAGCGAGTACATAAGCCACAACGTCATGCTCGCTTGGCATCAGTTGCAATGCAGGAATCAACGTCTCAAGTCTCTACCCAGCTGGTCGCTGTTCTTGGCCTCCTTATAGTCTCCAGCCATGCCTACAATGTGCCCCAGGCCAGGGTCAAGGTCAACAGTCCGCGGGGCTTTGAGGTTTCCATACCCGACGAACCAGGTATTTCGCTGTTCGCCTTTCACGGCAAGCTCAACGAGGAGATGGACGATCTGAGCGATCAAACTTGGGCTACCGATATAGTCAATGCCCGCAACGGACGCTGGACCTATCGCAATCGTGAGCAGAAGCTGCAGCCAGGCGATGTGCTCTACTACTGGACAACCGTGCGTTATCATGGCTTGGACTATCACAACTACAATCAGCATCATGTGGTGGGGCAGAACGATCTCGGGGCAGAGACTGCCCAACAACCTCAACGCCTTGACATACAGACTCAGGGCGCCGGTGGATCCAAACAACCTATCTACATTAATGGCAATCCAACAATTAATATATTTGTTTCGTAATTCATGCAACCTATTAATATTATATGTATGTACTGTATGATTGTACCATGAACCCAGAGTATTGATTAAAACAACCTAAGCAACTGAAATTCCCAGTTCCATTGTTAATCAATTGAATGCAACAAAGTCAAGTTCTCAGAAAATACAAATTGCAAAGTCAATTCAAACGAATTTAGTAAAATGTTATACGAGTATAAAGAATATAGAAATCAACAATGAAATTTTATATGAACTTTATATTATAAAAATTCAGTTGACAGAAATCAATTCAAACGAATTAAATTTAATATTATAAAAAGAATTTAGAAATGAGCAACGAAATTTGATATGAGCTTTATATTGTAGAGATTGAGCTGATAGAAATTAAGTTCAAATACTGTTCACCTAAATGATGTTCTTAAGAATTCTATTAAACAGTTAAAATAGGTCAAATAGGTCAAATTTGTGACCTACTCAAATTCTCCTCTATAAATTTGTAACCTATTAGAACTTTTCTTCCTCAGTGAACCAATAATTAAAATCGATCATTGAACTCATCAGCTCAACGTGACATTCCCAAAAATATTCACGATATTTTACATTTTTAATATGAAAATTTTCGAGGGACAACAACAAGAGTAGAAGAGCCAGAAATTTTTGGACTCTGCAGATGTCAAGCTCATTGCGGGTTGCATTGTTTTCCGAAGTGCCATAAATCATGGGAGCACTTTGTCACAGATACGCAAGTAAGTATCCGGGGCGTATAAATCATTTTGAAAAGTTCTTCTCTTCTCGCATGCGTGTGAAATATTTACTGTACTTCGAAATTACCGCAATGCATTCAAAACACACAAAGAATGGAGCACAACAACAACAAGAACAAAAGAGTAGAAGCAAAAGCAATCAAAAGGTAGAAAAACAAACTTCCAGAACAAAAAAAAAAGAAAAACATTCATAAAACTATTCGGGCAGGTGGTACTCAGTACAAGATATGTGGTACTTGGTATTTAGTATCCGGGTACTCGTTGCTAATGGTGAAGGTATCGTGCATGCATCCCTCCTGACAGATATTGGCGTAAACAACAGCAAAAATAGTTTACTTGTGGCCCATTTAACTTTCACTTGTAGATAAAACTTATTGTCCAACCTGTTCGAGCACAAGATAAACAAAAATTGATTGGGGAAAATCATTTGGAACTATTGCACCTTTTGTCGCTCAGTTAAATATCTTAAAAGTTGTTTTGCGGCTTAAATAGAGATTTGTTCCTTGAGCTAGTGTTATTTAAGGACAATTTAATAGATATATCTGTCTACAAAGTTTTATGGCTTATCGTCATGCTTCCTTATAATTCTGTCTCTTTACAAACTTGATGACTTCTCTGTTAAAAAAAACTTTAATATACCAATGTAGTTTTTTTTGGTATTAATTTATATAAAGTTTATATTAAGTTTATTATTTATAAATAGTAATATAGTAACTTTGAATATATTTTCAGCTGATATCCATGGTAAAGTCTCCTAGAAAGATTGCTTTACGTATATATATTACGTTTACTTCCTTTAATACATTCCATTAGGAGTCTCCATTAGTCCCTAGGTTTGTTCTATGTTTTTGTAACGTAGCTCAGCTTCTCCGACAGTCTGCGACCCGTACGGCTGACCGCTTTTAGCTGAAGCTATTGTTGAGAAAGCACATAAGCTGTAAGTACCTAACTTTTGGGTATACTCGACTTATAACTTCGAATTACCAAACTAAAATCAAATTCCAGTCGTAAAGCTTACAACTTGGTATAGAACTGTCAATTACAATTATTTATCTATTATACTTACCTAAATAAATTATAAATATATGTATGTATATCCTTTATATATGCATATATTATTTCTTATTCACATTTAACTAATTTAAAATGAGCTGCATTTGTCACAATTCACTTGCAGCAAATTGCGCATTCCGGCCTTAAGCTAAACCTGATGCAATTTTTCACACTGCCAACGCCAGTTGCAAACACTCACGCACACCCACACACACATGCACTTTCTCAAACATATACACACTCATATAGAAACACATGCGAAACAGGGTCCTGTCAGCAACATTTGCGAACTGTTCTCATTTTCTCATTTCGCGCGATGTGTGAGAAGTGAAAAACGTAAGCTAACGGCAAGTTTGTGTCACTTGCAGCACACCCCACACCCTGAAACATGCACACACACACACACACACACTCGCAGGCATACCCAACACACTTGGACACCATTTTGCACGTGCTAAGGTGTTAAACTGGCTTGGGACAACTTTGTGCGTCTGTTTGAGAGAAAAGGAAATGTTTCAAAATTATGTCATCAAGGCATTAGTTAGCTCTAAAGGTCCTAGGGATATGTGAGGGTTATTTCAAATTTTAAATAATATTCATATTCCTTTGATATCAAGCAACATTCATGCCAAATTTGATAGCTCTAGCTCTGATGGTTGCTGAGATCGCGATGTTCAAACAGACCTGCTCAAATCTGCACGAAAACTGCTACTGATCAAGAACATATACTCCCTTAAAGCTTAACACATCTCCAACCTACCCTATTATGATCTTTTCTAATGTACCCAGGGTATATAAATATATTCTTTCATCTCTGTTTGATATAAACAGTGAATATAGTCTGCAGCCTGGAGAATTAATTATGTGTTGCAGATTCCGGCAGGTTAAATATTTTACTCGATTTATGTTCAAAGTTGCGAGCTGCGCGAGCTGTACCATCACCACAGCGTGGAATAAGTTGCCAGTAACTTGACGCACATTTGTCACACACGACGCCTGCCAGCGGCATCCAAAGCCCGAAAGGGGTTAGACCCTGACCCATACAGACAACCGTCGACCGTCTACAGGTGGCAATGGCAATGGCGCTTGTCACTTGTGGAATTTGCGTAGCTTTGCCTGCCAACTGGGAGGAGGGAGGTTGAATTGGGGCGCCACGCCCCATTCTAGCTCAACTGATATATGGCACTTTGAAATTAGTCTAAGTGCAAAATGTAGGACGCACAACAGGACACATGGTTGGGATTTTTCATGCTCCGTTGAAAAATGTGCATAATATGTATTACTTAGTCGTGGAGGGAGATGCGAGAGATGTTGTGGGGAAGCATACAAAAACACGCAGTATGCATCTTTATATATACGAAAATCTGCATGAACAAAGGCATTAGCAGTCGCTGCAAAATACATTAGCTCTTAAGAGGAAATCGAATCCGGAAACTAAAGAGAGTAGACCTACTTTAACACATCTGCCAAGATACAGAAAGTATGTTTTCATTGAAGAGAGTTCTTTGCGCTTCAAAAGGTAGACAGATAGAAAGAGAGACGGACAGATAGACAGATAGATGCAGACATACATACGGACAAACGGACAGGCAGACGGACATACAGACAAAGAGACAGGCATAAGATCAGACAGACATACCGATAAAGAAACGAATCGAATGTCGCAGAACAACTGTGATCCGAGTATAATCTTCATCTTCCATTTAAATACAGGGTAACTCGCAGTACATCACTCTACACTCTCTTCGCAATAAGTTTCCTCATCAATAGCATTTAAAGCGACAAATATAGCTATAGTTCTTGCTTATTTGTGTACGTGTCTCTGATCTCTCTGCCATGAAATTGCGTCGTATTATCTTATCAAAAGCAAAGCATGACGTCATTGCGCCGACAATGCAAACAAACTCAACTCGACTCGACTTGAAATAACTCAGCAAAGTCTGCTTAATTTTTGTATGCATATATTTAACTCCTCAAACAATGTTTGGGAAGTATTCAAAGTGAATTCAAAGTGAATTCGCAGCAAATTAGAAGCGAATGTTACCCAGCGTCTGTTCCAGATTCTCTTGCAGTTGCTTCATCTGAGTGGCAAGATTTTGCTGAAGTTCCTTTTGCAAATTGGCAATCTGCTGCTGCACACGCTCCGCCTCACGAGCTGCATTCTCCTGGATTTGCTTTCGATTATCGTACGACTGACGATCGCTGCCGCTGAAGAGGCCCGTCTCGGTCTTGGCCAGCACAGTGCCATCGGCAAGTTGCACCACAATGTTGCCATTTTCGTAATCCACCGTCGCCTGTTGTCCATTGATGTCGACCTTCTCTTGTGTATTCGTATCCTTGGGCAGGAAGTTGTACACCTTGCCACCAACGGTGAGCTGCAGTCCACCGTTAACAATACGCAACTGATAGTTGTTGTAGCTCTGGAAGCTGCCCTCGCCTCCGTCGTTTACCAACACTGAACCACCGTTGCCAGTGAAAAAGCTGCCGCCTCCGCCCTGCACACTGCGGCCGTTGATGATGACATTATTGCCCTGGAAAGATTGTCCAAAGAAATCGTCGTCATCCTCATCACTGTCATCGCCATTGGTAACAAGTGTCTGGCCTCCGGCTCCGATCAGAACGGTACTTCCATCGGGACGAGTGTGAATGCTGCCTGCCTCGTTCTGCAGCACTGTGTTGCCTCCACGATTGTACAGCAACGAAGGCACAGGCTGAGGCTGAGTTGTGCCAGGAATCGAGGTCTCCACGCCATTGCTTCTATCCACATAGGTGCCCGGGTTGTCTGTTTCCTGAGCTGCAAGTAGTATATAGTTTCATATTGTGTACTGTATATATCTCGATTTGTCGCGGGGAATCACCATTGGCCCAGCATACAGCGACTGCCATCAGGCCTACGATCATCAGAATATTGCGAGTTGTGCCCATTTTGCTCGATCAGTTGATTATGTGCCGGTCAGAGCTATAACCCCGGTATTTATACAGTCAGTCGGTCCGCGATCGATCCGAGTGTAATGTAAGTAAAATGCAGTAGTTTATTAAGTATATTGGACGTGGGTAGAAATCGCAGTTAGGTCAACCCCGTTGCAACCTTTGGGGAAAAGCCAGAGACAGAGACGACGATTGCGACGGTTGCTTCTACACGATTTGCGGTTTGCAATCGCACTGAGATCGTCTCCAAACTGGCACTCGTCTCTGTCTCTCTCGCTCTCTCTCTCTCTCGTACATCAATTCTGGCAGTTGACTCACGCTTCGGGTAATACTCGAGCAATACTACGTAGATATATGTATATTCGTGGTATAGACAGTGCCCCCCAGTTCAAAACTAACTGAGAAAACAATTGAGCGCGAACACGGTTAGCACAATTAAGCTCAATTCTGTTAGCTTAATTTGCCGTGCATTAAATTTAACTGCATTAATTTTAGGTATATTCCATTTCAGAGTATCTTACAATCTAGTATAGTTAGTGTCTACCGTACATTGGTCACGATTCCACATATTTACTATCTATACGAGTGAGTTCTGGGAAATCCCTTTAATAACAAATATTTACATATGCTATACTTCTATTTATTCACTTGTAATCTGATTATCTTCGTTCTGTGTGCTTATACTGTACACGGGTTGAAGGTTTATCGCCCGAACGAGGAAAACATAAGGCGATCGGTCGGAGATCTGTGCGGCTTATCGGCTTGAAAACTGAAAAATACAACAACCAATTATTTGCGATTGACACAAGCAAGAAAAGTTACAGCTGAGTGCGCTAAGTCGACTCAGAGATACCCTGAACTTCGAAATAAAAAAAAAGGTATTTACTTAGTATGTTAAACAACCTTGACCTGCTTAACTGATAAAAGATTTTTCTTTCAGGTTTATATTGATCGTTTTTCTGTAAAGGTTTTATTGTAAAAAAAAAGGAATTTTTGTATCATATTTAAACATGATAAAATTAAATCCAATCTACGTTCTTTTATACACACATTTGTTTTTATCATTTCATGCATAAACATTTTTTCATGCCTTTCTGCTACTCAGTGAACCACTCAAGCAGCCCTCGCTTGTGATCTTCCATAACTACTTTAACAAAAAGACCACTAAATGTTTTGTTTTGACAAAGATCGCACATGAATAAGAATACGAATGAATGACAATTAGAATTCATTGTTTGTTTACTTTGATGTTGCAAATTTATTATAAAGTATATGATATTCCAGTAATTGTTGAGACCAAGTGGCGATTAAAAGTTCCACATGTTGCCAACTTTATGGCCAGTTTTCAGAAATATATTGTCAGTTTAATACGCTTCGCAAGTGTATTGTAAAGTGTATGATATATGCCCGCATTTGTTGAGCGCCGAGGTGAATTAATAATTCCATCTGCTGCCACCTTTATGTCCAGTTCCCAGAATTATATTATCGGTTGAATCTTCGCCGCCGCCATTCCAAGATGGTCCGCCATGGGACTTGCTGTTAGTGTTGGGACCCCAGGGAGCGGGCAATCCGTAAGCAGCTACAATATATCGCGGAAATATGCACATATATAAGAATATATAACAATTCTCTGTCTGTTTTTGGGGGCAACGACTTACCGCTGAAGAGCGCGACGAGCAGGAAGAACAAGAATATCAACTGAAGTCTGTGCGACATGGTCAAGGCGAAGAGTTCAAATGAATAAGCTTTAAATAACACGCGCATTTATATAGAGCCACAAGTGGGACACACAAAGCCACGCACAGTGGCAGACGTGACCAAAGTACAGTGGAACAAAATATGCAAACCATTCGAAATTCAAACAACATTTGAGCTGAAGTGCAAACAAAGTGTGTATTTTATAAAATGCACTGTATGTTTTGAGTGAAAAATTACGCATTGCGCCCACTGTGCGTCGGACAGACAGACAGACGACGTCTTGAGCTAACAACAGCCTATGCATAATACACTTTCCTCCGACTGCAGCGCTGCCACCTCCCGCCAGCTGCACTCGAGAGCACTGATAAAGTTCTCTCTCTCTCTTCCTCTCTCTTTCGTACACTCTCGCCTCTCTCTCTCTGCAGCTTGCTCTCTCTCTTGCGTCTCACTCTCTGTCAGGCAATTAAGAAGTTTCGCTCTGTGGTCGAGCAATGTTGCTAATTATTTTCAATTGAATCGCCAGAGAGTTGCTCGACGTAGGTAAAAGTTTTGTATTGTCGGCCATTAAACATATCGGTTGGTTTGGCATTCATTGAGTGCCTGCACATTAGCCCCACTTCATAAGCATGTTGTGAGTGCACTCCTCCCCCTCCCTGCCACCCATCATGCACTAACTACTCATTACTTTAGCGCTCTCAGCGCTCTGCTTTGGAGCAAGTTTTACAATAAAAGTTAAACAGGTATTGCGTTGCCGTGGCAGTTGTTGTCGGCATTGGGTGTGGGAAAGCCCAAAATAAATAGAGAGGGACAACAAAAAAGAGAGAGAGAGAGAGAGAGAGCACATACTGATTGAGCGCTCAGAGCGAGCCCAGCTTAAATGAGCTAACGCACAAAACGTGTGTGAAGTAATCTGTGTGGGCGAAGAACCAGCAAAGCGTGAGCCAAAAATAAATCTATTATTCGGAGAGGGGAGAGAATAATAAATGATTATGGCTTATAAATCATTCGATTGTTTTCTAATACATAAATACAATTTTTTACGGATTATTCAAGTATTGAAAACAAAGCTGATCTCTAAATATACACATGAAAATTCTATATATACTTTACAAATTAAAGATTGTACTTTGTACTACACATTCAAACACAAGTCGAACAGGCGAAAAAACAAAAGTCAATTTGACAGTTTATGTAGATCAAGAATATATACTTTTAATTAAATTATAGAAGTGTTTTTTCATTCTATTCTCAGTGCAATGTGCACTCTTATAATTTTTATAACTTAATTTCTTATTTAATTATTTATTTAGGCAGTCGACTGTATTTGCTTTAAGTTTAACATTTTTTTATATGGTCACACCTACAACGACCTCTGCTTTTCAAAGTAATATCCTGAAGCTACACTAATGTGTTATATATTAATGTTTTGATTGTGACAAGTTAAAGATGTATTAATCTGTTCGTAAACTGTACCGATTTAACTTTGGGGAAAATCTGAACTTTTTTCCTAATAATTTGACTTATTTATGCACATCAGCTGGTCACATTGCGCCTAAACAAGAAAAAGAGAGGAAAACTGTAGCAAAACAATGACAAAGGGCTCAATATTAATACACAGACCAGGGCTGGACCACAAGACAGACATGTAACGAGGACACAGTTGCATTTCCAATGGAAAATATATGGAAATGTGGACTGCTACTTACCCGCTCGCCGGTGTTCGCTAACCTGCCGGCTGATCTGGGCTGTGGCTGGGGTGGGGTTGGGGTTGGATCTGAGTCTAGTCGGCGAGTCGGGATAATGTGCTATGGTGTGTGTGAGAGTGTGCGAGGGCTGGCGCTGCTTTTGCTGTGCGAATCGAATCAATTTGATTTTCCAATCAATTAAACTTTATATAAATTGCGTCTGCGCTGCTAAATAAAACAACAACAACAAGAGCAGCAGCAGCAGCAACAACAATAGCCACAAAGCAGAGCTAGAAATGTATGGCACAGATAACGGGCAGACAAAGCGAAAGAGTAAGAGAACGAGAGAGTGAGAGAGAGAGAGGGAGCTGGAGAGCGCATGAGAGGCATCGCATACTGGCTCGCTCACTCACTCGCACATGTCTCTCGCCGAGCAATGTCTCTATCAACGCCTGACTGAACGAGCACAAAAATGTTAGGTCTCGAGTTCAGGTTCCATTCGTCGGGCCCCTGGGAAGGGTGAAGGGGGCAACAGGAAGGTAGCTAGACTATTGCATATTGTACAACTTCGACTGCATTTTCGCATTGTGTGTTTTTCCAATGCAGTTGACAATTCTGGGGCTGCTGCAATTGACCTGCAACATGCAGCAAAAGTATAGAAGACTGAAAAACTTGACAGACACGCAAATCAATGCAATTCAACAAGAGTTTTACTAATCTGCAATAAAGAAACCAATGGGTTCAATGTCACTTGATGTTACTTCGTCGATATTTATTCAACATTCCATTTTTATTTACACGTTTGTTTCCGGTCACTGACTATCCCAAAGGTCCGCCACTAGCACCTCCGCTGATCAATCCATTTTCCTGTTGGTTGCTTCTTCCTCCAAAGGGGCCTCCGCTACTGCCACCGTTTATCAAGCCACCCTTTCCTTGTCCAAAAGGTCCTCCGGTACCACCGTTACTTATCAATGCATCCCTTCCTTGTCCAAATGGTCCTCCGTTACTTTCACCGGTCACCAAACCATCGTCGGACTGATCGCCGTGCGTTATAAAGGGTCCACCACTGTTGCTGCCGCTTATTAATCCGTTCGAACTGTGTTCCTCTCGTTTATACTGTCCGAATGGTCCTCCGGTACTACCACTACTTATTAATCCATCGTTTTTCTGCCCAAAGGGTCCGCCGGTACTGCCGCCATTAACTAACCCGTCTCTTCCAGGTCCAAACGGTCCTCCAGTACTGCCACCGTTTATCAAGCTACCCTTCCCTTGTCCAAAAGGTCCTCCGGTACCGCCGTTACTTATCAATGCATCCCTTCCTGGACCAAAAGGTCCTCCGTTACTTTCACCGGTCACCAAACCATCGTCGGGCTGATCGCCGTGCGTTATAAAGGGTCCACCACTGTTGCTGCCGCTTATTAACCCACTCGAGCTGTGTTCCTCTCGTTTATACTGGCCGAATGGCCCTCCGGTACTACCACTACTTATTAATCCATCGCTTTTTTGCCCAAAAGGTCCGCCGGTACTGCCGCCACTAACTAACCCGTCTCTTCCAGGTCCAAACGGTCCTCCAGTACTGCCACCGCTTACTAAGCCATACTCGGACTCATCACTTGGCGTTATAAACGGTCCTCCGGTATTGCTGCCACTAATTAGTCCATCCCTTCCAGAGGCAAAGGGTCCTCCAGTGTATCGACCATTCACAAGTCCACCACCTGCCTGATTTCCATAATATCGACTCCACTGAGCATAGGGTGCTCCATACACTCCATATTGTTGCGCCAGCGTCGACACCGTCAGCACAGACAGAAAAAACAGCATCTCCAATACCCGCGGATGTCTCATCTCGACGCTTTACGAATTTCAACTGATTCATCTAAGAGTATAAAACTGCGTTGTGTTGTTTGCATAATAACAAAAAAATATTTAAAGCAAACAAACTACAGCTAATCTATCAATGAATCACAAACGTACTCAAATAAATCAAATATCATCTATACCGGTTCGGGGTGCGTTCAGCACTTAAACTCAATGAATGCGAAATGAATGATTCGAATTTATTATGTATGAATTTATCTGAAGTGATCTCTCAAACTAAGCTTTACTCAAAATCATCTTCACGTATCAATAAATAAATTTACATTTTGATTTTATATTAGAGTAAAATCATTCTTTCCGCCAGAAGCGCCCATTGACCCATTCTCAGGTTTACAAAGTTTCAGTTGAGGTATTGGGTCAAGGCAACGCTTCCGTAAGTTTACAAACAAAACACGTAATGCAAAATAATAATTTAATTGATTCATACAAAATTGTGTGTCTAATCTATAACATAATAGTTTAGGTAATAAAATAATAGTATTAATTAGAAACCATTTTTGAATTGAATTCAATGTGATCTCTGACCCACAACAGCCAGAGAATTCTCTGCTCTGCTGTTGTCGGCGTTTCAATTCTGCTAATCAGTCCAATTTATAGTATTTCATATACATATATTGATTGATATAAAAACTGGTGCCCCCAGTGTTCCTTAGTCATTGTAATCGCGAAATGGGTTCAGTTAAAATGCTGTTGCTGCTGCTCGGGCTATTTTTCGTATATGTCAACGGTAAATATGCATTCACTGCGCTTATATAGAAGAACATTGTGAAATAGCAAAGAACTTTAATTTGCAGGAAAAGCTGTTAAGAAAACACTTTGTTTGCCCACAAACACGATTCAAAATCAATGTGAAGACAACGAAAGCGTTCATCAAGACGAACTTAATAATGCTCAGTATACTGAAATCTTAATAAAACTTCGAAAGGCAGTTGAAGAAGAAGAGGATATTGAAAAGCAAAGAGAGATGAGAAGATACGCGATTAGAATCCATCGCATTGTTCATTCAAATTCACACGGAATTGAAGAGCAACAAAATAGATTTCGCTATTCAACATAATTACGAATTTCCAGTCAAATAATCAGTAGAAAAGATAACAAATTAATATCTAAATTTAAACACTAGATATATAACTAAATTAATTATTTTTTAATCATTAATTTGTATTTGTTCAACTCCATTTGATTTTACTTTCTATGAACAATGAATAAAAACATTAACAGCAGCCTTAGAGCTGTAAAGTTTCCGATATCTTCCATTGTGCTTATCGCTCAGCTAATCGATAACTCAATTTGAAGTTTGTTGAGCTTTTGCAGCACTGGCACATACTTCATAGCTGCACGCAACCACATCTGGTTACACTGTTACACTAAAAGGCCTTCAGTTGTGTTATTTAAAACTAATTTCAATTTATTTTTTGCAAATGTCAAAGCTCTTACTAAAAAACCGCAACGGGATGAGTAACTCGCTGCAGAATGTCTCGAAATTCACATTGACCTGCCAGCAGTTGTCCGCTTGGCGTTCTCAGTTCTTCGCGTTGCCGCTCAACCGTCTGGCGCAGAACGTTTGCACCGCAAGCGATCCCATCGGAGCGTGCCTTAGCCCCGATGCAAAGGTACTCTGGGTGCCGGGCAAGGAACGTTGTGCGGTACCCGATCTGGTAAAGGCAACAGCAGAGGGTCCAAATTGGATCTGCACTGGGCTCGATTTGCTGCGCCTGGCCATGCCCAAGGAGTGTGAATTGTCTGTCCCGTATTTAGTGTATTGGCACAAACTTGAACGTTGCAATTACTTTCTCAATTGCGTGGTGGAGCTGCTGGAACGTTGTGAGCCACTCGAGGGACGCACGTTTCAGTACATGATGAAGCATGCGGTTCCCGATGGCGGTTCATGGCACATGTTCGCAAATCTAGTGCAAAAATATGGCGTCATGCCACACAAATGTTATCTGGCAAGCTGGTCAGCAACACGCTCCCTTCATCTTAACCGAATGCTCAAAAGCAAGGTAGGTGAAGAACATGTTCAACTAAACCCAAATCATTCGATTTATCCTTGTTTCTCCGTCTTCTACTGCAGCTGCACGAGTTCAGCAGCCAGCTGCATGCACAATTCACATTCGATGGCGACAGCAATAGTCTGCACCCGATGGTGGAGCTCATGATGGAACAGATCTACAAGGTGATTAGCATCTGTCTGGGCACGCCGCCGGAA
Organism: Zaprionus indianus; assembly: GCA_018904595.1. NCBI lineage: Eukaryota > Metazoa > Arthropoda > Insecta > Diptera > Drosophilidae > Zaprionus > Zaprionus indianus. The sequence continues at coordinate 4,193,099 of JAEIHA010000152.1, forward strand.
GAGTTTTCCTGGAGCTTTAAAGACGACGGCCATTGTAACACATTCACTCCTATGAGCTTTCATCAACGTTTCGTGACACCTTACTTTGCATTTGACGCAAAGATCTGTCTGGGTAACGATCCGCGGCTCACATCCAGCTATCAGCGCAACTATCGCATACTCTATAGTTCAAACATGACGGGCGGCCTGGAGCAGAGCTACAACAATCAACCCATGGAGGTGCTTATCGACATTATGGTGGCCTCATTGAGCGCCGGCTCGGCCGTGTGGCTCGTCTGCGATCTGCCAACTATTTTCAAGTCCAAGTCAGAGATTTCAGTGCTCACACTGTCGGCACACAACTTCGTTCAGGTCTTCGGCATGTCAGTGGGTGGAGCTCTCAGTAAGTCCGACCGTATGCTCTACAAGGATACACGTCGCAACACGGTGATGCTAGTCACTGAGGTCACTTTGGATGCTGAGAAACAGCCTCTGCAGTTTCGCACAATTGCCAAGACTGCCGAAGCGGCCAAGAAGACTCAGTCTACAACCAGTATACCTCTAGCTGCCCCAAAGGAAGGTGAAGATAAAGACGATGACGAACTGGAAAAGGAACATGTTGATGCAGCGAAAAAGAAAGGAATCAAGGGCAAGGAGACCATTATAAGCGTTGATTGGCTGAAGGAGTATGCCTTCGAGATAGTCGTCGATTCACGGTTTGTGCCCCAATGCGTAAAGCATGCAGTGGAGGCACAACCCAACGTGCAGCTACCCATTTGGGACCCAATGGGCGGCCTAGTCGCTTAACAAAAGGTACCCCCAGAAGATGAAACACCTTATGCTACAAACACTATTCAAAAACTAGTCATGTGATCAAATCAGTGTGTATAGAAAGAAGTTTGTTTAGTATATTTAAAAAGTATATAAACTCATCCAGTCCAATCCCCTACGATGTACAGTTCTTTCAGCCAATTTAAATCTGACCTTTTATAATGAAAATCTTAGGTCTTTAAGAACTTAACTCAACCAGTTCTCATTCTCCTCAGCAAGTTGGAGTTGATTTATTGAAAGCATTGGACAATTTTACAGCGCAACCGCTGAGGCGCGACCTTCGGTAAGTTTTCGGGAATTAGACTTACGTGCCCGGCATGCCTAATTAGGCATTAACTGGAAAGTTCTTGGGGACACAGGGGAGGAGACAACTGCGACGACGACTGTTTTGGGCTTAAGGGATTTACGTCGTGGAATTTGACTTTGCATAAAGTAAAAACAACAAATTTTCTTTCGCTTTAAGTTAGCAAAAATTTTACTTTGTTACTTTTTTTATTTGAGGAAATATTGGGGTTTTCATAAAGTTGGACAAGTTACCAATAGCCCACAGGTTTGGCATAGCCGTAGCCAGCACTGTAGCTGCCACCACCATAGCCATAGCCACGGCCGGATCCATAGTAGGGCGATGGATTGCCATAAACGGGCTGCGGTTGTACTATTATGGGTTGCACGACAACGTCCGGTTCGTTGTGAAACAGTTTCTTCAGCAGATGACGAGGCTCACGAATCCAAGCAGATGGCGAATTAATAATATCATCCGATCCTGGTCCATGGTTGGCAGGCTCATCAGCATGCACCCCAGCAACTGGAAGATTAGCAGCGGTATTACTAGGAAATGCCATCACCAAGGCGACGGTGAGGCTGTACACCACCAAGAACGCGAATAACTTCATGTTGACACGGCAAACGATCGACAGCAACTGAATGATCCTGACAGCGGAGCGGCCTCTTAAATAGTCGCACTACATGCAGGTACCCTCCGAAGGAAGCAGGTACCTGTGTTACCTGAGCCAAGCGAATGACAGCTGCAACTGATTATGAAATACGGAGAAACTCAGGAATGGAATAAAATCTTCTTAATTGATTTTTGGAATGCAGGTTTTATTGGTGTCATACGAATTTCCTCTCGGTTTCTTCTTCTGCTCGTGGTGTTCCCTTAACCCTAGACAAGCGCCTTACCCTATGATGTACAGCTTATGTGTAAGTTTGTGTGTGATGCTGCATTGTAAACCACATTAATACGGTGGTGGTGGCATGCCCTCCGGTGGTGGTGGCATTCCCTCAGGTGGTGGTGGCATTCCCTCTGGAGGTGGAGGCATCGGTGGTGGGGCCTGACGACGTTCCTAGAGTTGAGAATATATTTTCAGAGGTTAGTGCATAAAATCCACTTACAACAATTTTAAAGAAGACATTCCTAGCTAGATCTACAGAGACTTCAAAAGATTATCAAAGAATGACAAGATTAACTAATTGCTTTTTGGAATGTTCTCTAGGAGGTTTTTATTGCTTTTTCTTAAAATGCTACTTTAGTTTGCTGTTTGCCTTCTCGATGTGGTTCCCTTAACATGCACAGTACTACAAGGTATTTGGCTAGAATATGTCGGTTATAGCCCAAACATAGGAGGCATTGGCACGGGGGGTGCCGGTACACCAGGAGGCAACTGACGACGTTGCTGGAATGGGGGTAAAGCAATTGTGAGGTGAATCAAAACAGAATTTCTTTTCGAAACAATTAAACCTGACTATCGCAATGTCAACCCATGTAAACTTCAGTTTATTAAGAAATAGTTGTGCTTACTCTGAATTGTGGTGGTGGTGGTGGTGCCTCATTGTTGGCCACCTGCGGTGGTTTCTGCTCCGGTTCGTTGCTCATGATGCTGCGTCGGCTCTGTCAAAGGAAGTAATCACTGTAGTCATTAGACTAACACATATTAACTTATGTACATACACGGAATGAGGGAGGTGGTGGTGGTGGGGGCTCGTTGGCCACCTGCGGTGGTTCCTTGGGTTCGTTGGCGCTGCGACGGCTCTGTTAAACGGAGAGTTCACTGTACTATTGCCGTCAGCTCTGCTGGCTATTAGAGATGACACTTACCCTCAGTTGTGGTGGTGGTGGCGGCTTGTCGTTCGTTGCGACTGGGGCATGGCGCCGTTCCTAGAATAAGCAAGCAGTGAACAAATGGGGTCATTAAGTAGTTGTACCCCAGCAATCGTCGGCTGGCCAATGCGACCTCAACCGAACCGACCTCGCGACGATTCTTTTTGAACAGTTTTCACAATTTAAACTCGTAGTACTTTGCTTTTCAAGCATTTTTAACTTACCCTGAATAGGACACTCAGAGGCTGCTGTAAATATATTGAAATGTATACGAAATTAAAGGAAATAGGTATGCATTGGTCAGGTTAGCCATTACCTCCACGCCGCGTGGCATTCCACTGCCACTGCCACGTCCGTCCACGCCGAATAGTGACAAAGCCACTACGTAAACAACTAAAACAACCCAAAATAGCTTCATTTTCCGGCTATCACGTCCCGTTCGAAAATTGTTTGGGGCGAGTGGGTGGAGGAGCAATAGAGCGCGGGCGAGTTCTCGTCTCGTTCTGTGGTGCTCTCCAGTTAGCCTAAGCAGCTTCTTATATACGTTTTGCCCCCATGGAGATAACGAATTTAATTAGCTGGTTAAATGTTATCCGAAATCTTGTAAAATGTCAGCTTACGGCTAATAATTGCCGATATATATCGCACGGTGGCAGCATGCGAATAGTTTATTAAATCATAGTCTCTCCCATTAGCGGCATCTGTCAGATGACATAACGCAGATTCATCTTCAAGATACAGATTGGAGTACATGAAAAGGGCGGTGTAAAATGTGTCATTGCATGTTGACAGAGCAAATCAAGGTAACAATAAAATTAGATATGGAATATGTATGTATGTAATTTATTTATGAGAACATTTCATAATAATTAAAGTTACATTTCATTATAATAATAGTCCGATTCTTAGATGGTTACATAAGCACATATCCGTTTTTATATTTGGCTAAAATGGAGTCATTATGTTTGGGTCGCGGCACAGGTGTCTGTTGCACATCTTCAACCACAACCTTGGGAGGAATCTGTTTCTCCGGCACATGACGAGCCCCGCGGGGCCATGCAATGTCTTTCATGTCTGATCTATAGTGTATAGCCTTTTCACCTGCTGCCGTGTTGTGGTAAGGAATGCCAGTAAACAAATTATACAGCAAACTGTAGAAAGAGTCCGTAGTTGTCGCATCAGGATCTGCCGTGTATATCCTAGGAAACGCTACTACCAAGGCAACAGTCAGGCTGCTCCACAAAAGGAACGCGAGAAGTTTCATGTTGCTCGATAAAAAGATCGATGGAAACTGAATGACCGTGCAACACACGGCGTTGCACTGCAGGTACCCTTTGGCAGCAGCAGCAGCTACCTGTGTGGTTGATTATTGTTCCCTTTTTAAAACAGGTTTAGGAAATTGAGAAAAGGAGGTTCTACTCTGGTGACCTTTCGACTGGTAAATTTACTTGTTTCCATATAGGGAATATTTGGAACTAATAAAATAGACAATCCCAGTTACAAGTGTTGTTCTACATCAATAAAAGACAAATTCAAAGTTATAGCTGTTAATTTAAATATTTTATTTTATTGTATTGTATTATCAATTTGTATCTCACCGTTGCCAGGTTACGCAAATGTCTCATGCAACCCTGACATTGTGTGTGTTCTCGTGTCACGCGGGCTCCCTCACCACGCTCTCTATCCCTCTCACATTCTCTCTTCTTACCCTTTCTTTCCTTTCCTTTGGCCATCGTCATTTCCGGCACCACAATGGACGCGTTTAGCGCAGCTTTGCATAATTTTAAAATTATAACACGCTTTGATGTCGCCTCGACATGACGAAAGGCGTAGAGCGCTGCCACTTGCTTGTAACCCTGTGTCTTTGTCTTCGTCTTCGTCGCCAGCCCTGCCCCGTCTCCCTCCTCTCTCTCTCTCTTGCTTTCTTTTTCTCTCTGTCAAGTCAAATAGAGGTGCAGGCGACAAAAACGAAATTGTTGAAAAGAGTACAAAATAAATAAGCGCACTTTTTTCTCATTTCCGTTGCTTACTTTGACGTGTTTAGTTTTTGATGTGCACACTCGCGTGCGCGGCAACAACAACAATAACAACAACAACAACAACAGAAGCAGGAGCAAAAACAAAAGTAGCTGTAAAGGCAGATGATTAAATTCGTCGCCAGCGTGGACAACAACGGTTCCAGTTCTCTCTGTCTCTCTCGCATTCGCTATCTATCTCGTTCACTCTCTTTCTCCTTGGGGCTTCCTTGCTGTCTCTCTGTGTGTAAACTTTTCTCATTAGAAAACTTTTACTATTTCCGCTACTCAACGCCAAACGCAAACAACAAACAAACAGCAGCTCCGGCAGCGACAAAAAATAAAGCATAAAATAAAATAAAATGAAGGGTAAAAGACAAAAAAACAAAAAAAAATACCAAATACAAAACACAAAATGCGAAGCGTTGGGCTAACAAAAGTAAATGTGTTGTAAATAAAATTTGGTGCTCCTAAGTGCCTCGAATTGACATTGTTTCAGTGCAGCAGGGCGCACATCACATCAGCATCATCATCATCATCTCGAGACTCGCATTGAGCCTTGTCGCGCTGTTGCACAATTTGCCGGGGTTGCCAGGCCTTTCTTCGAGCGAATTTTCGAATTTGCCTTATTTAATTTCGCCTTAGACAGATGGGGAAAATACCAAAGACGATTTTGCGCGAAAATCAATAAATCAGCGCTTACCTCACCTTTTACCTTTTGAGCAGCCTCTTGCTTTATCCGAGCTTTAGCTGTAGCCTGTGTATCCTGTGCTGCCTCGGCAGCTCCCCAATTCAATCAGATTTTGTTATTTGATTTCGTCAGCCTTCGCGTATTCCTGTTTCCTGCGACTTGACTTGCAGTGCGCATTTCCTTCAAGTGCCTCGCATTTTCTCTAATTTGATTTTCGCGCCTGCCACTGCTGCCTCCACTGCTGCTGCTGCTGCTGTCAGTCACTCACCAGTTTTCGGTGGCCTATATCAATGGATATAGTGCTATACGATTCCAAGCAAAACGCTTTTCACCTTTGCATTTCCAGTTTCCTCTTTTGTCATAGTTAAAGTTTATTAAATAATGAACAGTTAATGAAGATTGTCAGGAAGCCAGCATTCGATTATATTTTAGCACGAATTCGATAGCCTTACACGATGAAATCGATATGTTTGTTTATTTCTATTTGAATCCTAAAAGTATGCAATGACGAAATTCATTTGAAATTTTAACTGCGAATTGTGGAATATTTTCCATAAATGAAAATTTAAATTTGAATTGAATCGTTTATTGTAAAGACTATTTTTCCTAACAATTTGTATCCCTTTCGATTTGAGCTAAAAAGAAAATGCTTTGCATTCTGACAGCCCAAGATAAATTACCATGCCTACATTTTTCCATAAACTGCACTAAAGCCCGCCTAAGCTGCATTTTGCCATGCAAAATATTAATGTAAAATGGATATAAATGAAATATTCGCAAATGCAATTAGGGCACGCTCCATTAGCAGCCTACAGAGTGCGATTTAATGCACCATAAGTATTATTGCCGTGCTGCCAATTGGCAAAGTGGCTGCCAGTCAGCGAGGCGAGAGAATGTTCAGGATGCTGAACACACAAACCAGGGAATACTCTCGGACTCAACACTCTCCACCTCCCCAGCTGACCGGCATGAAGTGAAATGTGTTTAAGTTGTCACTACTAAATACCCACTCGGAATGGTTTTGGGTAATAAGTAGTAGAAGTTGGAAGCTCCACTTGCAGTGCCAGTTGCAGTTGTAAGCGGCTTCAGCTCCAGTGCTCAGCTCGGGCGCCGACATCACGTGTTTCTGGGCAAACGGATTGCCTGGGAAAGTCTCACGAACCGGATAATGATCAACGAACTGTATACGTTTCCGCAATCGTAGTCAAATCGTCAAACATGCACAGACCAAATGCAAACGGGGCTGCTGGGTGATGCCAATGATGGCGATGCCGATGCCGATGCTCCT